>CM067376.1:52480586-53213838 GCA_034510155.1 Eucriotettix oculatus | reverse complement strand
TTTTAAATGAAACGTGAATAAAAGCTTATGAAATTTATCTTTACTAAAAGAAGGATAGACAAAGAATTTCTTTTCACTTCGTTCCTGCTATTTGTTGTGGATGGACGTTTTTCTGATTATTTCCTGTACTGCGAATGTTCGACTGAGGCGTAACCCAGGCGAGCCTGCGTGTGCTTGACGCATCTGCGGATTAGTTTTTCTACGTTTCTCGCTGATTAAATGTGGAATTGATCCTCCAGGAGGCCAAATGACAATTTAACTAGCATTTTGTATTTATTTTACGGTAGTATGGCAGTACCTAAGCCAACTACAACGACATATGTGACGGTGCCGAATAATGTCTTAGACAAGTATCAAGCCATTACCATCGACTTCATTCAAAACTCGTCTATGGATGATTATATTTCCCAGCTACTTCAGCGTGTGATCCCGGCTAGCCTGAAGTTCATCTCTAAAATCGCAAACGATAAGATGTGTATGTGTTCCTATCGGCAGTATGAGAAGCTGACAAATTGATCAATCAAGTTGGGTGACTTGTCATAAACTCGTGTTCTATCAGTCCCCTAGTAACAAAGTAAGCGAAACTCATTGTTGAATGTTTTTCCGTCGATACCCAGAAAAGCAATATCCAAGGAGTTAGAAAAGTTTGGATTAAATGCTAAAAATAGGATCACTATAATAATGGTCCGGACATCTCTTCCCAATCTTGCTCATTTAGGCGTGTTACCTATATCCACCCGGTCATTATAGATAAGAAACCGGAATCTATCCCAATTCTACATGATGAGGTTGACTACCAAGTTGTTCTGACAGTGGCCTCTTGGCAGTGTTTCATATGCAAGTGTGCTGGCCACTTCAGAGTGCCTGAAGGGCTG
Source organism: Eucriotettix oculatus (assembly GCA_034510155.1). Taxonomy (NCBI): domain Eukaryota; kingdom Metazoa; phylum Arthropoda; class Insecta; order Orthoptera; family Tetrigidae; genus Eucriotettix; species Eucriotettix oculatus. Next base: position 53,212,963 of record CM067376.1, on the reverse strand, counting down.
CCCCTTAAGCCTCAGCCTCAAGTATGAATGCATTGGTTAAAACGGACAGCTTAATTGACGGGAAAATGACGGGAAGGGATGAGTAGCCCATACTCTCATCGGTACTAGTCACTATGGTCTCTGAGAATGAGGTCCTCCAAACTTTGTGATCCAGGCACTTTCAGATCCAGAGCGGCACTCCTCAATGAGGTGGACATCAATTTAACGTTAACCAGAGCCAAAATTCGACTTAAAAGTGCCCCTCTTCGACGCTGACCTTGATGATGAGCAAGGTTTTCCACATTTAACTTCCCCTTCTACAAAGGGGGCCAATAAAAGGACTTGGCAGTCGTTAGACTACCGGAATCAGACAGATCTTAGCATAGTAATGAGCAAATCCAGAAGAATATTCGATGATCCTGTCCTTTTCCCGGACACTAAAACTGACGAAATTATTAAATTACTCGCAAAACCTTTTCTTCAAAGGACCAATTGGCTATTATTATTGTAGCTTTCCCGGACCTGATAAGGTTCATTAGTCTCCCCAGAAACTCGGTGGTAATGCAGCTTGGCATTTAATAAGTAAGTGTTTCACTATGCTATACCAATGAAAGATCTGATCATTCTGATATGGAGTTCTTTGGTATGACAGGGAAAAAGTGAATCTTACGATATAGTTTAAATTTTATGATCTTGATATAATAAGCCTATAGGAAACAAACTACAAGTCTGATAAAAACTCCATTTTTACCGAATATAATGGCTTTACGTTCTTTATAACATCGAAAAGATATTATCGGGGGAATATTATCGTGGACATATAATTATTGTTTATTAGCAATTCATCATGAATGGCGCTGAGTGCAAGGTGATCGTTTGGAAGTCCCTAATCGCTATAATTGTTAATGGGAAGTTAAAAAAAGTTTACCACGCGTCAAAGTTTCTTTAAGCGTTTTCAATATGACATAGACATTTGAAAAGAAAATTTTACATGCTTCGGTGAATACCCCAAACTCTGCCATTCCAAGAAATTAAAAGATTTTCGAGTCAGCACGAAGGAAGAATATACCGCCATTAAATCACAGAAGTTCTTCAGATCCTAGACAATTAATTTTCTGCAGAAAAAATTGTTGCGAACCAAATATTTCGAACTAGTGTAAGTGATAAATGATTAAAACAAAGCATAAGTCGTATCAAATGAGTCATAGGACAAGAATGAAAACGAAAGGACGTCGTTGGCTAACTAGCTATAAGAATTAACAAAGAAAAATTAATCAGTATAGACCAGTTTTAGTGGGATTTAGGTGGATTTATTGGGGAAAATTTTCATGGCGCCTGCTCATGGAAAAATATTTTTAAAAAATTCAAATGAAAGATATCTACAAATTACAAGAAGAAGTAGACAAAAATACAATAAATTAAAAATAAAGTAAATAGCACACAAAGTTTCTGTTAGCTTTGTATCATACGTCAGAGACCGTTCCATCATCTTTCATATTCTATGTCTCTATTATTCAGTGCCATTTACATTCGTTATTCCAAAATTCCAGCTGACTTTTGAACAAATTTCGAAACTCTGATTACTCTTATTTCACTGACTCAGGAAAGATACACAACAGACAAATATTATATTTGAATCGTTTCTTAATTTATTTTTGTGAACGTTGTTTGACATAGCTTCTCTCAAATCATACGAGAGTAACATTTTCTCGTTGACGACTGAAGCCCCTCATCGGGAGGATACGGATCGGCATTGGTGAATATGTATTTTTCGTTTAATCAAAGGCAGGACCTATTCATCAAGCTGTCAGTGAGTGAGTTCGGAGTGAAAGAGGAAATCAAATTAGATTATTAGTTCTGCGTGTTATGTTCTCATTACCAGCGGCACCACACGGCATATATTACAGTGGATGAGAACGCGCCTTTCATCATCAGCGCGATACATTTAATCTTGTGTCTGTAATTGTTAACACAAAACAGGTCAATTGTATTTGCACACCGTGCTATGAAGTATTAACGCGGAACAAGAGCTTCATTAATAAAAAAATTAGAAGGGATTCAAAATGTCGAGTTCCAGTTGGGACGTTTTGGACAAATAATAACCGTGGATGAGAGCTTAAATCCTTTGATTTATAATCTAATTCAAATATTCAAAGCTACTGTTTACGCCCTAAAATAGAAAATCTCAGGAGACGTCCAAATCAACACGGAACGAGCAACCATTTAATGAATGTAGAGCTCCTGTGCGTCTGGATCGTAGATCGACAATTCGGAAGAAATCAACGTCTTTGCAGGTATAAAAATAAACACAATTGAAGTGTCTGTCCGTATGTTTGTCTCGAATAGGCTCCGAAACGGCTCAACTGATTCAAATGAAAATTTGAGGGTTTAAAAACAAGAAATTTAATTTAAATATTCGTGCATATTTCATTTCGATAATGATATAAATATTAATTCTACGGGAAGGTTTCTTGGAAAAAGTGTGTTCGAATGTCGAAAAAGTATACTCTTCATCTGTATATTCCTAAAACGGCTCAACGGATTTCACTATATGAACATTTCAGGGTTTGAAACAGGAATTTTTTACTTAAACTTTCGTGTATGTTTCATTTTGATATCTTGTAGAGTTCAGAAGATATTTATCTAAATATATATAAATCCATCGAATTGCCACATGAAAGGTGGTGTGAAAACCAACTACGAGTCCTGTTAGGCGTTCCTATACCATTCATCCCACTTACTATATTATTATAAGCGTAAATTTGACAACAAACAGAGCGAGTGAGCGAGTGCATCTATTGTTGCAAAAGTGTGAAAGCGGGACGAGTTCAAAACCAACTGCGAGTTATACGGTTGGCCGTGAAGCGGTCATAAATAAATGATACCTTACTCTCGTTTTTAGGGCAAAATAAAAAGGGCTATTTCCGCGTGAACGAAGTCGCGAGAATAGCTAGTTTTAAATAAGACCCTCAAATTACTACTTTAAGAATAATAAAATAGTGTAGGAATAATTTTGAGTTTTGCCTTCTTTTTTAGAAACTACGTTGAAGTGTTTTTCGAAATAAACATTTCTTCTTTCCAGACGAAGTTCATTTTCATTTAATTGGGCACGTTAATAAACAAAATTGTATAGGGTTTTTCAATAAAGGCGAATTGATGTTGAAACAGAAAAACATGCAGTGTGTGAGGTTTTATGAAATTATTTTTTATTTGTAAAGGCCGTGTATGTCCTTCGAAATAAAAAATAATTTCGATAATACGTCGTGCACAGAATTATTATTTTTTTATTAAGTCACACCAACACCTAAGGTCATTAGCGGTTGTATACAGCTAGGGTAACTAATATCTATGTAAGGAAATCAGAGTATGGTTACTCAAACAACACAACGTCCAAGTCAGTGCCAGGATTCGAACGCGGGATCTCTGTGGTGCGAGGCAGCGACGCTAACCACTACACCACACGAAGTGGGGTTCCACAGCTATTTTATTCCATTTCAACATTGACCCGCCTGTATTAAAAAACATTGTATGTAACATTTTAGGCAAATTCCTGTTTTTTCAAAAGGAGAAAAATTCTAATCCAGATTCTGATCGCTTTTTAAATCAACAAATACATTACGCTATTTGGACATAATGGTGCCGGATTCCACAAGTGTAACGAATCTTCGGTTGTCGTAAGCATAATGTTTGCAGGAAAAAAGATTTCCTTATATTTTTCTCCTGTTATACAACAAAAAACCAGCCGTGATATCCAGTTGAAAGTAGAAGAGAAATGTCTGCTGTTTCACGATAAATGTGCTAAGTAAAATACTTTATCTAAAATGTAACATTTAATTATTCTAATTTAATAATTAACATTATAGTATGAAAAGCTAAAATTGAAGTAATTAAAAACCGTGAAAATACGTATAAGCTACACACAGACTCTTGCATTTTATGTTGTATATTTATATTTTGTGGATTCAAACTACTTTTCTTTTTAATTGGATAGGAGAATATGATTTTTTGGGTAACAGTGTGATCCTGAAACAGGCAACTCCCCTTTAATAGCATAGGAAAAGGAGGATGTTGGAGGTAGAGAAAGGAAGCCAAGTGTTGACCGGGTACCCAGGCTATAATTTAAGGATCCTACCCGGTGATTCACCTAAAATACATACAGGGAAAACCCTAGTCAATCTTCAACTGGTAGGCTGGGCTATTGGGTACTATTCTCACGCTCTTCCGAGTGACGGGAGATTCGGTTGCTGCAGGGTCGCAGCATTCCCTTCTCCGTTTCTCCATAATTTTAGGTGGCTGTTGACCGACTGATCCAATGGGATCAGCGGACAACAAGGTCTTCGACCCCAGTACATACACCTCGTAAAATAAGTGAATGTGTCTCGTTATGTGAGAACTTTGAGAAAACCAGAGAGAGTACGAGGCATTTCCAACACACGTCAGTTGAGCCCCGCAGTCAATCGGAGGAAAAAATATCTGCCTCTCTCATACATCTGTGTAGGTTAGAGAGAAAGTTTACGTCATATATCTGCAAGAAGGAAAAGGAGTACGAGTGAGGACTAATTATTCCTTCATTATGGATCTTATTAAACAGACATTCAATTGTATATTTTTAGTTATTAAAGATCGATGATTTTCCTGTTGTATGTTCTGGATAAACAGTTCTTGGGTTTCCATCTGGGTTATATTAAGCTGAAGCCACGACCTTTCGATGGCATACTCTAGAGAAAGATTGCATCTTTATTTAACCCGGGTGAATTCTCAAGAATGTGTCACGCCAGATGACAGTACGCAGCCGCCTCGGTAGGCCTAGGCCCTCAAGAGAGCTGTTGAGCCATTGGAAGAAGAAGAATTCTCAAGAACTGTTTATCCATTCTTGTAGTTGTTTAAAATCTTGTTTTTTCTTAAAAACGATGATGAAAATATTACTTTTGTACGTTTATAAGAAAATGTAATAACTAAGTTGTAAGTAAAATTTAGGATTTTAATTTGAAATTATTTATAAATAAGTAATTTAACTCTCATTTATGCAAAATCACCGCAACGGCATTTCTTCAGTGGTTTTATTCATTTTGCGCATATTTATGTAATTTGAAAGATGTGGTAATGTAATTGAACATATCAAAATTATTGAAAATATATGGGGCCGAGAGAAATAATTTTCACAATAACATTGGAATTTTTTTCGGTATTTTCGGAATCACGCATTGTTTTTTGTGGTTTATACATTTGATCCTCGGATCCTTGATTTTGTCACCATTAATCTCCCTTCATTCCCATTTACTTTTAAATCAAATCAGTGAGCTTGTTTCTGCGTCAGTGATTTCGACATCAATTTTAATTGAAAGAGTGATTACATTTATTTCGATAACGAACTCCAGAGAAGAGGCATGGGGATTAAGGAAAAGGCTTTTACAAATATTATTCATCAACCCTCTGATGCCAAAGCAGATCTTAATCCTGTGCTTACGAGTGTCACGTCGTAGCTGTGCATCTGTCATGACGTCGCGTCGTTTGTATTAACATTCGCCCCTCCTGATTCTCCATCTCTCCAAAGTACCGTTTACCAATGGGTAATGGAAAACCAGATAAAATGTTTCTGTTTCATATGCACGTGATTTATTTTTTATACTTATTTTAAAATATCAACTTTAGTCTTAAAAACTGAATTCATGTTCCAACGTTGTCTGCAAGTCAGCGTGGCGGTACGTTTAACCAAATTATTTGATATTCAGGTGATGGAACTTGGTATTTCACGAAGTGTACAGATTACGTATCGACTCAGAATGTTATCTTCGTAGATTATGTTTGCAATTACTGTTGTTATCAAGCCCATGTAGCGGCTGCTAAGCGCTTATCTAAGGGCTACAACACGGCGAGGTAAATTAGAAGAGCTTCCTTCATCCCCTCTCCGAACTTCCTCCACACACTGTTCATTAGAGTTTCGGCACTGCAGCATACCGCATTATTGTCAGACGAAGCACGTCTGCAACAATTAGATCTGCACAAATTTAGAGTGGTCGCGCAGACTTGCACAATGGTAACGCGTTCCAGCAATCGATCAACAATGAAATTACTGGACGCGGGACTGCAAGAGGTTTTATTTTGGTGATTGGGAGTACACGACCACCACAGTTTGGAGGTACAAAAATTAAATAATTTTTATATTGTTCTTTAAGGTTTCATGTAAAGTGTATTGAGCAAGCTTCCACGTTTTCTTTAGCGAGTTTGATAGGTAGGAGGTAAATTTTATGCTGATTTAGTAAGTCGAAGAATTGATGTTTTTATTAAACAACAACAGTATAACTTGACTGTGTGTTTTATAAGTGATAAACTGAACGTTTTCAATTGTCTCACACACTAGACACGGGAAAAACAATTCTTTTTCGTGATCATATCGGAACCGCTCGCTTAGTAGATGATGATTTAAATATAATACATGTTTCGTATTTATTAATATATAAAGAATAATTATAAGACCCTAGATAGTAATTTTTTATATTTAAAATAGTGGGTGGTCACCCCTATGTATATTGTCTTTTGTAACTATCTACACATTTCTCGGACTTTGGCGGTTTCGGAGTCAAGAGAAAAGAGAAATTTCTTGACAAACAGAGGTAATAAAAGTCAGATATTTCGGGCACCAGGGGATTAGGCCCACGGCCTCTGGAATGTGGGGACCGTGGCTGGGAAGAAACTTGGATTCCCCCAAAATCCTTAGGGGAGAGGTTAAAACTATTGGTTAATATCCATCCTTGCCACCTTCGGGATATGAATTAAAGAAGAGGAGAAGAAGTATTAAATCCCTGCAGATGACAGGACGGGAGACAGATTGAGGGGACGAAAGCTATTTATCAGATGATATTAATAGCAGATTGTGAAATTTAAGATTTTAGATTTATCATTCAATCCATTAGTCCTCGGTTGAGGAAATAGGATACATCAGATATAATATTGCAAGAAATATACAAAAATTTACAATATAAGAATTGAAGGACAAAAAGAGGAAAGATAAAATTCAATCATCAATTTTCAGTCGACGGAGAACGCAGCAGATGATCACATTATCGGACAGAGTCTGAGGAGACGAGGCGAAGACTGGAAATTTTCCTGAACCAGGGACAATAGCAGCGGCAGATGATGTGTGATCGAGACCAGACCTAAATCATACGAGTAAGTCCAAACGACCGCTGGGTCTTAATTAAGCTGACACGGCAAATATCTTTTGCTGATTTCCTATACTGCAAGGTCCGAGCAGAATTTATGTGAAATATTTCAGCTCTATGAGAAGGCCCATAACAAACGACCCTGACTGTAGAGATCTAAAAGTTTTAGTTGCAAGAAAAATCATTATTTGTATAATTTTTTTTGTAAATTTATATGTTGTGTTTATTATAAAGAAAGGCCGACTATGCAAATTAAAACTATATTAAATCAGTGTACATTAATAATAATTAAATGTTAAATTCAATATATTTTCTTAATTGATATTCACATTATTTCGTAAAGTTGCCTACTATAGCACTTAAAATCATGGCATAATTATATTATCTTACATTTTTACAAAGTGATAAATTAATATAACATTGTGTTTAGCTTTTTAGCAATTGTTTCGCTGTTGAACCGTAGTTGTTGGATTTCCTATTTATTGTTTTGCAAAGACTTGAGGCAAGAACTGCCGGAGTGTAGAGTTCGCCCTTCGTAGGGTTTCTATTGCATCTCCACAACTTTCTAACCACTGTCCTTTGTTCGTAATGTCTTGCTGAGGAAGCCAAGCATAACCGTTTCTCGGTTCCCGATTGCGTTTCAACTTATATATCCCCACCTCTGTCTGCTGCCCAAAACTTTTCAAATTACAAATATTCTCTTAGGAAGGCGATAAGCTCGAAATCAAGGATTATTCAAAAGGCAATTTTATCTTTATTTTGATTATCTCAGATCTATACGATTTATTGATGCGTCAAATAGTATTTAAATTTTTGGGAAATTTCAACGAAATGATAATGAAATGTTACTTTAAATCTTATACATTTAATTTTCTGAATATTTACGTCATGGAAGTTAAAATTTGACTTCGCTCTTGAGACAAATAAGGTTGTTCTCAAATGAATAAAATAATAGTTTGTGGTCAGAGCCATCGACTTCCATCACACAGGTCCCGGGTTTGAATCCCGGAATGGACATAGATGTTTGTGTTCATTGTCAAAAAAACTGGGGTAAAGACTGAAGGAGAATCGATACGCTGATCATGTGCCAATTCAACTTCAGAATATGTCATGGAAGATGACAGTCCGCCACTCGGTATTTCATAAATAAACTTAAATCCGTTTATATATTTACTTTCGTTATACTCATAACTTTTTTCATTACACATATGCATTGGGCACAAATTAGTTGTGACAAATACCTGATTCAAAATTCATGAAAGAAGACTCTACTCATGGAAGAACCAGAAAGACATAGGTAAGTACCAATTGGACTATATAATGGTCAGACAGAGATATAAGACTCAGGTGCTGGAGTGCAAAAGCTACCCAGGAACAGATGTTAACTCCAACCATAATCTCTTAATTATGAAATGCACGCCGAAAAAGAAGAAACTCAAGAAAGAAATTAAAACAAAAAGATAAGAATTATAAAAACTGAAACAACAGGAGGTGCTTCAGAGTTTTAAAAATGATATGAAGAGTAGATTAATAGAGAAACGAGACAAAAATATATAGAAGAGATATGTACAGTCTTGAAGGAAGAAATAACTAGAGCAGCCAACGAATTTAGGAAGAATAGCTCAGACATATAGCAAAGTATGTATAATTCAATAAATAATAAAAATGTTTGATGAAAGGCATAAATATAAAAATACAAGAGATAAAAATGGTAACGAGCAGTACAGGCGCTTGAAGAATGGGATAGATAGGATATGCAAAGCAGCCAAAGAGGAATGGCTACAAGAGAAATGCAGAGCGGTTGAAGATTTCGTGGTGAAAGGAAAAACAGACGCAGCTTATAGAAAAATAAAAGAAGCTATTGGAGAGAAGAAAAATTCTAGCAAAAATATCAGGAAAGCAGATGGGAAGCGAAGTATAGATAAAGAAAAAGGCGGACAGATGGAATGAATATCTAGAAGAGCTGTATCACGGTGGAAATCTATATCAATTGTCATAGGTTGATGATGAAGAGATTGGGGACAAACTTTTAAGGTCGGAGTTTTACAGGATGCTGACAGATCTGAGAAATTGTAAAGCGCCCGGAATTGATAACATTCCAGCGGAGTTGATAAGATCATCGGGTGAAGAAGAAATATCAAGGCTGTTCAGGATGATTTGCGAAATCTACGAAACAGGAATAATACCAGAAGATTTTAAGAACAACATAATTATACCTATATACTGGGGCTGCTAGATGCGAACAGCACAGGAAATTTAGTTCAGTATCTCATGCGTGCAAAATATTAGAGAAAATAGTATATAGGAGAAAAGAACGTTGAATATAATGCGAGTTACGAGAACAACAGTTTGGTTTTAGGAAGAATATAGGGACAATAGAAGCAATATTGACTATGCGATTAATTTTAGAAGACAGGATACGTAAAAACCGGCCTACGTTCTTGGCATTTGTAGATTTAGAAAAAGTGTTCGATAATGTGAACTGGAATACACTATTAATGATTTTTTAGAGAACTGGAATAAATTATACAGAAAGGAAGCTAATACATAACCTCTACAGAAGACAAGCAGCACTAATTAGAATAGAAGGGCAAGGAAAGAAAGCCGTAATCAAGAAAGGAGCAAGACAAGGATGCAGTCGGTCGGCCATGCTGTTTAAGTTATATATAGAACAGGTAAAACGGAATATGAAAACGGAATCATACTGCAAGGACAATCAATAAAATCCTTACGCCTTTCCGATGAGATTGTACAAATAAGGAGTCAGAAGAAGACTTGGAAACCATAATGGCATGAATGGGATCCTGGAGAAAGACTTCAATATGACGATTAATAGAGGCAAAACCAAGGTAATGGAGTGTAGTATGGGAAACAGTGGAATAACAAAGGGAGTTATATTGGGAAGGGATAATTTGACAGAAGTTAAGGAATTCTGCTACTTGGGAAGCGTAATAAGTAGGGATGGTAGAAGTATAGAAGACATAAAGATTAGAATTTCTCAGGAAAGGAAGGCTTTCGCGAAAAAGAGGGATTTACTTACGGGTAATATAAGTGTGAATATTAGGAAATAGTTGCTAAAATGTTCGTATGGAGCGTGGCGTAATATAGGTGCGAAACGTGGACGATTGGGATAGATTAATAGGCCACGTTTTAAGACACGAGGGTCTTGTAAAATTAGCATTAGAGGGAAGCGTGTGGGTAAGAACAGAAGGCGGAGGCCAAGGATGGAATACGCTAAGCAGATTATGGAGGATGAGGGTTTTGATAGTTGTAAGGAAATGGAATGGCTTACGCAAGATTGACAATATTATTTTAAGTGAGAATTCTTAAAATTCTTAGTTTAATTGCTTTTGGAATTTAATATAATATTGAATACGAAAATAATTTAAAACATTACTATTTATTTTATCTGACTGACGAAATGAATCCTAGCGAGAATTTCTAAGAGCTAACGACATTATACGTATTTAAAATATTTTCCCGTTGAAAAAATTGCGGTCTTCGCTATTTTTTTTATATACAGTGAGCCATAGTTCAAATCTTCTGTGCGAATATGATTATTAATTTTACGATTTAATTAAATTGACATGACGCTAAATTTCGTATTCTTCTGAAACGCCTTTTCATTTGACAATTTGTGATTTTTATGGAAATTTCGAGAAAATTAATAGAAAACGGAATAGCTACCGGAATTATTTATGGCTCAATTAACCTAATGGGAGAATAGTTCTCTTTCTTAACGTACATGTTGACCATCTAGTAATCATTATCAAAATCATTAAAAACCGCGAGTCGTAAATAAAGCTAACTAGTCACGTGAACCATGTTGTCGAAGCCAGTCTCGGCTGCGGTTTTTCAAAAATCAATGCAAATGTGAAACATTAATTAATATTGTTCGGTTCATTGGGTGAATAAGTACAATAGAATTGTGCCTTGCGTGTACGCGCCCTTTGGTCTCATAGCGTGATATGACGTCACAGTTCCTCTTTATACCTTTGAACTCTCAACCGTTTCAGTATCTCCAGTGAATCAGTAACATATCAATAACATGCTTTGTAGCTGAGTAAAACCAAACTTTTTTTACCCGCAAAGTTTGCAAATGGAATTGAAGTTCAAACAGTGGGAAAACACAGAATTTAAGTCTTCCCAAGGAAAGCAAACTAATCTTCTCCAAACTCGCATTATATTTGTCGTTCCATGATCGTATATACTATTTTCGTTAATATTTTGCACGCATGGAAGTCTAGATAAAGAGGTGCTTGTGGGAGTTTTCTCTCGCAGGCATTTACTCCCAGATTGACTGCGGGGCTTACCTGACTATGCCGGGAATACCTCGTTCTCTGTTTTTTTTCAAGGTTCTCACATCCCGAGACACCTTCAACTATTTTAGGAGATTTATGTACTGGGGTCGAAGACTTTGGAACTAAGGCAAGAGTTGTCCGCATTGGATCCTAAAACTGATGGAGACATGGAGAAGGGATTGCTGCGACCACACAGCAAACTACCGACCTACCTGATGCAGTTCTTCAAGGGCTTTCCCTGAATCTCTTTAGGTGAAACACCGGGTAGGATCCTTAAACTATAGTCCGAGGGGTCCTAGTCAACCCTTGGCTACCTTGCTCTCCCTTCCGTATCCCCCTCTTCAATTCCCTTCCTATGCTATTAAAGGGGAGTTGCCTGTTTCAGGATCATCCTCACGTAGTCTATTAACTCCCACCCCCAAAACAAATTAAACTAATTGTCCTGTGCTGTTTACATCTATCATTCCCAGTCCACTTCGATATGGGTATAATTATGTTTTTACTAAAATATTCGTAATTCTTCCTATTTAGTAGATTTCTAAAACTATTCTGAACAGCCATTATATTGATTCTTTGTCCGATAATCTCATGTTATCAATTGCTGGTGGTTTACAATTGCTCAGATCTGTCAGCTCCCTATCAAACTCCGACTTTAATAAAATCTTGTCCACCTTCTCTTCTTCTTATTCAATTATTGAATGATTTAACATTCCACCGTTATGCAGCTTTTCCAGATATTCCTTCCATCTTTCTGTCTTTTCTTCATTATCCAGAATTGGCTTACCACCGACCCTCCTGATTTTCTTGCTAATATTTTTCCTCTCTCCGAACGTTTCTTTGATTTTTCTGTAAGCTGCGTCTATTTTCCCAATGAAATATTCAACTGATTTGCAATTATTTCGGAGCCATACGTCTTTAGCTGCTTTGATATATCATTCTTTAATTTTTTTAAAATATACATTAAGTAAAATGGTAAGCATCAGTAACACTTTATCCATGTTTCATGTGAAATTTCACAACGATTCTTTACACTAGTCTTTCTTCTAGCAAAAGTAAAGAAACAGCTCTTATACAAACGAAGGCTTCGGGAAAAATAATTTCTTACACTGGAGACATCCCATTCGAAAGAGAAGGCTGCCCAGAATCCACTTCCTCGAAGCTCACCCGAAATCGCCAGGCAAGTCAGCCAGAGGCAACGCCATGACCATCAGTTGCAGCTTTTTGGAATCCTTGATTTAACATTTCAAAAGTTGACGTTTCAGTCCTATATGCCAAAGAAAATTTGCTTCATTATGGTTCATTCCATAGGTGACCCTGAATTTAAGAATTAATTAAATTCCTTACAAATTTTGAGTTCTCAACAGTTTTCATTTTAATTTATTTTGTTTTTTTAATCATGAGTGTCATTAATCACTTTTTCTTGTTAAAATAAATGTTAATTTTGATTTTAATTTCTTTATTAGTCATTTATTTTCATTTGAAATACAATTTCCCCATTAATTAAAATTAAATTAATTTATTTCAAATGTCCACCAACTGCAGGGTTTAATTATAAATTGTAATTACAAAATAAAACAACAGCGTTGAATTTTTTTAATGGGACCATACACGCGAAGTGAATATTGCATTCACTTTTCGTTTGGAAGTGTGACAATTATATGAAACGTGACGCTGTAAATTGGTACGCTTTTGCGGTTTCGCAGGTCGGGGGTGATAGGACCCACGTTTATGGTTACGGTAATGGCGGGCAGCCAGCTTCTCGCAGCGCCGTTGCTTGTGAAGCACCTGCTTCGTCAGGAAATTGCCCCCGCTGACGGAGATCTGCCATAGCATCAATAATCCGCTCGGACGGAGAGCGACCTGAATGCCAAAACAATCCTGTCAGGGAAATATTCAATTTCCAGGTTTGCCAGCGCATCTCGTCTCTGGATACAAGCTTAATCCCCGTAATCACTACCTCCCAAGATAGTCTTCCTTGCCTGCAAAGCAGCAGGATTCCTGTGGGTATGCGTGATTCTGCTGCGTAAGCGCCAATAATAAGGCTAAAAGTTTATTTGCTGAAGAACCTCCCTCTCCAACACGCTCAACCGTTGAGACGCGTCTTTCAATGTTCTTTTATATTTGAAATACTTTCCTTTATCTATTTTCCAACGGTTCGATTCGAAACAATGGTTTGTCAGTGGAACTTTCCCGATAGCTTGGATCGACAAGGAAACCATATGGGTTAGAGAAAACGAAGTCAAAATATTCCTTGGAGTGCAAATCACCTGATGAAATTAGAAGTATCCTACAAATACACTTCCATCAGAATATTTCAAACGAAAACAATTTGAGAACATTTCAAGTAAATTTTTAATTTTACCTGTTTGTTTCAACACGTCAAAATTGAAAAATCACCCTGTTATTTTCACTCTACCCAGGATTTTACCTTGTACTTTTTATATCTCTTCCAAGTACTTTTGTAAACTGTACGACGTTAATAAGCATAAATAATTATTACAATACGAAGTAACAATTTAGTGATCCATTTATACAAAAATTACTTAGTATGAAACTTTAAAAAGTACTGAAACACAGTGAATTCATTTCTCCTTACATCACTATCACACTAAATCTGTTACTACTACGTAAAATATTTTTTAACGTCCTAATTGTCTGTCAATAAAATTATTAGATTAGTACATAAAAATCACAGAAGAATGAGAATTGAAAAATGGAAGTAAAATAAAACTACAAATTACAGTTTCAGATTATTCAATTATTTTTTACATACATAAATGGTAATCTTTTTGACTTTGTGACGAAACTACTTGTCCGCGCATAACTGTCTCCTGCGGTTAAACAGAAATACCTAGAACCATAAATAATAAATGACTCGCGTTTGTTTATTTACCCATACTGTTATTCTGTTATAACATACTGTTATTCTCTTTATTGTATACCTTAGACCTATCTAAGTGTATATGACGCATTTGGCAATAAGGTCTTAGGATTCTACAATACATATTTAAATGTAGAGACAAAAACTGCCGTCTTACTATATATGATCAGTTTCGTGACAAAGAGTTATAGATAAACAATGTGTAATATGTACAGTCGATCTATAGATTATAAAAACGATACCGTCTGATTTTGATCGGAATATCCGACGTTTTTTATGGAACGCGATAGTTGATATTATATTATTTCTTAATATAAAGTTAGCAAGGATTGGGAACTTGGAATTGGCGTCAGAAAGTCGGGCTTGGTGCCGCCTGTAATTCCCTGGGATGGCTCTGGGACACAGGAATATGTCCTGCGGAATCGTCACAAGCAGATTTCGTTCAAATTGGGATTCCACGAGGACATCGAAATTTTAAATACCACGTGGTTACCTCAACCAATGAGGTTTTGTGGTTTAAAGAAAAATCGTTTATTAAAGATCGATTATTATTCGGCTCTGAGAACTAGGTCCCGGACGTATATGGATGTCAGTGCGACGCTGAAGAAGACGCCCAACAGAGAAGCTGGAGGAGAGGCGACGCCACACTACAAAGGAGGTACGCGGTCAGGTTTCCAATTCTTGACGTCTAGTGAAGGTATCAAATTTTGTAAATATTTCCTTCATTAATTTTTTTCCTAGTTAATTCGTTATGTAAATAAATTTACCATTATCTTTTAATTACGCTTTTAATTTCATCCCACAACTCTCATCACAGATACATCCGGTTTTTTCTTTCATTTTTAGAATTTTCTATGAAAATGCTGTTATTAATATTAGTATTGTAAAGTATCAAAATTATATGGAATAAATAACGTAGACAGGAATGTAAAATGTTTATTTCAAAATTATCCGTGCAAATCATTCTGCTTGTACTTTTAATAGACTGCCATAAACAAGATCTTCGGTAATTTTCAAACTAATCAATTAATGCACTTTCTAAATTACTTGATTGAAAATTATTATTTTTTGCGCATTTTCTATAGTTTTCGAAGGACGAAATGTAGAGCTGTTTTCTTCTTCGGTATTGTTGAGAATTTTTGCTCTCGTCAGCATTTTTACCACTGCGGTCAATTTGTTCTAATTTCAGATTATTCAACTGATCTAAAGTCTCTTGCGCTTTCTTGACTCCATGTCAGAAGAATTTTAAAGGAAGAATTTTTTTTGAAGACATAGCTTTATTAAGGTCAATACGAAATGTGGACCGGTAAAATTATTCATTATAAAATGTTTTATCAATGTACAGAGGAGTACTTTGACCTCAAACGGTAAGGTGTGAAATTTCCTGTAATAAATGAGATTAGAGAAGTAGTGATGTCTGGCTGCGGCCGCTCCAAGGTAGTTTTTGAACCTCGAGAGAATTACTGGTCATAACTATTTTGAAAAGACTTGCGCAACATAGGTTAGCATGCAGGGTTGGATCAGACCAGTCTTAGGACTAAATACCACCACAACAACAACTGGGTTTATTCTCGTTTTAACCGGGCTAATTTATACGCAAAGATAAATATTTCAATCAGAAACAAAATTTGCTTTTTATAACCAGTTTCTGGTTATAACCTAGTTCGACTGTATTTTTAATTAATGTATCACAAGCAAAACTCATTGCGTTGTTTTCGTCATCTGAGTAACTCAGCTCAATTATTCTACATGGTTATTTAAGCTCCGTTGCCTATATGAATAATTATGTGGGCTTATTATTTCAGTGTTATACATATGGAATGCAAAGAATGGTCACAACATTCAGCACTGGAATAAATTTGTAACATCGTCTTCGCACTTAAAATGGATTATAGTGAAATAAAATTAATATCGAAATGTAAACGAAGTTTTGATTAGTTAATTGGTCTTACTTGACGATTACGACGATCCTTAAGGAGTCGGAAAGAGGCAATTACCGAAGGAGAAAGTATATTTCGGAGACAGTCTGCGAGGAGGGAATGCGTCCTGCGAACAATCTGATCGAGCGTGATATTGGACACAGATTGCGGCCAACAGCAATTAGTTCTAATTGCTGATATTATTCAAGCGCTTGGAGAAAATCCAGTCTCTCGCCGTGTCCTAATTGCACTCCATATCTCGCCCCGAGACGCCCTCGCCGCGCGAGCCAACAAGTCGCACAAATTATTTCCTATATTAACTTCTTATTTTGCACAGAGATGCTCGCAGAATGAAAACGAACAGGCTTGGTTTTTATATAAAAGAAATCCTACCATTTTATTAAGCATGAAACAATGCACATTTCTTAAATATTTTTGACTGCAGGATAAAACTACATGAAGCTAAATAATGCAGTAAAAATTATTTAGTGCTGTTAAGGAGATTCCTGCCTAAATTAGTCGCAGCCGTGATGGCCTTATGCCAATGTATAATTTTGTAACACAAATTTAAATGACTTCAATGAGCTATTTCGAGGACATCGCGAGGTTGCCCTGAACTCCAAGGGATAGCGAGAACTTTTAACATTTCCTTCCCTTTCTTTTAAATTATTTATTTCATTATATTTCTTTCCGTTATAACTTTCATTCTGTAAATCTTTTCACTGAATTATTTTTTACTGTTTTATTTACGTACTATCTGGGTGCCCAGCGAAATTACTGCTTAAATATAATTAACATCTCAATTACGTTAAGATACTTTTTGTTTTAAAGATTTAAATTTAACGCCTGTTGTATTTAATTAAACAATTGAAGACCTTCTACAGACTTTTATTATAAAATTTACTTGTAACAACGTTTTGTTATTTCCTCCCTGTAGAGGAAAATGTACAGAAAATTAACCATAGAGCGGTGAAATTGAGTCAGATAATTTTTAAAAAATATATGGAAACAAAAACTTACAACAATGTAAAAAAAATTCATCAAAAGTCCAACAATATGGTAGAGATCCGAGGCAACAAGTAACACTTCAACTCCTTTCCCACAAGTAGTTATTGCCAAGAATCTGGGAATTTCCAACCTCCCTACCGGTGGTATTCGAGTGACAGAGTAACGGGAAGTATCGTATCTCACAAATTTAAGTACCAAGAGGGAAAGGTATTCTAGATAACACTAGTAGTAATGAACCCCGTTAAACAAAAACATAAAATAAAATTTATATGTATATATATATAAATAAAATGAATAGTAATAATAATAACTTAAGAAAATAACGTATTATAAGTAAAACATGCCGAAACGTTGTTACAATGAAATTTTATAATAAAGGCCTGTAAAAGGTGATCAATTGTTTAAATACTTTTTGTTTCTTGTGATCGTCGCGTGTACGCATGCCACGGAAGAGCATAATGTATCCTATAGTAAGTTCTATGACATTTGGGTACGATGGTTCTAAATATTAAAGTTTGAAGTATGTTGATATTCTCTATAAGATATAAATATTTCTGTTGTATAGTGTTGTTTCATAATACTGAATCTCATTAAAGATGCTCTGCATGTTGATGGTAATTAAATACGTCCTGTTTTCAATGTACCGTTTGTTTATTATGCTTCATTATGTCGAAAAAGTAAGCTCTTGGTAATTCTAACAGTAATTTAAATGTTTGTAACCAAATAATGCCGAGTAAAAAATATCAAACAAATTAAAAGGTCTTCTAAAAATTAGTTAGAAGTGAAATACGGTTCGTCCTTACCTTAGGAAAATAATTAATTGTGAGACAAATGGGCTGCGTGCCAACGAATACCATAGTAAAGCAGCAGAGTAACTGTTAACACGCTGCCTACATATATTTCCCAGAAGGGGTACATCCAAAGGTTTGGATGACGGATTTGTATTTTTTTTGTTAAACGTATTATTCTGACTTACTTGACAGTTAACATTTATATTATGTATTAAAAGAATAATTGAGTTTTTTAGTTAATTAACTCCGGAATAAGTTGAAGCGGTTTGTAATTTAATATTTTTCATTTTGTTATTTATAGGATTGTGTTATGAGGTAAAGATTTGGATGCTAGAATCTACGTTTTAAAATTTGAGTCTAGACTAAATTGATCTAATATTACTGAATTTGTCAGGGTCGAGAAATCGGTGAAGGGGAAATAAGGGTGAAATGGAATGACTTTGATTTGTTGAAAACCTTTTTTTGAGAGGGTCCGGCAGTAGAAAATTCTACATAGTTGGAGGCGGGGGGTGGAGGGAGGTCAGAGACTTTGAAACAGGATTCTTATCGGATTCTCTCTTGGGTTCGGATAAAATTAAAGGTATACTACAAAGTGAGGAATAACGGTAGAGATAGAAACAGTAGCTGTGGGATGTCCGTGGAGTACGGACGGAATTGTAAGTTTAATGTGCAGGGATGTCTGTGGAGCTCGTTAGATACCTTAATACGACGAGAATAAAATAAAGTGATGTGTTAATGATGTATAAAAGGGGAGTAGAGTGATTTTGAGTTTAGGGAAATAATTTTGGAAAAACAAAGCTTATGCGTGAGAGGACAATGGATTTTCCACGCGCCCATATTATGGACAATCAAAACTAAGGCAAAAATCTATAAACTTTTATTTTACTCCATGAAACGAAATTTATATGGTAATTTTTTAAAATTTTAGTATTAAATTTTTAATTATTTTATATTTATTTCCTTTATTGATTTCTCTTGAAAATAGAACATCCATAAAAATGGTATTCATAAGTAAATAGAATGAAAATAAAAACGATCATGACGAGCAACATATTAATAACGAAGAAGTGAGCGAAATTATAATGAGAGAGAGAGAGAGAGAGAGAGAGAGAGTGAGAGAGAGATGGGGAGGGGGAAAGAAGGCGAGAGAGAGTGAGTGAATCGGGGGAGGAAGGGTAGAGAGAAAAATAGAGAAAGAATTATTAGCTAACAAATTAAGTTAGCGGTTTCATAAACACAGAAATGTGTACACATTACATTCATTAACACTTGCTCCAAAATTGTCATTCAGCGAATGATACTATATATTATATTAAGAAACAAATTTCTACGAGGACAAACGTTATTTAAAGTTGCTGCTGATATTTTACATAATCGAATAGAGAATATACAGCTGCTCAATAAGACCAACTTTATTAATTCATCTAATTGTAGAAGTTAAGAACTCATAAATTAAGATGAAATGATTATAAGTTTCAATTAACTTAGGTTTGTCCGAGCAATTGGAAGGCAGCCGCAAGGGAAATTAAGGCACATTCACAATGTTGATTGAGTTGCGCCTTATTCGTTCAACAGAAACTGAGTTAATAACTAGGCATCATAAAGTTAAACGTACGTATATTACGCCATTTTATTGGCCTTCGTCTACAATTTTTTTATGAATTTTCGGAATATTTTCAAATCTAAATAGGCAAACACTGTGACAAATTATAGTAATTCACATTCTGTAAGATTAACGATTTATTCAGAAATTTTTTATGATCTTGTGCATCATTCTTGTGAGCTTTGAATTAATTTAATCCTAAAGAGTCACATTTCTGTCAGAATTTCATTGTCAGCGGATATTGAATATAGAACAGTATAATACTCTGGATCCAGGATTTGTGTCCAACGACCAGCGCTCAATCATACGACTTCTTCAGTGGTATGAGGAAGGAAGGGTGATCCAATATTTTTCCGTCATAAAGGAAAATAGCAAGATCAAAAGAAATTCCATTCACGCGTGTTTGAAATATCTCTTTCTTAACTTGGTATTAGCAATAACAATCAATTCAAATATGGGTTTGTGGAAATTATTTAGTTTACGTAGTATAATGATGTTGGTAAATCTACTGGCTATCTGATGTAAATGCAGCTTTCATCAAAATTTTGGATCATTGGCGATGCGATTTTGAAAATCAGTGAAATTAAAAAAAAACGCTTAGACAGTGTTATTAATACAGATTGCTCGAACACAGAAGGCCTTATGACTACGGTGACCAGAAGTCACGCTTTTGGCGGGACAGTCCCGAATTTGAATATTTTTTCCACGTCTCACGGTGTTATAAAAAAGTCCCGATTTTTGGAAAGAATTGACGACAGGAAAGGAATATTGTTTTTGGCTGATAACTCAACGATAATCTAAGAAGTGAATTTCCTTTCTATTGTAAAAAATAAAAGCGATTGTTTGGTAACATGTGGGAAATGCAATGATAAATTTCTATTTCAAAGCCCTTGGAGACACAGAAACATAAAAGATATTTAAATACTGCTGCATCTTCCTCCAAAATATTGGATTTTTTTACGGAAAACAACTTATGGTGATGAAGAAAAGAAATGAACATTAGCAGAAAGTCTTTTCATGTTATTAATCACAATCATTCTTTGAGACCTAAGGATTTTACAACACAAGTTGTCAAAAAGTTATTCAACAAAAGATTTGCCTTTGATAGAACAAATTATGTGTAATATGTTTTTCCCATATGCACTTTCATAATTAAACAAAAATCTAGAAAAAGTAATTTTATATCTAAATATTATGATGCATTTAATCATAAAGATATG
Organism: Eucriotettix oculatus; assembly: GCA_034510155.1. Lineage (NCBI taxonomy): Eukaryota > Metazoa > Arthropoda > Insecta > Orthoptera > Tetrigidae > Eucriotettix > Eucriotettix oculatus. Next base: position 53,192,098 of record CM067376.1, on the reverse strand, counting down.
AAGTTATTTTCAACCATTATTATATTTTTTGATTCGGAAACTTGAATAAAAATTATAATTTTATATTTCGTTTCTCTGCCCGGCGAAACTTCTGAAATAACTTTCAGTTTCATTATTAATATTTGAAAATAAAATTATTACATATTGTGTAGATACCCGGAGTGTTAAGTTTGGAGGAAAACAGAGAAGAGGGACAAATAATATTTTCGTTATAAATTATACAAAAACCTTAATCAAAACATTATTTCTGTTGGTTGTGGACATCAGAAAAATCACAATCAAGTGTTGAGACTTTGAAAGACATTTTATGTGTGAAATGTACTTGAATAAATTCATGAATTTTTAAACAACGACAGCAATCTACTAAAAAAATTGACTCAAATGAGAAATAAGCCAAAAAATAAAAGAATATCATACACAATTTTTTTATTTGTAAATTTTATTTACGTTTAAATTTAAAAAAATATTACAATATTATTTTTTTGTTCTTTGAAAATTTTTGCTGTTCCATACAGACCAAATTTTTAATCAAGAACTCCCACCCCTCCATCTCGGTAAGTGGTGTCTCGCTTTACAAATGTTAAAATCTGGTCACATTATTTATGACACACCTTTCACCTAACCGCCGACAAAGTAGAAGTGAGTACCTGCTCGCGAAATAAAATCTATTAGTGAGCCTAGCTACATGTAACCCAGTTCATATAATAAATCAATTTGTGGTATTGTATCACGATTGGTCAGAAAATAACGAATTTTTTGTAACTTCACAGGTTGTATTAGATTAGCGTATTTTTTCACTGTTGTGTTAGTAAATACGTTTAAGAAGTATCTGTACTTTTGTTAGCCATATTGGATGTTTGGCCTCTTTTAAGTTATTAAAAGGTTACACGTGTTCCGGTACCATCGGCGATTGTTTATTTGTTTAAGAAATGTAACAAAGAATTTGCATTAAGAATGGAATAAAGTGTAGGAGCGTTTTCTTCTTCTTTGGCTCAACAGCCCATTGAGGGCCTGGGCTAACCAGGAGAACTACGGACTGTCATCTTGCATGTCACATTCTGACTTTGGAGTGGCTTTGGCGTGCCAATTCTCCAGCAAAGGAGCGTTTTAGAAATGTTAAATATAGTTTTTGGTGCGTCTGTTATGAGTGAAACAAGAGTTCATCAGTGTTTTTAAGCGTTTCCCAAATTGACATGAAGACGTTTAAGATCACGAGCGTCCTGGACGAGCCAACATATCAATAATCGAAAAGAGTGAGAGAAATGATTATGAGCGACCGCCAGATTACATTCAGAGAGGTTGCCGATGATGTTGGTAAATCATTTGCCATTGAAGTTTATTCGTTTGTGTGTGAAATAAGTGACAGCAAAAATTAGTTCCAAAACTGTAGAATTTCGAATAAAAACAGCGGTGAACGGAGTCGCTAAATGAAGTAATTAACGACGAAGAACTACTGAAACTTGTCATAACCGGTGAAAAACTGTGTTCTTCAACTTAAACAAAAGAATGGATCATGAGGTTTCTCCCAGCAGGTGAAACGTTCTATAAGGAGTACTGCCTACAAGTACAATGCCATTTGCATGAATCAATCTGAAAAACGTCCGGATTTAGTGGCAAAAAATTGATTTTGCATCATATCTGCTCACACTACATTGTTTGTTTTTAACTTTCTAGCCACAAGTAACACTGTAATGACTCCCAGCTTCCATATTCGGCAAACTTCTTTCTGTTCCCAAAATTCAAGAGAAACTTGAAAGGTCGTCGTTTTGAAAACATAGATGCGATCGTTGAGAGAGATAAACCTTATCCCAAAGATCGAATACCAGAAAATTCTTTTAAAACAAAGATATTTAACATGAATTTTTGAATACGCCTCCTATAAGGGTTTCCCACAATTTTTCTATTAAAATGTTATAAGTAATAAGATCGAGTAAATATAATTTTAAAGCTAATTTTCTATATATGATATTAGTAAATTGAACCCAAAAGTAAATTTCATTACAGAGGAGCGGTATTAATGTAAAAATGTGATCTTGAATTGAATTTTGTTTCTAATGTTTAGGTAGTTTTATTTAAAAATCATTAATTAAAAACGGCGGTTAAAATGTGGGTCAGATGTTGATTTTGCTAAGATGGAATCTTTAACAAACATAGGAGCAAATTATCGGTTTGTGAGCCATGAATATTTTAATTTTGTAGTGTTCATTCTCGGTCTCTCTGTAGGTGCATTTTTCGAGCAGCATGGCGTATCAAAGCTTCCATTAGAGCGTCGGTTCCCCGCCGCGTCGCGTCATCTACGATCGGACTCACACTGCGTGGGGATATATGGGTCAGCCGTCGCCATAGCAACGCCACCATTGTTCTCTTTCCCGCGATCTTATCTCGTGCGGATGCGGCGAGCGGCGATGCTGACGAAATTATAATTAAAATGGAAGAATATACATTTGGCGCGGCGCGGTGCGGCGAGGCACTCTCTCTCATCCTGCGGTTCGTAATGTTCCTCCGCCCGCCGGGAGTTGCTCACTCAAGCAAAACACTCGGCGCTGGTTCATCCTCCAAATGGTACACTTCATCTACACTGGATTAAATTTACTAACTCGAAATTTAAATGAAAGTAGTGCTGAAGAAAACTTGATGCAAAGGTATACCTTTTTGACCGTTATTTACAACTTATGCGACCCGTTTACACGGATGGAAAGATTTCGATGGCACTAAAATTAAAAACCAGAGTGATTGATAAGCATGTGAACTCAGTTCTACGAGTAAATTTTGGTGCCGACACTGGAGTGATGAATTAAGCTACAGCAGAATAAACTGCTAATTTAAAAATCATCACAAGCGTACCGGAACTTTTTGAAAAAAATTTCGGTCAAAGGAGTCACGGAGTAAAGTTCCATGTACAGCTAAATTTTTATCTGAAGAAGTCTCAAATGAGATACGAAACGTCGTAATATTTAAATTATAAAAATACTGACAAAGAGGCTGATTAAATCATTTTTTAAAAAAGATTTTATGCTTACGGAAAATAATTTAAATGAATAAAAATTTCTTTTGTGTTTTAGGTTTCACGAGACGTTTGAAAGTAAGATTTCAGACCAGTGTTAAGTACGAGCATGTCGAGTACAGTGGTTAGCCAGACTCACAACGTAGAGCCGAAAGTTTGGAATTGTGTGTGGTTGACGAGGGCTCGTCTTCCTTAACGGGCGAAGGAAGTATCAGCAAACAGACTGTGTGGGACCTCTTTGTCGAAAACCTTTATGCTGCGATTATATATGAATAAATTGAGTGATAAAAGAAACTAACCGTTTGTCATATTATTCTTTGTATTTGACTCGACGATCACAACGGATTGAACGTATCTCATTTTTTGACGAAAAATTCTATAGTAGAAGTCGGGGCGGAACGGATTAGCGAGAAGAACTGGATACCCTTATTTTACTGGGTAGTGCTGAAGTTTAGTGAATATGGGTCGAACATTATAACTGCTCAAAGACGAAATCCCGGTAGCTGACTTGATCAAGTTTCTGACTCAACCTTGTGAATGAACTCTTGTTTTGGCATCTTACATCCGTGATACCATTTCGATAGAAAGTTATCTCCAAAAATACTCGAACGTAAATATTTAATAGTATATATGCGTACACTAAGTGTCTTTACATATAAGGTTTAAATCAGCTTGTATTAATGCTCGGTAAAAAACCTAACACCAGTGTGCGGGGCTGATTGGATACTACTGTAAAAAGGCAAAATGTAACGTGTACTTCAAGAAGAAAAGAAAAAACTGGCAGATTCACCTTCTAAGAATGAGTTATAGGATGCTATTTCAAAAAAGAATAGCTGGAGAAAAAAGGGGGAGGGGGAAATACTAGCATAGACTGTGCAGTTGCAAAAAAATCTCTTTGCGAAAGGAAAAACAAAGGAATAAACAAAAAATGTTAGAGCTTTCTCAAATTAAATTTTATTGTATTAATTGTAATTAAAAAAATCCTGTCCCTTTTTGCCCCGGGGTGGGGCAGAGCGGGAAATTTGTTCCTTTTTAAAAATTCATAAAAAATATAAATACATTGTTTTAATTTATATTCATATTAGATTAAGTAAATAATATAATAATTATGAAGTGATTTCTCTTTTACCAAAATTATACATAAATTGTATATCGTAAAATTGTTTTATCAATCGATATTAAAGTAACAGTTGAGAGAAAATAAAACTAGAAATCGAATTTCCTATTAACCCTTTTCCAAACTCAGTAACGTAAATAATTGATATTTTCTCCCTGAAGCTGAAAATAACAATACAATACAAGTAACTCTTATAAAAAATAATTGAGATGATAAAAATAATTCAATTTCAATATAAAGTCTCATTTCATAAATTTAAATTAAAATGATAATATCTTGATTTCCAAACATATTGCCACGCAGAGACCTTTTACAAATTTTGATCTTTAATTAGAAAAATATTTTTAAAAATTCATACCTTACAAGCTGAACTGTTGACTCCAAATCAAAATACCACTTTCTGTACCACTATGGATTGGTGAAGGCGATGTATGGACGATGAGGGTGAAGTCTCGAGACTTTAATCTTGCAAGAAGTCAAGTTGTCGTCTTGTAGAATCGTGTTTCCTCAATAACCGTTGAAATTCTCATATTTACGAAAAACCAGCAGTTCCTTTTAAATATAGATTGGCATTCATACGGCTTCACGGTTCTTGGGAACAAAGATGCATTGACCTCGTCCAAAATAGCCGACTCGTGTCGGAATTTATTGGAAATGAAACATTCAAGGGAAGTAATGCGTGGAATAATTTTCATTTTTATCTAAACCGCAACGTATATGTATGTATATATATAATTAGTACAAGAGCTTGTAAATTAAAGCTGTTGATGTTTATATGGGAGTGAGTTTATGATTGAGAACAAAAATATTATTCAAGAGGGGAACAAAACTATGTACATCGAAAGGAAAAATACTCGCTATGGATGTAGAGAATTCGCACAATGACAAGTCAAAATTAAGCTCCTCTCATGCTTATTTTAGGAACTATTAAAACTTTGTCATACTGCCTGTTAAACGAGCTAAGCCTATCACTTCAAAATATATTACGAGTGTTATTTTTAAATAATTCTTGGAGAGCGCCGCTCATAATTTCAGATTCAGAAACAGTCCAAATATCCTTCAACCCTACGACTCAAGTTGGCTCAAGCATGCAGTTCGCAGCAAGACTCGACGACTCAAGCAATTTGCTCACGACTCGATGAATCGAACTGTGAGGAGACGTAACTCTATATAGTGAGTCGTTTTAGAGAATGGCTCTTTTTATATGGATCGGTTCTCGACCCTTTTTCCCATCTCCTTTAAGATTTTTTGTTTAACTCTGGTAACAGTTTTATAATCTTTTGGCGCTGTCAAAGTTTATCAAAAAGTATTCCGCATAGGTTTGTTCTATACACGTCAGAAATAGAACTGTAAATAGGATGCAGGAAAAAAAATCGTCTTATAGAGTAAGTTTCTAAAAATAAAAACGCATAATTTCAAATTCATACTTATTTGAAACATTAACCTTTATGAAATATAAATTTACACTTTCATCGTTTTTCAGTCAAATACCGTATACAATTCACTATAAAATAAGATTTTGTTTTTGTTGCTGTGGCATTCACTCCTAAGACTGGTCTGATGCAACCCTCCATGCTAAGCTATCTTGTACAAGCCTTTACATTTCCGCATAACTACCACATCCCGCATCCTCCCTAATCAGTGTTTACCATCTTTGGCCTCCCTCTTCTGTTCTTACCCCACACACTTCCATCTAATGCTAATTTTACAAGACCCTCATGTCTGAAAACATGGCTTATTAATCTATCCCTTCTCTTGGTCAACGTCCTACATATTGTTCGCTCTTCCCGTATTCTGTTTAGAATTTCGCGTTAGTGATTCTATCCAACCATATGATTTTCAGCATTCTCCTATAGCACCACATTTCAAAACATGTTTCGCAGCCATGCGAAAATTTTTAGTAATGATTTCCTAATATTCACACTTATATTACCCGTAATTAATTTTCTCTTTTTTTTTCGAAAGCGTTCCTTGTCTGTGCCATGTCTACTATACGTCTACAATTCCCAAGTAGCGGAATTCCTTAACTTCCTTCAAAATATACCTTCCCAACCTTACATCCTTTGTTATTCCACTGTTTCCCATACATCACTCCATTACCTTGATTTTATCTCTATTAATCGTCATATTTAACTCTTTCTACAGGACCACGTTCATACCATTTATTATGGATTCCAATTCTTCTTCTGACTCCCCTAATCATCATCATCAAAGCGTAGAGGTTTTACTTTTTCTACTTACAGTATGATTCCTTTTCCTTATTCCTTTTAACTTTCTTCATCGTATGAACTGTATATTAGTTAAACAGCATGGGTGACAGACAGCATCCTTGTCTCGATTTCTGATTTCTGCTCCTGATCTTTATTTATAATTACTGCTGGCAGCCTTCGGTAGAGGCAATGTATAAGCCTTCTTTCTATATATTTTATTCTTGTGATATTCAAGGTTTTATATGGCATAAACTTAACAGTAATTTATCAAAAAGGTATACGTAATATAATACTGTACCGGATTAAGAGCCTATGGAGAAGATGAGGCTTTAAATGAGTGCGAACACAACTTAGTGACGGGTTTAACGAAATTACTTATCGAAGCTCGAGTATTGGGCTATTATTAAACTGTATACATAATTATTCTATAGCTAGCCTTTATGTGACGAGTTTTAGGTCCGTAAATACTGAAGAGTATATGTTGCATGCTTGTAATGTTACTATTAGTACTTTACTATAATGAATACTACTAATTATTTTTTGAGACGCCTGCATGGATGACAAACAAATACCTAGTTTCATCTCGCTCCGGTTATAAATATTAAAGTATGTAAAAATATTTGCCTATTTATAAATGAAATTATAATTAGAAAAATCCGATGTTTTTATTGGTGAAACGCTCAATAATTACATCAGGCCTGTCTTCACTTTTAATATATGCGTCGTATCTGTAGAAATTTGATATTTAATCCAGGGTTATTGTGCGCCATGCCTGTGGGGCATACCTGGCTAATAGTCTGACTGCGGCGGGAAGCCGACAGCCAAAACAATGCAGAGGGAAACGTGGGCGGAATACTTGTCTGAGTCCAATAAACTGAATACACAAACTGCCTTTCAACTGACAAATTTATGTTGTTAATTATGACTCATTTCTGTTGTATTGGAAAGTCAACAATGCAAGACCCAAATATTTTGTAAGGTATTGGCTAAATTTAGCGAAGGTGGTGCAATAAATGCTATGTATCGGGTGGTTATAATTAAACTTTCACTACTTGATAGAAATCCTAATGGAAAACGTGTGGTCTTAGGGAAATGAAAATTCGTGGAAACATTTGTAAGAACTTGCGAAAGAGAAATAACGAATAAACCACATTAGAAGATAACATTCGTTAATTGCGTACGATGGTTACGATCCAGGTTACAGACATTGTTCAATGTGACGACCATTTGCAATCTGGAACAGCTCTAAGTAATGCTGTAGTGCTGCCTTAAACGACTACCTCCCTTGCTTTGCTCATCTTCTACGTTCAAGATAAACTCTGTTCTTCAGGTAACCCTACAACCTGAAACCACTGGTGGGTGATTTTGGTGGCCCAGCAGTTTGGAACGTTCGGAAAATGATTAGGCCTTCTCCAAATGTGTTAACGGAGTAACCAAGTGACCTCACGAGCAATATTAGGTTGAGATTCATCGTTTATCAAAAACAGTTGAGTCCAAAGCTCCTCACTCCCGTAGAGCAAAGCTGACCACAGTAAAGTGTGCCTTTCACGCTGCACGTCCTTGGTCTTTGGGGTCCGAGTTTCCCAAAGAAAAATGTACGCGTTCACTATGCAGTAGAACTTCGTGAATGACCGTGACTATCCACAAATGCGACAATCGCAATTATGAGAGTGAAGTGTGCTTCATCATTCCATGTCATGACGCTAACACAACTATCAACCAAATTCTACAGCACACTGTCTCAACATAATTCCTATACAGTTGGGTGCCAATAAGGTAAATAATTTTCCATCTACACTCGCAAAAGTTTAATTATAACCAACCTGTATTATACATAATTTGGATTTTGTGGGTAAAATAGGTCATAACAAATTAACTGTTTCAAAATGTATTAGTATTATTATTAACAGTTAGTTTCGTTTAAATTATTAAAATATAATGTAATTAATTAATTACTCAGTCCATAAAAGGACTTAACATGACACTTCTTCATCTCAACATTTCACTGAACGATTTAGAGAGCCATGAGAACTTTGAATTAGTGTGATTGGAAAAGTTTTCGAACTTCAATTCTCAGGTTGCAAAACACAGTCTTTGAACACAAACACCTCTTTTTCTTTGGTTCTACAGCCTATTGAGGGCCTGGGACTACCGAGTTGACTGCGGACTATAATCTTACATGACACATTCCTAATTTGTTTTGATACGTGGTCAGCGTATCGCTTCTCAAGCAGTCTTAATCCGGGTCTTGGCAAGCCCATGCCAGGATTAGAACCCTGGACCCCTGGGCAGTGAGCAGGGATGCTCGCCACTAGACTACAGGAGGTCGGCTACATAATCACTAATGTTACCAAATTGATACTTATTCAAATTAAAATCATCTACTCCGAACAATTAGTAACTTTCATTCAAATACACAGCGTGATACAATTTTAACTTATTTTCCATTAAATAAATTTCTTGAGATTTAAATTTTGATATCACTTGAGTTCCGCAGTTGTTTGAATATTCTTTTTATCTCAAGGTTATACTGGTAATAGTTTCGCCAAAATTGTCCCGGTGCACACCGAAGAAACATGTTTCATGAAATTGATAAAGAAGATAACACAGGGACGTGCACTCTGGGTAGAAACGCGTTTCATGAAACGAGGGGGAACGGTTTCATGAAACAGAACTCATTTCTGCCATTTATTTTAATTATAGGTCTGCTTTAGAAGGTTCATAGCATAATTTTTAAACAAAAGCGACGACTCTACATACATGACATACAAATCCGTCTTCAAACATGATTTTCGGTTTAAAAATTGTTCATAAATATTTTTCGTAAAAAACTGTTAAAAATTCATTTCTCAGGTTTTAAAAAGACCATTGCGATATAAAGGCAACAGGATAGAAATATTGCAGAATTTATTACTATTATTATGGCATGAGGGAATGGGAATGTGTGTTGTTTCATGAAACATGTTTCTCCAGTGTGCACTGGGCCTTAGGTTCTACAACCTGCATTACTTGAGAGTCACAATACCAAGATGTTGTGCAGTCTTCTCGTGATGGCCCCTGTCAAGGTATAGATTTAAGCGGGCTCAGGAAAGATATTCGGGTCGGGAAGATGACGTCATTGAATGGTGTCAGAATGGTCGCTCAACCGAAGAGCCAACCCAGTTTAACGTAAATAAATATAACAAAACAAATTAATGACAATTATCTTCAATCGACGAATAAACGACAGAAAATAGTTAAATACAATACTCTATATTCTATACTAATCTAAATCTTTATAAATAAAAATGATTAAAGAAGTTAAAACTCACTAAAAAAAAGGAAAGATTCATTTCAGTGAGACAGGAGCGTTGAGTGGGCACAAATATAAAGTGTAATGTTTACAGTAAAATTTATCGGTAGTTAGTAAAATAGTAAACCATTCACTACGATTGCTTGTTCCCTCAGGTTCACGTGACCAAGGAATGGAATAGTCTCTTGCCCTCTCCTGCCACTTACGCCAAGGATCTCTTCCAATTTTCTGTTCCCGTAATAATATATATTTTATTGATATTCACACAAAGAAAATTTGTTCCATATAAAGGAGCAACAATTCAAATCGACTCCCATTGATTCTTCGGTAAAGAAACTACATTCGCGGTGTGAGATATCATTTCTTCAAGGAGACTATTATCACCGTAGGATTTTAATTTACAACCAGAAAAGAACTACTATTTCAATAATAATGTTTCTGGCATAATTCGCCTTGTCACAGGTCAGTCCTTCTTCATATGTTTAATTGCTCGATTTAACTTGTCTGTGTCGGCTTGGGCAATGAAACGGGAACTTTCTACGTTGACATTCCTTCATCTCTAAATTAGTGAACCTTGGACTCAATTTGGTGTCCAATCATGCGAAAGATACATAGCTAGACGGAGTCAATAAATCAGATCGTAATAACAGGAACTTCTGCATCGAGACGAGACATTGTTGAATCGAACCTCGTAAAACCGACACACCACAAGGAGAACATGAAATCTGCTTATGGAATACGGCCAGGGGACGAACATAGTACCTCGCTACAAGACGGAGGGTTAATTGTCAGCAAGCAGTGAGTAATTGAGGTGGCCATAACTTGCAGGCCCGACGGCCACTGGTTCCCTCTGCACACAATTCTTCGCCCGAATAATCCGCCAAATAGCGGCGGCGCTAAATCATCTCGAATATTACTCCCGCATCTCCGCCGGGAGGCTGTATTATAAATCGCTTACTTAGAGCCCATAAACGGTGGCAGCTGCCTAATTTATGGCATTCGGTTCACTTACCACTTTACCGCAAGACGCAAAAACATATTGAATTTATGACGTTTATATCTTAACCGATGTCCCGTTGTATAGGTACAGAAAAATCCTTCAAAATTCCTTGCATTGAAATAATGAGACTATGCTATAGTGACTTTTGTTTTTTCGTATTCAATTTTATGAAATATGACAGTTGTATAAAGTGATTAAAACATGAGCAAAATTTTCCGGTTTTATATCTGGAATGTTTCTAAAGGGTAGGTACCAAACGTACTTAACTACTCATATATATCTATTTTTCACTCTTTTTAGTTTTAATTGGTCTAAATACTTGCATTTTCTATTAATTTATTAATGTTATCTTATTGTTTTAGTATGCCGGAGTTTAATAAAAAGACATGATAGTTTCTTGGCTCGATGTGTGTGACCTTGAATGAACCAATCACAACACTTGTAATAATGGACGGCCCAAGAAGCGTTGCTGAAGCAACAGAATCATCACCCTGGAGCAACATATCAACTCCTGCAGCACCGGATCCTCGGAGATGAGAACCCAGACCAGATCAACCACTCACCGGACGACCAAAAAAAAGAGTCATCAGATTCTTGACAACCGTTAATTGTTATGATGCAATAAAACATGCTCAATAATAACATTTTGTAACCCTGAAGTCAGTTCGGTCGCTAATGACCTCGCTGTTTATGCGACCTTAAATAAATAAAAAAAGTGTACTTTATGCGTACTTTACAAATGTCTTCTTAGTATACTCTCCCGTATGTAGTATTCCAAAACGGATAGAATTTTGGGATCGATGGAACGAAAAGCACTCTGAAGTTTGCAAAACTAAAATATTTGTAATAAACGTTTTATTTGAAACTGTGAAACAAAAATAACAAAAGGCGCCTAAGAGTAAAAGTATAATGAAAACATATACAACAATAAAGTACCAGAGAGGAAGAGAGGAATATTAAACCCAGTATTACAAACAATCAGACGCGGAATCGGAGACAGAAGACCATTGTCTAGACGCCATGGGCAGAATTATATCTATACGACTGTTAGAACTCTAATTATGTAGGTCAGATTTCTGCCTAAAGAAACGATATCGTTAGGTTTTCCCATCTTAAGTTGTGTTTTCTTTTCTCACAGCGGTGAAAAGACAACAATAACTTTCGACAGTTCAAATGCGAATGTAAATAATTAATAGATTGAAAAAATATTATTTTAAGTAAGCTTAGAATGAAGCACACGATATAAAAATTAATTTAATTTTAAGTTGCACTCATACTGTGGTATGGAATTAGTTATGAATGAACCCTTAAGTCTGGAGTCCAATAATTGCTTGTGGCAGTGAAGCATAATTTCTCATGGAATTTGGCTGTGCTAAGCGAAGGGTTCAGCCTGAGCGAGATTGAAAGGGGTTTACTGACAGGGAAATAAGACATTTAGTTGCCAGTATGGAAACTCTGAAGCGCTGGAAACTATTAACAACTTGACGTAAAAGGATGACGAGAAATTCCTAATTATATTATCGGCGGTAAATTGATTCACTACGTGGATAGTTTGAATTCAGGAATAATATTTCCCCGCCAGCGGTGTAAATAATGAACTCGAATAAGGACAAGTTATTAAAAAGTCATGTTCTGGACTTGAAGTCTATATATATCCAATAAATTAGTAATCTGCCAATTAATAATAATTTCAAAATAAATAAAAAATTTAAATATATATTTACCTGTTAATTTTTTAATATTATAATTCTTTTTATTGTTAAATTTTATTGCTCCATAATCCTGAATATTTGATAAGAAATTGTGAATGAAAGTATTATAAACTTTAACTGTCAAGTTTTAAATAATAATTACTTATCCCATTTTGATTACATATCCCCATAGACTTAGATTAACCTTTTTTATCAGTTCATGCTTTTTATATTTAATATCAATAACGAATTATTTTACAGTCTTTTATCGTTCTTATATAAAATTAAATGAAGCCTTTTAAATTTTCCATTTTCCCTCAAATCCTTAAAACTCAACTAAATTATGAGGGTGTTTAATGAAGTAACTGTAAGAATATTATTATTACAAACTGTACTTTACAAACTAATATTTCTTCTTAGCTGCATCTTAAGATGTATTTATTTTTCTACGTCTTGCTTTACACAAAAGAGAGAAAAAAATTTCTATATCGTAAAATAACTCTAAACTTTATTTTATTAAAATGAATGAATTTGAATTAAAATCTGCAAGCACAAATATTTGGAATTCACCTGCCGCTGATGGTGGAGATTGATATGGAAACTTTGTGTGCTCTTTAACTCTGTTATAAACCTGAGAATGTTTTATTCATAAATTACGCAGGGAAAGTTCTTGCTGTCTTTTAATATTTTTCTTTCGTTCAAAGAGCTGGAATAAATTAGTTTTGGACTCAATACACTCTTGATAATCAACATATAGGGAACTATAGCTATTTTAAATCCCCTCCGCTGCACGTAATAGCCCGTGACATATTGATCGCTATCGATAATGAAAGTCTCACTGGAAATAATAACCTCTTAAAGCTAAAATGGATATACGTGTTAATGAGTGCTATTCGAGGGATATGAAATGTCTCACGAACTGCATCTTTTGTTCAAAGTAGCCACTTGAATCGCTTTGCTCTACATAGTACTTATTTTTGTCCTTATAGAACGTTCTACAGATTTTTTTGGCAAGATTCGGGCTTACATTTTATCGAGAACGTCGCGAAACATCATTGAAACTAATATCGAAGGAATACGTACCAGTCTCCATAATTTTGGATATTTTATTATTTTCCCCTTCCTATCTCCCCGAGAAGCACTAAAGTTGAAAGTGAAATGAAACAGTAGTTTTAACGTTGAATTGATCTATGATCTCGACACTATTTTCGATCATTTTTTATATATTATTTTCAACTCGTTATCCTCCAGTAATTATAGTTTCTCGAATCTATACGTGCATTGTTTGGGAACTCAAAAGTTGCCTGGACTATTCTTCAATATATGTATGCGTTATGTTCAATATTTAGAGCAGGTCGAATTAAACTGAACCTACAGATAATTGCGTCGACTTGTTTTTGTTGTAGTATTCAGTCCTCAGACTGGTTTGATGCAACACTCCACGCTAACCTATTCTGCGCAAGCCTTCCCATTTCTACATTACTACTACAACCCACATGCTCCATAATCTGCTTAGCGTATCCCATCTTTGGCCTCTCTGTTCTGTTTTTCCCCCACAAACTTCTCTGTAATGCCAATAGAAAAATAATTAGTAATGTACTTGAAATAAACCCCTTCGGTTCAAAGACGCCGTTAATGTAGATGTTACGTAAGATGCGCAAGATGGATCACAAGAGTATTGAAAATGTAACACCATTTTAAAATAAATTATCTGCAATTATTTAAAACATGGTAGTCTTGTGTGTTCACAGTTTGTGGTGTTCTTGGGTTTATTAGACGAAGCAACGGTTAGGTGAATTATATCTCTGTGGGTTGGAGGAATCGATTTTGCTCGGCAAGTTTCCCGCAGGAAGACGTACTGCGAGCGTTATACAGAAACGGTGTTGGACAGGGAATAAACCCCTTGGCGGGACGAAAAATTATCTCAGGAACTAATACAAAATACAGAATTTAATGGAATTTCCATAGCTCGTACAACGCTTTCACTGTAACTAAGTCTAACATGTACATGCACAAGTCTCGTATACAATATGTTATTAAAAATGTAAATTCATGGACACCGACTTTAATCATTTGGACGAGTAAAAAAAACAATCCAGTTCCCTCGTGTTAAACGAAATTAGTGATTGAAATTGTGAGCATAAAGACAAAAATATAATCGAAGGAATTATCAGTAACATTTATAATGCTAAATGGAAATGAATTAAGGCATACATGATGTACGTTTTATGAATATCTATAATTTATATTATCCTACGAATATTATTTTAAGGCATAAAACACTTTATAGTACACTTATGGAATTAACAAATAACAACAACTGTTCCAATATGGCAGATTCCACAGTCTATTTAACACATTCCAAAGTTCCTTTACAACGTTTCGTCCAATTTTGGGATTTCCTCATGTATAAACATACGTCAAGAAACTTCTTCTGTAGTCATATTTAAAAGAATACATATGGATTTATGATTACAGGTTAATAAAATAAAATTGAACTCCTTGAACTGTGTCCAGTTACGGTTCTGCAACGTTGTAAAGGAACTTCGTAATGTGTTAAATATGTAGTGGTTTTCTGAAATATTGGTTGATTTGTCGTTTATTTATTAACTTACTAATTTCTTTGTTATTTAATATCCTAAAATGTTCTTTCTGTCTGTCATAATTCATGAAAGATTAAAAATAGTCCATTTCTGCTACGCCTAACTTGCCAACGAGTTTTATTGTTCTGTTAGTCGCTTACATGTTTGTTACGTTCCAAATACTCGCCCAAAATTATATACTTTTTGTGGACAGAAGATGATTCATATTTGAGGAATGGGGTTGAAGTTTAATGGACTAGCTTCAGACTCGTGTTCGGGTGATGGTAGCTTTTAATGAGAGCGTATAAAATGTTGCATTTTGGTCATTAGCAGATTTAAAATTTTTCTTTTCCAAAAGTCAACCTTTACGCGTACCAGTTTCGCCGAAGATAAATCATGTTCTGTAGATAGGCCAAATTCTCCCAATGGAGTACCGCGACGGGCCTATAATTTTTTCTCCAATATCCTCGATCGAGCAGGTTGTGGCCGTTTGTAACGTTGACAATCCCATGCAGGCCGCAGTCTGAGTTATCGGCGCGATATTGGAACGTTTTCCTCCTCTGCATTTGATTTACTATACTTTCCCCTGTACCGATGCGAAATTTTATGGCCTACGATCCTTCCGCTTCATGTTTTTATCTTCCAATAAAATTGAACAATAGCTACTTTCATGGAAGAAATTGTTTATGCTTCTTGGAGCATGTGAACGAATTGTTTACGACCTAAGCGATTGGAATTTGTAGTGGATATCGGTACCATTTATCAAAACTTGGCACCAGCGACGGCAACTCAGATGTAACTTTTGACTATCAAAGAATTTCTAAGAACATCGAGCTGAAAACTTCGCATTGGTTGCTCCGTGGGAACATTCACACATCCATATATTTGACTGTATTCTTCAATATGCGCTGAGAGACGTTTTCGGATATTGTGTTTATCAGAGCTGGCAACTTCATACACACTAACCTACTAAACCCAGTGTATTACAGAGTGTCAGCCATACAGACCTTCGCGGCCATAAATTCTTATATAAACCTAAAAATAAAAATACTCGAAATCGGTTGCTTTTTGATAATAGATAACATTTATATTAATTACGACATGAATTAACTACTAAATTCGTAAAAATTATAAGTGAATTTTGATATTAATTATAGCTCGTGAGAAATAGCAAGTTGAATGATGGGCGCTGTGTGAGAAGAAAGATGGCCAGAGGTATTGTCGTTAAGGGGGTACATCCCTTGTATAATAACTGGCGTAATGCTTCTACCATTTTTTAAACATCAAGGATTTTCCACGCACGGGATATACAGACAAAGGTCTTTTCACCACTGTAGTTTTGATATATTAACTTTTACGGATAAGATGCTAAAAGTACAACATATCTTGAACCGAACACCTTTACTTGCGTCAATGCTTTCATAATATTTTTTTAACTAACAAATTGCCGTAATAAAGGTTCGCGTCAAAGGCTCCTGTCAGTGAACTGTTGCCCCTGAAAAAAGGTGTACGTACTTTGAGACGACTACCTGTTTCTTTCCAGTTATATAGTTCAAGACAATTAGGTGTGTCAAGACGATGCGCAGTGGACAACTCCGCCCATATTGTACTGGTGGTAGACGTCAGCTTACCTTTACTCCGGTTTTTGTTGAGATAAGTTGGCAGTGTAAAAGCAATTCTAAAAAAATATTGGCGTTAGGAAATTATTGCTGTCAGTACAGGGTATGAAGTATGAAGTTCGTCAAGAGACGCATCTTTAAAATCTAATAAATAAGTATAGTGTGTGTTAAAACGATGTCGTCGCAGTCCCCATATCTCGATCGTATGAAGGTAATTAATGTTCTTGATAATGACAGTAGCGCTTCGCGAGGCCTGTCGGATGTGGAGTACCTCCCCAAACGACAATACTCCCCCTCCTTTTCTCTTTTCTCTACTGTGCATGTAAACACGAACTGTACATTATTTTATTTCACAAATATAAGCGCAAGAGCTCGTATAGCGAGCTCAACATTTCAATATTGTTCTTAGATCAAAAGTATTGCCTACTGTTTTATTATTAAAAAGAATTCCTATAATAAAGCAACGCAAAATGCCGTGGCACTTTGTGCAGCGTATCTTCAACAGGACAAATACCACATTCGTCGAATGATTCTCTGTACGAGATTGGGAACACATTATGATGTATTCATATAATTAGCCGCTCCTTTTATCTTCTGTCGTTTTGTTATTTTACGTATTATTCCGACCAATTTAATGGCTGTGTGGTTAATACTTCGAATCTTTGTTCAACATTATAATTCCTAACACTAATTTTTCCCTTGTACCTAACATTACATCTGAGGATAACTTCTGTCCATCAACTTGTCATTTAATATTCTAGGGGCTTGAAATTCATCACCTAAAAATAAATGTATTTTTCAACAGCCCCATAGAAGAATGGACGATTCGTCATATAATACAGAGTACCAAATGGGTACAATTTAGTATGTCTACCAACAAGAGAAATAACTATAAGGGAAAGAAAACGTAAAGAAATATTTCCATTATTCTTCAATATCGCGGCTGCAATCAGAGAATAATTTTAAGTAAACAATTGCAAGTAAAATCATGAACCTCATCTGAACATATCGACGGAAATATTTATATACTTCAAAATTTCCACTTCTTAAAATAACATCAGACTTAGACTACGTAAACATACATCGTTCAACAGCCAACTTTTTAAAAGGTCAAATTTTACATCATTTTACGGGATTTTTTTATGGGAAACACGAAAATGTTATTCCCAGCTTTAGGCTACATTATTAATTTCAAAATTGACGCAAATATCACGGTAAAATAACTTGTTTTCCTTGAATTAAATCTGATAAATTATAAAATTATTAAAACTTTAAAAGCCATATAATTACTTGAAATTATTTAATTAATAAAACATTAGTCTCTTTATGTTTTTAACTATTTTATCCATGTGCACTTAAATATAAATAATTAAAATTACTCACTTCGAGAGATTTTAATAGTCTTGTATTGTATTGAGTAGAGAATAATAGGCAAATATGAAGCGCGAACTAGTGCCGAAAAGACAAAAAACGCAAAAAATTTAGAGAATTAAGTAAGTTATTGAAATATAAAAGTATAAGGATTGACTTTACAATAGACAGTATTTAAACGAACAGTATTAAATATTAATTACTCAGTTATGCAGTTTAATTTTTTTATGAACAAGCTACTAATTCATTACCTTTAAAAAATTTACTCAGTTATCTCCTTTTTCCATATTGTGTATTGAAAGAATTTTTTCAAAACCCACATAAAAATGGTTTGATTGCTGTTCTTAATCAGTCGAATATATATATGCCAGCAATTTTGAACGACAAAAGCAAACGAACTTAGAGAAACTGTGACATACTTTTACACTTTTCCGAATAGGTTATTAAATAATAAACACAAATATAGAATAACATAAATAATTTTTCTTGACGGGTGGGCAAAATAGTTTTAAATATACTTTTAAAATACTTAAAATATCTTATTAAATAATAGAAATATTTTTTCCTTGACATATGGACAACAGTTTATTTGAAATAAATAAAAAGACGGCCAATATATCATGAAATGATTTTATTACTATTTAATTAATACAAATATTACGCTCCATCCAACTTTGTGGACTTCTTCAAGTAAATTATTAAATGAATGAACTACCAAATTTCTCTGATGTAAATAGTTCATCCATTTAATAATTTAGTTGAAGAAGTCCATAGAGTTGGATGAAACTTAGTATTTTTATTAATTTTAAACTTAAATTCAAAAAATTATATTTGAGTAATCGATTTGGTTCTCAGTTAATTTTGGTATTTTTGGCTCTTGTATGTTTCTGTGTTATATTACTCTTGTTTTCTAATATACTAAACTTCTAATTAATGGATTTGACAAGACCCTGATTTAAAGAGGCTGAAATTAATATTTTTTCATACAAGGAATTATAGATTGTAAATATCCCCACATCGAGGAAGGAATATATTTGGAAATAAAACAAATATTTAATTAAAAACTATAATTTATTCATGATCGAAAGATTTCAGTAATTTGACAATAATTTCGGTTTTGTAAATTTTCTTTGCCCGTTTAAAATACTCGCAGATTTTTATTTAAATTTACAAATATGTACACACAATTCACATAACGATTGTCCTTTAAGGCAGCTATATGACACTAGGGGCTTGAGATCGGTCCCCGCGTTCGGCAGTGCATTGGAATGGCGACTATGGAGGTTAACAACAGTCAAGAGCCCAGGTACATGCAGTCGGTGCGACCGTCAAGATACGAGCCTGGAATCAACTCTTCCAAAGGCGAGACGGCCGCAAGATGCCATTTGTCTCGAACCTGAAACACATAAGACGTGTTCATTATTATCAAACTTATAATTATCTTAAGCCAGGGCGTTACGTACTTGACAATTCTCTATTATTAAAAATATTATAATAAGAATGCTTGTTAGCTCAACGAAACAATTATCTCGTTCCTGTTTCAAGTTAACTGTAACCCTACTATAGTCGCGTCAAGAGAAACCCGGCAACTACTGAAATCCATCTGTTGTTGTGTATCCGGGGCAAACGTTCTTTTCTTTACCACGACGACTTCGAAAGTAATTTTCCTCACTGGTCTGTTTCTTTACTCACTTGACGCCTAATGTTCAAACCATAAAGTTTCTCAATCTTCTCTTCCGTCAAAATCTTGCCAATTAAAAATTTTCGTCCGGCTATACACGGTCATTAGTCATTTAAATTATTTAGGGCAGTAGTTTTCAGCCGGGGTTCGTGCCTGCCATCCATGCCCATAGATTAGCCATGCGACCTCTCGTAAAAGCTATCAAACCTTGCCATTATCTTTATATAAGTTATACCATTTTGGTGTGCGTGTGTTCGTAAACGGCTCGTCCTTTTTGATTACGTTCTTTATTTGTTTTACGGGATTACCTGAATTGCACTTAGCTATATTTTTATACCCGGTATTCACTCATGTCGAGTTCCAGAACTTTTTATTTTTTTGACCAATTTTATATATTTTTTGATATCTTACATATAAAACATAATCTCAGATTTCAGTCTGACAGTTTAAATAACGTGTTGCATTTACTTACGAATCAATATATGCGCAGGTTCATTGAGTCGTAGCTTGGAATTGTTTTGACATTCCGATTTCGGATTCGTGAGTTCTGATATATTCTGTGTATTGTAATTATGTTCATACTGAGTGAATCATTTATTGAATTATTTGACATTGAATAAATGACATGTATTTGAAATAATATTTTGTGCAAATGTGATAGGTGCATTCAATCACGATTTATACACATGTTCCTTCGACGGCTTTCAATCTAAGTTCAGAAACAGAACATTTTATTTTCAGCGTTCATTTGTACGATACCGATGAAAAGGTAAAGTTTCAAAAAATGTGACGATCTATCTGATGGTTAAATTAGTTATCGACAAAGAGCCCCAGGTTTCTCATATAGATTAGTGGATCGATAATAATTAATTTGTTGTTCTTGTGTAACATATTTTTTTAGAGAAGCATTGATCCTTAATAGACTTAATTATTAATTTGTTGTACATGTGTTACTTCATATTTTAATGGAAAACCATTGATCCATAACAGTCTTAACGCTCAAATTTATTATGATTACAATTATATAAACAATTGAAATATAAGTGCAAATTTGGGTTAAATTAATTGTGAAGAGTTATCTTATTGTAAAGAACTGATATCTATGTTTTATAGTTTTAAAATTGGTAGACTAATTTCGAGGTTTTATTTGCCTTTATATATACACTGAGTTTCTTTTTATATAAAAATTCACATGATAGAATTTTCGATTTTATAACGGTTACTAGGATTCGATAATTCAGAGAATGATTGAGGATATTTCGAGCTAAATTGACATAACTAGACAACTGCACCGGAAATACGATTACTGAAATTCAAAAGCAAACTAAACTGGACCTTGCAAAGGCTGACGCCGCTACATTGCACGACGGCGCCAGAGTTCCTTTCACAACAATGTGAGGCGTTGTTTTAAGTGCGACAAGCCAATTATGTGGCCCTTAATACGTGAACCAGCTCACCTCTTCCACTTGCCTCAGCACTCTGAGCATGTTCTTCCCCGCAAGCTTCCTAATATCCTCTTCACTCCACGCGGGATCCTGGAGAAGCGACGCCAACAGATGAGGGTAACGAGACACGTCCTCCAGGCCTGCTGGAGTGCTGCAAAAAATGTACCCAGATTTACTAAAAATAGTGACCACAAAATATGACGATAACCAGTAAACTGTAATTCTTTTGTGAAAGTCTAGTCTGAATTGCATTACAACTAAAAATGTAACGGGGATGGTGGCAACAAAACTGTGGTGAGACAATTCTCTTAGAAATCGATTTATGTAGGAAAATCAGGTTTCTACGATAAGCGTGCTAACACTTTAGTAGGAAGATTTATCTTGACATACATTTTAGTTTCAGTAGAAGATTTGTTTTTAAATTACATGAACGAAATTGATTTATTTTCATATTTTACAAGTGGTTACCCATTTCTGCTTTTGCTTGATTCAAAGATATTCATTGCCTTCCCACTTCAAGGAGCCATTGTTTTTTTACACTCTGTTGCACGTGGTTTTAAATTAACCTTATTTTATCATTCAGTAAATACCATTTGATTCGCTGGAGTGGGAGAAGATGACAGGAGTTCTGCTCGTGTTGATAGCGTCCCTCATTGGTCCTACTGATGCGTGATACAGGTCCACCATTGCGACTGGTATTCGTAAGGATTGTGTATTTCTTTTTATCTTCATTCATATTATACCCGGTTTATTAAAATAATTGCGTTAGTCGCTTCTTAAACTGTGACAGCGGAGATTCACTTTTAAGTAAATAGTTTTTACCGGTTGATGGGTGTTTGAGGTTAACGCCCTGTGCTTCCACGGTCCATTGTCCTGGAAGGTGTGGCGCCACCTAACGATTTTGTTGCATTCTGAGCGACAGTAAATTGGTTTTACACATGGGCGAACCACAAGTTTATGTATCTCGACCACAAAGCCGGCAACTTTGGGGAAATTTTGCAGATGCTAACCGTGGTAGCCCTTGTAGATACACGTTACGTCATAGTCACCAATTTGGATTTTTTGTTAGAATAGCAGGCTACATAAGCGTAATCCGCCTAGCGGCAAATCCCCCTTAATATTTTAGGAATTGATTCAAAAGAGAAGCCCCGGGACTGTAATTTAAGGACACTGTATGGCATTCGATTAAAAGTGGTGCAGGCTAAACCCTAGAATACCTGAATAAGGTAGATCGGGCTCTTCTTACTTGTCCACGCCTTTCCTATGACGAGAAGAAGTGTTGATTTCACTTGATTATTACTTCTCTCAGAATTTGCGTAACAAATGCATGCGGGAGAGTCAACGTAAAGTAACTCTCTACAACAAATGAATTATGGTGAAATACGAGTTTAGATAATAAAGATCCTATGGTTTGACGACGACAATCTAGTATTAGGGGAGTCAAAAGAAGGCTTGGAAAACATAATAAGTTGCAGCCTATCACCCAAGCGGTAGAACAGGCGATGAAGAAAGTTAAAACGGAATATGGAAAATGAATTATTCTGCAAAGAGAAGAAATAAAAATCCTGCGCTTTGCCGATGATATTGTTGTGTTATGGGACTCAGAAGAAGACTTGGAAACCGTAATAAATAGCATGAACGTGATCCTGGACAAAGAGTTCAATATAACGATTAATAGAGGGAAAACAAAGGTTATGGTGTGTAGTTAGGGAAATAGTGGAATTACAAAGGATGTTAGATTAGGAAGGGATATTTTAAGGAAGTTAAGGGTTCTGCTTCTTGGGTAACGTAATAACTAAGTATGGTAGACGTATAGTAGATATAAAGAGCACGGGCAAGGAAAGCTTTCGCAGAAAACAGGAATTTACTTACGGGTAATATAAGTATAAATATTAGGAAATCATTGCTAAAAATTTTCTTATGGAGTGTAGCGTTGTATGGCTGCGAAACATGGACGGCAGGAGTTGCAGAAAGGAAAAGAATAGAAGCGTTTGAAATGTGATGCTATAGGAGAATGCTGAAAATCCAATGGGTGGATAGAGTAGCTAAGCAGGAAGTTCTCAGTCGAATAAGAGAATAGAGAACAATATGGAGGTATTTGACCAAGAGAAGGGATAGATTAATAAGCCACGTTTTGAGACATTAGGGTCTTTTAAAATTAGCATTAGAGGGAAGTGTGTGAGGTAAGAGCACAATATGGAGACAAATGATGGAATACGCTAAGAAGATTAGGGAAGATGTGAGATGTGGTAGTTACGTAGAAATGTAATGGTTTGCGCATAATTGTTTAGCTTGGATGGTTCCATCAAACCGGTCTAAAGACTGAATACTACTTCTACAACGAGTTTAGAAGCACCAATGACGTCGTTGTTCCTCCCTGGTCAAAATTTGTCAAGAACATACTGTAATAGGTTACTTCACTTCTGGAATAGCAGCCACGGGAATTCTTTTGATCAGTACTTGCTGTTTAATTTTGTAACTTCAGGTTCACTTCACGGGATGTGAAACTAACAAAGGGGTTCACAAATACAAACTGTGAATGATTTTAAATGAGATAGTTTTACAAAATCAGAATTAAGTCAAAGGGAGAAGAACTGCTTCAATTGAAGCTCAGATAAAGAATGTGACCCAAGATTGAAACTTAGGGTCTCCCGCTTTCCGGTTATACTCGTGAATATTATGAATATTAATAATGTATAAAGCATATCACATTTATTCATTGAATCATAACTTATTTCCTATGTTAAATGAAACAACAGACCTTAAAAAAACATTCTCCCCCTCTTATCAATTAAGATTTTATCAGGTTTTTAGCTTTGTCATTTCACAATATCCTATCGCATTTACTAATTCAAATATCTGTAGTTTAGCATAGGATTTTTCTTAACTTCAGGCGCTCGTTAGAAAATAAATAAGAACGAAGTGGATACTTAATATTAATCTACAATTAAAATGTCCCTTTTATTGGGTTGGATGGGGTATGACTTAAGTGCTATTAAACTCGTCTTGTTTCCAGTATAATTACTCGATGAATCTACAACTCCGTTCCCATAAATGTAATGCCATTGTTACTTACATTTATTGTCCATGGTTGTTTTTACATGGTTTTGATTTCAGAACAGTTTTTGTAGCTTCCAATTCAGGCCCATTTTTATGTGCAACCGAAGCCATTATTTATGAAAAACGTCAAGTACTCACTAGTTGATGCCGTCGTATCCCGCTCCAAGGCCCACGTGATCGATCCCCGCCACGGACCGGATGTGATTAATGTGCGCTGGAATAAGGAAACCATTGAGAAAAATTTTCCTCACCGGACCTTGAAGTGCATTTTGTTCAAATATAGCTTACCGATTACGTCAGATATGTTGGCTGTGGAATTGCAGGTGATGAAGAATGTATAAAAGTTAACCATAACTATTCCACCGTTTAAGGCCTAGAAAACGTGAGAAAATATTATTCGTATATTTAAATATCTAGAAATAAATTGTTTGACTACTAAAGTATTAAATACTAATATCAAGCTTTGAAGTATGGTAGTTAATATATTTCTGAAATTCATATTTTTGAATATCAAGTTCATGATGGGACAGCTATAAAATTAAATGTATTGCTCTATTTTTCTCGCCATAAGTCTGAACTTAAATAACCATTAATGTAAATTGCCTGTAAAGAATTACAAGTACACGAATTAATCCTTAAGTTCTGCGACTCATTTTTCTGCTGTGTTTGGCCTTGCTTTCCCTAAATTGTTTCAAACAATGAAGGAGACCCTCTTTATCGTCACAATAGAATAAAACGACCCTTTCACTAACAAAAGGATTTTCCATCCATCATTCGAAAAGATTTGCCTCTATCAAGTCGGAAGTTGCATGAATAATTCGGAATTTCTATCAGCAACGGAATAATATGAAACATCTGCAACGACACTTGTTTACGCAACTGAAAATTTTCCTATTGGCTGAAATTGTTGAAATGAAAGCCAATGGGCACTCTTTGGAATTGCAGCCGATTGTCTGCTAGAATTAAGTAAGAGGGCATTGGAGGTGACGTGTGAGCTGATTTTGAGATGGAGAAACATAAAATGATGAGAGTCCACCAAACGGCGAAAATATAGTCTCCGCTATTTTGGGGCCAAGGCGCCCGCTATACAAGGAGATTCACGACTTTTTGGTAAGAGTCTCCGTTAAATTTTTGGGCCAATGCGTCCACGACACAATGAGATCAGCCCGAAGCAGTCAACGAGGGTCAGAAAGCAGGTTCCTCCAGCCATCATCACAAAGCAGACCACAGCCGAAATCCAGAAAATGCAGCAGTAGAACTTGGCGGTTATCGTTAACTATGATTTTATAGAGCTCACATTGCCAGACCTATTATGGTGTGCAAAGTAGAATGGCAGTAAATAAAAATTTTCGACTTTTGAAAATATTTCAAGGATAAATGTATTATAATTAATTTATAAAGACAAATTCATATTTCCTGGAGCAGATAAACCATTTTCATAGAGAGGTTTATGTAAATGTTAAAGCTCAAAATAACTTTATCCCTTGATTTCTCAAAAGTAGTTTTTTAAGACTTACTGTCTTTCTCCTTTGGATGGCAGCACTACCATAAAACTACCATACATTGCTTCTTTCGGTCCATCCCACAGGTGACCCTGATTTTAATGAGTCTCAGTTTAAAATTTATTATTGCTAACGTTTTTAATGTGTGTATCTTTTAATTCAATTTTCTTTTTTAATTTTTTATTGCTATTAAATTCAGAATTTTAAATCTAATTTTTTCTTTTCTATTTAACAGCTTTTGGTTTAAATATTCTTGAGTATTCCTTTTTGTTTCTAAGGCTTAGGCTGAGTCACAGTCTTGGCTTGTAATCTCTGTTCGGTTATCTATGATAAACCAGATCCGGACGATACCTCTATACGCTCCGAAGTGACCGCCGTTTACCATATTGGAATCACAGCGATTTATCTTTCTAAATTTAGTAAATATGTCGGAAGTCTCTTCGCTTTTGTGGTGAAATTGCTTCGCCACCATCGTATCGCGGAACTGTCACATTAGCCTTAATTTTTCTTTCCAGGAGCACAGACATAATAGTAGCGTATTAGCGACTCACCACGAGTTGCAACACTTCGTCAGGCACGTTCCTGGAGCTGTTGCACAGCGCGTGCGCGCTGGAGTGCGAGAAGATGACTGGAGCTCGGCTGGTGTTGATGGCGTCCCTCATGGTTCTCACAGATGCGTGAGACAAGTCAACCATCATCCCAAGGCGGTTCATTTCCCGCACCACGATCTAAACAGCCAAAGCTGAGATAAACAGTGAAACAACAAACAACCCAAAACCCTAACCCACCTTTCCATCATGCCTGCGGACCACATCCTCCAATAATCAGTTCACTGCTTCACCCACCCACGTCGTATGCCTCTCAGGTACACACTAAAAAAACTAACCCATCTACTAAGTAGGTTAATTAAATGGATTAACGTACCTCCATAACTACATATTAATTATATACACTATTTTAATATTGTATATACTAGATCATTTATTGTATAAACTGATAATCTTTATGTCAAAAATATTATTATATGATTAAAAAAAAGATGTTTATACGTGCATCAAACTAGGAAAACTACAGAGGATAACTGGGTGAATTAACACCAAGATAGAATGTCGCGAGTGAAAGGTTAATGTTACACTGAACGGTGAGAAATGTAAGGTATAAAAGGATACAGGTCAGAGTTACCAATTCTTTTTGCAACTAAAAAGAGGACACCTCATTTTCAGTTCAGTGGTACATTCGTATACCGAGATTCCATTGTACTGGTACTTAGAAAATTACTATATATGTTAGATAAATGTTGACAAGTCAGTAAGGGTATACATTTACTACAAAGGTTCTTTGTTTGTTTGTATTCAAATTCCCTACATCTTTTGTAAAAAATATTTTTATCAGCAATGAAGATTATTTTTCATTTATACAAATATTGAACTAAGAAATTATAAGTGAAAAAATACTCCAAAATAGAATAAATATTTACTAACTCAAAAAATATTATGGTATACCTGTTCAATACAAAATTACTACTTCAATTTTTATTCTTTGATACTCCAACTGCTAACCACGGGTATTTTTCTGTTGATTCTATTTTCTTAGATAAGTCCGTGATTTATTGAGAATGTCAGTATAGATCACCTGAAATGATGTGTTCTACCAGGATAATCTTTACAGACTCAACAGTGAATTTATTTTTTCTTTCTACCACTGTGATTGCATCAGAGAAAGGATACGTCCAACTTTGTCATTGTCTGCTGGTTTAGAAAAGCACAAATGCACTAATTTTAGAATTTCTGGATGTGTCACGGCATTGTCATCTTCAGCAAAAGAAGTATCCCACTTCTATTGACATAGAAATCTGGAAATCTATTTCATGTTCTTACACAAACCTCTTAATATGACTGACGTCATCACAAAATTTTGAGTCCTCTGTTTCGTCATTCAAGAAAACGTCTGCAGTTACTCTGTATTATTCCATTTACGTTTACCACTACTTTTACTTTCGGAGTTAATGTTGCTAAAATCCTTCTCCTGTGATAAATTCATTGCAAAAAATACCATACATTCGGAATAGGAAGACGAAACTGGAAAATAAAACAAGCGAATGACGTCATACGACCATCATGAGCAGACTTACCAACGTAAAAGCACAACAGGAGCATTTTTTTCTTGTATACAGTCCTAAGACTGGTTTGTTGCAAACCTCCATACCAACCTATCTTGCGCAAGCCTTTTCATTTCCGCACAACTCCAAATTTACTTAGCGTATTCATCCTTTGCCTCCCTCCTCTGTTCTTACCCCATACAGTTCAATATAATGCTAATTTTACAAGACCCTCATGTCTTAAAACATGGCCTATTTAACTATCCCTTCTCTTGGTCAAAGTCCTCCGTATTGATCGCTCTTCCCCTATTCTGTTTAGAACTTTCTCGTTAGTGATTCTATTCAGCATTATTCTATAACACCACATTTCAAAGACTTCTATTCTTTTCCTTTCCGCAACTCCTACCGTCCATCTTTCGCACCCATATAATATCAAGCTCTATATGAATATTTTTAGCAACGATTTCCTAATAATATTCACACTTATATTACCCGTAAGTAAATTCCTCCTTTTCGCGATAGCCTTCATTGTCTACCATACTTCTAGAAGCTCATTTACATTACTTGTAATAAATAATCTTGTTATGGCTTTTTTCTTTAATAAGCCGGACATATTACTATATTTTAAAAAGCACCCGGAGGTGGGGAAAAGAGGACGTCTGGTAACCCTGACCCAGGTTATCATTAATGTAGGTGCCCATAGTAGCTTGTCCCAGTTTAAATTTTATAATAGTTTAATTTGGACTATTTAAAACAAATTATACATTAAGTTGAAGGTAAGCTAACCTAAGTTTGCTTGCAAGTGTTCAATATATACACTTGTAATTATACGGTACACACTTAAAATCCCATTCTTCCACACCACGGATAAAATGTTCGGAGTAATGGAAGCTATACCCTCTTCAATTCTGTCTAAAATCTGGAAAATCATTAGCTATTGGTGTAACGAAGACACGATGTTTTATAAAGCCACAAAGGAAAAAATGCCAGTGAACAGAATAATCTTGGGAAAACGTCCTTGATGTCAGCGACTTGACGCCTTGAATGTAGGCCTCACCTTGCGACACACTCTTATCCGCTCCAAAAATTCACGGCGCGATAAATAACAACAACAACAAAAAGCTTTTGTCACTAGTGTATGTGATTATCTCAACCTATTTCCGTTACTATTTAATTTTGATCTTGAAACAACACATTAAACGCTTACTGTTGATACTAATAACTTTTATAACTCGGACAACCTTTGTTTGTCGTAAATATGAGACCATCAGAATGTGAGCTGTATGAATTAGTTAATTTAAAACACCATTAAAACTTTAATCTGTTGATTTATTAGAACAAGAAATCCATGGCCTATTATTGGCACTAAAAATCTTAATCACACAAAAATAATAGTGCCTTATTGAATACAAAATTCATCACACATCGACTACTATTTTTCTTTCATACAGTCGTTGAAATATTTAAATTTACATGAACATGAAAATACAATTTATTAGAACAAATTATTTTCATAAAGGAGCAAGACATAAATATGAAAGATAAGGAGTAGTATTTGTATGCTTTTGATTCTTGAAAGAGACGTGGATTAAATATAAATTTTAAACGTTACTAATTATGGTCAATGAGAATTAGAACATTATATTACATTTATTTAAGTTGTCTTAGTTAGCTGTAGTTTTAGTTGTCATCTATACTTAAGAAACTCAAGAATATTTATTAAACAATAATAGTGAGCAGGACTGGACAATTGTTTTTAACAATATTCTTCTTCAAGCACTAATACATTAATATGGGAATGTTTTGGTCTTCTCATCTATTGCCTTCTATTTATTCCTGTCCTGGTTTCCAGTGATCCAGAATTTGATTTTCCAAGCTTTTAAGTTAGCTTTTACATTATCGTCTCGTCAGTATTTTGGTTGACCGTTATTTTCTGGATCTCTGGGTGGTTTCCGAAATCTGTGCTTACGCCCAATCTAATTTAATGTCTTCGATTATATGAGGCTGATAATACTCTTTTACGTATAATTATTCTGAAAAGTTCTTCATTATATTTTTTTCTCCATTTGATTCTCTAGTTGTCTGTATAGTCTCAGTATATTTCTTTGAAACACTTGTCATTTTCGTCCATCACATTCATTTAGAAAACAGACCCTCGCATATTTTACAACTGACCTTATGACAGTCCAATATAGTTTCAATTTTGCTGCTCTAGATATTAAGTTGCTTTTAAATAAATCTTGATTAAAAAATAATCTTTATTGCCAAGTAGTATTCTTTATTATCTTACTCTATTGTGTTATGCTATTAAAATTTGATTTAAAATATTTATCGTGTTCAGATTCCCTGTTATTTTACAGCCCGTTAAATTGTGACTCAATTTTTCATTTCAAATAATTGATGTTTAATATCGAGATAAAAAGAGTTTAGAGATTCTTTAACTATTTAAAAGTTATTAATAAAGCATCAGCAACTATACATCCTGTATACGTTGTTGAGATAATTCCTATGAGATCCACTTTATTTAGTACTGAATCTACAATTATACTGACAGAGTTGCAGACGGAGGATCGCCAGGTTTATCACCAAATTCTATACTAAAATTTTCATAATAATTTTTGTTTACCTCAACTATTTCTCTTATATTTATCTATGTTAAACCAATTAATTTACATGGTATTTCATGTGACGTCATGCATTCAATAATTTTTCCTCTGTATAATGAATCAGAAGGGAAATGATCGTGCATTTGAATCGGAAGGTATAGTGTGAAATGGAGAAATAAAAAGAAGTGGCGGATGGTTAGAAATTATAAGTGCTCCTGTTAAACTTCATGAATTGGAACTGTAACCACGAGAGTCCAGAACATATTTGGCTCGTTTCCTCTAGCCTGGCTCTCTATTAGAAGAACGAGAAAATAAGAGGTCGGAAAACGAGGCTGGCAGGTGATCTGCTAGGCGCGATTCATAATGGAAAGGCAATCGATTCCTTTTCTCCTCGGTCGCAGATATTGGCCCTGGCGCAAGTTCCTTGTTATAATACCACTTTATGCTTCCCACTGCTACACTCCATCACTCTGCCACGTGTGCTCAGTGAAAGCTGCGAATCCATAACTTGTACGATGAGCACGAGCTTACAAACATTATAGAAGACTTAAAAAAAACATGCTTCGTAAATAATGATTAACGTTACTATAATCGATACTTTTCTTGTCGTAGGAATAAGTTAAACTTTAATAAAGTTTTTAATAAAATAAAATAAATATCCAAGTTTTTCACTTAAGACGAGTTACAATTTTCAAATCCCAAATATGTTTAAAATTTAAATACTTAACAAAATGGAATGTTTCACCATTCATCAAAATGACTTTAAATGGGGCGAGTAAAGTAGTGCAGGGTTTGTGGAGTCGGAGATAACTGACGTAATTTATTGAGAAATATTGTGAACAGAGAGGGTGAAAATTTAACAAGTTAGAGAGTAGTTGTTGAGCGTTCACTGAGTGAATGACATTTAAGTTCAAAATGTAAAAGCTATCTGCGGATCTCCTTGGAGAGAGAATATAGGTTGTATGGTTTTAAGCAATCGTTGGCCAATGTATGAAGTGGTCAAAATTAATGTAGTTATTACGGAAAAAGGAGGAATTTGTGACGAGAGCGTAAAAGAAGTGAAGATAAAAAATAAGGGCATATAATTTATTTTAGAAAGCAGGGTACAGCGATTAGTTTTATGGAAAGATGAACGATTTTGATAGGTAAAACGAGGATGGGAAAAATAGATATCCACGGTAACAGCGCATTTAAAGATGTGAGAAAATTACAAATTCACTGTTACCAATTTTTTTTTCACATGGACACTAAATATAAAATACTCTTCCTACCGAGAGAGAAGGTCCATGCATTTTAATTGATTAAGCAAAAAATGCATTAATTTGTATTTAATTTTCTTTGTGAGTTTTCTTTTAAAATAATTTAATAGGACAGTGATTTTTATTTCAAAGTTGTAGAATACTAAAAATGGAAGTAACGCAACGTTGTACTAAATTAATGGTTTATTTCATAATTACAAAATTAAATGAATTATAACAGCCTTCTTTGTCTGTGGTTTTATTTCAAAGTCGTAATATACTACTTTTTGTCTCTGCTTTGATACTTCTTCGGGTATACTGAAAAATATTAAATTCCAATATATTACATTAGATTATCTGCTACAAAACTATTTCTCAAGAATAATGAACGAGATGCTCCTCATCAGAATGAACTTTCATTCTATTAAAATTAAAAGCGCAGCAACAACTTGAATAGTAACTAGGATTCTTTGCTTTTACTGTCCACAATTTATTCTTTTAGTGACCTCTTAAATTTGTAACGGGATTTAACTCGATCCTCCTAAGCCGATTTACGGTACTTTCAAGCATTTCGACCGAGGGAGTCATGGAGTGAAGTACATGAACTGCTAAATTGAGTAAGTTTCAAACCATGTTTTGTATCTAATTTTTTAGTTGTTGAAAATCGCTTAATGTAATTATTGTAATTTCACGTTCATGCCATTTATTGTGGTTTCCAGTTCTTCTTCTAGTTCCCCTAGTACTACAATATCATAGGCAAAACTTTAGGCTTATTATTTCTTCTCTTTGCAGTATGATTCCTTTCTATTGTTCTTCACCGCCTGTTCTATATATATATATATATATATATATATATATATAAGTTAAACAGAGTGTGCGACAGACTGAATCCTTGCATTACTCCTTTCTTGATTTTTGCTTTCTTTTCTTCCATTATAATTACTAGTGACTGGCTAACACTACAAATGGAAGTAACGCAACGTTATACTAAATTAATGGCCTATTTTACAATTAAGTAATTAAATGAATTATACCAGCCTACTTTGTCAGTGGTTTTATTTCAAAGTCGTAATATTCTGGAGGAAGAGTACAACATAAAGATTAATAGAGGGAAAACCAAGGTAATGGAGTGTATGGAAAACAGCGGAATAATAACGGGTGTTTCATGGGTAAGAGATATTTTGAAGGAAGTTAAGGAATTCTGCCTCTTGGGCATAATAACAACTAGGTAATGGTAGAAGTATAGTGGACATAAATAGTAGGATAGCACAAGCGAGAGAGGCTTTCGAAAAAAAGGATGATTTTACTTACGGCTAATATAAGTATGAATATTAGGAAATCATTACTAAAAATGTTTGCATTGGTGCAAAACGTGGACGGTAGGAATTGCAGAAAGGGAAATAATAGAAGCTTTTGAAATGCGGTGCTATATGAGAATGCTAAAAATCAGATGGATCAATAGAGTAACTAAACAGAAAGCTATAAGCAGAGTAAGAGAAGAGAGAAAAATATTGAGGACTTTACCTTGAGAACGGATAGATTAATAGGCAACGTTTTGAGATATGAAGGTTTTGTAAAATTAGCATTACAGGAAAGTGTGTGACATAAGAACAGAAGAGGGACGCAACGGATGCGATAAGCTAAGCAGATTAAGGAAGATGTGGGATGTGATAAATATGTAGAAATGCGAATAATAGGTTAGCAGCAGACCAGTCTAAGGACTGAATACAACAAGAAGAAGTAATTAATAATTAATTTCTGAGATGTGGCTTTATTCAACAATGGTGTTATTAATGTCTGCTAAGGCGATAAATAGTTTAGACTAAATATGCAAGTGCATCTTTCTACTGCACACTTTACTTAATACGAAAAATGATGTATAGTTTAAAACCTTCACTACGGTTGACCGGATAATGTTTGTAATTCGCCTGTATTTATTAGATACATTTAACAACCCTGAAGAACTTATTATAACTTCTTGATTCATATATTACTAGGCCGAGGTACGAGTCTTATCACATCATTTTAGTTTTGTATTATATGTTGATAGTCCTTTATGTTTTACAGTGAACGTACTAAATATAATAAAAATGAATGGAGCTACAAATGCTGCTTTTTGTCGCTAATGTTTGGTTGACCAAACGCTTCTTGGACAAATAACGACATATGACACTGAAATAGCAAATGCACAGCAGTTATTTGGTCGACACATTTTAGAAATAGGAAATGGAAAGAAAGAATCTGTAATTCGGTAAATATAGATATTGCAGATTTTTATGTATATACTATATATATAGTATAAAATTAATATTTTTTATTTACAGCTGAATTTCATATTATTAATGCAATATAAAATGTATGGTTCATAGTTCTGTGTATAAGCGATCCTCAAGAGCCCCATGAGAAATAATCAATTTTTGTTATTTTTTAATTCTTATGTAATAATAATCATTTTTAGCTAAAATGTTAAAATAAAAATTTATTTTATTAAATAAAGAAATAGCAACTATAAAAAAGGATATTATTACAGAATATGAGATGTAACTTTATTATTAATTTTTGTTATTTCTGGTAATTTTAAAATCTCAGTTCAGGATGAAAATTTATAGCAACATTTCTCTTTTTGTTTATTATAATATTTAGGACTGTTGTTTGCTCATAAAGGCACAAGAATTTATATTGAAACAGCCTACAATAGACCTCCACAGGCTCTTGCGTTTCTACATGAATATATGTAAATTGTCAGATTATGAAACGGTGTTGACACATTTAGCCAGACGCTTAATTACGACGACTAATTACCCAACAGTTTACACACCTCCAGGAGAAAAGAATGCGTCAAGCTTAGAGTGAAAAATAGAAGAATTAATTCTTGACAATTTAAACGGCTAAGGCACAGGTTAAATTGTGCAGGAAACTCTGGCTGATCAAGTATATATGGCTGCAATTATTTTAACTTCATGGACGTTAAATTGTGTAAATTTCTAAAAAAAATTTATGCAAGGTACTCACAGTCACTGGAAATTTCATGTCGCAATGTATTTTGGAATGGAATGTACGTAAAGGGATCTCCGACAAGGATCAATAGAGTTAAAATATTATATGCCACTGTAACCGTAGATATAGATTAATGTGTAATTGAAACAATAATTTATGAAGTAGTTACTAGGAAAATATTTTAAAAGTGGTACGAACTGTGATTAAGCTATAAGGACTTTAAATTCTTTTTTTCGGGAGTATGGAAGGATAGACGGTTCTGATTGAATTTGAAATACGCTTCAGTGTTTGCAGATAAAAGATTGAGGTTCCTGTACCCATTATTCGTTTATTTGCCGCTAGAGTGGAAAAGTTTTTAATATATCCAAATAATCGACATAGTTTATTTCATTGTAACGGCGCGGCACCTAATCGATTCCCTTTCTTTATTTGAGTTCTTTAAGTTCCTGGGATTGATTATTATATAGTAACGGCCGATACTTACCTATTTTACAATTAATATTATGAAAAAATACAAATGAGATCTAAGCTAATCCTAAATTGACGTAACTTGAATATGTTTTATATGGCCTCAGCTCTACTTAAAAGTAGCCAAGGATAGGAATATGAGAAAATCAATATACTATTATACCGCATTCGAGATCACGGCTGCAGTTTTTATGGCCACTCTCCAACAAAATATATTCATTTTTAAATGATATCAACAAATTTTTTCGAAGCAGATAGATCCATTAACTAAGTCAATTGTTTATCGATAATGGTAACTATTTCCGAAAATAAAACACTTCGTGACGGAACGCTGATATATAACAAATCTGCTCCATGTTTTTTTCTGACTAATGAAGGGCGTTTTTTATGTATTTTTGCGTACTGAACCCGGGCAAAAGGCTACAGAAATCCCACCACGTAATATTTCGCCACAAAAAAATGGATTACCTAGACTAAGGCGCATGGCAATGGAATAGTTGAAATTCTTTCCTTCCACTCCAACTTGTTCGAATTATAAAAACTGTAAACTAAGATGCAAGTTAAGATAAGATACTCTTAACCCAGAAGAACACCAAAGGAAGGAGAAGAAAAAGTCTTGAGCCCAGAAAATAAGTTTCACCCTCATTCCACACAAACATGGCATGATGAAGCAGTTTGTAAAGGCATTGATAAAAGATGTTGGTATCTTACCAGCAAGTTTCTTGGACTGTCTGAAGCAAAGATGAAGGAGGGAGTTTCGGTCGGTTCTGACATTTGAAAGCTCATGCAGGGCAAAAAATTTTGAAAACGTAATGGAGGGAGTTGAGAAAATAGATTGGAATTCATTCAAAAATGTAACAAAGTATTTGGGAAACAAGAAAGATCCGGACAATAGTAAGCACTTCCATGACAGACTATGAATTCATCCAAACTTACTAGTGAAACATCTTTTAAACCCTAGTGACGAAGAACCGAGGCTCAAGAGATTTATGTCTTTGGACCTAATTCACGTGAAGTGAAGGAACAAATATTCCACAATGTTCAACTTTTATTTTTAATTTTATAAAATGTTCGTTGGAATTTTTTTCCTATGCCTTGTAATCTGTAAGTCAAAACAAGTACTAAATGCCACTCTTCATGACAGATTGTAAGTTATAAATAAATAAACCTTTGAAATAATCTTAGATAACATGCTGCCAGATTCAAAGACCTGGGATGATCAATGAGTTTAAAACTGCACTTCTTGAAGTGATATCTGGACTATTGTCCTGAAAATTTTGGTTCAAGGAGAGGTTTAAACAGGATATAAAGGAAATGGAGGATGGTCGAATATAAAAATGATGGCCCACTAATGTAGGATGCTGCACAGAGAAACACCACAAGCGGGGCATAAGCGGATTAGCTCGAAACGAAGCTTCAAGACAAAAATGAAGATATTATAAAGATTATTTAAATATTTTATTTTTTATAACATTTAAATAAATGAGAAAATATGATATATGTTTTTATTTAAAGAAATACTATTTTACCGCATGTATTGCCTGGTGTGCATATATTTTCATTTCCACTTTGGGGAAAAGCCATACGTTATGGAGGGAAATGAGTGGCATTTTTTAATTCAGCGCATGAAAAAATATAGGTAACACCGTAGAATAAAATAAACAAGTGACTATTTGCAGACCTGTGTAGTTAAAGTTTGCGGAGTAGAAAACGAAATGGATGTACACAGAATTCCCGGGATCGCTTAGTGATTTGTTTTTGAAACGACGGCATGAGTAGTGCGGAATATCCTCCCGAGTGAAGTAGGGCGACATATTTCCCGTTAACGGTAAGTAGCCATGCATCAGATAGAAAAGCCAATGGCAGGAACAGAGAGTCGGTAGGGTTAGCTACCAACTTATCCGGAAATTGTATCTCACTAATGCAGGGAAGGCTTGGAAATGCTTTGCATAAAATATGACCGGACACAGCCAGTTTCTGTTTGTTCGCTATAGTTCGTTCATCGATGCAGCTATATTCGACACGGAACGAGAACGCCAGTAACTAAACACACCCCATGGGACGCTCATACTAATATATCTATGTTTATGTACTTGTAGAACTATTCAAAGCACAAATTATGACATATTATTATTAAAACATAGATATACAATTACATTTTTACATACTCATTCAAAAATAACATCTTATAAAATATTAGCTATTTTTCTACCATAGTAGTTCAGATTACTTTAATCGATTTTTTAACGCACGATAAGACATAATGTTTATTTTATCATAGCCAGCATGATGTCTCACAGTACTTAAATGGAGGCAAGGTAACATTCTGGCACCTAAATAATTTTGGGGATAACAGGCAACTCCATTTTAATATTAAAGGAAGGGAATTGAAAAGGGGGGATGTGTAAGGTAGAGCAAGGTAGCTAAGAGTTAACTAGGGTCCCCGGGTTATAGTTTAAAGATACTACACGGTGATACACCTAAAAGGAACTCAGGGAAAACCCTAGAAAACCTGCAGCAGGTAGGTTGGACTAATGGGTAATATACTCACACCTTTCCAATTGACGGGAGAGGAGTTTACTGTGGGGTCGCAGCATTCCCTTTTCCCTGTCTTCACAAGTTTTGGAGGCAACTTACCGACTGATCCAATGGGATCAGCGGGCAACTATTATCGTATACCCAATCGTCGACCCAGTTTTACTAACGATATAAATGATTCTCGGTTTATCAAACCGATCAATGGTTGGTTCAGACACAATATTTCGGCGTAATTCATCGTGGCCGTTACCTGAAAGACGAATTTGGTAGAACCGTCGCCTCATAACATCCCACTGATTCGGTTGATAAACCGCGAATCAAGTATGGAAATATTGCGTCAATCGAACTACGCAAATATCGTACGATTCTCAAAAATGGCTATTTAAATTATTCCGTCAGTATTTGCAATTGACAATAAATCTATTAATTATAATGATTTAAAATCCTAGTTGTACCAAAGGACAGATTTGGATACGAGTCGCGTTTGAAATCTACCGTGGTTCCGTAAAAAAATGTTATATATTGAAATGCTGGTCTAAATAAAAGCAAATAAACAAACTTACGTTTTTAAAAAATAATTAGTATTGTTTTTCAGTTTTTCTATTTCAGAATATAATTAATCAAATGTGAGTGTGCCAAAAGTGTGGAAAATATAATATTGGGGACAATTAAATATGGCCGATTTCCCTGTATTATGTCTGTCTTTATAGTCGATGACGTTACAAATTTACACATTCTGACACGTGTGCTTTTTAAATTTGAAAATTGTAGACAAATAATAAAATTATTTAGCAGAAAATTCTTTTGAACCTTATTTGAATCTTAATTTTGGTGCTTAAACATCCTAAGAATTTTTCTTTCTTTCTTGAATATTTATGATGAGAATATTATTTATAACATCTTAGTTATTGAAAAACGTACAAAAAATTATTATTTTATTTGAGATATTTTCAGCCTACAAGAATTATCTTTCAAATTAATTAAGCAATTTCAAGAAAATGTTGTAATTTTATAATAGAAATACAGGGTTGTAGTTTGGTTTATTAAAATTCTTTTAGCCTCGACAACTCATTCCATAAATAACCAGTGACATAAAAAATGTTTTTGTACATGCACTTTATTTTTTTCAAGTCTTCCTGATGCAGTAATTGATTAGAACAGGTAAAATAATATTCCATTATAATGTGTTAATGAACATCATCAGAAATTAATAAGTGCTTTTCCGAGTAATTCAAATGAGGCTTTTAGGTAAATTAATAAAATTTATATATATGCACTCATTCATTGAGGGGTTTTAGGAAAGGGATGTTAATCGATTACGAATAATTAATTTGAATAAAGTGTGCCCCTCTAAGCTTCGTATCCCATTGAGTTATAAAGTATAATTAAATATCGATTTTAGATTACAATAATCAAATTAGATTAAACATATTTAAAACAGTAATTCTTATAATACGTTAAATAAAAGAATATATTTTTACTTACCTTTCCGAACTCGGTGAGGCCGGGTTGATACGCAGGAGTCACGTTTGCGTTGTCCTGTTCGTCCAACGAAGAGTCTGCCCTGCCAAAAACAGAAACTCTTACACTTTTGCAAGTACATTTGCGGAAATTTCGGAAACTTAAGAAGTTAATTAGAAACCCAGATCTTCTATTCTAACGCACTGGTCACCGTCCTGAGGTCTTTCAGCTGCCTTTTCAAATACAATGTTTCTGAGATACGAGACATATTCCGTAATTATAGGGGAAATTTGATAAGACAAACGCTTTGCAGGATGTAATAACTCGCTCGCACGACGTTTTCATTGGAGTTTTGGACTGCGCTAAGCAGAGAATAGCCGAGAACCAGTGCAGAAAGATAATGCCAGAGAGAGGATTAAGTGCTTTGGGGAGGGGATCTTTGATTTTGGGTGCCGTTGGTAACGGATCTTCACACGAAGTCTCTAAAAAAAATGTAATGTATCACTTAATAAACGTTCGCATGAATGAATAGCGTCTATTAATAAAGTAAGTAAAGTTTATATAACCAGATACTAAATTAAATTAAATTTTTGATTATCCAGCCACGAGTGGAATTAAGTTGAAAAAGTTCATTAGTCACCACTGAGAGAGTGTTTTATCATGTGTATAGATCGCGTTATCATGAAGTAATCTGCGATCGTGGCTGGTCGGATTTGCAGTCACTGGCGTCGGGCATAAATACAAAACATTAATTATTACGAAATTGACGTCCAAGAGAGGGAGGAAGAAGTTTAAATTATTACGAAATTGACGGTCGAAAATGAAAGGACTATAAAATGTATTACAAAGAGGTGTTTCACTATAATGACTTTAGGTTGATATAATAATATGAGATAAACACACCTCACGGTTAAAAATTGTCTTGTCTGTTACATCAAAATTGTATTTAACGATGGCGTCTTCTCTTGAACTTTGCACATTACTTTGTTCAGAGATTCGGTGTTTGCCAGCTCAAGGTAAAAACCAGGCTGAAATCTTTTTTCGAACGTAAGGTGAAAGACGGAAATTTTTATGCTGGGTACAACAGTTCAAAAACCATCGAACCTTATTGAGTGACGTGAAATGTCCTGGACTGGATGGGCAGTGTGCCAATTACTTCGCTTGAAACACTCATTGACCAAATTATTCGTGAAGACCGACGTATTACTGTTTACGATATAACTAAATAAGTTGCAGTAAGGTTTTGGCACAGCTAATAACGGTGTCAGTAAGAAGCTCAAGTATGGCCAAGCAGACCTAAGAAACCACTGAAAAGACGGGTTGGGAGATATTACCCAATCCTCCTTACAGTACAGCTTTGGTCTCTTCGTCATTTATCTCCTGGTTGCACTCAAGGAGACATTAAGTCTAAAAAGTTTCAGGAACAACGAGGACGTCATAGAATTTGTGGGAAACTGGTTCAAACAAGACAAAGACTTTACGAATATATATCAGAAAAGTAGTACAATGTTGGTATAAGTGTTTTAATATTCCTGGGAATTATGTTGAGAATTAGTAAAAGTTTCATTTTGTAAAAGCACACAGTTTTTGTATAAATTTATTGAATGTCCATTCTGCCTATCTTTTCATTAAAGATTTCGTTGAGACAATGAAATTCAATAGTATATATTTTTATACTCTCTTTAAAGCATAAACTGTTAAATGTTTCACGAAAAAACTATCTTCTTAACCAAGTCACCGATTTTAAATATTTTATTTGAACCGTTTCTCGTGAATACGGCCGACATGGCGACGAAGTACTTCATCACACTGACCATACATTTTCACGATTACAGATTGAGATAGATTAGGCGTCACCTTGGCAGCCTCCAACACCACCAATTTCTCTTAGAGTGACACAAGAAGCTAAATTACATTTTAAATCACTACGTGGCAAAAGTAATGTGCAATTATCCAAAAAATCAAAACGACATTTTCGCAACATATTTATTCATGACTAATAATTTTTAACTACGACTCATTTCACCTTGAAGGCAATACCGAAAGTTATAAGAAACGATAAATTCAAGTAATAAATTAAAAATATATCTAAGAACGATAGGAGTCGCAGAAGGGAAAAGAATAGAAGTCAATGAATTGTGGTATTATAGGAGAATGCTGAAAATCAGATGGGTGAATAGAATCACTAACGAGGAACTTGTAAGCAGAATAGAGGAAAAGCGAACAATATGAGGCCACAGAAGAGATAGATATAATGGGCAACGTTTAAAGACATGAGAGTCTCGTAAAATTAGTATTAGAGGGAAGTGTTGGGTTACGAACAGAAGAGGGATGCAAGGATAGAATAAGCTAAGCCAATTAGGGTGGATGTGGGATGTTGTATGTATGCGGAAATGAAAATGCTTATGCATTAGGTTAGCATGGACGGTTGCATCAGACCAGACTTAGGACTGAATACCACAACAACAACATATCTAAGGTTCAATAAGGCAAATGACAAACAAACATCACGATGAATGAACGACGACTGAAAACTATTTATTCCATGAGATTCGCTACTAAGCTATGTGAAGTCAAGAAAAAATTAATATCTGTGAAGAAAAATGTAGAATTTTTGTTTTGCGTTCTACACAAAGGAAGTAACCCCTACATTATAAACAGTGCAACTTTATTGCGCAAATCTATATCAATGGAGCTACTTTATGTTTCTGACATTTAAGATAGGAATTTTTTAAAACAATCCACCTGGAGTGACTTGGCATGTAACATATACTTTTACTCAACCGGCGAAACTTATGAACGTAATTAAGATCCGCAGTGTTGCAAAACAAAACGTAAGTTTTATTCTTTTTAAAAAAGAGGAATCTTAAATGTTCTTGTTTGAAACTCTTGTGGCGAATGGTGGTTTATATAATGCTTCATCAGCGCAATTCGAGTCATCACCTGCTCCAGAGGCAATTAACGGTCCCAACTCATCCTGGGCGTTTACGGAGTCGTGATTCCCCACAAATTAAAAACCAAGCGCCGTGAAATCGGGTGGCCTTATTGACCAATGAACCAACAAGCACGCAATTCCACAGACGTCGTAACAATACTCGCGCATTTTTCCCCCATTCCTCATTAATAGAATTGAAACCCTATTCATGATGTGACTCAATATGGGATGTCCATAAAAATCATTGTCGTCAGTAATTACGTCTAAAACTTTTAAGATAAATGTGGAAAAGGTTGAACTGCTTTACATTTTTTTATTTTAAATTTTATGCACAAAAGGTTGAAACACTCTGAAATAATATTAGTTACGGAATAGATGACGATATTGTCATTATATATTTGGAATTGAGACGATAGATAATACTAAGAAATAATGATACAGAAATCGCTTCTTAGGTTATTCAAAGCATTGGGAATCCATTGTAAACATAAATAATTATTAAAGTACATACTTATTTAGAAATTATAACTTCTGTACCATTTAAAGGCATACACTGTTAACCTAAATATTTAATGATGGCAACTGATCTTAATTATGAGAAAATAATAAAACTGAAAGAAAAATATAATTATGAAACAATTTATAACCTGAAAAATTTTTGAAATAGATTTCAACAGAGGCATTTTAACGAGTGAATTAAAATTAATTTTTCTTTTTGATAAATGAGATTTCATTGCGGATCTCTTCAGTTAGATTTTTAAAAGCAAGCTGTACAATAAAAGTCAATACTGTGACATTAAATTAAATACTTATAATAAAATATAAATTAAATTGAATAATTTTATCAGTATTTTTCAACGATTCCATTCAAGAATTTAAATTTTATTACAGTAAGATCCATCTCGTATTTTATTTCATTACATGGGAAGAACAGTTTAGGTATTTATTGTGAAAATATTTGATGAATTAAAAATAAATAAGAAATATGATGTGCTTGTTATGGTTTTCAGTCCTAAGACAACCCTCCATGCTGACCTATCTTATACAAGTCTTTTCATTTCGTTATATTTAGCACCACCCACACCCTCCCTAATCTGCTTAGTGTATTCCACGCTTGTTCCCCTCTTCTGTTCGTACCTCTAATGCTAATTTTACAAGATCCTCGTGTCTTAAAACGTGGCCTATTAATCTATCCCTTCTCTTAGTCAACGTTCTCTATATTGTTCGCATTTTCCCTATTCTGTTTAGAACGTCCTCGTTTGTGAATCCAACCACTCATCTGATTTTCAACATTCGCCTATAGCTCCACATTTCAAAGGCTTCTATTCTTTTCCTTTCCCCAACTCGTATCGTCCACATTTCGCACCCATATAACGTCACGCTACATACGGAAAATTTATCAACGATTTCCTAATATTCACACTTATATTACCCGTAAGTAAATTCCTCTTTTTCGCGAAAGCCTTCCTTGTCTTTGCTATCCTACTCTTTATGTCTACTATGGTTCCCAAGTAGCATAATTCCTTAACTTCCTTCAAAATATCCCTTCCGTATCTAACACCCTTTGTTATTCCACTGTTTCCGAAACTTTGTAAGATGATAAGAAGAAAGAAATATATTGACTGCAATTATTCCTAGGAAAGCGTAATTGTTTGCCTCCTTGATATGAAACATTACTTTTATGTTAAAGTCGAACTCGATCCTAATCTGGGAGAATTGCTCCTTCGTTTAAAACAGATTAAACGAGGCCATACGAGCTGATAAGACGAATATTCCCGTGGCCGCAAAATGATATGACCCCGTCAGAAATTGTGTCAAATATCCATAAACAGTTATTCGAAGAGGGTTTACTGAATCTTCACGAACTAGCAGCTAAGATAGGTATTTTAAAAGTGCTGAACATCGGTTACTAACTGAAAATTTGGACGCGAGAAAGCTGTGCGCAAGAAGGGCGTGGAGTTAGTTTAAAATGGAACAGCAACGTGAGGGTGTTTCAATGGAGTATTAGGCGATATTTTGTGACGATAAAATAGTCATATGGGCCCATCTCTTCACGCCTGATATAAAGAAACAGTGAAAACAATTGATTGAAACAGGAAGTTTGACTCTAAACAGAAGGCAATTCAATCTGATAGCAAGGTTATGCCGTCAGTTTTTTGGAATAAATAATGCAAAGATTATCTTAAAAATGAAATAAAAATTATAGGCGAGTATTATGCGAACTTATTGCAGCAGTTCAGTGATGAAATAAAAGAAGCACCTGCTTTTGAAGAAAAAGAATTTTTTTCATCACGACAATGCACGGGTTAACACGTTTGTTATCGAGATAACCAAACTCAATGAGTAAACGTTCGAATTGTTCCTTCACGTAACCTATTCACCAAATTTAGCTACATCGGATTATTTTCTCTTTCCAAACTTGAAGAAATGGTTTGGTGGTAAAATTTTTGTCAATAATAAAGAAGTGAAGTCTGCTTAGTTTGAGGAACTCGACGATTAATACTTTAAACGGGGTATCTCTGGGAAAGGTGTATCGAGCTAAAAGGAGACTACGTTGATAATTATAAATACTCATTCAGAATTTTATATAACACATGAATTTTGAGTAAAAATAATATTAAAATGTTTTACTCGATGCGCCGTTCAAATATTGTATTTATAAGAAGTAAATTTAATGGGAAGCGTAGTTAATATTCTCGATGCCAACAATATGAATTATGGAGAGATTCGCAAGACTATAACAAAGTATAAAACGACATTATGGTTGAGTATAAAAATTAATATCCGTTCAACGTAAGAGATAACAAAGTTCTTCTCCCTCCACTTATATGGGATGACAACCCACTACAATTCAATAATTGTTGACAATTGTCAAGTTCATCTTATGCAGAGATATTTTTTCACTTCTTTCCTTACAGATGCTGTTGTTGCTTTCCTTCCGCGTCTGGTTTATTTCTAAAATGGAAACGAAACTGGAAGCGTTGGGGATTGTGTGGGAAACCGTTTATATAATCAACCTAGTCATTTGGCTAACTGAACTTCAGTTAAGCGTGGAAAACATCGTGAGGAGCTGGAGGAACG
This sequence comes from Eucriotettix oculatus, assembly GCA_034510155.1. Taxonomy (NCBI): domain Eukaryota; kingdom Metazoa; phylum Arthropoda; class Insecta; order Orthoptera; family Tetrigidae; genus Eucriotettix; species Eucriotettix oculatus. Next base: position 53,147,102 of record CM067376.1, on the reverse strand, counting down.
AAATGTTTCCCAATTGTTTCGCAACACACTCACCATGGTGTGCGGCAGGCGTGAGTGAGAGTGAGGTAGCGGGCTCCGAGACCATAAAGGGTCCTCAGAACTGCCAGGGAGTTACCAACGGAATGGCCACCTTCCACTCCGATCAAGCTGGCCACGCGTCCGCTGCGGTGCACTGCCAAAATTTCTGCAACAAACACATTGTAATAGTAAAACAGTACTACGTGTTGATTAGTACGTCAGTGTTACATATTAAACAAAAAACTATTTGCATCAAAGTGGGACTAAAACCATATAACATACTGGAGTGGAAGGTGAATTTATATTTCTCCATACATGCTGAATTGTTAAGAAACATAAAGGAAATTACAAAATTAGAACGCAAAATCACTGATTTGCAGATGGCAACTTAGTGGAACCAAGACTGAGGCCTAACGAATTCTGTAGCAGGAAAAATATACTGATATCCAGAAAACATACCAAAATGTTTGCACATAAGTGGAACCCATTTGTTGGAGTTCGAAACTATTGAATTCGTAAGTTGGATAAGTAATACGATACAAAGCGACGTTCTGTCATTTTAAAGTATGATATTAGACATCTGCACAGAAGACACAGCTTTACTCCCCATATCATAAAAAGTATTATATTATTTATATCAAATGGTTATATTATAACGACTCCGATTATGCTAATACTTTTTAGGAATACATTATGCGTATTAGTATTTTTATATTTTCAATAAATTTTATTTTTTAAAACTACAATATACTATAAATTTATCAAAAATGCAATAAACTATTGTTCTATTCAAGCCTGCATAGTACGATTTGAAATATTATTTAAGATAAATCAATCCAAGCAATATAATATTAAAACACAACGAAATAAGCAATTTGAAAGAAACTGAAGAAGGTTACAGACAGATTAATAAAATCTATACAGTTTGGTGTTGATTTGGGTTTTCTAAAATTCTTGAGACGACGTGACAACTGGCTGTGACGAGGCCTGGTATTTTCCCCAAACATCGTCGGAGTGGGGTGAATGGCTTCTCTCAAATTCTAAAGGTAAATACTTATTGGAGAAGATCGCGTCTCCCAGGAAATTAAACAATGGAATTATGAGAAAGGGTTGCATATGGATTATGGGGCAATACAGGAAACTAAGAAGTTGACCATTGGAGATTGGCTTTTAAGTGAGTGATTGATGCACACACACACACAGATATACTAAGAACGGGATTGAGAGACTATTTCAATATTTTGAGAATTCTTGAATTTAATGTTTCAGTGTGAAATGCTCTTAATCGTGGCAGCGGATATGAAGCTTCAATAAGAAAGATGCTAATTTTCAAACAAGAAAGTCGAGAAGGTAACCGGTACGTGATCTGAGAACGAGTGGCGGGATCCAGCGGCGAGTTCTAGGCAAAGCAGAATACTGTGATTTTTGTTTGTTACCTTCTTCCGATTTCTCTTACTGCCAACTACACGTAGGGTTTATGTTTTTAAATCTGCTTCTAAGAGAAGGCCCTTAAATACGACCCTAGAATAGATCTCATGCACCTAATTAGTTTGTAAGAAAATAAAGTTGGTAAATATTTTTATGTATTATATATATATTGGTAATAATAAAAAATTTGATTTAATTATTGTAAATTGTCAATTAATTTATTTTCATCTATATACATAACATTTTAATTAAAATCAATATATCCTCACATATTCACTGATGAATATGATGGATGTTTATGAAACTTACGAAATATTTCTATAAGAGTAATTTTTCCGTTCTGTGCACGGTTTCCTAGAGATTATATTATTTAAATGTAAAGCAATTCAGGTTATCTGGCATCTAGAAAATTTTCTTTCGTTTTTTTTGACGTTCTCTGAGAACTTTGAAATTTTTGAACAGATTCAGTTACTTTCGGCATTTATGTTTCCGCTATATTTTTGAACACAACATTAAAATAAGTATTGGGCATGATATATTATAACCTAGTTCGGTAATTTAGTATTTTTCATCAGTGGTTCTTAAACAGTACTTTCTATGAAACTGCAGTTTCATTGGGGTACCATAATACGTGAAAAAAGTTAAAAAAGTAAAGAGAATTTGTAAAAGATTATAAAGTGAATTTACATATAGATATATTATATAAGAAAATTATTTATAAATAATTTGTAACCTTCCGTTTAATACATGTATTAGCAATTGAATATTTGTTTTACATAAATGGTTTAAGTGTAGAAAAGGAAAATCTAGAGCTACGGCAAATAAATGATATGATATCCAATGAATGTTTCTGAAATTAGTTCAGATTTTCCGGAGAAAATGAATGATTGCTATTATGATAAATGTAAATAAAGAAGGACATAGAGAAGAACAACTGCAGACAATAATTTTATAAGACGAAATTCCTCAGTACTTCGGACATGGAATTGTATTCTCTTGAGGATCGCTCTAAGTGTGTAAACGAGATATGAGTTGTACGTAGAAACCTCCCTCTAGGAAATATATAAAAGCAACTGCAATTATTTACCACGTTCTCCACCAGAATAATTTAGGACGTAAATTGTTCGGGGAAAATACAAAATGAAGAGTATTCAAACGGAATCGGCGAAGGAAAGAGATAGCATGTGCCATAAACTGCAGCTTTTAGAATTGCGAGTGTAGCGGCTATGCAAGCTTCACTGCCAGAGATGTTCCTGTTACAACTTGAAAGTAATGAGGCTGTGTTCGGGGAGATGCAGAACTCCATCAAATCAGCAATATAGCCGAAAGCTAAAACTAAATTCATGTTCTTGTTTATTGCTGCCACTGTGTCATGACTGAGAACGTATTTCAGACACAGGAAGCACAATCAGGTCAGAAGAGTTTTTATTGTTCTGTCGTTTCGTCTAGAGACATATTTTGGAAACCGGAGGTATAAGCGTTGACCTGCGTTAGTTACGGTTTGGAAAAATATGCCGCGTCGCAAAATTGCTCACGCGTAAAATACACAGCGTGACGCAGCTGAATGTTGCATATAATTTGCTGTCGGCGCGATTTTTTGTTACTAAATTCTGGTTTATGTTTTTATGCAATTCGAAAATCCAATTTGCGTGGCGCTGCAAGTTACTGTATACGCTGACGATTTCTGCTGGAAAATATTATCGTGAAATAGTCTGAAGCCCCAAATAAAACTAAATTAAAACAACAGCATCGACCTAGTTACAAAAAGCTAAATGCAAGGCGCTGTTCTATTACTTAAATATATTGCACTTAATTTACTCTATTGAGGCGCTTGAAATAGCGGAATTGCATGCTACGGTTTCAAGAATCTATTTGGGACATAAAAATTATCATTTTATTTTGAATAGCGGGAAAGAATCTCGGAAGGTACGAACGAGCTGCAGTAAGATTCTGACTAGAACCGGCGTCGATTTCGTGGCGACTGAGAACAAGATCGTGATTTTGAACAAAGACGATCAGATCGCGTCAACTCCAAATTAGAAGTCTCTGAAGGGGACGAGAGGTGTAGAATTAAGTCCGTAATGATATGAATCTGGACTTAATGAAAAGGTAGGCGCCTGCAGACACCTCGCAGAGAAAATTGTGTAATTATGTAAATAAAAGGTCGTAATTTCATAATTACAAAACTATCCAAACTTCCGTATCTGATCGGTTTGTATGAAGCTCAACTGACTAGTTTGAGCACACTGTTCACAAATCTGACGAAATGTTCAAGTGATCTCTGAACCTCTGAACCGAGGCAGCTGCTCTTTTTCGCAATGAATTTATAATAGGACCAAAAGCCTGATGTAGTCCGAATTGTCTGACTGGTTGCCACACTGCTTGCACGGAGACTGAACACACCAAAGACTTCAGATGTCCCCGAATTTAAAAGTCCAAGGGGTTGAAGTCTGAAGAGCGTGGTGACCAATCAGTTGGTCCACTTTTGGGGAGGGCGGTAAGAGGTTACATGAATGAGGGTGATCCAGATACTGGCAACCCCCCTTTAATGACATAGGAATGAATTTGAAAAGGGGAGATGGGTAAGGGAGAGAACGGCACGTAAAGGTTGACTTAAGCCCCCAGGTTATCGTTTAAGGATATTATCCGGTATTCACCTAAAAGAGACGCAGGAAAACCCTAGAAAACGTGTATCAGGTAGGTTGGGCTAATTAATACTTGTCTCACGCTCTTTCGAATGAAATTTTGTCGTCGAGTTTCGTTACACCCTATATAAGGATTATTGTGTTTATAAGGTTTATGATAGTTCTAATATTTTAATATGTTGATTTATTTTGTTACTAGGGGTGATATCAGTGTCTCACATCGAAAATGCTATTCTCCGAGTTGCAAAGAACACGCGTACAAAAATTTATCGTAAGTGTTCGATCTTTTAAGTAGCTTATTTTACCCCCTTCACATCTCTGTTAGGAAATGAACTATAACTTAAATTGCATGTTTAATGTCACAATAAAAGTCAATGACTCGTATTACACCGATTTTGACTCCAAATTCATCTTATTTTCTCGAACCCTACTCCAATTAATTCCGAAAAGGGTTTAGATTACTCACAAAGACAGTAAAAGATACGCCCGACCCACAACCCTCTCCGAGTTATGGGTTATTTTATCCATCAACCTATGTAACGCATATGATATATACAAGTTCAATTGAACTTAATTTACCCCCCCGTGCTAATCCCTAAAACTAAACTACCCGAATTTGAATGTCAGAATGAGACGAAGGAATTTCATAACAATGGAACAAGTAATTACTCGTCTAATTCTAATTTAGACTTTCATACCATTCCACCCCAACAACCCCTGATGAATATCAGAATTGAAGTCAGCTTAATAGATGGACAACACTTATGATTTCGTCTCATAGACTTTGATGTTTTCAATCCTCACATTGGAGATGAATAACGAATAAGTTAAATATCGGAATTGAAGACAATGACTTTCAAATATACGGTTTCGACACAAATCTCGGTAATTTTCTTGTTACTTCTGTATGATGCCTCAAAATCAACCTCCTATTGTTACTCCCCTCCCCAGTGAAATGGGGTTCAGATCATACACATAAAACATCAGCAACTTATATCGAATGTTGAAAGTCAGAATGTAACTGGGTATTGACACAGCACCGAAAACTGTGTTAATTTCCAGTTGCAAAGAATACGTGTATGAAACTTAGTCAAAATTGGTTCACGCGTTTAGATTTGTTTAGGGTACATACAAAATATACACACAATAATTAACATACAGTCAAATTTATTATAGAGATTTTTTAATATTTAAGATTGAATTACTGAACATAGTGTTACATTAATATTAAACTTTCAGTTAAAAAGTCAAGTATAAGAAATCTTTAAAAACAAATAATATCCCAAAAACTTTAATTAGAATGTCAAGTTTTTAAAATGGTAAGCCGCTGTAGGTGAATGTAGCTGTTTATGACTTCTAGAAACGTGTGTGAAACAGCATTTAAACTAAGCCATATTGTTCTTAACATGGATGTAGACTTCACGCGTTATATGTCTGTCTGGGAGTGAAGTAATTTTTTCTCCCTTTCGACTCGGATCTTTGCAAGCCTGAGTATAACAAGTATCGTCCACCGTAATGTGTGATTCATATTTGAATAATAATATTAGCGTAATCGTGTCTTGAATTATATTTTTAATTTGTTATGAAAATATGAAATATTATTCAAACGAAGGAAGTTATTATGCCAGGACCTCGTTACCATTGAAAAATTATTCTAATTTCTAATTGATCTATAAATTTTATTTTAAAGATCAAATTTATATTCCTGTTTCTTCTTACTATGTTATGAAGATAAACACGAATGTTGTTAGACGAACAATTTGGTTGTGCAAGATTTAAAAATATCTTTATAATCGTTTAGGTGAAGTAATGTTCAGTTTTATTGACAGTGTAAATGCTGGTCCTATTTGTTCACGGTTGTGTCAATAGACAATAGCCCACGAAATGGTGTATTTGCATTAAATTACATTGGTGAGGTTACCTGAGGGTTTAACCTGTTAACCTTTCACCCAGCGATATTCAAGCTTCATATTTAGCTTAGAGTATAGAAAACACCTAAAAGGTTCTCAAATACACAATAATGAAATATAAACCATATTCGGTTGGAAAACCATACCCTTACAAGCTGAATAACCGCCAATTCTGGAACTTTAATATAGTACAAGCGATTTGTAAATCAGTGTATGTGTTACTGAAACTGCTTTTGTACATAATGGGGTGAAATATTGAGGCATAATAACAAATTCATTTTATTTAACCTTCACAGTCATTGGACTGTGTGTAGGTTTTACTAGGGAGAACAACTTCGCTTACACCTTATTTTAAAATAAGGTTTATTCAAAAGTTAATCAATATCCGTACCGCAGGCTATATTCTCTCTCTCACTTCTCTAATTACCTCTTCACTTTGACTTTCTCAACTCTCCTTTAGGTTCACCACGGCTCCACATTATAGAGCGGAAAACTGCAATTAAACGCACCGTAGTCATAAAATTTCATTTTTAGTTCTAAGATATTTTTCAAATATATATATATATATATAAATAGATGTAATAATAATAATAATATTAAATCTCATAATATTTAACCACTAGGCTTTATTGGATGATTATGTATTCATCTACGATTTATTATTGATCCAAAATATGTATTTTTCGAAATACCAAAGAAAGCCTCGACACTAGGAGTATAAGAAATCTCCTGTGATTATGGGTTAAAATGCATCGGCTAAACGATAACAATAGATGAAAGGAACATGAGAGGAATATCCGCCTCAAGCAACCGTTGAAGTCAGTAGTTGCGGAACATTCACTACTAACAGGCCATTAGATACTGTTTAAGAAAACTAGAGTTCTTCACAAATGCTTCTAGGAGAAAGTGTTACTGGAGGTTGTTGCCATAAAAACAAGCTCCAAAAACTTGTTGAAGCGTGACCAAGGATTACAGATTAGAAAAGTATGGATCCAATATTAACCAGGCTTAGACAATGTGATAAGTTGACCCCCCTCTTTCAAAATATTAGGCTAGAAACCAATTTAGAAGGCCAAGAAGCATTTATAGTGAACGGGGGGCGGGTGACGGAGGAGGTGAGGCACGCCGATATCTCCTAAGACTGCGAAACACGCACACAACATGCTCTATATAAGCGCCGCGAACCCTATAATTGTATTTACTTGATAAAGATGGTAGTAAACACCACCGAAATGTCCGTGGTCTAAGCCGATAATGGCCCAAGAATTACTTACACAACCAAATTTAATGCTTTTTAAAAATTGTCTGTATATCAACACCAAATGGCGCATTGTAGTTTCTATTTTAAATGCGATAAAATAAATATATTCAGGGAGATCGCTTAATAATACTAACCGTTACGTAGAAGTAGATTTTAAATTTTTGGTTATGATGTGCCAGCTGGAAATAATGGAACGAAACCAATCTACAAAATTTACACGTCCTACGGCTCATAACTATTGCTAATTACCTGGAATATTCATTAATTTGTAATTAAAGTTCGTCACTACTTCGCCCGAATCACTCCATGAATTATGTCTAAAAAGCTCACTCCACCACAATCATCCTATGAATTAGTGTCAAAAATTCCGGAACTTACGTCACGTAATGCGCGACATTACCTAACCTCTTGGCGGCTTACAACCCAAATTTCTATAATTTTCTGACTTCTTCTATGCTACAGAGACGAAGAGTAGTCCACGAAAATTAACCAATATTTACCACCAGCCTTCATGAGTCGCCCGGAAGACTTCTTTCTGTTCCTCAACAACCGGAGAGATTGAATTACAGACGTTATATTAGGACTGTTATAAATATTGACAAGGACAACAAGTGTTGGTCGTAAATAACTAAATAATAATAGATTTTAAATTAATATTCAATATTTTTGAAACTTATCTAATTTATGTTCATTACAAACGTTAATATTTCTTATAACAAAGGAATGGTCTCAAATATAAATTGAATAGACGTGACTTTGGAAAGTCACGCAGCATTGAATGGGAGTAGTCTGGAGTTCAAAACACGTTCCAGTCAACTTATTCTTGTTTTCTCTCGAATCCTCAAAGAATTTAAGCTTCATCATTATCTTTACTTACATTGAATCAACTATTTTATAATTTAACAAAAATAAACATGACTTCTTTTTGTAAAATCTCAAGATCAAATGACATTAAATGTTGATATAATCCCGGAACGGTTTTTACTTGCCGCTGAATAAATCCAACTGGAGCCAGAACAATTAATACGTGTGTCGGAATTATACCAACTGTAGCCGGAATAATTTCCCCGGGCGTGTACTATTGGAATTGGTTTGCAACGCTATTTATTTACAATCATTCTCATAGACATTGATTTCGGACATTGGGATTGAATATTGTTGCACAAGGATTTGGAGGCGAAGGCAGCACAAGTGGCATTTGTTTCAAATATGTGAATCGGTGAATATTAAATTGGTAGTGTTATTTGTAGTACGAAGTTGAAAATGATGAAGTGTGTCAAACAATTTGCACTGTTTACAGTATAGAATATTTTTCAATAAATAGTGTTACGAAGAAAGTGCTCTACAGAGCTTTTCAATGTGGGTGGGACGATCTTCAAATAAATTAAACAATCTGTGTGAGGTGTTAACGAAATTCTCTTTGATTTAAAAGACCCATGCATGCCCTTGTTTTATTTCAATTCATCAATGCCTCGCCCTTATTGAAAGAAAACCCCTATATGAAAATGTAGTAAATAACATATAATATACAGTTTAATCATCACTTTTAATGTATTCCAAGGATTTTGTAAAAAATTTATACGATATCATAATACGATAATAATGGACTAAAAAATTAGATTCATAAAGGTTGGTTTACACAAATATTTTCAATGCGAATAAACATAAAGCATAAAATCGTACAACCTGTAGCTAAGAATAGGTTTCCAACATGCCTTCTATTTGTTTTATTTTCGTAACAGAAGTGAGGGTGAGATCGGATTCCTACCCGGTTTACTGTTACTTTTAGGTATATGAACGACACAACCCGATTCCTTCCAATCTCAACGAGTCTCAATTCCTTCCCGAGTTTTTGGTAAGATCTGCATAGGTCCAGAACCTTAGATCGAAGATTAAAAAAATAATAATATGTTCCCAAAACCCTTAATTTAAATTTATATTATTTAATGGAAAATTATTTTTCAGTCTTGACTTTATAAAATTAAATTAACTTACAAATTAATTAAAGAGCAACATTTTCCATTTTTTCTGTTCTTCCATTTTTGAAAACCATACAATTTTTACTATCCGAAATATTAAAATCGTATTTGTAATACATACAGTTTATTTAATGAAAAAATGTTCTGGTACGCATTTGTATCTTCTTCAAGAATTTAGTAAATAAATAAGTTGGTAACAAACAACATTAGTAACTGGTGATTTATTTTAATGTTATTGAATTGTTCTCCTACAATTTGTATGAAAATGGAAAATAAATCGGTAGTCTTGAAGTTATTAAATTTAATTTGTGACTGTTTTATTTGTTTTTCAACAAAATTTTACTGTTGGATTTCCTACTGGATGACTGGGAACGCAACAAACATGAATCCATGCCTCAACCAAATTTGAGGGGCAGTTAGCCGACTGGGTCAATGGGATCAGCGAACAACTCTTCCGTATGCACATGGTCTTTGACCCCCAACACATACACCCCTGAAACTGCTCAACGTCGTCTCAGCTCGCAGGAGACTTGAATTGCATAACTTGATCTTGGGCCAAGTGGTCGAGGGAAAGGGTAAAACCAGGAAGGGGGACGCTTTCCAGAACTCCACCTTATTACTTTCCGTTCCCTTGGCAGTGGATCATCTTATAATTATATTAATTAAACCGATCTATCCCGTGTAAATAATACCCTGAACTAATACGCTTCAAATTTCAATACTTACTTCTATCTAACTTTACACTTTTCATGCAAGTCAACTACATATATAACAATAAAATATCTATAGTTGATTCCCACTTGCAAGAAAAATGGAAATTTAGGGAGAAAGTTACATTGCGTTAGTTAAGGGTATTATTTACACAATATTATTTCGAGGGAACCTACATAAATTTTTATTCATAAAGGAGATTAAACACACACAGTATGTAATACTATCCATTCGAATTTCTGGCTTAGCTCATGGAAAACTCTGTAGTTTCAACTTGCATTCTGCACCCGGTGTAGGAATGAAAGCCAACGATTTTTTCAGCCATTTATAAATTCTAATTAGATCCCCACTTAGAAATTGGGTGAGTTTTATGGATGAAGATTTACCACCTCCTTCGAAAGTTCAGAAGAATCTGGACAGTCGTGCTATGATTGCCGGCTAGAGCGGAGATCTTTGTCTATTCCAACCTATTTTCTCGTATATTTTCTGAGTGTTGCGTTACCAATTATAATACTGGTTTCTGAATATGAATGTCAAGGCAATCACAAACTCAAAATCTATCCTATCTTCCTTTCCCCTAAATTTGTCCTTTTCCCTTTTATCGATAACCAATCGATACACGAGAATAACTATTCGAACCTCATATTTTGTTCTCTTCCTAAATTCGTCTTCTAGCTTAAGATCTGAACTTACTTATATATTCATGTTCTCATCCCCAGATTTCCTCCTGCTTCCAATTTTCAACGATCACTGACTTTCTTACCTCCTTTCCACCTCCCAGCCAATCTCTCCTTTCACCCCTCTATATGGTAAAAAGCAACTCCACGTGACGTGTCTAAACCAATCGTAATTTTCAAAGATCGAGGGATCCGGAATTTCGGAGGAAGGGGCTGCCTTGGACTCATAGACCATCGTATCCTGGTTGCTGACTATCTTTAATCCTCAGACCTTTCTTGTAAACACAAATCTCTTCGACTACACGGCACCTCTCTAATCCTGGAAATTCTACATCTGTTTCTCCTATATCTGAATATTTTAGTTTTATTTTCGGATGATTTATTCCTAAAGGACGATTAAAATTGGGGAAGGTTCTTCAGCGCTACAATGCGTAGAATGAAGATCATCACATTAAGGTAGCATGCATGGTATTGTAAGGTGATTTTCAATTTGTGCCCTTCAGGCCCATTGATTCTTCTGCAGGTAAGCAAACAATTAAAATGGCATGAAAATAAAAGTTCACGATGGAAATATATTCCACTTCATCTTAATCCACTGTATGGTCGGGAAGGAACTTCTGAACAACAGTGATGGAATCGGGGATCATTACGGCCTTTATGTGTAGTTCTGGGAAGAAATCGGGCTATGCTCGGCTGCATCACAATCTTAAAAACCGTTCCCCTTATCTGTAATTGTATGTAGAAATACCATCACTCTAGTCTACAGGCTTCTTTCGCAACTTGAATAATTTACTGTCTTTTTAGAAAGGACTTTCAGTGGTATCTTGCTACAATTTGGAAACTCTTTAAACATCTGTCATTTTCACTTTTTCTACCATTACGGTTTGGATCTTTGAACCACAGCGCCCAGTTGAAATGTACGTCTTAGGGGAGAGACCAAATTCGTTGAGTGGTCCATTGGGACGGTGCAGCGTGTAAGCCTACCTGTTAGGGAGGTGGCGAGGCCGAGCTGTTCCGGGTGCGACGCTGTCAGCCTCTTGATGAGGTCGATCTGCTCCAGCGCCAGCTGCACGGCGTCCAGGCTCTGAGCGCCGCACGGCACGTACGCCGACCAGAACTGTGCACACATCAACACACCTTAACAACTACCTGGGATCACTTCCACGACGAAAACTGGAATAAACAAAATTATACATTCGTCTGCATCACCTCACATCCCAATGTGAGACAATGCGAGACCAAGAATGTTGATTGAATTGTAGAAAAGTTGAAAAGTAGAAATATTTTCAGACATCTTCATCAAATCAAAAATTTAGAGAAAAATACTTGAGGATTATGTTAACTAGACAGGATATTGCTAAATGACAAATATTGCAATCAACAAAAAGTGGCAGAAAAGTTACTGAGCTGGAAAGACAAAACTTAGAATATTTTCTTTAACGACGAGTGCTTTGCTGCAATTTATTTTTACATTCAGTTACTAACGAGACCAAAGCTGATAAAAATAGTAATTTATTAGTTTAATGACATGTTTCTAAGATAAATTTTAATTTCCTGCTTTAGACTTATACTATAAAGTCTAAAATTTACTTACGTACTAGTGTATGTTTATGAATATCTTTGCGGTAAGAAAAGGTGAGTAAAAGTGTGTCTTACTAAATTATTACATCCCATGCTTCGTCAAAATGTTCAGTTTACCTGAATCTCTTCAAAGTCTATGCTGATTTTACTTCACTGATGAACCCGTTGAGTTCGTTACCCAGGATGTTGCTGAATTTGGAATCACTTTGATGAGGAGCATGCTCTGAGGTTGGTAGCACTGATTATGTATGACTAAATATATCCTCCATATACAGCAGGACAATCGTAATTTCTTGCTTTCCACGTGAGGTAGAATGTTTAAATATATTAGTGTGTTTGAAAGTATAAATACCTGTAGGGGAAGTCCGGGAGGAACGGGACACTTATTGTTCAACAATTTTTGTAAAATTATGAAAAAGAAAAATCAAAAACATTAGTTTATTCTATTACTTACTTAATCTAATATCAATATAACTTAAAACAACGAATTAATACTTTTGATGAATTTTTAAAAATAAATTTACGAAGTTCCCGTTCTGCCTCACCTCCTGGGTGCAATAAAATTTAATTTAATTTAATTTAAGAAAAATCTTAACACCTTTTCTGTTTTCTTTCTTCTACTTATTAAGTGGTAGGTTGATCACTTTATCAATTTTTTTCTTTCACAAAGAAGTTTTTTTTGCAACTGCACAGTCTTAGCTAACATTTTCCCTTTTTCCCGTTCCTTTTCTTTCTTAATCGTTTCTTTTTGGGTATATCATTCTATAACCCATTCTTATGAGGTTTCCTTTTGTTCTTGAGGGACACACAAGATTTTACCTTATTCAGCAGTATCCCGTTACTTCCCGCACGCAAGTCTGAGTTGAAGTTTTTCACCGAGCCTTAATACAAATACGTTGAAACCTTATATGCAGCAAAAGACAGCAAGTCTACGAGCCATTAAAGAATTAAAAATGATGAGTTTTGTAGATTTACTTCTGTCGAAAGGTTGCATAAATTATGAAGTCACCGATGTAAGACGCCAAAACAAGAGTTCAGTCGTAAGGTGCATTCAGGACTTGGTCAAGTTGACTGCCAGGACTTCTTTCGTCGCCAGTTATAATCTTCCACACCTATTTACTAACCTCCAGCACTATTCAGCAAAAAACAGAGTGGGGTAACGCGTTCTACACCGTTATCTCCGCTATCTCACACCCTTGCGTGACGGAGAAACCCCATATCATATATTCATTTAGGTTAAAATATATTATCAGAATCACATATCTCTTTATTTAGCAATTTTCTTTCGTTTTACGGATTAAAGATAAACCGCGGATAATGAAAAACTCCAAAAACTTAATTGAAACCACGATAGTAATCTGCGACAGTAATCTTTCGTGGTGTGAACTCTACAACTCACAAAAATATCAACGCAAACGGAGGAATGGTTTTGGAAACCATACGGAATAAACATACAATCTCTTTTATTTATATAAACCACACTAATGACAATCTACTCCGAAAAATTAAATGATGTCGTGACGTTGGCAATAATTTGGAGAACGTGCGAAATGAAACGAGTATCGAGTTTGCCACATGACTGCACGAGAAAAGCCATCTTTCATTAATAATTTTATACGAACAAAAAATGTAAAATATTTAAAAAGCATTCATAATTAACTAATGTGTAGATATTGTAGAAAGAGGTAAATTTCGGTTTGAATTGGACTCCAACCAATTGTAATAGGCTGGCTGTGTCTAATTGAGAACCGTCGCAAATAGGGACGAAGACAGGGCAGTAATATACGTTAGGGTTTGCGGTCACGAAACATATTTCGGCCACAGAGCTTACAATTCATGACCGCGGAAACCGCGTGCAACTCGGAAAAATTAATTAAATACAGAAGCATGTAATTGAAAGTGTTAAATTTAAAACTATGAACGTCGAACACAATAAAAATGATTTATATAAATCCTAAAAACATCAAAAATGAACATTTCCGAGTACATCGACTTAATATAAAGGATAGGATTGTAAAGTTTATGTTATTTAACTTCACCTGGTTCGATACGATGATTCGCAATTAACCTATATCATGTTAAAATTAATTATTTTTTACTTTTCACTACTGTTACAGCACTTCATTAACTCTCTCAAAATCTATATTAGTATCTAAACAACGCAATTAATTTATTTTCATTACTAGGGGAGACTCTGGCACCAGGATATTTATTATTTAGACCATAAATTGAATTAAAACTAACTTCTTGGCCAAAACGTGATTTATCTGGCAACGTGTTTTGGACCGACAACTCCTTGATGGGGTCACCCTGACCTCTTGATTTTGGGATTGACCTCACAATAACTGGGATGACGATTAGCGGTCAATAATTCTCTGATACATTAGATAAGCACCTTAAAAGAGACTAAAAAATTCCTTGCAAATGAAGAGAAAGAAAAAATATTCACCGCACTTTAAATGAGTTAAAAATTCTCCAGGTTCCTCAGAGAGTCCAAAATACAAGAGGCATATTAAATAAATACAATGCAGACTCTGTACCTTAAGTGATCTTAAATATTCCAAGTGAATCCTAAATTCATCCGGTACCCTACAGGAGTAGGAATTGCTCCAGATGGGTTAAATAAAGAGTTAAACATGGTCCTGTTAAATTATTGACAAACAGTATAAATTTTATGTTAAGTATATAACACAAAGATTTGAGATTTTTTATATATTAGATACACTCACTTGTAGAAACTACCCGCCCGCCATCTCTTGTAAAATGCTTGGACTAATTAACAAACCTTAGCGGCAACTAGCGCGTCGCCAATTTAAAAATATTTGCAACTCTTTTATGAATTGATAGGGGGAACTAAGGGGCCAAATTCATCGACAAGGCAAAGGAATACTTCATGGGGTGGAACACAGCAATTCATCATAGTTTCATCGCAATCGGATGAATGGTTAAGGAACGTGTATGGGACATATATTTCTACGGACTATAAGTGAAAACCCCAACAAAATTCATTAATTTAATAAAGCTTCAAACTTATAAATTGAATTAAAAATTTTCTAGAAAAGTAGTTGAAAATTTTTATCATATCCCAGTGCTTCTGAGTCTAGTCTATAAAATTAATGGACTATTGTATTAAGTATATTATTACAAAACATGTGTGGTCTAAGTAAGGAGACAATCCAATCGTCATCAAATTTGTTATTTAAGAAAGCAAAAATAAAACTAAGGATATTTAAGTAAAATAAATAGGATTACGTATGAGGTCATAAAACATCAGTTCAAGGATCGTGAAAGATTTTATATAACAATTTCAATGGCAAAAGTGTCTATCTATATGACGGTCTTTTAGTAATGAATATTTCAACTAGTGGATTTGCACTTTGTTATGAAACTAAAGTTTGGTTGGGATTCTCCACGAAGAAGCGCGGATTAGATTTTCTAGAAGTTCGCAAATCTCTTGACTGGCAGCCGAGTTTCTGAAACCATCGGTTTCAGTAGTGTTAAGCTCTGAAATTTGAGGCTTCTATCAGATATTGGCCTTGAATTTTATCGAGAATTCCTTTCTACGGGATAATCAATAATCTGCTTCAATTAACTCTTATCGAAAGACAAATTTGTTCATCATTATATTTGAATGGTCTCGGAATTACTTTCTGTAAAAAATAGTAGCTAGAGCTGCAAGTAACGAATTATAACATATTTACGAGTTTGATTCAATAATTTGTTTCTCGTGTCTCAAATGCCTTCAAAGACAACAGTTTCTATTGAGTTACCTTAACTTAACTAATTTAAAATAAACATTAGCTATAAGCAGCGGTTGCGATGATGAAATACAGGCCTAAAGATTTAAAGAATGCATCGAAAATCCACAAACCTCTATCTTGATGTTCCTACTGGATAAAATTTGTTCATTCGTGTTTCAAATGAATTTTTATGCAGCATTTGGACCTCAAATATTTCAAACTGGGGTTGACCAATGCAAAAATTCGTAGCAGATGTAAAAAAGAATATTTGATGTCTAACAAAATATTTTGACATTTTTTAATTTTGGAACTGTTTGGAACTCTCACCAGTGGGTTTAATTTTTTTTTCCGAAATAGAAAACCTTGAGTCTCGCACGATTTTGCAGGTGCAAATCAATAAACAATAGCGGCATGTATTTGTTGATACGCAGTTGAATTTACGAAATACATTGAGTGTTCTGACATTTCTTGCTACTCAGAGTCTACAGAATCTGTGGTTATATAAATAAATACCTATGAAACGCCGAACAATTATATGTTTATAAAAATACAGGGAAATATATAACATAATTAATTTTTCTTTCTAAATACCGAATATTGTTCAATTAATTTTTGATGCTTTTTTAGTCTATTCAAAACTAACTACTTATAAAAGGCTTGCTCTCTGATGTAGCAGTTATGCGACATAAATTAACTAATCATGATAATATTGTTCATATGTAAAAAAATGCAAGGGGGTATATGATTAAATTAAACATTTCTATTCGAAAAACAAACTCTAGACGCGGTCAATGAATGGCGATTGCTTTAGTGAGATCCTGTCAGCGAAAATGATCGTGTGATAATATTGGTGTTTGAACAGTCGGAAACGGAAAAGTCTGTGATCTCAACAACAGCTACAACAATTGATGTTTGATGCTCACAGTAAAATTACGTTGCTGAACAAATGAGCCTCCAATTCTCGGAACGCGCTCGTGGCATGTTTGTTTGTAGGGACCAAATCTCCCTAACAAATCGTGTGTCGAGGCAGCACAAACAGCGTGCAGACCAATAAACCAGGCAACCATCGAATTCCCTCCTCGACGGAAGCCTCTGAGTTTGCCCGCGAGTAGTAATTCCTTAGGTAATTAGACTGTGGCTGGTAACCTCGTTTATTTTCAATTTTAATGAGAAACGAAACAAACGTAAAAATTAGCATACGGGAGCTAACACCTACGAAAAACTCTGAAAATCAATAAGTAAGCAGCTGTTTTTAAGGGAACATTCTCTTGTAAATGAAAATAAATTTATCAAATAATGGTACTAACAACAATTAATTGCATTGTCCATCTACGTTCTTTTAAGTGGAAGATAATTTTTATATAAATGCTGCTCCAGTAGCTAGATAATAAATCATAATGAACTTGCTTAACAGCATATAATTTATAGAAATATCTATAATTAATTTGTCTAGGTGGGTAAATTTCGTTATAAAAATTTCCTAGTCAATCCTTGGCAACCTTACTCTACCTTCCGCATCCCCTTTTGTCGATGTTCTTCCGATGCTATTAAAGGGAAGTTGTCTGTTTCAGGATCACCCTCATTTTGCCTGGTACTCCAAAAAAATTGCTTTACTACGCAGGGAGCCGGCAAACCATTTGTTTTTGCATTGTATCAAATATACATTTAGCGGATCTCAATTTGAGGTCGCTGGCGCCCTCAATTTTCAATAAAATGCTTCCACGTCCTTGTTGTTTTTCGCCCACGATTTATTTTCGGCGTGTAATATCCATTGACTCAGCCTGCTGGGTACAGTCAAGCAGGTGAGAAAAACGTTATTATATATAATACAATTATCCTATAAAATGAAAAATTAGTTACGCTACAAGAAAGTTACGAAGATGAAAACCTAGACATGCATGTCGCACAAACGAAGTGTCGAAATGACAGTAAAAGCCCAACAGCTTTTAAGCGTACCGTTAGTGTTCAGAGTAACGATGAAAAGCTTAACATTGAGTGAAACAGAAAGTTTATAATAGAAGAGATTCATACATTTTGTTTAATTTATTTGTATCATTTTTAGCGTTAATAACCGAATATTAGATCTACAATGAAGCATCTCACTCATCAGTCAAGAAAAAAGGATTACATTAAACGCCTAAATATTTCACGTTTATTAAATCAATATCACGGGTATTTAAATACATATGCTTCAACAAGACTAAATTTTGTACGTTACATTTTAAATTACTTTTATATTTGTTAATTCGTGTTTATAATGAGCGTTTGGTGTGACCAATATAACAGGAATTTCAGTCTAAACTGTTAATTTCGTTTCCAACATTATGTATTTTGAAATTTTTAATTTTATCCTTAATATTAGTAACAATGTTGAAATAACTGCATGATTTGTAGATAACACGAATACCATAATTTTTAAACACATCAATAAAATGTACTGTTTTTAAGAGAAGAATTATGTATAAATTTCCTACCTGGTGAATTTTTAGTTTCAAATTAAATCTGAGTAATACTATTTTAATATATTTGTAAATGAAATGCAAAGATGAGAATAAGAATATTTAAAATTTTGTCCAGATTAAATTGATAATAGCGCTGATGAAATAATTTGACTGCCTTAACTACTATAGCTTTCTTAATGAGAGAATGGGTGAACTGACTGTAATTAATAATTCTGCCAAAGTAAGTTTATTTTTGAAACCAATTGTAAATATCTTATTGTTGATATTGTATAAATATAAAGTTAAACTATTGTTAATAAAACTAATATTAATTTTTTCTGACTTACAGGTCGACTTACTACTTATTATTGTAGAGTAATTGTAACCTGCGGTTTACGTAATGACCGGCTGTTATAAATTCTTTATTATATTATTTTCATGATCGCTTAATTTTCTCCATTTTTTAATCAATTTGTAAATATAGATTTGATTATAAAAAATTTGAACCTTTATGTAATCTGAAATAGAAAGGAATTTGACTCGAGTTACGAAGAAAAAAAATAGATAAACGACATGGAAACATATTGACTGAGGCGAGAAAAACCAATTCAGCTAGTTGAAAAATTATAATTAACAAAAATGTATTCCTAAATACTAGCAACAGAGAGGTCACGAAACGTGGAGGGAATGTTATACAACACACAATACGGGAAGAAAATCATTTTATTTAGGGTAAGGTTCATACTACCGGGAGAAAAATAAAATCCATATGGTTTGCCGATAATATTGCAATATATTAGGAGAGTTAGAAGAAGACTTGGAAACCATAATAAATGGTACGAAATTAGTCCTGGAGAAAGAGTTCAATATGAAGATTAATAAAGGGAAAACCAAGGTAATGGAGTGTAATATGGAAAACAATGGAATAACAAAGGGTGTTTGATTGGGAAGGAATATTTTAATGGAAGTTAAGGAATTCTGCTATTTGGACAGCATAATAACTAGAGATGGTAGAAGTATAGTAGATATAAAGATCAGCACAGGAAAGGAACGCTTACGCAAAAAAAGAGGAATTTACTTACGGTTAATATAAGTGTGGATATTGGGAAAACATTGCTAAAAATGCTTGTATGGAGCGTGGCGTTATTTGGGTGCGAAACTTGGACGGTAGGAGTTGGGGAAAGGAAAAGAATAGAAGCCTTTGAAATGTGGTGCTGTAGGCGAATTCTGAAAACCAAATGTGTGGATAGAGTAACTAACGAGGAAATTCTTAACAGAATAGGAAAAAGCGAACAATATGGAGGACGTTGACCAAGAGACATTTTTTGAGACATGAGGGTCTTGTAAAATTAGTATTAGAGGGATGTGTGTGGTAATAATAGAGAAGGAACGTGAACGTTGGAATACCCTTAGCAGAATAATGTAAAGGCTTGCGCAAGATAGACCAGTCTGAATACTACAACAAAGTACAAGGGAAACAATAATAACCCAACTCACAAATATTTATTTTCAGTGACCATCCACCACGTTGTAATTCCTACCAATGTACTCAAATGTCCTAAATATAAGAAGCTCAGAAGTGAATATGAGGACAAGAATCAATAACAAGGCTTATCTGATTCGTGAAGATCATTAATACGAATTCATAACAAAAAATAATGTTAACGGAATGTGATTGTGACTTATGTAGTCAAATCATTCGAATTTAATAATTTGATTCTTATTATAAAGTAAAAATAAACTTCTTATATTAGAGTAAAAGGGAAATAATTAATACTAAACGAAATTACCGCATATCAAGAGGAAGTCTAAAAAAAGAAGGTGAAATTATATTCAGGAATTTATTTTAGCATGTGAAAAATACTACCTTATAAAGAATAAAATACTGTAAAGATAAAAATGATTGTGTAGTTAAAATTTGTATTTAATGAAAAATTGCAATAATAAAATTAATTTATGGAACAATTATTAAGTTTTAATATAGAAAAACAATTTTATTATTATAATTGATTGCTATTGCATAATAGAATATTGTTATTTAGTCGTTAAATATATTTCATTATTATTTAAAACAGATATTAAAATTAAATATTATTCAAAATACAATAATCATTCAGATGATTAGGATATGAAAATTACTCTTACTCTATTCATTTCAACACGCCTGGGACTTGTAGTCAATGGCCTGGAGGTTATCTCACTGCTCCCAGAAACAGAACGTGGTGCTTTAAAACTCGGTCGGTTGCTTTTTTTTATTCCTTAAGGTCAATCTGTTCTCACACAAGGGTCACAAGACACGTTGTAGCACCATATTTTAGCGTGTGGGAAATTCGTGAAACAGAATAGGGAATAGCTATCCGATCTTAATTTATTAAGCGGACGTACTTTATTCGTAATTATAAGCAACGTATTCCGAAATGTCATCCCATCTCCGCCGATTTCCTACCAACTTTATTTGTATTAATTATTATTAATTTTTAATAAAGTATAAAACTTTCGATTAGATTCCGAACTTGGGTGATTATATATATAATTTGTAAAAGAGTTAACACAATTTGCCCTTTGGCTGTGATTTAAAGATCCAACCCGGTGTTTCACCTAAAAAGATGCAGGGAAAACCTTATAAATCCTGCATCAGGTTGGTCGAGCATTAGGTTCTATTCTCACATCCGTCCGAATGACGGGAGACGAGTTTGCTGTGGGGTCGCAGCATTCCTTTCTCCGTGTCTCTACAAGTTTTAGGAGGCAGTTGGCCGACTGATCGAATATGATAAGCGGACAACTCTTGCCTGATCCCCAAGGTCTTCGACCCCAGTACATATACCTCCTAAAATAGGTGAAGGTGTTTCCGCATGTGAGAATATTGAAAAAAAAACGGAGAGAGTGCAAGGCATTCCCGACATAATCAGGTGAGCCCCGCATCACTGTAGGGTGAAGCGCCTGCGAGAAAACTGCCACAGGCACCTGTTAATACAAATATATTAATATGTGATCGAAACAGGCAAAAGTGACAAATTCCCTTATGACCAAAAAATAACTTTATGATGCTCAGCCATATAGTTAATAAATCTGAATTAAATTATGAGAAATAGAAAACTCTCCATCTGACATGGATTCAAACATGGGTCAGATTTCAGGTACGGCAAATATTTTTTACATGACCATGATCGTAATAT
This sequence comes from Eucriotettix oculatus, assembly GCA_034510155.1. Classification (NCBI taxonomy): domain Eukaryota; kingdom Metazoa; phylum Arthropoda; class Insecta; order Orthoptera; family Tetrigidae; genus Eucriotettix; species Eucriotettix oculatus. Next base: position 53,125,535 of record CM067376.1, on the reverse strand, counting down.
TTTTTGGATTTATCTTTTATATTTATTAGTATAAGATACCATAACATAATTATACCGAAGAGGAATGGGGCTGATAGATGCGAACAGCGCAGGAGAATTAGTTTACTATCTCATGTGTGAAAAATATTATCGAAAATAGTATATAGGAGGATGGAATGTCAAATAGAATGGGAGTTAGGAGATCAGTTTAATTTTTGGAAGAATGTAGGGTCAAGGGAAGCAATATTGACTTTGTGTCTAATTTTAGAAGACAGAATTAGACAAGACAGGTCTGCATTCGTGGCATTCGTCTGCATTTAGAAAAAGCATTTGATAATGTAAACTGGAACACACTAATAAGGATTTTGTATTTGACAAGAATAAAACATCAAGAAAGAAGAGTGATCCATAACATATACAGATGACACTCAGCAGTAATAAGAATTGAAGGGCAAGAAATCAAGCAAGCAAACATCAAGAAATCCTAGGACAAGGATGCAGTTTGTGTCGCCAAAGCTCTTTAACTTATATATAGAACAGGCGATGAAAGAAGTTATAAAGGAAACATACTGTAAGGAGAAGAAATGAAAACACTAAGGTTTTCTGATGATATTGTGGTATTAGGAGAGTCAGAAGAATACTTGTAAAACAGAATAAATGGCATTGACGTGATCCTGGACGAAGAGTTCATCTTAAAGATTAATAGAGGAAAAGCCAAGATGATGGCGTGTAGATTAATAGAGAGAAAACGAAGGTAACGGAGTATGGTATGGGAAACAGTGGAATAACAAACTCTGTCAGAGTGGGAAGGGATATTTTGAAGGAAGTTAAGGAATTCTGCTACTTGGGGATGGGAGAAGTAGAGTAGAAATAAAGAGTAGGATAGCGCAGGCAAGGAAGGCTTTCAGAAGAAAAGTAATTTATTTACGGCTAAAATAAGTATGAATATTAGTAAAAAATAACAAAAAATGTTCGTATGGAATGTTGCGTTATATGGGTGTTTTGAGACAAGTTAAAATTATCATCCGAAATTAGTTTGTGGGGTAAGAGCATAAGAGTGAGGCCGAGGATGGAATAAGCTAAGCAATTTAGGAAGGATGTAGGTTGTGGTATTTATGTAGAAATCAAAACGCTTGCGCAGAATAGGTTAGCATGGAGCATCAGACTGGTGTATGGACTGAGTACAACTACGACAAGAAAAACGAAAAATTCAGAAAGATGTTAAAAATAATTTGCTTCATAGTATTTTAGAGTCATTTAATGACTTAATTTTATATCTCACGTTTAAATCATCTATAAACTTTTTAGAAGCTCTGAAAGCGGAAATTACGTATTTTTTCTTCGTGGATACCGCATATGAAAAATGAACTTCATAAGTTGAGACTGTAATTAACCTTCTCATGAAATATCTTAAACTACAGATAACCGAAGCAAACTTTTGATGTTTTAGAAACGAACACTCGCTGTTCCTCTGTCTCTGGTGGCTGACAAATTAAATTTGAAACTAAAATCGGTTTCATTTTACCTCATACTATCCCAGTCTTGTGAGAATAAAGCCGTAAGCCAGCTATGAAAAGAAAAGTCATGTTGATTTCTTGATTTCTTCGTGATGTCGAGTGTTGTCGTCCAGGTGGCATTCAGTGGGAGGGTGGGAGGGGGGCAGTTGTTATATTTTCAGAGGAAATGCGTGTGATAATGTGTGGTAGAAGAAATAAAAATATAGCCTTTCTTTGGCCTCACTTAGAAACATTTCTTACTACTTTTATTGGCTGAATTATAGTGGGAATTATCCATGCTATTGTCTCTGGTTTACTCACGCTTATTGAACGTTCCTATCACTCATTCGTATTCCACATAACTGCAGTTAATCAAGTATTGTTGCTATTGTCACACACGCTTGTATACGAGTGTTTTTGAGTGATAAACGAATGACCAAAGATCAGCATTTCGCGAACAAACGCCCAGCGGTTTCATTGAGGTTAAAGGTAATGCTTACCGCAAACGGTATAAACCGAGAATCCCTTAAGCCAGTTGTTTGTGGTGTCAGACATGCGTGGACGTGTCAGCACTTACTGGATTTGAATTACTGTCCAGTGAATGCTATGCCGCGGACGTTTTGGTGTAGTGGAATTTAACAGCTGGTGTCTGCGTAACATGCTCGTGTCATCGAATAGCGAAAACCACGCAGCGACAGACCACAATCTGTCACCAGGGCAGGGGCTTCGTGTTTTCTCTTCGAAATCAAAATTGCGTGATGTATTTAAAGCTTTCAAATAGAGAATCGGTTCAATTACGTTTGTTACAATGCACTGGACATGCTAAAAGTATGTGTTTTTTTTGTCGGATTCCTCGTAATTTGAAGCTGCACATTCTTCTTTTACACTGAACGACACAGCACTCAAAATATCCAACCCATTTCTGTATAATATCATAAAAACATATTACATTAAATTTCGCTTAAATTAAAATCATTCATGCTCGATGAAAATACGTCATTATAATTTATCCTAGAATTTAAAGTCAGATTTTCAAATTTAAATTAACCTGAAAATGCAAAATATTAGAATATCAAATTCACTACACGCTTCTACGCTCAATGATCTATAAAATTGTACAAAATTAAAGAATTTTTAATGTAGTGTTTAAATTTTATAGTTACTTCATGCAATTTATTTAAATAAAATAGCTATTTTTTTAACTTTTCAAAATATTAATTAAAATAACGAGACTGGTGGAAATTATTTGGTGTTAAATTAACCAAGACAGACTTCGAAGTACAACATATTTTGTAGTTGAAAGTTTTCTACCTCTTCTATAATTTTAAACCAGTTAAAACTATGCGTATATATATATATATACACGAAGACTATAAAATATATTAATTCTTTATTAATTTCAGACATACTTTCTCCAAAGATTTTACGTAAAATAATTATACGGGTATCAGTCGAAATCAATTCTTCAGTCTTTGAATAAAAATAATTATAGTATAATTTTAAAATAAATAAATTGGGTATGAGCCAGAAAGAAACAGTAAAAATATTGATAGAGGTCTACAAACTTATACACACTTTTCGTCTTTACTGTAAGACTTAATACTGTTGACATTATAGTTGCAATGTAAATGTAATTTTTAAAGAAAATGTATTTAATCATCTACAGACAATCTTTGGTTCATATAAATTATTTAACTTCCTATACTGCTCTAAAATTTTGTACAACAAATTTTATAAACGCAAGTACGAATATACGATTTTTAATTTAACATTTATAATGATTTAATTCAAATGTTCAGCTGATAAAATCCTAAATAAAGGACGAAACGCTTTGTAGTAATAATTTCTACAATTGTTTTACTAATTAGTTTTATACTTATGATCAATTTATTTACATAAATTACATAGAAGAGATGAAGATAATATGCTATAAAGTAATTTCCGTTATAAATCTTGAATTTGAAAATTTCCCCTCATTTGTGTGTTGTGATAATCAGTCCAAAGATTGGGTTGATGCTCCCTCCGTGCTAACGTATTCTGTTCAAGCCTTTTCATTTCTAGATACCTACCACATTCTACATTATCTGCTTAGGTTATTCCATCCCTAGCCTCCCTATTATGCTCTTACCACACACACTTCCCTCGAATACTAATTTTCTAGGACCTTCATGTCTTAAAACGTGCCCTATTAATCTATCCCAAAGTCCACCAAATTGTTTCTTTGCCCTATTCTGTTTAGAACTTCCTCGTTAGTGATTCTGTCCACCCATATGATTTTCAGAAATCGCCTGTAGCACTATTCTTTACCTTTCCGCATCTCCTATCGTCCACGTTTCGCATCCATATAACGTCAAAGTCCATACGAAAAATTTAATAATGATTTCCTAATATTCATACTTATATAACCGGTAAAAATAAAACATCTTGTTGCGAAATCCTTCCTTGCCTGGGTTATCTTACTCTTTACGGCTACTATACTTCTACCATCCCTAGTTATTATGCTGCCCATGTAGCAGAATTCCTTAACTTCCTTCAGAATATCCCTTCCCAATCTAACACCCTCTGTTATGTCACTATTACTCATACTACACTCCATAACCTTGGTTTTCTCTCTATTAATCTTCATGTTGCCTCTCATTATTAACTTCTGAAATTTTTTAAATTAAATACTCGTTTATACATAGCTGTAAATGTGTGACTTTACAAATATTTATTTTTTTATATAATTTCTCATTTTTCGAATGTGTAGAGTAATGGAAACTAATGAGTATTGATAAAAAATGAACTCTGTTGTAGTAATCAGATTCTGAATTTTAAAGACTACTTCCAGACGAAATTTTTCTAATAAAATCAACAAGTCAAAAAAAGTTCACTCTATGAATATTTTTTCATACCTAAAAAATTAACATTTTTGAATCTATAAAGGAACTTGATTTTCTGTTGGATGATACATCTAAAATTATTCATGGTGCACTTCAACATGATTCCGTTAGACCGGTCGTTTTCTCTTTGAAAAAGAAAAGATAATGGTAGTGGATTTGACACTCGTACTTCCTATGTAAGGAATACTTCCCATAAGTAGCTCAAGGAGGACAGTCACAATGCAGTGAAATGCGTGCACATGTTTTGAATATGAGTAAAGAGTTGACGTTTGAAAGCCAGAAATGGGACGTTTCCACGCGTCGGGGCTTAAGAGCTCTCAAGAGGAGCAGAAATGAATGCAAAGGCGGTTGCCACACTTTCGCACTGCGAGAAACATCAAACTTGATTTCGCAATTCTACATACTTAAGAGACGAAGACTTCCCTCACATAAATTCTCACACAGGTTGAAACTCATTCAATAGCAGACAGAACAAGTTCATGGCATTGTAATATTATCCCCACATCTCTCTCGATTAAATGAAAAATAAAAATCAGAATCGTATTATAAGATCCGCAACTAATATATATAACAATAGTCTATCTAAACAGGGGATTTTCTTTTCTCAATTTACAGTCCCAGAACTTTTCACGGAAAAGGCAAGGTTTAAATTTAATTGTATTAAGTCTCAGTGAAAACCTTAATCTGAGACTGCATAAGGAAAAATGAAATGTGTTCCTCAAGGAAAAAAGGAAAAACTGGCAGACTCATACATGAATGAGTTACAGGATGATGTACCCAAAAAGAATAGATTAAGAAAGAAAAGGAAGCGAAAAAGGAAAAAAAAGTTAGCAAAGACTGTGCAGTTGCAAAAACAATCGTTTTGTGAAAGTAAAAATTGATAACGTGATCAACCATACGCTAAATAAATATAAGAATTAAACACAAAATTAAATTAAATTAAATTGCATTAATTGTTTATACAAAACATCCTGTCCTGTTCAGCCCCTGGGGTGGGGCGAAGGGGAAATTTGTTCCTTTTTAAAAATTTATAAATAATCTAAATTCTTTGTTTTAAGTCATAATGATGTTAAATGAAGTAGGTAATAGAGTAAAATAATGCTTTATGAAGTCATGTTTCTTTTTCCATAATTTTACAAACATTGTTAAACAATAAGTGTCCCGTTCCGCCGCGACTTCCCTAATCTGCTGGATTACTGCGTTAAAAAATTGAAAATTGAATACAAGTTTAAGGATGATTGCAATGTTCCAAGATATAAAATTTTTGGACAGTGTGTTGAGAACAGAATTTCTACAAATTCCATGAACCGCTTGATCTGTACTGTGCGTTGAAATAACCAGAACGCTTATTAATGAATGTCGTAATTTTTTTATAACCATCACAAACTCACTGATTTTTTACTCCTGATTAACTAAAAGTTTAATAAAAAAGACGAAATGTTTTCAAAGATCCCCGGCACCTAATATAATCTAACGCGCATATTTTTGCGCAATGGAAATACTAATAGTGGACGCAGCCGATGAATATGTTCCTTGTAGACGGTACAGAACTATTAGCTCCGGACTTGTCTCGAGTCTACAGCACCAGAACGTAATTGCGGATTATCAGTCTGGTTGACGCCAAAATGGAGGCAAGGAAACGTGAGAAATTTGAAGAACACAATCGTTCCCTCTTGACGGAAAATTCCCAAGCGACAGTCGTCAGCTTCATCTGGAGCAAGAGGCTTTCAGTAGAAGCGGATTGACGAGACAATATTGGTTTGATAAACGATCACGTGTTACCAAGCTGCTCCTGAGAAAGGGAATGGCCAAAATGAACAAGGGGAGGACTGCGCAGTACAGTCGGAGAAGAGAATATAAAAGGAAAGCCTTACGTAAGAATTTGAAACAGTCTAAGATTCAAATTTGAATTTGTAACAGCCTTGAAACTGAATTACAGTGAAAGTAGAAAAAGTGGAGTTAAGTTGGAAAATTCCTTTGAGATCTTAGTATTTTTTCTAATTAGAATCGCATCAAGTGCTAATGGTCATTAGTGACTTTCTAAAAGTTGGAGAACTCATTTGTTTGTATGGAACACTCTCTCTCTCTCTCTCTCTCTCACACACACACACACACAAAATCCGTGCTTATATCAGGGTTTGAACTTCTGTGGTGTGAGTCAGAGACGCTAACCACTACACTATGGACGCAGGTGGCTCAAACTATGAATACAAATTTTGACATCGCCAAGCAGACATCACGACTACGCGTTCCGGTATCTGCCATCCGAATTCCTGAAGCCAATACGTCTTACGAGTAAACATAGCACAAAAATGTGTGATATCTATATTATTGTAACTCACAGAGGTCGGTAATGACTGTTTATAGTAGAATCAACCATAAAGAAGGTTTGTGTACACGAGACTGAAATAATCTCTACTACACAGAGCCCCATACTGGATAAGATGAATATACTGAATAAACAATTATTGGGTTTCCACCCGGGTTAAATGAAGTTTAAGCCGGGTGGAAACCCAAGAATTGTTTATTCAGAATATATACCGGGAAAACCTTCGATATTTAATAAGATGAATATAATTTATTGCGATTTTCAATTTTTTTTCTAAATTATACTGTCTAATTAAATTAAGTTTCCGTCCGATTTTTTAAAAAACAACTCTGCATTAGTTTCGAAAAGTTAAGTTAATTAGTACAATAATGATTTGTTCTTTCGTGGAAAGGCCGCAGTATGTAGTGTTACGGTGCAGCTAGAAATGAGAAATCAAACTCCACCGGTGACTAAGACTGCTTCGAAAGAACAAGATAGTTGCTCCGTAATTGTCACTCAGATGCGACGACCGAATTCTCTTCGCCCCGTAATTGGTTGGCACAGGAAACAGTTCTGAAGGAAGACCCGACTTGGCTTATATGTCGACGACTTTCTGATACAGTTCTCTCAGACGTTAAATTAACCCTTAATATAAAAGTCATCAATTTACCGGCAACAATACGTGGAAGTTTCAAAAAATTTCTGTATTTCTTTAGGTCTGTAATCTTCAAAAGAAAAATCTGTTTGTGTTTATATCTATTTTATTATTTATCCCAATTTATATAAATACTTTACACATATTACATACAACTTGTTTCCTTAAAATTATATAAAATGAAAATACAAAATGTATATTACCAAATTATCACTAATAAATTCATACTTCTCCGGAACACTTTATTTAACACCAAAACGTGAATCCTGGGTACTAATATAATTGATTGATTATTACTTCATTTCAATATTAACAGTCTGTGAAACTGAGTGATGTTTGGGAAAATTTATCTTGTGTGGCTTTAAATATTAACATATATATATATATAAGTGTGTGTGTGTCAATAGATTCGTCCATAAGAGTGTATACATAGGCCAAACTAAAAGAGCCATCAGCACCAGAATCAAGGGACACAGATCTAATATTAAGCTGTCACAAGACAAATTATCCGTTATTTCAAAACACATTTTAGATTCGAACCACACTATAGACTGAGGACAATTTTCAAATTTTAAACCAAGACAGTAACTACGAATCCCGATTAGTTTCATAAATACTGCACATAAAACACAACTTTATACTCTTAATGTAAAAGCTGACACTGATTTTCTCAGTAATATATATAATACCTTAATTTACGAAATGTAATTTGCTAATGTATAATTATTATCTTTGTTTTTTCTAAATATTTTGGTCTTTGGTTTATTTATTTACTGTATTCTTTGTCTGTATTGCTATATCTTTAGAATGCTATAATTTATTGCTTTGTAATTCAGGTCAACCTGAAAAGGGTCCATATCAGGACCGAAACATGTAGTTGTTTTTCAATTATATTTTATGTTTCACTAATTTTTGTCTGTTTTGGTCTTATTTTAACTTACATTAAGCATACAGACATTAATAACAATTATGTCATGTTATGGAATTGGACAAATAACTGAATTATAGTTACCATAAAAGAACTTCTACAACCAATGTGTGAGTGATAAATACTTATTAAAAACCACATGGGCATTTAATTACATACTAGAGAGCTGGTTTAAATATATATTGTAAATATTTTCCACTTGTCTGTCATCTAACTTAAACATTTATAAAATCGTTTCCGTCATTATGCTACTGAATACGAATTGGACACTATTACTGTGTGTAGAGACTTGAGTAAATATCTAACGAGGAAACATTTAGAAAATATAAAATTGTTCAGGAATGAAAATAACATACCTGGGCTCCAACTAGACCTTCCTTCAGTCGGGGGAAGTCCGTGTGAGACCAGGAACTTCGTGACCACGGCTCAACCTGGCGAAGGTCAGCTGTGAAGTTGAAACTGTGGAGCTGCCCACGGATGAACTTCCGTATGTTCCACGGCAGGTCGTTGTGACTATTAAGCGAGTAAAATTCGTGATATACAGACACATAAAATATATTACTATTATATTTTGGTGTGTGGACTCACCCGTCGATTAGCGGCACATCCCTGAGAATTCTGCGCACCAGGTCTAGGCGTTGCTGGTAAGAGAGAGGGCCGGTGACCCCAAGGGTCAAACTAATTCCGAGACCTGCGCCCAGACCTGCTCCTAGAAGGCAAAGGACGAACCCCGCAGCCCAGCGTCTTCTACAGCAGCTGTGGCCACCTGCTGGATATTCAAGCAATTTTGTCAGGAATACTGATGTAATTGTATTGCACATTGTATATTAGAGATAACAAATCGCCTATGACGATTCGCTGATTGGAATGGAAAAGAAACTAGCCTTGGAAACAATATAATAATGAAAAACTATTTCTCTTAGTGAAATCTCTATTATTATCAGTAAGAGGGGTAATATTGTAAGCTACCTCAGTTTTTGTGAGGTGGAAGAGAGCGAGGTTATATGGAAAGGTACTATGGACCTGACCAATCAATGTTATGCCAATGATGAACCACCAATCAGATGGAGCAACGACAACAGCAGTTACAGCAAGCATATTTTAAAAATCATGAAAAAGTTTATCAAATTGATCTATGTTCTTAATAAGACTGGTAGATGGACACCCAAAATAATCCATCACCAAACCACAGGAAAAAAAAATTCATAGCATTTACATCCAGCGAAATTTTTACGTAAACAATTTTCTTTCTTTTACTGACGTCCTTGAACCAGAAAAAAAGGAGTATTCCGATAATGTTGTTGACATAGACGCTTCACATCACATTTTCGTCTATTTATCTCTAATCCACTGAAAACTGCCGCAAAAAGATCGGTCTTGCTGGAAATTGTACAGACCTGGAGCGTTCTACGTCGTTGAAGAAAGTCAAATGAATTGCAAAGGTTGGAATGATCTTTGGCTATAGAAAATTGTATAACAAACATTTTCGGGTGACATAACAATTTATGGAAGGATATTTCTTTCCAATAGCTTCAAGTAAGAATATTCTTATGCAATATGTAATGTTTACAGAATTTTGTTTCAGAAAAATAAGCAACATTATCTTTCCTGCTTATTTATTTGCGCAGTTTATATTTATGATTGTTTTCCTTATTATTTGTACTATTTGAATGGAATTAATAAATCTAAAGATAAAGCTCGTTTCGTGGAGCTAATCCGGATTTTCGCCCGTTATCACACGATGTTCGAACATCTGAGAGCTGTTACTCTGACCATCGCATATTTTAGGTATCAATAACACACCGCTCACACAAATGTGATTAAAAACCAATAACACTCATCTCCATGAAAATCAGCCCCGACACCATTCCTGATGATTCTCCTTAACCGCGTTATCTGCCATCACCCACCGTAACCTGTGGACGCCGCTTCCCTTCCCTCTATGTTGAATTATCACTTTATAATAAATTTTATGCCCAAGTCTTAAAAGTTGTTGCTCCTCTCAAGGACCTATAATCAGGCTTCGTAAAATACTGCTGCTCTCTATGAGAATGGGACAGTGGAGTCTGAGATAAACATGGAGCTGGCCTCGTCCAAAACGTTTTACACGCGGTCAGAAAAATGTGCTTCACGATCATCTGGTCACTAAGGAAAACATTTACTTGCCGCCTTTGCAAAAAATTGAACTCAAATTGAACCGACAGTTTATGAAAGCAACGGACAAGACAGGTGAAGATTTAAATTTTTGAAAACTAAAATTTCTTGTCTTAGTGAGGCTAAAATCAAGGGTATTCCATGGGCTCTCAAGTTCGACAAATTTTTCTCAATTCGTCTTTATGGAACACCATAATTGAAAATAAAAACGAGAAAGTCTTGTAATCAAAAACGTGTGTAAATACTTTTTGGGTAACAAAAAAGGTGATGATTATGCCGATGATGTCGGTGAATTCCTGCCATGCGGCGTAACACGTCCCTCAAAGTGTATTTCCGTCACCCCCGCCAGGACATGTTCTTTAAAAAATTTAGGAGTAGTTTGGAATGAACACGGGAAACGGTCCTATGACTCAATTTGAGTTTGAGAGGAGATTTCTGGGAAGTGGACTTCGATCATGTTGGCAGAGTACTTCTGGTCACTGGCAGGAGGAACCTCTGCTACAATGTACACGAGGGAAGCAATCACCAAATAAATATAGATTGTTATACATTATATTTTAAAATACAGTATTAAAATAATCATTTTCCGCCTTCCAAATAAAATTTATCCAAAGTAATAATCAAAGGTGGCGGGTAGTAGAGGTTTGGGTGAAAAATGTGGGTCATTTCCGGATTCATGAGATAATCTTACGGGAATTAATTGACGGGGCTCGGCTTTTTTTGCAGAGGAGAGGAAATACAGAATAAATAAAATTGATGTCCACCACAGAACGGCATTTAAAATATTGAAGTAGCTATTGCGTATTTCTGTGCACATTTTAGTGTATGTTAAGCTTAACAGCATTCACGTTCTTTTCCAAAAATCTATCTTGGGATACCTTGGAGCTTTAACGCTCCTCGTACAATGTTTTTTCTTCTTTAGCAAACTCTCCGCTACCGATGTTGTTTACAAGAGCCTTGGAATATAAGATAAGGTTATGGATTGGCACCTATCATTCAACACTCGTGGCAGAGTGATGGAGTGGAGTGGAGGGAAGTATAAAGTGGTATTATCCTCAAGAACTTGCTGGGGCCAATATCAACGAAGAAGGAGAAAGGGAGTCGATTGAAGGCTCCCCATTATCTGGGCGCGACTCCTAGCAGATCACCTGGCACGCCGCGACATTCTTCGACTTTATTCTTTCGCAAACAGACCCACTGAATTATCTTGTAAAGATGTCTACCTTTCCAACCTGCACTTGTCAGCAGAAGTTCTTTCTTAAACTCGGTAATTGTGAGGGGATCCTTACATTTTCCCGACGTACGTTTTCCTGATTACGTTATCCCGAAAAATGAATTCCCAACAAGCGCAGTTCTCTAGTGTAATAAACAAATCTCTAACGAAAAATTTTCGGTTTGGGTTAAGTATAATATTCGCCATTTTGAAAATCTCAAAGTATATTCAACACAGACGCCGTAATTGTGAACAAGAAAGAAAGAAACAAACAGAAAGAGGGAGGGAAATTGGAGATCGAGGGGGGTGAGAGAGGGTAAGGGTGCGGAGAGAGAGACGAGCAGAGAGTGAAGGGGGTGAGAGACGGAGAGCGGAGAGACAGTGGGGAGAGGAGGAGGGAGAGAGAGTTTGGCATTCATTAATTTAACATCACATTAAGTTTAGATTATTTAATTAATTAGCGACTTATAAATAGCAGAAATCAAGAAGTAAGTAAGACAAGGATGAAGTCTGTCGCCCATGCTGTTTAACTTATATACAGAATAAGCGATGAAGAAACTTAAAACGGAATACAGAAAATGAATCATTCTGGAAAGAGAAGTAATAAAAAAACCTACGCTTTGCCGATGCTATTGTAGTATTAGAGGAGTCAGAAGAAGATTTGGAAACCATAATAAATGCCATGGAGAAGGAGTTCAATATGAGAATTAATAAAGGAAAAACCAAAGTAATGGAGTGTAGTATAGAAAATAGTGGAATAAAAAAAGGTGTTGGATCGGAAAGCGATATTTTGAAGGAAGTTAAGGAAATCTGCTACTTAGGAAGGGTAATAACTAGGGATGGTAGAAGTATAGTAGACAAAATGTAAGATAGCACAAGCAAGGAGGTTTTCGCGAAAAAGAGGAATTTATTTACGGTAATATAAGTGTGAATAATAGGAAACCGTTGCTAAAAATGTATGTATGGAGCGTGGGTGCGAAACATGGACGATAGGAGCTGCGGAAAGGAAAAGAATAGAAGTATTTTAAATGGGGTGCTATAGGTGAATGCTGAAAATCAGATGGGTGGATAGAGTAACAAACGAGGAAGTCCCAAACAGAATAGGGGACGAGCGAACGATATGGTGGACGTTCACCAAGAGAAGGGATAGATTAATAGGACACGTTTTAAGACACGAGGGTCTTGTAAAAGTAGCATTAAAGGGAAGTGTGTGGGGTAAGAACAGAGGAGGGAGGCCAAGGAATAATACGTTAAGCATTTTAGGGAGGATGTGGAATTTTGTAGTTATGCGGTAATGAAAAGACTTGCGCAAGATAGGTTAGCATGGAGGCTTGCTTACAACCAGTCTTAGGACTGAATACCACAACAACAAATAGCCATGAACTAAATATAATACGCAGGTGTCGTAACCCTCGCTTCCGTAAGACCTTTTTTATAGTTCAGTAATGCGTGCTGCTCCGTAAATTTTGATGGATATATCTCACTTTTGGAAATTAGCAAAATCATTAACCGTTTTCGGGAAACGCTAAACTTTGACTTCAATGTTATAGAAAATTAATTGATAAATTAAGTTATGAATGAAAGTCTTCTATCCATGTTGCTTTCGACAGTAAAGAAATATTTCATATTAAATGTTGGTTGGCACAATTGTAGGCATTCTTTACTAATGGGGGAAAACAGGTTACTTGAGAAACAAATGTCTTGAATTTCAAAGCGGATAACTGTAAAAATTTAATTATTTTACATAATTATGAAGAATTACAGTTGAAATTGTTATTAACACATTGTACAAAATATTTTATTTTGTTAAATTAGTAAAAATTTACAACGGATCATAGGAATAAGCAGTTTGTTGGAAAGTTTGAACCAAGTTATTTTTTGAGTTCGTCGCCTGGTTTGTGTTGTTCTTGCGATTTTTAATAACCTGGCGAAAGGAAGAAGAATTTTATCATTTAATTTTACTTCTTGATCTAACTAAATGTTAAATTTCACGTTTCACGAAATACGACGCTCCGACATTCTTTTTTCTGTGAAGAACAAACCAAACGTGATATTTTCCCTGCGGCGGTATCGTCAATGACAATAAAACAATCGGGGAGGTGATATGCCAGGAAAGTTTCTGTGGAGATTTATTTCCAGGCGTCCTTTTTGTCACCTCATCGCCAGGTATGAAGTATCGCCAGTTGAAGTATATGGTGACTAATAGTTGGTGAAGACAAAGTTAAAGGAGTGTTAAAATGTCAGGGATTCAGTTTCTAAGTAAAATAAATTTCATTAATTCCTAAATTTAATAAATAAAAAAATTTAATGTGGAACAGAACATATAAAAGCCAAATAATCTTAGGGCATTCACAAATATTAACAAAGAAACATTCGAATCATATCTCATAGTCATTTGTGGAGTGAACCAGGAATACGTTACATTTAATCAATTCTACCTAGGACAAGGGTGAATAATACTAATTTTCGTTATGAAGGAGGCAGATGTTGCCTTGGTGTTTACCCAATGTGGCTTGATGCAGGCGGTTTCTATTGGCGGAGCGTCATCGAACGAGTTTCTGGACTCCATACGCGATATTAAAGAAAGTTTTACATAGAGACTATCTTCCGATCTCAGAAGTAGTCTATACAGTCATGACTTGGACTCGAATGCCTTGATTTCCCGTGTCTTTATGTGATTTCAGCTGCAGGAAATTCCACTTCCATTTATAAAAAATCTGATCGCTCACACTTAACTTCGATCTTATTGATAGTCGCCACCTAAAATAGGAACCAAATGAGGTATGTTACATACTTCGCTGAAGAAAAAAAATTCACCAGGTGCCAGAAATTGAGTAATCCCGTCTTTTCCAGCGACGCTTCCAGCATACTTAATACGTTGTGTTCATATTTTTGGCTTCTCTTGGTAACTGACATGATTGACTTCTAAAGCATCCGACACGCACCCTCTTAATGACATTTAGAGACAATGGACATTGTGCCCATTGTACAGGTCTACTCCCGTTGTTCCAAAGGGACGATGGACCCTCGCATCGTTCTGGCCAGTCCACTGAAGCTTCAGATCCTTCAATGTGCCATTAATTACAATTCTAACATCAGATTTTCTGATTCAAAAAGATGCTCTGTGCTGCAGCCATCTATTTCAAAAACCTGAAAGTCCACGTAAATAAATATGTCTAATTTAATTTTAAACTGCGATGAAAGTTTGCAGAAAGCGACAACCAATCATGTTCCACCTACAGGCAACAAAGTTTTTGCTTGTCTGTAAGCGTTGATGTGTCACTTGCCAATGCTCAATGAACTAAAGAAACAGATTCTCTGAAGACGAACACTGTTGTTGTTAGAAACATTGGCATATAAACGTCTTCCTCTGCATGGAATATTATTAATTCAAATTATTCAGCCTGTCTTCTTTCGCATCTCACGAACTTTTGACAAACTGTGGCATTACCAACGTAAAAGCGCCCTATCTACCAACTACTTCGTCCTATTCAAATCATTCCTTTGAAATAAACATTATGTAATGACGAGAAATCCAACTTTTAGACCATAGAATTCGGTGTCCTCCAGAGCAGAGTCTTAGGACCGCTGATTTTCATGGATATCCCAAAATCTAATAACAAAAAAATAACAGCATTCTCTGGTGACGTGACAATGTTTTCGACAAACTAAGACCCTAAAAAGAGACTCTTCACATCTACGAAACACCTCAAAATGCTTAATAACTGGTATGAAAATAAATCAGGATAAATCAATCCAAGTGGCATTTACCTAACGCTAACAAATTTGCCTTCCCATCAAAATAAATATCCGATATGGAGGTAAAATACTTGAGCCTGAGCAAATTTGATGTAAAAAAAACTAACTAAAGGAAGAAACTCGACCTAAACAGATTATCTGGATGCTGGGACGAAGATCCAAATTACAAAATAAACTATTAATATACAAAACAGTACTGAAACCAGTGTGGACCATCGGATTGCAAATATGAGTCTGTGAAAATGAAACTAATCCTTATCCATTCTTCAACGAAGAAAGTGTTAACAGTAATTACGAACGCTCCTTGGATCGTCAACAACCACACCAAGCAAGCTGACGACAAGATCATCTGTATTAAAGATAAGATTCATAGAACATATAACCACGATAAAAGACAAATAAAGGATCATCCAAACAAACTAAAAGATGAACTACATAAAAATGTCCCTAATACTCCAAGATCAGATGATCTAGAGAATTACCCAACATTGATGACTGACACAAATTTTAAAGGGAACATCAACGGATATTCCCCCTTCATGTGAACTAAATACTCAATGAGGAAGTAGATTGTAAATAATATTTAATAACAATCAATTTTCTGACATTAAGTAAAATGAATAAATAAAATTACGGCCAAATATGTCATCAAACAAATGTATTTAACATTTAGTTATTATGAATGATGAAAATACACTGATGCTTTCGGCCGTAGCCGTCGCTGGAGGTAGGCCGCGACCTCAAATTGATCACAATTTCATTAGTCTATTCATTTGCAAAATTTTCCTAAAGACGTCCACAAAAATCGATGAAACATTGTAAGTATAATACCTAAATGTTAATAAATATGTTTGCTGACATATATGGCCATTATTTTATTTATTTAATGAACGTCGGATAATCAAATAATTGATTAAAAAAATTAACGAGTAGTTTAACAAATACAGTTTATATTAAGCTTAGTCGACGTTTTGTCACCACATTTGGGATATCTTCGGTTGTTATTACAAAATATGTACATTAAATTTATTAAAACGTCATAATATTAGTAACAGTACATAAGTTTTGTCTGCCCTAAATAAGCTGTTTGGCAATCCAAACAATTAATTTTATATATAACAATATGCTTATCTAAAGCTTCAATTTTATCTTTAAAGTTTTTAACAAAATTCAAATTATTATTGCTTTTGAAAATAATCTTAATATCATTTTTTATTCTTCTATTAATTTGTGTTGGAAGCAAGATATGTAGAGAATTTTTATGAAATCAGATATTTTGGTAGTGTTCTTAATACTGTGAATTTCTACTTTTATACTTTATATTGTCCAATCTCATCTTGTTATGTTTGTTAATAAATTTAGTGAGATATCCATTTAGAAGGATAATTTTTTAACTTTTTATATATTGTACGAATTTTTCTCGAGAAAACTTCGTACATTACTTACACCGGGAAAGCCTTCACTCGATCATTTTATATATTACTGGGGTGGTACTTTTCATGATATAATTTGATAGCCTTATCTATTAAATTATAAACCACTCCTTACTTTTGAAAAAGGGGACGGTCGAACATGTATTTTAGAACTTTGCCAAAATATATAGATTTTTGGAACTATATGGTTGTTATTTTGTTGTTCTTATCTGATATTAAAACATCTAGGAAGGTAATGGATTTATTTGTTCAAGGTGATTTTGAAATTCGGGTGGTGTATATTGGAAATGTTCGTATGGAACGTGGCGTTATATGGGTGCGAAACGTGGACGATAGGAGCTCCGGAAAGGAAAAGAATAGAAGCTTTTGAAATGTGGTGCTATAGTCGAATGATGAAAATCAGATGTGTGGATAGAATCACTAACGAGGAAGTTCTAAACAGAATAGGGGAAAAGCGAACAATATGGAGGAGGATGTTGACTAAGAGAAGGGATAGATTAATAGGCCACGTTTTAAGGCACGAGGGCCTTGTAAAATTAGCATTAGAGGAAAGTGTGTGGGGTAAGACCAGAAAAGGGAGGCCTAGGATAGAATGCAATAAGCGGATTAGGGAGGATGTGAGTTGTGCTAGTTATGAGGAAATGCGCAAGATAGGTCTGCATGAAGGGTTGCATCAGACCAGTCCTAGGACTGAATACCACAACAATATTGAAAATATATAATTAGTAACCAAGTTTAATTTTGGGTATAATATATAAAATATCATCTAAATATCTAAAGTAACATATTGGTTCCTATTAATGTTTCTGTAAAAAAAGAGTGAAATAATGGATTACTGATAGGGAAACATTTATTTAGTGGTAATTTACTTGATTAGAAGCAAAATAGGCATTATTCAATATCAAATTTACAATAGTAAGTGTATTAGTCAAAGGTATGTTGGTTATTCTTTTTGGATAACGGGCTACACGAGGGTTACTTTTATTTTTTGATCCAACCTTATTTTGAAACTGTCTATTATTAACTCAATAGGGAGAGAGTTAAACAAGCAACATACATGAGGCAAACAAAAATAACCTTAAAATCTGCATTTCGGAGCCATGGAAAACATAAAAAGCAGTACAAAAATCATTACGTTTTGTATAAACACACATAAATGAATAACCACCAAATGGATTGGAACCATGTCGAAGGTCTGGATGAAGAACAATATTATTTCTCAAGAACAATGAGTCGGATGCTCCACATTAAAATGAACATTAATTTCATTAACATAAAAAGAGATACTAACAACTTAAATAGTGTATTTCATTCTTTACTTTCGTAGGTCATTTGTAAATTTGTAACGGAACTTCACTATAAACATACTAAGCCGGATTTGCCGCACTTTCCTGCATTTTCGCTGCAGTGACGTCCATCAGCAGCTAAATTTCGTACGTTTTAAACCATGTATTGGATTAAAAAAATTAACGTATTACATAATAAAATCCGTTATAGGTTTTATTTTAGCGTAACAGGAGAAGTCTCAAATGTGAGACGAAACATAGTATATTCAATCTTTTAATAAAATAAAATATTGCCAAAGTGGCTTTTATAATTAATTTATTATTAATTAATTTAATTAGCAATAATAAATTATAATGAAACTTATACTGAAGAAATTTTGATGAAAATATATCAAGTATAAATAATTATAATTTATTATTTCTAAAGCTATTCTTTTTCTGATATTTTAATGAAAATATTTTCCAGTAACACCTGAAGACCTGGTGACGAATCTGAATAAAATATGTGTATTTTTTTAAAATTGCATTGCGCTCTTTGACCGTTTAAATTTTGATGTAATGGGTAGTAAAAACTCCTTTACGGTCACTGTTTTGCAAGTTATTTTATTTTAAAAGAGGTAGCTTTCGGCAGTTATACTGCCATATTCATCCTTGTACTGCCCAAAGCTGCCTCTTTTAAAATATAATAACTTGAAAAACAGTGACCGTAAAGGATTTTTTATTACCCATTACATTTATTAAAATTTAATATTAATAATAAAACATACTCAGGTTATTATTATTCCTCTCTCTGGCTATATCTTTCTCTCCCGTTCTCATTTCGCGTACTTATTCTGCAAACGCAGAACACGTTATCTTTTGAGTTCTGTTAAGCATTGAAAACCGATAGCATACAACTATTACACATTAATTATTTATTCTATTACGGTGTGTTAGTTACTTAAAAGGAAACATATCATTTACGAGTGTTAAATTATTTTATGACCCATTTTTTTGAACGATTAATAATGAACTTTTTGTAAAACTTTGATACGAATTTTACTCTTAACAGTGTCATGGGTTTTGGATACTCCTCTCTTACAAATACGGGTGCCCCTTTTCTGGCAAATGGCGTCAAAAACCCTAATTGAGTGGCTAACAAGTCGGACCACGAAATTTATTCCTCAGTTGATTTTTAATTTAGCGTTAATCAACATGTTGTAAGACCGCATTTATTTACTAGATAATGACCCCTATATGATGTGTGGCATTTATAATTCTCTGGCTTTGATTTTACTGCCAATAGGGGACTCCTTGTCGGTTCATCGGATTCGATAACTTATTGGCAATCTTTCAAAATAACTGCTCTGACTGCGTCCTGAAAATAATTATTTCATAAAATTCAAAATAATAAAATTATTTGTCTAGGTTATATTTATTATATTTTTACGGTAATGCAGCAATCAATAAAATAACGTACAGTCTCGTAATTTGATTTAGTCTGCAATACTTCTAATTTTAGCGAATCTGACAGGAGAGAAAAATTCCGCTGCTTAAAAATTCTGACGAAGTTGCAAAACCAATTGAGTCAACTGTGGAAATTTATTATGAATACAGTCAATTGAAAAGTATTATTCTAAAATCAAATTCTGACATGTTAAATGACTGAAATAGGGCCAAATATTAATTAAATGTTAATTAATGACATTTGACCATGTTTTATTTATTTATATTAAGTATTATATTTATTTGCACTATCACTGTTATTTATTGCTGCTATATAAATAATAATATTATGATACAGCTTTTATTCAAAGTTTGAATAATACTGAATTAACTCAGTACATAGTTTTACTTATATTATAACGTCACATTATGCGTGTATATTAGGAAATCGTTGCTAATAATGTTTGTATTGAGCGTGGCGTTATATGGGTGCGAAATGTGGACGATAGGAGTTGGGGAAAGGAAAAGAATAGAAGCCTTTGAAATGTGGAGGGATAGATTAATAGTCCGCGTTTAAAGACACGAGGATCTTCTAAATTAGCATTAGAGGGAAGTGTGTGGGGTAAGAACAGAAGAGGGAGGCAACGGATGGAATACACTAAGCAGATTAAGAAGAATGTTGGATGTGCTATTAGGTACAAAATGAAAAGGCTTGCGCAAGATAGGTTAGCATGGAGGGTTACATCAGATCAGTCTTAGGACTGAATACCACAACGAAAACAACGACACATTCTTTCAACCATCTTAGGCTACTATTAAAATAAATGATTAATGAGAATAAATCAACCAATCTTGAGATTACCGTCACGCGAAACCACGTAAGGGGAAATTCATATTTGTACACGTCTGCTGTATAAAATGATTCTGGTCGGTATCCAAAAATGGACTTGTTATTAGTTCATTTGTAATTGACATTAGTGATACGATCAAAATAACGGGTGCGGCTGAAAGCACGGAAGCTTGTTACAAACAGAATTTCTATACTAAAAAGAATTTTAATTACGTTGCGCGTCTACGAAACGTGTGCATATTGCACATGGCGAAGCCGGATACAGACACTTCAAAAACAAAATTTAAAATTCAATATACGCGAGAAGAAAAATATGGAGGGAAATGAGGATGTATGATTTATGTATTATTTTTTTATTTACAATGCTGATATTTTAATAGCTTATCTGTCCATATTTGAGTCTCTTTGTGCTGTATGAATAAGAGGTTGTGTAGCCAAAAACCATAACAAAAATGGATTTGTATGAATGCAGAAAAAATTCTGAATCATTTATGGAATTGAATTATATTTACTCCATTATTAAAAGAAACGGCAGCTTTTGAAAGTTGAAACATTTACCTATTATTGTATGCGAGATAAAAAATAATTTTCACCAGCTATCACACCAAAAGTTGAGGAAGGATTAAATTTAATCAAAACAACATATTTTGGCTTTCGTATTGTTAAGTAATTTATTAAATGAAAAAATTAATATATTCCTACGCACAATATTAATTAATAATTCAAGAGAATATAAAAATCAAAACTCGATGTCACAGAAGACAAAGTAGGATGAATTTTACTGTAATATTGGTAAGAAATGGATTTAACACGTACCAATGAAACATTTTTAACGTCATCAAGATATTTAAAAATAAATTAATACAATAGGAAATATAAATTTTAATAACAATAATGACAACATAATAATAACACGACATATTGTTTCTTGCTGTGCAAATATACAATTTATTTTCTGAAATTTTATGCATTAACTTCCACGAAATAATTTATTTATTAAATTTATATTACATCAAAGATGTTCCAAAGAAAGAAATGATAAGGTGATATATGTTTTATTATTTTTTTCATAATTATTCGTTTTCCTAAAAACTTATTGACACAAATTTGGCTGTTTTGTTAATTTATTTGAATGAAGTAAGATAAAAAAGTATTGAATGTTAAAATATTTAGAAATTGCTTCAACATTCCTCTTTCAAAGTCGAAAGGGGGTTGTTATACACGTTTTGTACACATTATTTACACGTCAATTTCATTATTGAACTTAATACATTAATCATAGTCTTTATTGGCAGATATATTTATTTTGTAACTATTAACAGTCAGATATCTATTAACTTGAAAATTAATGTTTGTATTTTGTGAAATACGATCATATATATTTTTTCGTTGTATCATTGAGCTAAAATGTGTTATCAATAGTGAAATATTACAGGTTTGATGATTTTTTGAATAATTTTCAGATCGTGAATAATATCCCTAGAAGGTTATTTTTTGTTCTTCTTGGGAGGTAGAGGACTCAAGCGCTGTCTTGCGCATTACAGGGGAACATAAGTTCTTTTTAACCGCAGTGTAATTACCACAAAAGGGATGGGACTTAATATAATACACTTCGTGACAAGACGAGAGCGAGTAAATGTGCGTGTGAAGACAGAATGCTGTTTTCCAACGCCTACAACATCTGTGCAAACAATCTGCTCTGTTCCCAGAACCAAAATTTCTCCGTACGGGGGACTGCATGGCCATCTGTTACAACAACAAGAGTTCTAACCAACCTAGGAGCAATTAGCTAAAACAAATATATACTCTATATATACGTAAACTTATTATGTTAGTCCAATATTCCCCGGATACACACGCATAAAATAACCTTTGAGAGTAGCTTGTTTATTTGAACCTGATGACTAGAGTTTGCAAATAAAAGGATTGGTTCACGAAATTGACGATATTTCATCTCCATCTCCTCAAAGCATCCAATTTAAAGGAAAAACTCATAAACTTCCATATTGCTGAAGATTCTTAGCAACGTCGTTCCCTACTTAAAAAGACATATGAAATGTCGACCAAGTTGATCACTTTTTTTTATGACATCACTGAACAATTTTGTTTCTTATTTTATACTACGATTTGTTCAGCATATATAGTGTAATGAATATATATATATATATATATATATAATATAAATAAAGTTTTAACTGGCGTAATTTCGTATGCCCCAGCGATAAGAGAATTGTGTGATTGAGTGAATTTTTAGAAGCCAACAGACTTTAGGGATGGGGTCTGGTGGAATTTAAAGGAGTAGATCACGTCCGTTCACAGAAAATGTGAAAACAAATCCATAATATTTTATAGCGTTTTGATAGTTGGTATTAATTCAATATGGAGGAAGAAGCAATATGAATTTTTTATACAGTTACTAAGCAGAAACTTACAAGTGGTCTGAACGGAACAGTGACAGTGAATGAGTTCGAAAAGTTGCATCAGTTGAAGTGGCTGAGTTTATCTCGAGGCGATCGTTGAGTCGCCTTCGGAGAAAAAAATTGATGTTACTTGCTCTGCATCCTATAGGTATGCGATGACGAAACCGCTAGACACTAATTTTCCGCTTGCAATTGCCCATTTTTGTTTAGAAGAAGATAGACCTAGCTTTGGAGCTCGTTATGGTTTGCTTGAATGTTTCCGGGGGCCATTTAGGCAAGTGAAACTCCAGTCGCCGCAGCGACCCTGAGCACGTTAGTTCTAGCGGAGCAATGTGAGCGGCCGGAAACGGGGAAACTGGTAACTCGATGCTCATTCGTACCTGGCTGGTGGTAGGTAGTTTGTCCACGTCCCATCCCAACGTTCATTTAAGTTGGACTCAACAAGGTTGTGGTTTCGTAATCACAACATTCTTCTTGTTTTCCCTGGCGAACAAAACACATAACGCAGGGGTTTTATTATTAGGCGCGCGTCCTCTCTTTCCATGGTTGTGAAGAAATCCGTTGGGGACCAATCCAATATGCCCTGAATCTTGTATCAACCAGTTATAGTGCAAAGTGTTATTAGAAAAATGTAAATATTCTAGAAAAATTTAACTGAAATAAGTATTTGGTCTTTAACCTTAGTCATAGATACACGCAAAGAGAGAAAAAAACTTGAATTCGATATCAATTTCTGGCAAATTAAAAATGGGAATAAGGTAAGAAGAAGTTTATTTGCCATTCCTTGCAAATTCCAAGCGTTAAATATGTTTAAGTTGATAATGTGTATGTAATATGATTAATGAATTTAATATTAAAACTAAACATATAATTGTATAAATTAAGCTTTACTTTTTGGTCATATATCACTATCGTTTCGATAGCTTCAATATTAGTTTTGAAGTCGGATCACGAACCCGGGATGGTAATTAAAGATCATTTAATATAATTGAGTACAGTATGAGCATCACCTTTGTGTTCGGTAGACGAGCTGTCTCCTTTGCTGCTACTGCTGGAGGAATCTGCGGGAAGACGCCCGTTACACCTGCCAACGTCGTGAACAGCGTTGGTGGCTCTCAGCAAGAACAACGGAGGAGCCACATCCGGCAGCTCGCTCAAACACGTCGTGGCCTGTAACATTAATACCAGTAAACACTATCTGCTAATCATCACAAAGCGAAAAGAAACACAAAGTGCAAAATAATAAGGAAACAATCTTCAAGAGCAAAGAATAACGTTTTGACATCTTTCGGAGTGCTAAACCTCGCAACAACGGTTACCAGGCAGCCTATGACGGTTAATTGACGATTTTAAATAGAAAAGTATAGACACGACTGGAAATCGAACCCCGGATTACAGTTTAGTACGCGGTAGCTGTAACCACTTTACCTATGATCAATTACACTTAGTGTATATTATTCACTCAGGACATAGAATTATGCCGTGAAGAATGTTATTCGGTGTACTGTCGGCGAGTCTGTGTCCAGGTCCATACAACGGATAGCACGCGTCTGGTCGTTAGACCGACCGTAAACTAAGCGGTGATCATCATTTTGTTTCCCAGTCCTATCAAGATTTTTCTATCCCAATGTGTTGATGAAAATAATTTAACTTCGATTTTCCGACATACACGTCTGTGAATTAACGTAAACAACTTTTAAAAAATACATTGAAATCTACAAAGCTAAACTAACAATACCAGATCCACGAGATTTTCAATAAAAATCGGTATTTTTCAGATATAAGCCAAAAAGGTGAGAGCACCAGAAAAATCCGAAAAAACCGAAAAGTACACTTGAATTTTCAAAAGGAAGAAGTGTTACAATAGGAGTTAAATGTGAAGATTTGTAAGTCCTTGAACGCATAATAAGGAAGATAACCTAACCCATTATGACGAGGTAGAAATAGTAATGTAAATGCATAATTTTGAAATTAATTTACTACGTTATCCGAGTTTTTGAAATTCATTAAATCCTTTAGAGGAATCTCATTACATATGTGCAATAATTTTACTCAGTTAGGGTCAAAGGATACCGTAAAAGTGCTGCTACTTTTCTGTAATTCTTTAATAGCTAAGTTAACACCTGTATTTTTGGTTTTGATTATATTCATGATCATTTCCTTTTGTAACGACATTTTAAAATGAAGTACTACACAATACTTTCCTTCACTAAGCACCCTGTTCTATTGTAGTGGCAAATCGTTTTCAGTTCAGTTCAGTGTTCGGTGAATAGTTTTATTTTCAAGGTGTAAACGTCTTCTATAAACTTAAAGATTATTGTTTAATTTTTACATAATATAGATTATTTACAAATAATTTATTTACAAAAAATCACAGACAATTTAACTCGGGAAAAATATAACGAAATTTAAAAAAATAACAATTAAAAAGTTTGACTTTATAT
Organism: Eucriotettix oculatus; assembly: GCA_034510155.1. NCBI lineage: Eukaryota > Metazoa > Arthropoda > Insecta > Orthoptera > Tetrigidae > Eucriotettix > Eucriotettix oculatus. The sequence goes on along the minus strand of CM067376.1, from coordinate 53,100,303 downwards.
TCTCTCAAAGAGATCCCTAAAAATGCAGGTACACAAAATTCCAGTGCTGCTATAAAATTTAATTTAGCGGATGAATTATCAGGAACTTGATAGATGTTTTTAATTATATCTAGTGATTTTAATAACAGCAAAAATACGAAAGTTTTCAACAGTCGCTGGTCATAATTATAATAAACATACAGTATTATATGAAAAATTTTAAAAATTTAACTTCGATTCCCTCAAGGCTTTTATATCAGCAAGAACAGAAAGTTTTTGTAGAAATTTAGAAAAGACAGAAGAAAAATTGACAAATGATGTTATAATAAATATTTTTCTGATACAACGCAAGAACAATTACATCAACGGCCATGAAATTAAGTTTAGAAAAATGTCGACCGGACACGGGAATCGACCACGGGACCTCCCACGTTACGGGTGGTGCTCTAACCAACTGAGATAGTCCAGGTTGATGAAAGATTCGTTGCAATCTGTCAGTCATCATGGACTAGTCCTGTCCTGAACGCTTGAGGTCCCGGGCTCGATTTTCGGGTCCGGTCTACAATTTTTCTTTCTCATATTATATATTTTTCTGATATTTAAAACAGTTATTTAATAGAGGAAAAATAAATTAAAACATATAAAAATATAAATAACGAATTTTAAATGTAATCATATACCATTTATATGTGACGTATTTAACATAATAAAGAGAATTTATGATCTGACAGACGAAGTGTGTTTCGGGACACATGGATATTGTACAAGTTAATTGCTGGTCACCATTACAAAACTAAATTATAAAATTATATTTTATCTTATAGGAAATTTCAATTGATAATATATATATTTTTTTGTAAACAAGTTATATTTTATGATAATTATTTGGCAAAAAATTAATTAAGCATGAGTGATATGGGAAATTTAGACCACCACATGTACATGACGATAAGATATGATATATACTATTAATTTAAATAAATTAACGCCCAGTGTTTTACAGAAAGTTTTTATTTAGATCAAAATACGTTTCGTCACCTCATTTGGGACTTGTCAGATGTTAAACTTTGTTGAAAGGAAACGATGAAAAATGGTTCAAATTCGAACATCGATATTGATTTGCTATTTAAGTTTATATTACTATAATTTAAATTTTTTATTCTCGTATTTTGCATACATTTGTTGACGTATTATGATGTTTTAATGATTAATTAAAATAAAAACAGATCAGGATGTAAAAAACTCTTCTGGATCGGAGATCGAACCCAGGATCTTCCGCTAAATCTACATATGAGGCCAACTTTTACGTATTACGAGACGTGTGAAAGTACTTTTGTCTGTCATTTCTCTGACACTGGACGAAGAGATTCTTTTAACGTAAAACCTGCAGAAAATAAAAGAGCTCAAAGGGATAATACAGTTTCCATGGAGTTAGAGGTATTTAAGAACGTTTACAATTGTATATTTTTTTTATAAAATATCGTGTAATAATGTTTTACCTTTCACTTAAGCATTATAGCCTGTTGAAATTATTCGTTGGGTACCAAAGTGAGTATGTTATAATTAGGCGGTACTTCACTTTGTCTACGGAGGTCACCAAATTTCAGGTCATTAAAGTTCTGTCTGTGCGCTGAGGTTCCGTTAGTTTCTAAGGAAACAGTCTGGAATCACATGGTCATTAATCTCTTGCGATTGAATGATTGTGTCGCAGAAATCACAGCAGTCTCTGAGGCTTCACACAGTTCTACTCTGTTCGTCCATTAATTGGTGTCGGAGATACGACCATTACGGTTAAACTGCCGACGGGTGAAGCTAACTTAGCAGGACTCCCGAATCTGAATGTCATTATGTAAACAACGCCACGTTACTAACTTACTATGGTAATGAACCATTTATCGTTAGACAATAGCAATTATGACACAGCGACTGACGGTGTAATAAAGTTACGTATGAACATTACAGATAACCACGTAGGTAATTTCGTGACACTTAAAAATGCTACTTTAATTGCATGATTACGATGACCGTATAGTAACAGAACATTTACTCTCGTTCGAAGTAGATGCTATAATGGCGGCATTACCTCTAGTCTCTTACTCACCTCTGATATTGGCCTACAAGATTGTATTGATGAAGTAAATGGGATTTTTTTTAAAAACTGAGCTTCGTTGGCCATTTCAAATAATATGGAGAACGGAGAAAATAAATAATCACTAAGGTGAGTCAAGGGTTCAAGTCAATTATTCGAACAGGATTGGTAGTTGGTAATTTAAGGATACTGGAGATGGACCAGAACCTAACCCCGTGTATGCCCTGGGGCTTTACGGGGCGAATGTGCATTTACGGCGTGTGAAGTCCTAAAAGGACCCCTCGCCTAAAGTGCTCACGCGTCTAACAATGAGAAGACCTTAATTTTATGGTTCTTGCGTCTATTTCTTATAATTCCACGATAAATTTCACAACCAATAAGAATTAAAAATTGGCCAAAAGTCAAAATGAATTTAATGGAGTCACTCCCAGAAATATACTTTCACAACGGTTTTTCCGAATTGAATTTTACAGTCAATGTGAAGATTTTATAAATCTAAAATTAGAATAAATATTACTTTCAAACAAGTAGTGACAAAATTTGTTCCTGTAAAAATATAAAAAATTGATTTAACTTCCAATTTTTGTACTTTGCCCAATTATTCTATTAAAATCAGCTATTAAATTGATGTCAAGTTAATAAGTTTTGAGTAGGATTTCTAAATTGTATCCGTTATACCAATTGCAACAGAAATTACATGTATTGTTGAAGGTTTATATTAACAAAGTTAATATTAACTAATTGAAGTCAAGTCATTGCATGTAAATTAATTAAAAAACTTTTTAGCGTTATTAGTGTCAATTAAAAAATTTATTTGCTGTATGATTTGATTAATAGGTAATACGACAGTAAAACGATACTAAAAGGTTCCCAAATATAAGGTAGTTGGTAGTTTAAGGATACTGGAGATGGACCAGCACCTAACCCTATAATTTTTTTATTATTTAACATTTATGGAGGGGTAAATATGTATTAATCGGAAAAGAAAACAAAATAATTAAAAATACGTAGCGAAGCTACGTTCAAATATAAGGATTTTTTAGAATTAAGAGGTAGAGAAAGATGTAGCTACAGACTTCCTAAATGTAGGCCAAATACGAAAAATTAATAATCAGCGTCTTTCCGCTCACATACGTATCGAATCTTATCAAAGAATTTAAACCTTTATTTTGGACGGACGACAGAGGGGTTTATGGGCAATGAACGGCTTTGGGTCGATAAGTCGTAAAAAATTTCTTTACCTTTGCCGACTACGATTAGGAAATTTCTAAATAAATAATTAATTTCATGGAAATTCGTACGTCCTTTCCTTCGTTTGAAAGCATATACAGTTTACTGTTGCTAGCCAGCATGAAAATCATCTTTACACATATAATACTGATTTACACGAAATATTATCTGTGAGGACAAACTGTAATTTACGAAATATTATATTTTCAATGTTAGGCATTTATAAAAATTAAGCAATCCGAAATTTAAATGGCAAAATAATGCCAAGCTACATGGCAATGAACTTGAAAAAGTCAAATGCCACAGATTATTCAAACGTCGAGGCTGAAAATGTGAGATTATTTGTTTTTGTTTTTTTACGTAAGAAGTCCAAATATATATATATATATATATATATAAATTGTAGTTGCAAATTTAAAAAAATTAATGATTTCGGCTACCGAATACACTGTAGCTAAGAACCATCCAGATGACCCCAATAAATACAACAAAAACTTTTAATTAATAATCGATCAAGCCGTTTAGGAGAAGAAGAATGATGAACACACACAAATCGGAATTATATATATATATATATATATATATATATATAATACTTTTAGGTCAGCATTGATTATATTAACATGCTGTTTAGGGTAGAGTCCTCCACCGAGTGAGCATGCTTACAATACGTAAACAAATCGGAATTGGAAACAAGATAAGTTCCCCCCACCCCAACGCTTAACCAACTCCCAAATGAATTATTTTTTAATCGAGATTTATTATATTGTATTTGTATTTATGTGATGATATTTATTCGTTTTTTCGGTAGATAAAAGCAGTACCTATAAGATCCTGACATAATTAACGCAAATTATTGGTTATTGACAATTTGAGTATTTTTAAACTGGCTATTAACCGATAATCGGGCCAAGGTAACAGTGTAATTTACAACGCACAATTGCTAGAAATGAATAAAATTCGAATATACCCAATACTCAGGAACGTGTCATATTGTGACCAATATTTTCCGTTTTCTTAACTTCAAGTATCCAAACTTCTGTAAAGTTCCACTGTGTCCGTCTGGAAGAAACGCCTTAATAAACAACATAGGCGTCTTGTTTCAAAATGACACTTGCTGAATTAATGTCGCGTTCAGTTGCAAAGATAACCTTGCATAAAATCTGATTTAACTAGTAAAGCAGGGGCCCCTCAGATCCACGCGTGACTAAATTTTACATTGTGATTAGCTATTCTCCCATTTTATTACATTGACTGAACGGAGAAGGGTTCGCCACCAAAGCTTTTCAAAGCTCTAAAGAAGTCAGTCTATTTTCTTCTGGAAACATGGCTAGGCTCATGGCCTCTCTTCAGCTCAGTAATATGTTTCTCATTTATTAAGCTCAATATTGGAAACCATTATAGCGTTTATGATTCTGTTCTGTTTTTGACGGCTTAGTAAAAGAATCTCATGTACCGAATCTTTCCTATGATCCTGAATTCTCCTTACTTCAATCGCTGAAGAAGAGAAGACAACGGATATATTCCTAAGTCCAACTCCCTTTCAGTCTGATCAATTCCTGTCCTTGGCAACTAATTTAAATTCCAACATCGACCTTATTTTGCATTTCTCAAGTTTTAGCCAGGAACAACATTTCAAGCGTTTCAAACCAAGCCGTGAAAATACGGCGTTTATTTGTTAAAAGTAATTGACAAAATTTAGAAGTAGGTTATATAAACTCTAACGTGGAATTGTTGGAAATGTCATTAATTAAATTATTAAATTTCTTTTCATTCTTGTAATTGACAGACTTGAGCTCATATTCACATCCCTTATCATTGTTTCTGAATTATTTGTATTAAAGAATTGTTGAATGTTATTGGGATGTCTCTTTGTCAATGATACGGATGGTGAATACGCACATTTGTGTAGGGTAAACACGATTTTAGCCCTAAGCCAGTCACGCTTTTGTCTGTACAAATATTTCCCACACCTGTCAAAAGTAACTGTATGGAATAGTTGGTGACAGGCAACCAAATTACGCCATCTCCGTGAAGCATAATTCATATGTAAATGCGCAGCTCTGGTTCGAAAGGAACCATGTCATCCGACCGCGGTGAGTGTACTATAGCCCTCAGTATTTAACTTTAAATTTCATGTAATGAAAACTCTTGAAATGGGGCTTCAATCCAAAAGCTAAACTCACTAAATATTCAGACATCTATTATTCATGAACTTAGTTAGGTATGGAAATGGGAGCCGAGTTTAATTTAAAGAAAATCTGAAGATAAAGGCGGATATTGCTTTGAGGGAATGCTACGTATATATATTGCCAGTTGAAAAAAGCGGCTCAATTAATAAAGTGGTCGGGTGGAAAATGAAATCTTAAGTGCACAATGTCTCTGAAGCGTTTAGATTTAATATTGTTGTTGAACGAAAGGAATTACACCGGATTATAAATGAATTACAGAACTGGTTTATTGCTAATTCTAAGATGCTGTTGACTTCTTAAATAAACATCAAAGGAAGTAAAAGAGAAAAGTGAGGTACCGTTTGACGACTACGATTTAAAATTCAGTAATAACTCCAGTGTGTTTAGTTTGACGTTTCCTCATGTCATATATGCTGTGACAGGGGAAAAGAGTAATCCCAAATTATATTGGAATTTAAAATGTATAATTATAGATGTAAATTAGTATGTATGAAAGGAAAGGACCCTCTTTAAACAAGATAATGCGCGGGTGTTGTAGGGAGTTTGTCGTTTTCGCCGCTCCGTGTAAGTCGCGAAAATGGTGATGAGAATATTATAGAATAAATTACAATGAATGGATAAAAGTCAGAAACAGAATAATTTTAATATAAATTAGACGTTTCGTCCCTAACTTTTGGGACCTCTTCAGCTCTATAATTAAAATATTTTTGAAAATTTTGGCCCTGGATGTAGTGCTAGCAAAACTAAATTTCAATAAACTTTTAATTATAGAACTGAAGAGGTCCCTAAAGTAGGGTACGGTACGTCTTATTGATATTAAAATTATTCTGTTTATGACCTTCAGCCGATCGTTGTAATTTATTTATTATATTACTTCGGAATAATTTCATAACTTTGTTTATAATATTTATGAATATTACTAAATATGAGCCATATTCAGCTAATTTTCTTTATTTGTATGATTTACGATTAAGTTTAACTATATTAAATGCAGGTAATAAAAATGGGAATTAAACGTTTGAATCGTCTTGACGAATTGTAGTGAAAATATTATGAAGTGGTTAAGCACAGTGTAAATTAATTAATTTAAGTGCTACGGTTAATAAATTGAAGAACGAAGTCGTTGGCTCCAGAATCCAATCAACAATGCTAATGAGAAACAGATAATGAAACAATAAACTCTTCTGTAACGAAATTCCACATAGGAGTATACGAGCCACGGCCCATTTTGCCAATTATTCTTCCCATGGGAATCCCTGGGATTAGGAAATCTTTCTAATCTAAGAAATCAATTAAATATTGGAAATATTTGCGATATTTGGAAAGATAAATTTGTAAATTAATCTTGTGTAAACGTTAATACTTTTCCTGCTTTAAGCAAATTCAATAATAAAATTACCTTATAAACAAGTATAATTTCATGGCATAAATCCCTGTATATATAGTAAAAGAGAATAAAATATGCACGTGTAGTGCGTCACATAAAGACTCACTACTGAGTGCCATACTTATTTGCCACATTACATGCACACATAAATGAATTTAATAATTTAACTCTACCAACCAATTTTAGGAGGATGTTGTCATTCTCACTTGCACTTTCCTTTTTCTCCATCCCTGTATATTTTGTGTAATCCTGCTGCATGTGTTGCTGGTCACGTTCCCTTATTTCTCTCTTCCACCATCCGAATGGCCACCGCCTTGGCCTTCGTCCAGTCTCTTGGGTATCATAGCAATACTTTGTCAGATCATCTAACATCCCATATCTTTGCAATATGCTCCGGACCTTACAAAAACGACTGTATATAATCCCTTATTATCGAAGAATTATTCTGCACTTTATTCATTCGTTATGTTATAATCTGTTCGTTACGTTTTAAACATTTGTCTTTACCTTAATTTTTAGCATAATTTTCATGAGATCCAAGCTAAGTGGTCCAGGAAAAAGGAAATTGGTTGCCAACAATCTTAGAAAAAAAAATTGTGCATTGCCTCATGTTTTGGCAGTTCAGAACTTATTTTGTTTCATTTATGTTGTGTCCAGTTCAAAAATGGCCGCCACTTTTATTGTAGCACACACGCCGTTTTTCGCGTTTGCAGGTACCTACGAATTTCTAATTTATTCACGACCGTGTTGACGTATCGTTTTCAAATAAACTGCATCGTGTTCAGTACATTCAGGCCTTTAAGTTAAACCCATACTTACTAACCTAATATTATTTTTTCATGTAATCTGTGTACCACGAAGTTGCCGATTCCAAATGAAGAAAATTCCATTTTCATAGGTTTATTTCCCCAAGAAGAAACAGTTTTCCATGCTTTTACACATAATGGTGTAGTTACTCTATATAAATTATCAATGGTAACTGACGTTCCCTTTACTAATTACACCCCTTTAAAAATGGGATTTTTAAATTTTTTTCAATGTTTGAGACGCAATATTCCCAACAGAGATATAGCAAATATTCTTGCTCAAATTTCTGAATTTAAGTTTTCCTAAAATGGAATTTAAATTGGGGAGGTTTTCAGTGTTACAACAATTTCAAAAATTTACACCAACAACCAAGTAACTTATAAGGAAATATACTAGAATCAATTTATATTCAGAAATAAATGCATTATGATTCAAGAAATGAAAGAATCGAGGTTATGTAGCTTCTAGACATGACTTAATAATTATCAAGCATACACTAGGAGCAAACATAATGCCGTACTAATTTTTATAAAAATTGAAAAAGTTCCAGCACGATATTAGATTGGCTTGAAGTGTATATGCACCATAGGGACGGGTTCTTACAGGATTTCTGTAAGTCAGCCACGTTTCCTGTAGGAACTGGTGCACTGAAAATTTAACTAAGAACCGCCTAATAACTACTTAGGAATATATTTGAATGTCTAAATGTGTAAAGTATGTAAAATATAACCTGAGATCATTTTGGATATAAATTGAAAATTATATTTAATTTAAATACATAACATTTTAGACATAAGAATATGGGTTTCTGTTTTGAATTTTTTTAAAATTATTTCTTTATATGGTTGGTAGTGGTACAGTTTGACGGAAAGCTCAGTGCAAAAATTTCCTGTTTACCGCTTGCCGTCTTGCTGTCTGCAATCGTATAAAATCACGAAAAATTTCCCAAATTCATACCTTATTCCTAGACGAGAAGGTTCTCAAACGACTGAAAACTGAAAATAGGTTCCTCTGATACCTGTGGTTGTCCCACAGTAATTAACTCTAACAAGTCTCGTATCTAAAAATACCCTTGAGCTAAGCAGCTGCTATTTCAGTATTTAATTTCCCCTGAATTGCACATGGTTCTTATTATTTGCAATATTACAGGACCCAAGTAGAATTTGTGTTTAATAATTAAATATAATCTACAAAGTTAACGAAATGATTAATTTTATTAATTAATAAAGTTATAAAATTTTTAGTCTGATTTAAACTGACGTGTTTATCAAAATAGGTAATCAGTCACAGGAAATTTTTATTCCTTGAAGACCATATGTATTAGCGTGAATTATTTTAGAAAACTAGTGTGCTATTTTGATTTAAGAATAAAGTGCTGCATTCAACTGCAGTAATCACAGATGATAATAGTTCTTTTCTTTTCAGTTGGACATGTTCATCACTTACAACTGACCCTTACGCATTGTCTGCCGAAATATGCTACATTATATATTAGGCACGAGAGCGTGGTTGTGGTGTTTGCTGGTTGTCGGCTCTGCAGACCAAATAAATAGCTCAAGAACGTGACTTATAGCAGTTGCCATTCCTACACAGACGTTAACATGTCCGACAAGGGGGAATAGATATTCCGTGAAGAATCGCCTGGTTGACTGCGACCGCCATGACACGCTGCATTACCCCCATTATTCTCATTGCGGTTTTGGGCCGCGGATTTTTACTCGAGTGAAGTACATCGCGTTGCGCAATAAACATCACGACCGTGATTCAATTTCCAGGGCTATTCGTGACGCTCGCGGCTGTGATGGAACATCGCTACCACTTTGCAGTAAATTTAATTTGTGTCTGCCAAACACAATCACGGCTCGCTGACAATTCCGAAAAATTTACGTACCTCACTGATTGGTTCTTTTCTCGTTTCGCCACCTAATCCAGTGCCTTTTAGTTCCAGCTTTTGATAGTTCCGCTGTACAGTCACACAATATATTCTGACAGAATTATAAATATATACAGGCACGGAAAATTTAATTATCAAAAAAATAGTGATTGCCAATGCTTCCCTTATCGAAATTAAACGTATTCAAAAATTACAGATGAGCAATAGGGTTTTAAATTAATAAAAAATAGCATTTTTATTGGTATTTGCAGAAAATGACTGTATTTATTAGAGTTAAAAAATACTAGACAATAGATTAATAGGCCACGTTTTAAGACACAAGGGTCTTGTAAACAAGCATTAGAGGGAAATGTGTGGGTAAGAACAGAAGAGGGAGGCAAGGATGGGATACGCTAAGCAGATTAGTGAGGATGTGAGTTGTGCTAGCTATAATGAAATGAAAAGGCTTGCGCAAGACAGTTTAGAATGAAGTAATTTCAGGGCAAGCAATCTTGAAAGTTTGAAAGGATACTTTAATTGTCTGTAGCAATCAGTTTTCAGAAAATAAATCATTTTTACAGTGCAACAACTGTAATATGATTACTGAAATACTAAATTTACACCAAATGAAAATTCATTTCCTCACTTAAAATTATTTGAGAATAATTGCAGACAAAGTAATAGGATTATCAAATGTAATACTTCAGATTTGTATTCATCTTCAAAGCTGTTCCCTACGCCTACAAGGTTGAAAAGTTATGACTTAAATATTTTCATTTTATAATTTTGTCTTTTTACCCATAATCATGGTCGAATCGTTTTTTAAATTAATCATGAGATGTTAAGTTTAAATTAATATTATTCTTCTGTTTACTCTTTCGTGCATTTTCCCCTTAACCAAATCTGCTGACGCGGGTCTACAGTGTGACAATAAACAAAGAATAAGAGTAGATCTTACGGGATTGAGGGGAAGTATTGATCATGCTGCTCTGCAAAGAATTGTGCACTTTTTTTGTCTGTGAACTCAATCGGCGCAGATACGTAAAGTGTGCGTCAGCTGGAAAATTTCTCGGAGTGCGAGCGTCGAACGGCTTTGAAACATTTAATCGATTAGTCTTTCTTGAGATCTTTCCAAACAAGTCTGGACTGTGCTCAAACCTCCCTTCCGTTTCTATTTTAAAACAATAGAGGCAGTTTCACTTATTTCCAAGAGTACAGAATTGATTTGTAAGAAGTCTCAAAACTTTTTTACGCATCTCAGACAATTGGGAAATGAGATATTTGGCAAACTGTCTTTTCGTGTCCTCTTTTTCCTGAAATAGTCGGTTTTGTCGTACTTGTATTGTCAACAGTTTCAAATAGTCATATAATTTAATTGATGCTAAATGTACATCAATTTAACTGAAATTACTTTGGGTGTATAGGTTGGTACTGAATCCAAACAGTGTGTTTTATGCACAGGTTCTCGCAATTATACATCAATAACAGGCATATTTTGTTCTATAGTACCTATAGCGATAAGATCCGTGGAGAAAAGTCTACTTTATACTTCCGCATGTAATTAGAACTTCAAATGTGGCGAAGTAAGGGTTCTGGGTCGAGTACGCTAGTAGTTCGCATGGCTAGCAATTCAACAAAATAAACTACCCCAACAGGTTAACTGATCTTTTTGTCTATAATCTACATTATAACTATTTTAGTAGCTATCAACGTGTAATGTGATGAATAGTCTTTCTTTATGGCATTTATATGGGCTACTTTTTTATAACACCCACAATCTGCCATTTCAGAATTCTCTTCCCGTGGTTTATTGAAAAATATTTCACTCTATTCGTTTTTTGGGCCAATCTCTGGATTCCATGGTTAATATGAATGGTTTAAGATATTTCAGTCATCCTATTCAATGTGCACTCTTATAACCTTCTTTGGAAAGTAAATGAAATAAATTAACGATCAAATGCAGACTGGGTCTATATTAAGTTTCATCTACGTTTCATCATTATACTTGGGACTCTCTTAGGAGTTGTTAAATTTATAAATTTTGAGGAATATAGATGCAGAATGTATAAAAATCCAAAATATGGAGACGAAACGTCGGATCAAGTAAATATAAACTTTATCTGTATCTCCTCAATAATTAATTTTATTTAATTATTGAATTAAAACACGTTCATTGATTTATTATACTTAAGAAACTGTTATCTTCTAAAATTTATTACGATAGTTATATACTAAATTACAACATTTTGTCTGTCTGGTTGTAAAACGTTATTTCTGAGACTTGTATGGTTCGGGGTCGCAGATCTTGTCAGCTGTTCCCACTGGATGAGTCTGCTAGCTGCAACGTAAAGTCGTCGAGGCACGCAGAAGGGAATGCTGCGAATCCACAGCATACTCCTCTCCCGGTGTTCGGAAGGGCGTGAGACAATTATTCAATAGCCTGTCGGGTTTTCTAGGATCTGTCCTGCATCTCTTTCAGGTGAATACCGGGTAGTATCCTTAAACTATAGCCCGTGGGCCCTAGTCAACCTATGGGTGCTTTTCTGTCCCTTTCGCATCTTCCGTATTCAATTAGCGTCTAGTGCTATTAAAGGGGAGTTTCCAGTTTCTGGATCACCATCATGTAGCCTGTTACACAAACACAATTGCCTCCTAAGCTGTCCGGAGCACAAAATAAGCCTCTCCCGTCATTCGGAAAGACATGGGACACGTTTTTAGAAGACCCGAAGTACCTAAAACAGGACTCGACGGTTTACACCACAACTCCTTGACGTGAATGCCAGGTAGGATACTTAAACTACAAACCCCTGGCTGCCTTCGTTTCCCTTCCACATTCCCACTTTCAAATTCCCTTCCTGTGCCATTAAAGGGCAGTTGTTATTAATTGGATCACACTTGTCCAGACTTCAACCCATATAATATTGGTCTTTCCGATTTTGAGTTAAGTTTCCCACAGGACAAGGTACTCTAGTCAATTTTGAGAGATGATTGCTCTGGGGTTTCGGAAACACGGCTCTAAGCTAATATCGACGTTTTATAAATATCAATCACGTCCCTACGTGTAGTAGTCGGGGTTAATAACCACTGTGTCTATTTTCTGGTCGCAAAGTTTCGTTTAAATCGACCTTCACATTCAAATTTATTGTTGTTTCCATTAGTCCTCGATTGAGGAAATGGGATACGTCAAACATTAAAAATAACAAATAATTTTAGGAACATAATAAAGTACATAATTAATTACAAATAATCTTAAAATAACAAGTATATAGTCTAAAGTCATTAAAAACACTACACGCACACTAAAGAGCACAAACAGAAGCAATGGAGTTTTCACTACTGGGAGCTGCGCGACAAGAAAACTATCCTTCCGTAGTAACTCCAGGCAATACACGAAACAAACAAACCAGAGCAGAAAAAACTGTTCAGACAGTTTAAAGCTATGTGGTGTGTAATTTTCAGGAACCTTAATTTTAAATATTAGAGGGACGATTAAGAAACTCCTGTACAGAGTAAAGGGCTCGATTGCTCTGCTTCACGAAACTTTTGTAGTTATTGTTTTTAACCTCTGGAGGAAGGCTGTTGTATAAAATTATCCCGATATTGTGAATACTTTTCTGGTGGAGAGTAAGGCGGTGCTTTTCCGACCATAGAAATGAACGAATATTTATAACAAAAATAATTATAGACTGTTGTTGTGGTGGTATTCAGTCCTATGTTCCGATTACAAATCTAAACGCTTGGAGCAATTTGAACCAAATTTTGCACAGATGTTTTTTGCGTCTGCCGGGGTAAGACTCTGCTACCACCCATTGGAGCGGTGATGGAGGGGGAAGAAAATTATAAATATGCAAAATCGGTCGATATTTTCCGTCAAATAAATACTTTTCGGTGTGAATTACTTTTACGGTGTTTCCCGCGACAACATTAATTGTAACCGTCCAACCCTAATGACACTTAAAACTTACTATAGGAAACATGCCCCTACGTAGCATGCGAGTATGCGTGCGGTGGCGGCGGCGACGACGACGTTCGCGAGAAACAAAAAGTATCATGACTTAAGTGAAATGCTAGTTATATTTAAGCATTAATATCACGGGCATTGCCGGACATGCAGATAGTATAAACTAAAATGTGGTTTAATAACAATAATTACCAGTGACAGAGAGTTTATTAAAGAATTTCGTATAAAATAACACCATATCTGTAAGCATTTAAACATTTTTCCAAATGTAACTTGATAACACGAGGAAGGAACAGAAAGAGAAAAAACCCTTTTTAGTTTAGATTGAAACTCTATTTGAGTGAGTAGATTTTTGGAACCAATTGGTTCTTATTTTACATTTATTCACTGTTAAATCATCAAGGAAACTAATTGATTAATTTCCTTCAGATTTTATTTAAAGTTATAAATTACATGTTCGACCATCCAATTTTTCAAAATAAAGCAATAGTTTATAGTCTATCAGATAAAGCTATCAAATTGTCTCATGAAAAGTACCACAAAAATAACATATTTTAAATTTTAAAAAATTCTACATAATGGACTTCCCAAAAAAATTGGTCAACAAACATAACAAGATCAGACTAAATAATATTAAATACAACAAAAGGGAGGCGAAACTTGGAAATAAATATACTGACAATCAAAGCTGTTCCAATTTATTTAGTATTTAATTGTCAGGTAAACCATTAATTTAAATAATTTTTTATAACGATTTTTAAAAATGTTCTGTATTTATGTCAATTTATAATGAAGCAATTATGAAATAAATACTACCAACGATTTTGAAATAATTATTGCTTTTATCAGGCAATGAAAAGAGCCCTTACGATTAACACAACAAGGATTTCGAAAACGTTGTTAGCTATTTATTTCATCATCTATAGTTTCTGTTAATTGAAAAAATTATTAACTATTTCTTGTAATAAATATATTAATCAGCGATGAATGTTATCTTCAAAATATAATATTTATTGTTAATCATTTATTCTTTACATACATATCTGGGCAGGCTTAATGGTTCAGTAATTCATCGAAAGTTAAAGCTCTGAAATGTTTTTTTAAGGATTGCAATTAAGACAAAAATTACGTAATTATAATTTTCTTTGAGAGAGATGAATCGTGATATTAGCTTTCTGATTCATAAAGCACAAGTTTCCATCCCACTAATCAACAGTTGTTCCCTTAAAAGAATTCCGCTAAGCTTTATCAGGATCCATTAACCTCGGAATTTCTTCACAGCCAACTCACTTTCAATTACCTGTAACGAAACGGCCCGACTAAATTACTTCCTTTAATGGGTATTACTGAATTATAAATAAATGTTGCAGCAGAGATCTGTAAAAGGTTTCTAGGATATCCAAAATGCTGAGGTTAGATCGTTGATGCAAATATAATGAATAATTGTTAGGAAAACTTGGTAAACAAATGTATAATAATATTGTTGCGTAATACAAAATTAAATAAATATTAACATAAACGCATTGAATGACTATGAAGTTATATCATTCAGTAATTTTGCTATAGATATATTATTATTTCCTAATTAGGTGAGTTAAAATCTTTGATGCTAACTGAATCTTGATGATAATT
The DNA here is from genome assembly GCA_034510155.1 of Eucriotettix oculatus. Lineage (NCBI taxonomy): Eukaryota > Metazoa > Arthropoda > Insecta > Orthoptera > Tetrigidae > Eucriotettix > Eucriotettix oculatus. The sequence continues at coordinate 53,085,153 of CM067376.1, read as the reverse complement.
TTGGGAATTCAATTTATGTTATGTTTTGTGGTATTCAGTCCTGAGATAATCATATTCAACCCTCCATCTGCAAGCATATTAATTTCTGCACAACTACCAAATCCTACATCCTCCCTAAAATGCTTAGCGTATTCCATTCTTGGCCTCCCTATTCTGTTATTACTCCTCGAACTTCCCTCTAATGCTAATTTTATAAGTTCCTTATTTCTCAAAACATTCTGATCAGAGCTTAATCCTTAGTGATTTTATTCACCCATCTGATTTTCAGTATTCTCCTATAGCACCACATTTGAAACGCTTCCATTATTTTCCTTTCAGCAACTCTTACCGTCCACTTTTCGCACCCATACAGCGTGACACACCATACGAATATTTTTAGCAATGATTTCCTAATATTCCAACTTATATTGCACGTAACAAAATTCCTCTTTTTCGTGAAAGCCTTCCTTGCTTGTGCTATCTTGCCTTTTATGTCTACTATACTTCTACCATCCCTAGTTATTACGTTGTCCAAGTAGCAAAGTTCCTTAACATCCTTCAACATATCCCTTTCCAATCTAACAGACGTTGTTATTCCACTGTTTCCCATACTACACTCCATTACCTTGGTTTTATTTCTATTAATTCTAATAGTGAACTCTTCTGCTTCGAATTTTCTAGTTAGTTAGCCTATGCACGCATATCACTCTTCAATCCCACCATATTTCGAAAATTTCATATTCGTTTTCTCTCTGCAACTCCTACAGTCCACGTTTCGCACTCATATAACGCCACACTCCATACGAACATTTTTAGAAATGATTTTCTAATATTCATAATTATATTAGTGAATTCTTGTTTTCAGCGAAAGCCTTTCTTGCCTGTGCTATCCTATCTAGTTATTATGCTGCCCAAGCAGCGGAATTCCTAAACTCCTCCACAATACCTTTCCCAAGATAACAACCTATAATATTCCGCTATTTCCCATATTATACTCCATCACTCTGATTTTCCTTCTATTAATCCTCATGTTGTACTCTTCCTCCAGGATCACGTTCATGCAATGTAATATGGTTTCCAAGTCTTCTTATGACTCCTTTAATACCACAATACCATCGGTAAAGCGTAGAGATTTTATATCTTCTTGCAGTATGTTTCCTTTTCCATATTCCGTTTTAACTTTCTTTATCGATTGTTATACACATAAGTTAAACAGAATGGGTGATAGTCTGCTTCCTTATCTCACTCATTTCTTCATTTCTGCTTTTAATTCTTGAGCTTAAATTCTAATTACTGCTGAATTCTGCAGAGGTTATGTGTAAGCCTTATTTTATTCCTGTCCTCTTAAAAATCCTTAATAATGTGTTCCAGTTAACATTATCAAAGGATTTTTTTCTAAATTTATAAATGCCATGAATATAGGCCTGTTTTTTCTTATCCTTTTTTATATAATTAGACGCAGAGTCAGTATTGCTTCTCTTGTACCTAGACGTCCTAAAATCAAACATATTTTCTTTGAAATCGCATTCCATTTGTTGTTCCATCCTCTTATATACCATTATCGATATTATTTTGCACATTTAATTCATATCTATAAATAAAAACAATAACCTTGTGAAACGCATTTCCTTCTCCGTGAAACTTCATTTATTTTCCCGGCAAATATAAACAGTTAATGGAACAGTAATAATTACGATTGTGGCATTAAGTAAAATTCAATTGGAGCGGGGAAAAGAGAATGTTGTGACCCCACATCTCCCGTCATTTGGAGGATGGTGAGACAAGTACCCTATAGTCGACCCACCTTATGCAGGTATTCTAGGTTTTTCCCTGCATTCGTTTCAAGTGAACACTGCGTAGGATTTAAACTGTAGCCCAACCATTGGGTACCTTTCTCTCTCATCCTTTTTTTATAAATTGATGCACGTATTCTGTACTAATTGGAGTTTACCCGACCGCCAACCTAAATATGGCTTACAAGAACCCCGTATTATATTTTAGATTATATTACAGTACTTTGTAATAAATTGTTTAATAAAAACAAAACTTCAAACCTATCTTTATAAGAAGGCAGAAGTTGCTATAATAACTGTTCCAGAAACAAATTATACTCAAAATTTAACTAGAACTATCAGAATACAAATAGTTTTAAATGTTGATTCAAACATTGTAGCTAATTGTCACGGATAATTAACTATCAATTGTTTAATTTTAAAATCGGACACCCATGCACACGTTTAGGAAAAGGAAAATTGGTTACTGTTGGAAAATAAGTTCAGTGTTCTTTTTTTCGTTAGAGGCGTGGGAATGGTTTTAATTGGACGAGTGTTCATGGTGATTGCGATAAAATGTGTTTGTATGTAAATAGGAGTCCACGAAACGTAGTTGATGACATTAAACTAAAAGATAACATTTTTGTATTACAGCTTGCGGTAGTTTTGTTGCATGGTTTAAATATCTAGGAAGAGTTTTATTGACAATTAAATCACATTATTCTAGCATTTTTAAAATTTCTATTAATAGTATTTCAAAGGTAGTAGTATTGCATACAATTGAACTGAGATTAAGATGATTAAATTGAACTTAAATGTTCTAAACCGTGTAAATGTATATTTTAAGGAGCTAGTTGCTTCAGCCGTTGATAGTAGTGCTCAGTACTAAAGTACTAAAGTATTAAAGTCAATAAAAAGTTTAGAGACCCTTTTCCTGAATTACGAAGGCTAGAGAATCATGCAGGTTCCGGTGGCTGGTTGATATTTCAAAAGGACCACAACCACAGGTATCCACCATTCTGTACTTCTGCAGCATGGGCGGAGAGATTTCCAGTATCAGCCAATTCCTGGCAAGAGTGGGTACGACAAGACAATACGTACTTAAAGATATTAAATTCATTGCATCGTCACATCTATAGCACACCCATTACTTAAAAACTATATAGATATAATTGATTTTCTGTGTCAGAAATCATCCATGACAATTTTTTATCCTTGAATCAAAACTTATATATTATTTATGATGAAAACCTGAACAGGAATGCTTGTGAGAGTTTTCTCTCACAGGTATTTCTCCCTACATTCATTGTGGAGCTCACATGACTGCGTTGGGAATGCCTCGTACTTTCTCTGAGTTTTTAAAGATTCTTACATGCTGAGGCACCTTCATCTATTTTAGGAGGTATATGTACTGGGGTCGAAAACCTTGAGCATACAGGTTCCTGATCTTATTGGATGAGTCGGCCTATTACCTATTAAAACTGGTGGAGACACTGATAAGGGCAATGTGCGATCCCACAGCAGACTCGTCTACAGTCATTCGGAAGGGCGTGAGAATAGTACCCAATGCCCGACCTGCCTGATGCAGGCTTTTTAGGGGTTTCCCTGAATATATTTTAGGTGAAAAACCGGATAGGATCGCTGGGTCACCTTGATCCACCTTCCACAACCACCATTTTCAGTTTCCTTCCTATGGTATAAAGGGAAGTTACCCGTTTCAGGATCATCCTCACGTAGACTGTTAACCACAAAAAAGTTTACTTATGGTTCACCATAAGTATCTCTACGTACTGAATACATGTGCTTAATTTTAAATAATTTTTAATACTAAATAAAAAAACAAACTTTTTAAATAATTGTTTAGAATATGGAAGGGAAGAAAGAGCGGGCATTCTGATATGAAGGTAGAGTAAACCTATGATACGTAGTAGCTGCTTCCATCCTTTTTTACAATAAATGGGATATACAGACTATTATATTACAATTTTTTAAATTATTTTCTTTTCGTTCATCTATTTTTATTTATTATTGGAAGCTCTTGTCTGCAGGGGTCTGTAGAGCAGACTGTGTATTATGCAGAACTCTCTCTCGGCATATGTTCCACCAGTAATAAATACTGCGTGGAGACGCAGGAGGTCAGCCATCGCCCTATTCTTGTCTCCTGGCCTTACCTTTGGCGGCAGGAGACAGCCTTTCAATGTTTTGCTTCCTCCTCCCTTCCTGCGTCGCCACTTCTCTAACACAAGTTGTACTCCAGCTCCGGAATTCCGGTTTCCCTTATTTTCCGGCGTCCAGGAGATGAGGGTTTCAACTGGCTTCGTCATGTGTATTTTTTTTACTTATACCGCCTGTTTGATGTAAAAATGTCGGGAATTTTTGTTCTTGTCAGTTACATGATCAATGCTATGTTTCTCTCCGGTTCCTGAGATTACCGGTCCAGGAGAGTGGAGTTGTCAGTCATAACATCTTTAAGCGCCCAAAGAAATGACGAATTGTTTGAAGCAGTTACAACCCGCTTTTCTGCAATTATGCTTTTCGTTTTCGGTCTATGGAGCTTTCACCTATGGTTTAAATAGACAAACAATAAAATAAGCGTTTCATTATTTGCTGTTTTATGGAAACATATGTTATGGAAACCCTGAATTCGCATTACAATAAGATGTGAACCTCTGACTAGTACATCGATAATATTATTGAATTTTGTTTTCTGGGTAACAGACTAAAATAGGGTGATCCTGAAACAGGCAACTCCCTTTCAATATCATAGGAAGGGAGTTGAAAAGAGGGGACTATAAAAATACAATTGTATTATAATTTGTTTGGTGTCTCAAATGCAGGCCAATAATATTAATACTTATACATAGTGAAAATATGGAATAATCGTTTAAATTACTTGCACGAGTCCTAATTATCAGTTAGAAGACTAACGAATAAATTGTAATCGATTAAATAATTAAATACGCGTACGTCACCTGGATTGTGCCGTTGTCACCTTCATAGAAACGTTACTATTTCAAAACCTGAAGAAAGCACAAAGGTTCTGAAAAATTCTTTGTGTTATTTATTTTTTTGTTTTTGGTTCATATTGGTAGACGATAAATTGACACTATAATACTTAGTTCACTTAGTAAATATACAACTTTAATTAGCACTTTATTTGATAAAATTGTATTGGTGTTTGAAAGATTTGTCAGTTTTATTCTCTGTCTGACTATTGTACAAGTGGATACAAATCTCAGATAAGTATTGTGCTGTTAAATAAAAGATTTATGGTAAATAAAAAATAATTATAAAAAACGTTAATTGGCGTTAAATATTATTATTGGAAACATGTAAAACAAAATATTACTGACGTAAGCATTACGTTCTTAGGTATCTTTTTTTGTGTTACCTTTAATGCAGTGATTAAACACTGCATCACATATTTCATGTTGCAAATTAATTAATTAAATTGAAAGTCAATTATATAAAATTTTCATTCTCTTATTTCTTGATTGAAAATTCTGGAGTTAATTAATTAGCTGGACATGTTTTCATCTTTGCTTGACGCTTGAATTACCTCTGTGTCATGTTTTCGATCAATAAACACAACTTTACAACGTATCTGCTGGCGTTGGTGTTACAGGACAAGGTCCCGTGTGGTATTACAGCAACAAACTGCACGTTGTGAGCATCGTCAGGGTCAACGGAATAGGAATAAAGGAAACCGTTACTCAAATTGGAAAATAGACTGATTTTACTTCCAACGCTAACGTATTATTCCTTAAATAACGCTTTAAAGTAATATTGCTATTTCAGACCCAGGAGATAATTAGAGCGTTATGGTAATGAAATTGAAAATTTTTCACATAGAAAAAGAAATTAACTAGTGCTTTGAAGATACATTATAAAAATTTCTACAGCCTAAGAATTCGGCATGTATAATTTTCTTATTTATTGTAGACTAGCTATGCCCATGACTTTGTTCGTGCAGAAAGAGCTCTTTTCATATTCCCTTGCAACAATAGATGGAGTGAGAATGCTCACCCTCACACACTCTCTCGCATGTTGGGAAAAATTATTCTTATAATAACACAGTGAGTGAGTTGATAAATATTTACATTAATTGCTTCGGAACTCTGAAAGATATCGAAATGAAACATACACGAAAATTTAAGTCAAAATTCCTTTTTAAATCCCTTAAATTGTCATTCAAAACAGTTGAGTCGTTTCGAAGCACATACAGATCAAGAGTATGGGCATCCCGCATTCACTTTTTGAAGATTCAAACGTAGGCTTGCCGAGAAACGCTCCCGTAGAACTAATATTATATTATATAATATTGATGTCATTATCGAAAATCAATATGCACGAATATTGAAATTAAACCCTCAAATTTTAATTGAAATCCGTTGAAGCGTTTCGGAAACTATTCGAGACAAACATATGGTCAGCCAGACAGCCGGACAGACACTTTATGTATTGGTAAGAAAAGAAGAGGAATACGCTGAGCAAATTAGGCAGTTTTGCGAAAATGAAAAGGCATGCACAAAATATGTTAGCATGGAAAGTTGCATCGGACTAGTCTAATGAATGAATACAAAAATAAAATCCGTATTGTCTGCGACTACAAATGCCAAATAAAATTGTAAAATTTGGATAATTCGTAAGCTTGAAATAATGGAACATCGTGCCCACTACCAGATCTTCAGTGGTTATTTGTAAATAAATATGTTATAATGAAAACTACATTTTTATTTATTTTACGAACAATACATCAGTTAACGTCAAAATAATTTAGATTAACCACCGTTGACAAAAAATAAAGTTTTTACTTAATACATACGACTATCGTCTTCATGATTTTTACTCGATCAGGCAATTTCTTTAGTAAATTACTACAAATCACAGTAAAAAATTATTATTATTAAGAATTCCAGTTTATTAATTATTTTTCCTAAAATAAATTACAATATTACGTTAATTTTTATGAACGTAGTTATATGAACTAAATCAAAACGTTTTAGCCTGCATTTATATTTACTTTAACTTAATTTGAATTCCAACTTATATGACATTTATTCTGTACTCCAGAAATTTTGTAAAAATATTACCATCACTATAATACCTTTCACAATGCAGTCACTCAAAAGACGGTGTAAACACCGAATGGCACAAATGCATTTTTGGAGCTGAGAACTTTTTATATTTCCTGAAAATCGTTGGTGTTAGATACAGACTATTAAATTACAGACGTTTAACAGACAAAAGTAGGGGACAAAATAAATATCACGCTGCGAAACAATACATTTTGTACTCTGTTAATAAACTATAGTTTTATTTTATTAGTCCTTTGTTTTTCGTGGGTGAAGATTTTGAATCTCTATCGGAAATGGACAAATGTTTGAAGACAGACGAAAAATTATAATGATAGAAGAGAGAGTCGCAAGTTGATCGTGGATATTGTCGATTGTGTTGAAACTCCAGAGACGAAAGGAGAAACGTAAAATATTTGTGTCGCCAAAGCTAAAAGGCCTTCGCTTTAACCAACGTATACAATGCAGCCGTTTAGGACGAATACCTGGAACCAAACCCACAAACAGAGCCCTGCACGACAAAGCACTCTCTCTAACTGGAATTTGACGCTCCAGCAGTCGCAGAAATCTAGTTTGCAAGAATTAACACTGAATTAAATATAGTCGGCTTAAAAGATATTGTCCTATAGTAACTTATTTTAACTTCTTTAATTTAATTAAAACTCGTAAAAGTATAAATAATAAATACGTATTCTTTTTAAATAATATTTAATTATGTTGTTAATATAGTTATACTTATTTATCTGAACTTAAAAAAATGTATATTTATTATTTCTAATATTTTTTTAAAATTAATTGATAACTGCTTGAGTAAAATAAAATTCCATGACTGGCTAAAGTTAAGTTAAAAAATTAATTTATTGACTTGGAACCATTCACTTAGGAATATTGTGATACATGAAAGATATTACATCAATTTCTTTACTTTTATGAAATTTATGGAATATATAAACTTATTGTTTAATAATTTTTGTAAAATTATGGAAAATGAAAAACATAATTCATAAAAGTATAAAACGCTAATTTATTTTATTATTTACCTAATATAATATCAATATAACTTAAAACATGAAATTTATATCTTTGATGAAGTTTTATAAAGAAACTTACAGAACGGGGCGGGATGTTTTTTCATATACCATTAGTACAATAAATTAAATAATTTCCGACCGATTTTTACAGACAGTTTTTATTTTTTATTTAAACGACGTTTCGGCGCATATTCGCGCCTTCTTCAGGTTTATAATCTGTGAAATACATATTTCAATTTGAAAATACTTATATATATATATATATATAAAGGAATAAGCTATTAAATCACAAAATTACTGTTAAAATCCAAATATCAAAAACTATAAAATTGTTGTATTCGTTAATTTTATTCTACCAAAGTGAGATGCGAGGCAGCACTAAAAACTTATCTAGTCAACAGTTTGCACAAGACAAAATTGAAATATGTATTTCACAGATTATAAACCTGAAGATAGCGCGAATATGCGCCGAAACATCGTTGAAATAAAAAATAAAAACTGTAAAAATCGGTCGGAAATTATTTAATTTGTTATTTAATAGCAGACGTTAATAGATTTAATATTTAGTACAATAAAATTTAATTTAAGAAAAATCTTAACACTTTAGTGTTTTATTTCCTTTACTTATTTTACGTATGGTTGATCGCGTTATAAATTTTCATTTCCCAACTGCTCAGTCTTTGCTAACGTTTTCCCCTTTTTTGGTTCCTTTTCTTTCTTAATAATTTCTTTTTGGGAACAGAAAGTCATCCTTATAAGTTGAGTCTGCCAGTTTTTCTTTAGGAACACATAACATTTTGCCTTATACAGTATGCCGTTCGGCCCCGCACGCTAATAATAATGCAACTATAATAAATGATTTGATTAACGTCTTTGTCAGTATTTTTATAATGTAAATAAGAAATATTAGGATTATTCGTCTCTCATTTGAGAATTCTTCAGTTAAAAATTTAGCTGTACAGGAAACCTCACTCCCAAATGTCTCAAATGAGATATTTCCGCCGGAGTAGTCGTGGAGTGAGGTTCCATGTACAGCAATATTTTTATCTTAAGTAGTCTCAAATGAGAGACGAAACGTCGTATTATTTCATATTTAGATGATTAAAATCGCTGCCCACGTGTCACTCCAAATGTCTCAAATGAGACATTTCGGCCCAAGGAGTCATGGAGTGAGGTTCCATGTGAAAAAAATGATAAAAATACTGACAAAAGTAATTAAGTAATGAATTATATACTCAATTGTCAGTATAATTATTTAATAATGCAAGTAGATTTAAACCTTACACGGAACTTGTATGCAGCTAAAGACGCCTAGTTTATGAATATGTACCATTAAAGATTTAAAATTGAGTAGTTTTGAACTTTATCTCCAGTCGAAATGCCGAAAAATTTATAAAATCAGAGATGTAAGACCCAAAAACAAGAAAACCTTGTTACGTCGGCTGCCAGGACTTCTTCCTTGACCAGTTACAATGTTCTATCCCTATTTACTAACCTTCGGAACTATCCAGGTTATATATATAAATGACTCATATTTACAATCAATTTACAGAAAATTATCACAGAACGGCCCCTGAATCTACTTGTGTGATTTTATAATTGTGACAATATTTATTATTGAAATATAATGCTTTGAATACTGAAATAGGTAGTTGTTTTAAATTTGGGTCGTGTTAAAAAAAATTTAAAACCTTAAACACATCGAAAACCACGATTATTATATGCATCCTATTAATTATGTTTTTTGCCGTTTACCTATCGGCAATCGACCAGTCTATTCAGATCATAGTATACCTATCCTAAACTTTTAAGAGGAGTCAGAAGAGACTGACTTTCCAATTGTTTATTATGTAAAGTTTTAGAAGGTTTCTATCCGCAAATAATAATTCAAATTTTAAAAAAATTATCAGTAATGAATATAAAACTTTCCTTAATAAAGATATATTTTTTGTATTTGTTATTACTACAGGTAGGAATTTTCCCGGTGGCATTGGTAAAGCTAGAGTACAAATATAAATGGATAATTTGCTGTACCTTCCGCATCCCCCCTTTTCAATTCCCTTCCTATGCTATTAAAGGGGAGTTGCCTGTTTCAGGATCACCCTCATGTAGCCTGTTATCAAAAAAAAATTAAGAACAAGGATAAATTACACAAAAATACAATTTTAAAATATTTCACGTCCTTTTTTTATAAAATAAATTCCTGACTTTTCAGTGTTTCTAGCTCCTTTTCGAAAACATTTGTATTCTTAGGGAAAGCCTCTGGTAAGTATCCTTGCAGGCAAAGCATTCCTGTCCCTTATCTCTCTGTTTGCCAAGGAATATTTACCCACATCCGTTTTTTGGTCCCTTTCGTTTATTTTGTAATTATGGTCATTTTTAGAGAGAAAATAGGTAAAGTTATCCGCTCCCTTATTTCTGAGCAGGCCGGTTCGTCCGTGTAAGCTTTGTAGAGTTCCCCAATTCTAGCCTTTCTCCTCCTATCACTGAGTGGTGCCCATTTTGTTTCGCCCCCGCACAAAACCCCAGCCCCTTTTCTGAATTTTATCCAGGGCATTGATTTGCTCCGCTCTGTAAGGATCCCAATTTGCTGCACCGTATTCTATCATAGGTCTAACTAGAGAAGTGTAAGCAGCTGCCTTGGACTGCCTTGTACTTTTCTTCAATATCCTATTTATGAAGTGTAACGACCTCCATCCCTTCCTCGCTACTAAGTTTACGTGTTCGCTCCAGTTAAATTTCTTATTAAAAGTTACACTTAGATATTTACACGTTTCAACAAGTGGCACTTTTTCGTTTCTTATTTTATATTCCCCGGGTATGACCATTTTCCTTTTAGTAAAAATAATTGTTGTACTAATTTATTTTCATCTTATTAATTACTTTTCATTGATATATCTTATCTAAATTAGATTGAAGAACGATTTCATCATCTATATTCTCTATAATTTTGTAAATTATGCAGTCGTCAGCGAACAATTTAATCTTGTAATTTGGTAAATAGGATAAAAAATAAATATACAATTACAATAAATAATTTATTTTGCTTCCACATACATACCGTAAGGTAAAAAATAAGCAATGTAAATCTCTGCGCTGCATATATAACGATTTCCCAGAATATCCTTTTTTTAAGATCGGGTCTTCCGAATCTCTTTAACTATTGGATCTTTAAATACTGAACTTGTGGTCATACGAATCCATTCGAACGTACGTGGCGTCAAAGTTACATAAACTTGTATGTCAGAGTATGTTCCCACCAAATTAAACCGGCTTCATATTAGTGTGCTCCATAGTTTCCTTCCCTCGCCTGTACTGTTATTAAATTCGCAGTAGGAAGGCTGAAAGGTATTTCTAAACGTGAAGACACTTCCGTTTGTTTTATAAATTTTTAACGATCCTTTTCTGTTTACTGACACCAGTCTTGTTTTCCATTTCCGTGTCTCAAACTTCATTTTCTAAGTGCTTTCAGCCATTCATACAAAATTTTGACGTTCCAATACTAAATATTTGATTTTAAATAAAATTACACAACGTTTCTTTTCTGCTTTACATTATCCTGAGGTGTATAAAATAATAAATTTGTTATGGCTGAATATCTAAAAATTTAAGGGAAACAAATTGACATAGTCTTGATAATATAATTATGTGAATGTAAATTATATCAATAATGAGTTACTTTCAATTAGCATTAATATAATGATCTTCTAAAAAACGACAAATGAATTATTTAAGGCTATATTGAGTGTATTTTTGTTATTTATTACAGTTAATATGATGAAAAACTTGTTTGTGCGTCAATCAAATGATAAAATAATTTAAACTAATTTCTATCAATAATTTTATTTAAAATATTTTCAATTATATTACATTTACCAGCATCAATATAAATTATTTATTCTATTCTTTGATGATTATTACTTATGTGGTTGAACTGTTTGATCTTATGTTGAACATCTGAGTTATTTAAGAGTCAGGATACACGAGTGTAGTCTCTTTTGTGACAACTTATGTGTAATTGAATACGAACGAAGAAAAATAGGGGATTCTGAAGGGCGAATAAGATAGTCAAGAGTTATGTAGCGTCCATTGCTATGGTTTCACATTTGAGTAAATGTGATGCAGGGAAACATGCAGAGAAACGTGCCTTGGGCTCTTGGTACTTGTCCCACGTCCTTCTTGAGACTATAGGTGATATTTTCTATGAGAACGCCGGAATTAGGCGGCTGTTCCAATGGAACAAACATTTTTGGCATGTAACCAAATAATATACAATGTTATTTATTTTCTTCATTTGAATTTTAATATTTTCCCAATCGTAACTACGGTTGCTGTGTTAAAAGTGTGTGGATACGATCAAATAATTTCGAACATTATATTTAATACAGTTTTTACTTTCATTTATTTGAGTTGTTAATGATCGTTTACTTTGGCTAATATAAGTAGCATTCCAATTCAGACAACTTTTTGTAAATTTTTACCTAAAATGTTATTTTAGGTAATTTTTTACCTAAAATGTTATTTTAGGTAATTTTTTACCTAAAATGTTATTTTCTTCATTATTTTTCGGAAATATAAGTGATTTAGAGTATTACTATGTTACGCTTTCAAATATCCTCGTGATAAATGAAACAGTATAAAGGACTCACTAATTTTGTTTGATATTTTTTAAATCTGTTATTAATCTACGTAAAGATTACATAATCCGACTTCTCGTTCAGTTCTGCATGTCAGTTTGGTTTGGTTTCTTTATTTGAACGGCCATAAAAGCTTCTAGGAGATAAGTTTCTGTAGCTATAAATTTTTACTGTCTCGTAAATGAGCCGTGAGCAGTTTTCTTACCTAATCAATTACATTCCACGTCTCACGGTCGATCGGGATTTTCTCCGCACTCAATAAATATAGATCTTGGCTTGAATTGAAGAACTATCTGGTGCCTGTGAGGTGGGGTTATCAAAACAGAACTGCAAATGCAACTAAATATTCCACCATACTATGCAAAACGCTTCACAATCTGCCCTGAGGAAATTGTATTTCGGTCAAGTTCTGTTTTCTAGATTAGTGGTTAGAATTAACTCTGATCTAGTGACAAAAGTTACGAAAATGCACTTATTGTTGTTCACGAAAATTTCAGTATGTTACTCCTTATTTATTTTCGTAATCCAATGATTCAATAATAATGGAGTTGTATTGTGGCAAAAAAACCGATATTTTTACGGAACGATTTAAGAGTAAATTACTCGTATTTTGTTTGGTGTTTCCTATTCTAGTTTCCGTAATAGTTTCAGTGTTATGCGTCACCGCGGAATCCAGTTACGGTCCAACTTGTGCTTGACGCTGTACAGCCAATTGAATATCGTGTCACTAAGTGGTGTTGAAAGGCACGCGAATCCCATTACGACATCCGTTCAGCAAAATTGCTCACATTGGGCTAGATAAAAAGCATTACATTATCGGCTGCACAATGTTGTTAGTGGCAGGCGGTGCGTGCGCCGAAGATAATCAGCCAACCGATGACTGTTTCAATGTTAATTGGGCTTTTGTAAACAAACGCACATGTCATAAGGTAATTTCATTTATAAATTTCACCCCACTTTCATCCCTAAAAGGCCTTTCTGTCATTGCGCAACCGTCGGAAACAATACATTTCAAAAGCGAGAATAAACGTATGGATTCAACAATAATTTTTATTTAATATACTTTACTTCGTCCTCGGTTATAAGTGAAAACTTGCTTAGAATTCTATTAAAGAGTTAGGCTACTTGAGTGTAGTCTCTTTTGTGACAACTTATCTGTAATAGAATACGGAAGAAGAAAACTAGGGGATTCTGAAGGGCGAATAAGATAGTCATAAGTTACGTAGCGTCCCTTGCTATAGTTTCATATTTGAGTAAATCTGATGCAGGGAAACAAGCAGAGAAACGTGCATCAGGTGCCTTGGGCTCTTGGTACTTGTCGCACGTTCTTCCTGAGACTATAGGTGGGATTTTCTGTGAGAACGCCGGAATTAGGAGGCTGTTCCACTAGAAGAAACATTTTTTGGCGTGTAACCAAAATAAAAATTGACCTAATGATCACCGTTTACTGGATAATTTAGCTACTCTGGATAAAGAAGAACATGCCCCAATTGGCGACTTGTATTCTCTTATTACCCACCTGTTCTACAGAAACTGGTTATCTGATCGTCATCGTCTTTGAAGATCCTCCATTTTAATTGCATAGAAAGACATAGAAAAGTGTACGTCGGTTGTGGGTAGCCAAGGCAATCAATCAGTCCCCCGAACTATATTTAATGGAACATCATAAAGAATTTTTTAGGGTAAGAGACTACATAACTGTGGTCCGCATGATGGCAGCTCCTTTTTAAAGGGGTTGAAGCTTCTGGTACCTTTCCGTCCTCTTCTTTCTACGAGAGGGTGACAGTATTGTCTCCTCCATGCGTCGAAAAGTTTAGGAGGCAGAGGGCGGATAACTCTGACCCAATATCGGCGACTTTCTTAGTGTGACGCACTACATGGTTAAAAGTCCCTTTAATAAGGATTGGATACGAAAGGAGTTGTGGGAGGGAAAGCAAAGTAGAACAACGGATCCTACCAGATATTCACCTAAAAAATTCAGGGAAAACTCTAGGAAATCTGCATCAAATTGGTCGGGGTATTGAAACTTGTCACTCGTCCTTCAGAATAATGGAGGAGGGGTTTGATGCATTCCCTTCTCCATTCTTCGGTCAGTTTAGGAGGCAGCTTGTCAACTGTTCCAGCGGGAAACCTATTATGCAGATTTATCTTCTCATACACAAAGAACAATTTGGAGGATTTTGACTAAGGGAAGGCCACATTTTGAGACATAAGGGCATTGAAAAATTAACATTAGAGGGAAGTGTGTGGGGTAAGAACAGAAGAAGGAGGTCAAGAATAGAATACGCTTAGCTATCAGGGAGAATGCGGTAGTTATGCAGAAATGAAGTGGCTTGCGCAGGATAGGTTAGCCTGCTGGGTTGCATCTCAACTGCCATATTTCATCATCAATGCCATATTTAAGTTTGCTAACGTCTCACATTTTCTTATTTCGCGTCTCTTAATTACTTCATCTCCGCCTTTTCCTTGTAGAGATCGTTCGGTCATCCATTTCTTCCCTTAACGTGCCTGATGGCAGTTTATTTTCAGACGTGAAAATTTTTCTCAAGATAATAAGCTCCTCATTGTTTGTTTGTGGATATTTAGACACTTAATTATAGAAAAATATAATTATATTCATAAAATTTACCGCCGGAGAAGGACAACTAAATAAGCTAGAGCTTTTATAAATTGTGTTTGCCGAAAATAAAAAGAGTTATTGCCAAGTGGGACTGACTTACTTTAAAGTTGAAATGGTCTTGCAATACAATAGAATAATGAAATATTTTAATTTTACTAGCGAACACGCCAACGCACAAATTTAGATGACTACATTACATACATACTATAAATAAAATTGTGAAGAAATTTAGATGCTACTTTCCTACAGCTATTTGAAGTGTTATTTATATTTTAACAACGATAACATGCTGGAAAACAACGTTGTGAAACAGATTGGTAATGCACACATTCGAACTATTATCGTAAATTCCAATAGTTTCAAATTTTATTTCTTTTAACATTTAGTACATCATAATCAACAGCGATGCGAGGAGTATTTATATAACTTAAATAATTTTAGAGAAAGAAAGCAATGTCAGTTTGATAACATTTTATTTTAATATATAAAAATGGAAACTGTTCAATGATTTCATATAAAATGTCTATTTAATACATCTTGATTAATAAAAATAATTAACTTAAAAATCGTTTTGTCTTCCGTAAAATTATTAGCAGTTATAATAAGACTAAATCTATATAACTGGAAAATGTTAAAATGTGTTTTCAGTAATAAAATTTGTTATTGTGGTTTTCAATTCTACATCATTTGTAGTACTTACACCATTTTAAATTCCAAGTTGTGTTCAATTCAGATTGAAAACCTTTGAAAGAATCTATAATGAAAATAAAATACAGAATGATTTTTAACGTGTCTTAATTACACAAAAAGTAGCCTAATTACAGGCAGAAATTATAAGTTATAAATAAATATGACTTTGGAAGCAAAAGTAAGTTATAAAGTAAATCCCCCAATCCAAGGTAAAATTAATGATAAACCTGTGTAGACACTTTGAGAGTTTCTAAACTCTCTGAATTTTATGACGAAAATATAGGTGAATTGTAAATGAATTATGTCTGAAAGTTTAGTGGCATGATATTAGAAGACTTTCTGAAGTCGTAAATCACACACAAACACGATTAAATTACTATGGTTAAAGTTGAAATTCATAACAACAATCATTGAGGGAAACAAAAAGAAATATCTGTAATAATATTAATAAAAACAAAATTACATTTTACCATATTTATAACCTACATTTTAAACTAGCGATGCCAGGGAATTTGCGTGTTCACGGTTAAACCATCAGAAAAGAGTCGCTCTTTTAAGAATTAACCTTTCCACGCCGTCTATTATATGACGTCATAATCACCGCGATGACTTAGCATCTTAATGGAGACAATAAATCTACTCATATCTTAAATAAGTTCGTAAACACAGAAAAACACCCAGAAACGATCAATTATATCTATAAGAAAAGAATAAAATAAAATTGAGTATGTGCGGCCCTGCTCTTTATATAACGTGCCTCAACCGTCAGCCGTAACTATTTACTAAGATTATCCTCACTTAAATAAAACCGTAGTTAAATTTAAGTACTTTATCACGCTTGATGGTCTGATTAGCTTAAAATAATGTGTTTAATCTGATGTAGCCTGTAAAACGTGAAAAATTGCACAAATATAACTAAAATTTCTATAAGTGATTACATGTTTTAATTATTTTTCGCGATCGTCGTCGCCGCCGCCGCACGCACGCAGAAAATAATCATCTCACTTGGCAAGCTTAAAGAGGGCATAATATATCGTATTGTAATTTATATGTTTTAGGGTAGGGATTTTGAATGGTATAGGAGATAGAAAGGGACAAACAAAGTCTTAGATCAGAAATTGACGTGGGACCTTTACTGGCCAGAAAAAAGGGGAAGGAAACCATAAAATTTTTCAAAAGATCGTCAGAAATATTTCTAGGGCGATCAGAAATAAACACAAAAATTTCACGGTAATGGGATGAATGGTAAAGGAAAGCCAAAGGTCAAAACTTATAATTTGCAGTGTGTTCAAAAAGATTCGGTATGTAAGGATTGGAGTTCGTCGAATACATTGCCTTTTATTGAAATAGATATTTCCACTTATATGACCTGAGAAAAGCTAATGCTTTACTAGTTACAAATCATCTGAAAAAATCTATGAATGATAACTATTGAGCTAGAGGCTTTTTAGTCCATACATCTATGCCTTTTTATTAGAATATGTTCAAACCCTCATATAGCCTGTTATCCCCAAAAAAGAAAATAATTATTCCTGATTGAATTTTTCAGCAAATTGCGTCTTAAAAGCTCGAAAAGAACGGCTATTTAACGATTCACTACACTAGTTTTGCTACTTTTATATCATTCTTATTTGCACAAATTATTTCTCTATTCAGCATGCAGATAAAGGCGAAGTAAAATTATATTTTCTACTGTTAGGATCTCCTTTCTAAATAAAGAGTCCTGAAGTTCTGTCAGAGCAGTTTGATGATGAGTGCTACATTAGGAAATTACTTGCCTTAGGAACGATGAGAGGAATTCCCACTGAGTCACAAGTCACGAGGGAAATTCAGGATGTAAAGTACACCGGCGGGGCAAGTTTCGTGACCTTTCTCTGCAGTTCTACATTAATCGTTTAACTAGACTGCACAATCATAATATAATAATAATAATTTGTACTATGGAATGCTTTGAAATGACCTCGTCACATGCAGATTTTGCTGAGAATTGGTTACGAGATCATTCTGATAGTTAACAGTAACTAATTATGTCGTGGACTCATTAACAATATACGTGCATTGGGTGTGAGAGTTCGAAAGTGGAATTGAAAATTAACAGGAATGTTTACCTAACGGAAAATATAGGCTGGTGAACTTCGATGAAAAATAACAAGCCATAAAGTAAATAAAAATCCACCTTTAAAATAGAAACATAAACAATATTCTGCCGGGAATAATACTGAAAACAGCAGAAGAGAGTTTTCAGGTTCATAGAGGCGTAAATCTATTTGGTTCAGCTGAGCAGCTTTGCGTAATTATCTACTTTCCCTCCGTTCAACTCAACCAATTCAAGATTCAATTACGTACACGCAACTGACAAAATAACTATTCATAAATGCCAAAAAGTATTTATATGGGGAAAAAAGATGATTAATTATACAAATATAATTTAACTACTAATTATAATAAGCAAGAGAAACCTTAAAAACATAAATTATAATTATTAATAATGTATAGCATAAATATATTTATATCTGAGATTTTAAAATGTGTTAATTAATATAACTGAATTGAATAATATATACCAATAAATAAAACTGAACTTTCTGTCTGCTGAAAGTTTGTCTTAAATAGGTTCCGAAACGGCTCAATGGAATTCAATGAGAATTTGAGGGATGAAAATAGGAATTATAACTTAAATTTTCGTGCATGTTTCCTTCCAATACCTGGTAGGGTTTAAAATTATTATTAAAAATTTTGTGAATTCACTGAATTGCCGCGCCAAAGCCGTAAACTGTTCAAAACAAACTGACAGTTACATAAGGTTTGTCCTTACGCGTTCCTATACCATTCAACCGATTGCTGTGAATTTTTGGTGTTTAGCGGTGATTTTCCCAGAGAAGGTTTCTGTCGATCATTTGAAGATTTATGTTCCCTCCTTTCAGGCGAAAAAAGGATCCAACCTAGTCCTTGCAACAAGTTTAGATTATACCCACATGTGTCAAGTCTGTCGAACGAGATAATCAAATAGCTGTTAAGCTTGAAATGATGCTGAAGTTTAACTAATATTTAATTTAAGCCATTGTACTTTTCAATAATAAAACAATGCAAAATATTTTGTAAGCTACCATGCACACATTAAGTATTATTTAATGTAGATATACGTTTTCTCGACTTTCTGTGGTCTAGTGGCTAGCGTAACTTCCTCACAACCCAGAGGTCCCGGGTTCAAATCCTGGCATGGGCTGGATGCTTGTGATGTCATGGTCGAGAAGACCGGGATTAAGACTGTTGGAGGATCGATACGCTGACCACGTGTCACTCTAAATTCGGACTGTGTCATGCAAGATGACAGTCCGCAGTTGACTCGATAGGCCGAGGCCTTCAATGGCCTGTAGAACCATTGAGAAGAAAATACGGAATTTTAAAACGTAAATAAATGGCAGACATGTGCCTGCGAAAACATATTTTCGCAGGTTACTGTTTCCCTCGGTATTTCACATTTTTACAGACTTTTTGAAGTTTCTGTGCTTATTTAAGGAACCAGTAGAATTCTTAATTCTACTGAGATACTGAGAAATCGCGGTGGTTATGATGAAATTCAGATTTCATGAGGCTGGGGTAAGAAAAGTGAAATTTTCAAAAATGTGACCCTCTCGCTGATGACTTAATCACGTGTTGGCAAAAAGATTACTTTTAAATTAAATACTGTAGCTGGCTAATATAAATACGTTGACCATATTATTTTCTTCTGATCAAGGGGCAGCTTTACCACAGGGGAGTTGCGAAGGCGCAATGATAAAAAGGCAAAAAATATACTTCGGAATGTATTATCATAAACATAATTTTGGCAGCAAGAGAGAGAGGGCGAGTATTTTCACTCCATATATTGTTGCAGCAGGAGTTTTAATTGGAGGTCACGACATTGTTTATTGAGACAGCATTTTTATATCAGATACAGAACTGTCACCTTGTGTTCGCTTTTTTCGCAAATATGAAAAACCGCTAATCAGATAAAATTAACTGTTTTATAATAGCCTACAATTCCGTTTTTATAGGGTCAAGGCTGGTTTCCGGGACAAAGCCGAGAATGCGCCTCGGAGTGGGCAGCAGAGGTTTGAAACGGGGATTGACCCCGGAAAACGGGGGCGGACGGTCACCCAAATATAATTAAATTACCGGGCATAATCGGGCACCGACGTAGTATATAATAAATGTTTAAAAGAAAAGTACTTTTTTCATTATCTGATGAAACTGTACAACGCTCACGTCAGGTTACAAAAACTGGTATAACTTACCAAAATTTTAAAAAAGTTTTGTTTTAGAATTACTTATTGAGGAAAGAGTATCTATTAATAAATGTAGTGATTCACAAGACACAAATTTATATTTATTGATCATTTTTGGAAATGTAAATAGACGAGAGAAAATCATGATTTTTAATAATGTAATAAGCTTCATGTTCTTTAACTTTTCGTAATAAACTCCATAATTGGGTTACACAGAAACCTGAGAATACTGACCAAACGAATTAAAGGCGACATCGAAAACTCGGGAACGACAACGTGAAAGCGTAGAGGGTCGTTCATTAGTGTAAATATTGAATTTACATTTACTATTTGCCGGATCTTAATACAAGTTGCGGCCACGAGAACTAACTAATTAATTATTGTGATAACGTAACTAAATGTAACATCACATAGTTAGCTGGAAATTGTTTCATTCACAACAATGAAATAATAAAGAAAGAAATTTATGAAGTTATAGCGCTTTTCATTAATTAACGTTCATAAATACACGGCAGTGGTGCAGGTATCAATTTATAGCGAGACAATTTTATTTCATAACAGTACAATATACATTGTGTGGACCTGTAACTTGTCGCAACTTTATAGACTTTATTGGAATATTATAATGGAATGAATGAAAGGAGAAGCATTTAAATATTCCTGATGGGAATAGAAGTACGTAAGTAGTTGCTAAAAGATGTTTACAAATTGCAATGCAGGTAAAATTGTAAGCAAATATAAAAATTATACTCCGACACAGAAAGCCGTTAAACGGCAACCCTCTCTATTTCGTAGAATACAGGTTACATGTAATAGGACAAAAGCAGGCAAAGTGACTTTGAACGCGGTCACAGTCGCGCAAATCGTCAAAAGCTCATAACTTTCGTAACTGGCTTTCATGGTCAACAGCCGGTGAAACCATAATCACTCACTCAGAAGTAGGTTCTCTCGCCACGCTTGCATAATTGCTTCCATGTGGTGCGCTGTAATGCCAGACATAAAATAGAGACGATAATAAAATATGACACAGCTCTGTAGGGCAATTTCTCCAACAGACCAAAACCAACGTCGTTAACTGGGATTAAAAATTCTATGAATTTCAAATTAAACTTCAATATACATAAAAAGGCATACACACAAATATAATTTAAGATTAAAAATCTGTATAAAGTAATTATTAATTGATAATAGATATTTTGAAAATATTATACAACTTTTATTTTTTTAAGAATATAAAAATATTTCAAATAATAAATGACTAGCTGGAGAAACAATCAGATCTCAGGCACAATCACAACCATTGAAATAATGGAGTCAAGCAGCATTTCAGAAAATGTGTACTACGTGGGAAACGCGTAGGCGTCGTCATGCTACATCGGTAGCATAAGAATCCCCACCTTCGTTTCTTTGAGTCTTCGCTGTATCACAGGTGAAGGAGTTGTCCATATCTCACAACAAGAAAGCTTCGCACTCACTGAATCGTCTCCGTTATAAATGTATCGATCTATCGATATAGATCACAAAATGACCGTTTAAGGAAATCAGGATCTTCATAAATTTTAAGTTTCTGCAGACCTCAGGTTCCCACGGATTCGCAGGTCCGCAACTTTGTATGTCTGTTTCGTGATTACGCTTCGACTCAAGGGATTACCACTTTTGAAAATTGTCGCACTCACAAGTACGTTTCAACCTGTTAACTTCAGAACACTTGCTAATAACTATGTAAAATAATAATTACTGTAAGCATTTTTTTAGAAAGACAGGCTATCTGAGGTGTCATTCCCCTAAACCAGCATTGGGAGGGATGGAAAACGGAGAATATAGAAGGTACATCAAGGTAGTCAAGGGTTGACTAGGGTCCTCAGCCTCTATTTTGAGGATCCTACCCGGTGATTCAGTGATGCAGGGAAACCCTAGAGAAAACTGCGTCATGTAGGTCAGCATTTTCCACTTCCCTGACCCCCTCCCAATAACGAGAGGCAGCCTTTGGTGTGGAGACATAAACGCGTCTCCATGCCTCGACCAAATTTGGGGGGCAGCAGGCCGACTGCTATAGTGGAATCAGATAACAACTCTTAACGTATACCAGATGTCTGCGACACCTAAGCATATACTATTCAATTCTGACTAAGGTCGTTTCGGTTTGCAAGAGACTTTATTTAAAACCGTTGATCGGAGACCCGAAGTAGGAAGTCAGTGTTTTCCTTGGCCTTTATTATATTTATATGGAACCTTACGCTTGGATCATGTGAGTTTCGAATATTCTTGCATATTTATTTATTAAATAGAATGTATTATTTTGTCATAAGATACAAATGGTAAAATCTCAACGGGACCCGAGAATCGAATCTGGTACCTTTCCCTTACAGGGTAGTTTACCTAACAACTGTCCGGTTCGACGGCAGAAACCGATGTGAGATATTCACCCTGTAGACCTGAAGCTCAGGTTCATCTACAATTTACTAGCCACGTTCTTCACATCCTAACTGGGAATCGGAATGTCCCGATAGATATTTTTCCATTCTGATCTAAATTCAGTCTAAGGCCATTGGCTAAGCTTGAATTTTTTCTATGTTTAAAATGAGTGAATTATTAATTACTTAAGATTTTTTCATATTGATAAAATTCACATTTTGTGTGTAAGCTCCGCATACAAATCTAAAACGTTGGAACAATTTAGACTAAAATTTTATACACGTCTTCATTGAAATCCGAAGACAAGTATTGTAGGGTCTAAGATACGAATAGCACTCCGAGGGAAGAGGGAAAATATTTTAAAATGTGAAAAACTGCTGATATAGAAAAAGCGTTTTTCGTCCTCAATGAGTTTGTGTTTTACTTTCCCGATTAGTTCTGTACATAATTTAAACCCGTTTTAGTATAGTAGGAAGGTACTACAGTGCGTGGAGGAGCTTAAAAAAGAATAACGAGAAAATAATCGAGATTGGTGTATACTCTATGGTATGGTGAATTAAATTATGACATTAAACGTGCTACATAAATCGTACTTTAGAGACAGATTTGTGGGGGGATACAATTAAAAACCAGAGCAACGCCGGGCTCCTAGTTAGATTCTATTGAAATGTATGGTACCTTATATTTCTTCACGTTACACATTTGATTACACTGAATTGCGATGAATGAATATTGCCGTAGTCAAAGAAGGATTGAAGAAAAAATATTTAGAAAATTAATATGATGGTTGTTCATTACTATAACAGTTTTAAATATATATATGTGGATGGAACATACATGGTATGAAATAACAAAATCCAACACTTCAGTCTAAATAATATCGTTTACAGTTATTTTTTAATTTTCATTCCGTGAGTGACATTCGTTCTTCACACAATTATTTTTAGTAGATGTATAATAAAATAAAGATTACAACTTAAAGCACTGTTAAAAAACTTTATACTATCGTCTTTACGAGCTTTCGTTCAAGTTATGAGTGCGATGAAATAAATAAAATAAAGGGTTTTTATTGAGACTGCAATATCGGCTCTTGGAATTATTTACATAAAGTCATGTGAAATGATAATGTCTTTTAGACTTTTAAAAAACGAAGAGGTTTCTTTTAAAAGTCAAGCCTATGCAGCGATTATTTTTAATTTCTCACCACCACACAAAATCCCTTACAAGTGAGAACCTAGCCCACATCCAAACAACTTTCTTTTTTCTTAATCCAGCTAATAGGCGTTTCAACGACCTCATTGAGCGATTTCTTGGAGCGATGAGCTTGAGATTGTAGATCCCCACGGAGCGGTTAACAAGAAATGAAGGGATCCTCTGCAGCTTCTCTTTGTTGTAGAATCTGGCCTTGACCGTTGGCCCCGATGCTGGTTCGTTACGTGAAAGGGAAATGAGATGTGAAGATTATCTTCAAAGGTAGTAGAGGGGCACGAAAGGTCAGGAAAGTTCGATAATGTGGGGGTAGTTACTGCTGAGTCTGATCAGGTAAGAATCAGAAGGTTGGGATTTATATCAATTAAGACATAGATGTGTAGTTTTAGGATATATTTATAATTACAGTCAATATTACGTACGGTAATAAATGGGAAAAGAAGGGAAACTAGTGATGTTAGAGGACTGACAAGATAAAACTTCTGTCAGCATTAAGTCGTGAGGCAGTTCAGTGACAGGTTATGTTGTTGGCACACCTTACCTTCTGGAAGTATTGCATTGCATTAAGGTATGCATCTGAACAACAACTACGTTGCAACGAAGGAAACGAGAATTTTTTATAATTTGGAGATTATTTTTTTGTGACAGCAGATGAAAAAACAGTAGAAATATAGACGGAAAAATTAATATTTACTTTTGAAATGTCTTAAATATCTCTAGCGAATTTTTTTATACTGAAAAAGTACCATGACGTGCAGTTTCTTTTTGGAACCTAATTAATTGCAAATATAACATTCCACTAGTCTGAATACAGTTTATTTCCTGAAATTTAGATGAGTCAATTTCTAAGTGCATTGTTATCTTATACTTGTTCAATTCGTCAATACGAAATATTTGTTCGCCTGTTGAGTTTCCAAAGCTGAAACTAAGGGTCCTGTGATATTGTGCTAAATGTTTCTGGCGTATTGCCGATATTATTTGTTCATTAATTCAAGTAATGTCATGTAAGTACAACTATGAAAGTTGAACAGCCCTCCACACGGGCGCGGGCGTTTAAAGACCGGAACGGTGAATGTGGCAGGGCGAGGGAGGCTCCAAGGAAGCGGGGCAAAGTGCAATAAATGGATAAATATTTGTATTTAATCGGACGAGTAAGTTTCCTAAACCGAGTTCCACTTCTTACCAACCCCACCACAAGACTAAAAGCGCTCCAAGCGTTTCAGGCTGTCAGTTACACCAAGTGTTAAGAGATGGGGGAGGGAAGGCAGAAGACTGTTCCAGCCAAAAACCGGCACAATACAATCCTGTATGGCCTGGGAAATTTGCATCTAAATCAACAACACTAAGGTTTTTATTATTCTAGCCTTGATTAAAACATATTTCTTCAATAGGCATATAATCTCCGTTAAAGATAATAGAAATTTACTCTCAGTCTTTGTTAATAATTGGATAAAAATATTTTTAGAATTTTCAATTTCTATTTTTAATAATTTTTTAAGAAGTTGGTGGAATGGACCAGCTTTGAATTTTAACATTTTACTATTTTATGCCTTATTTTCTTAATTGTGACTCCAGTTGATGTGCTCAGAACTTCTCTTAGTAGCACAGATTCATTGCAGTCAGTTGAAAATTGCAAGACAAGAATGAGGCGGAGGATAAAAGTAATTTAATTTTTTCTTAGATATGTGAAAAAATAATTAATTTGTGTAAATATATTTTCTTAAAAAAGTATTTATTAATTGTTCGAATACATTATCGGTAATGTATTAAAAAGAATCGTATACACAGATTGGAAACTGACTCTTGAAACGAATATATCACTGCAAAAGTTTTGGATGTGCTTCTTATTATCGTCTGACAAAGCCATTTTGAAGTAAAGGCTGTTGAGTTCAGAAAATCCAATTTATGATGCTTTAAACGACATAGGGTGATCGGTATAATAATACTAATTTCGTGTTTCCTGTATATTAATTATATTGGTTTCGAGTTTTTGTACCCTTTTTTTCTACTTCAGCGTGCGTTGATGATTTAATTTAATCGTCTGGTCGTTTTGAAAGGTCGTCGCCTGAAGGATTTATAACCCTCCGACAAGTTGATAGTTTTTAGCACTATCACTATGCGTCCTAATGTGACGCAGCAGGACTTCCAATTAGCAGCAATATATGGACAGTCGAGCTGGTGTAACGTCGTGTTTCATTGTCTATTAAGCCAAAACGGCATGCGTAACGGCGGACTCGACTTTACTGTGTCACTGCAACATTATGAGGCTTTTCGGAGAAAACCGTAGGACTTTACTGCCTTTGGCCGACTTCCCATTACTATTAAGATTTATCGTGTAATATTTACTTGTTGCTAGCAAGGAGCTTCTTTTCTTGTTTCTATCGGTACTGTTATTACATACTTTCTTTTCTCTGTCACACACAAACCACTAACTCATGGATAATATTTACAATTCTACCTTAGAATTTATCGTCTTGTTAATAGGCATCTTTATTATACCTCTACCGTATACTTTTTCATACAGGCATTTATTGTTTTATCATTGTGCTATTGTAACTACCCTCCGACCTCTTCCGACTAAATATCGAACGCCTTTATTTATATACGCAATATTATTCAATCTTCATTCCGGTTGCCTTCAAGCACACCTCTCGTACAAATAAGTATTTACTACTATTAAGTATTATTTATACCACAGCCATTGGTTTCATAGCCGGATTTCCGTCTAACAGTGCGAGGAAGTTGTTACTTTAGCTTGCTATGATGATTTTAATGTCGCTGATGACGTCACACTTTTCAGACACTTCAGACGCCTCTGCCAACATAAAATCACAAACAGGAACCACAAAATATTATTAGTGGTTAAAGTACATTCCAAATATTGTTAACTCCATCTTCTTTCCTGCTTCAACTTAGGTATTAGTTTGATGAAGTTTTATTAATGCAATCTCTGAATGACATCTAACTGAGAACATTTTGGAAATCAGCTGGTAGAGCAAGGTTTTCTTCAGTATCGTTAATGTGTAACGTTTACTTAATTACGTTCGCACGATGATAACATTATGCATATTGTACTGGTTGGTTGGTACGACCCCCTTCCCTTGATGTAGTGCCTGTCCTCTGGCGGGTAAACTTTTGTATATGTTCTCGGGACCAGTTAGAAAATTGGAAAGATTTTATTTGTCTTTACAAGCCGTAGCCCTGCCTCTCTGCCAAGCGGCGTTGTCCTGTATGCAACGTGGACGGTACGTGCCTGCTGAGGCCTCCAGCTCCAGTGACCTACGTAGTGGTACCTGCATGCGTCCGTTTATGCTTTGCAGTCTTGGGTGATAACAGAGCTGATGAACTATTATTTAGTGGCTTCTTGAAAGACAATTGTGCATAATGAGTATTTAAGGCCACACTTAGATTTTGTTTTATAATAAATTTTTTTAAATGCATGTAGGTTTTCCATTTTTCACGGAGAACCACGGTAATAAATTCAATCTTTCGTGCAAGCGATATGAAGTGCGAAAACTATCTCGGAGTGGCACCTTCTCCTACTACTCTTCTAAAAAGGGCTCAGCACGAAACAACAACTACAACAACGAGGTAGTGGAGACGACGCGACAATATTACTTAACCATTGCTAGAAAGCTTATTGATATTCATACGATATCAGTTAATTGGTAAACATAACTCTAAGTTACGTATAAATGATCATTCATTATTCGATGCATACATTTCATCTTTATAGATTAGAGTAACCTCTCACCTTCTTTCTTAATTTGTAATAGGCTTCACATTTCAAATTCAAACAATTTTATTCCGACATTTAAAAGCATGTAAACCCGGCAATCCTTCCTAATCTCTCTCCAACTCGATTTACAGTGATATTCCCTACTTATTATTTTTCCGGAAATAGAATAACGATATACATTTCCAACGGACCGTAAAGTGCCCGCTTTTATAAAAATTAATTCATGCGTGTAAATATTGTTTTGTTTTCTGTCTGTTTAACTTTAATAGTCAGAATATTCCTGTACTTGTGATGATTTACTCTTGTTGGACCGTAAACTGAGTTTAAAAATTCATGTTTCAACTTCTATCTTACGTGTGATTTCACTTCCGTCGTCAGATGTCCTTCACTTCCAGACATCATACTTAAACCACATATCAATTGTCTTTCCATTTTTTACATAAAGTTTGTATTTTTTTGATATCATACCAAATATCCGTAAGATTTTGAAGATCTGTATGCAGTGGAATACTTCTAGTGTTATTATACATGTTTTAATTTGTTTTGACTTTCACATTATAACAGTACAAATAATAATAAACACAGTTATTACTATTATTATTTGTTGCATTTCTATAAAAAAGCATTATGCATCGTCTTTAATTGACTATCAAATGGCCATCTCATACCTGAAGTTTTTCAGTTGCATATCCGCTAATAAATTCAATTTATCGGGAAATATTATACTTAAAGTGTTGCAATAGATCCGGCAATCATATAATTACTTTAGTTAATTTTGGATACGAACCTACTACAGAAATATGAAAATTTTGAAGAATACTTGGTTTCTCGGAGTTATGACATTTTGTGGTCTAAGAAATCAACCACAAATATCTTCGCAAAGCCGTGTTGCTGTGAAGACTAAGATTCGACATCGGGCATTCGTTGCATACAAACATTATTAATCGACTATTGATACAGAAAATGACTTGCAGAAACGACGGCGTGGGTGACTGTAACAACCAATTCAGAAGACAGATGAGACAGCGAAAGATACACGAATGTGCTAAGTTGCTCAATTGTTAACTACAACTATAATTAAAGCTCAGATTAAGAAATCAGATTCTTCCTCAGGCTATGGATATTGTCTCTAATTAGAATCACTGAAACTGTTGCTCTGAATGCAACTTTACATTACATTAAAAATACTGAATGTAACACAATTTTTTAACTACAATATTCTATAATTTATTTAATTGTTATAAAAATCAGTATTATTAATATTGAAATATTATTTCCAGAGTATATTTAACTGTAATTTCTTTTTTAAGGTCGCGAGAATTTTATTAGTAGTTAATGCATTTAATTGGGCACGCCTTCGGACTGTTCATAAAAGTTACTTGTTTATATTTTATTTTGAATTTGTACTTAACTTTGTTTTATTTTTCGTTCACTTTCACTTTCTGTCAGTATTTTTTTAGAGCAGAAATTTTTTACTTACTTTTATAATATTTTTTACAGTAAAATAATGCAACTACGAGAATCTGTGCAAGATTAATTATTGGCCTTATACCGATCAACTGATGCTCTTAGTTGAGCTGATGTTATTTCGTTTCCCGAGTAAGTTCTACAGGTTTTTACGATCCCTGCGTAGACTTCGGATCTCCGCCCTTTACAGAAAAATTTGAAATTTCGTTACAGAACCATTTCAACAGACCAAGCTATTGTTATTTGATCTCACATAGCGGTTTGTTTTCTGGGTGCCTTAGGCGAAGATGTCTAGGAGGAACAAAAGCACTGTTGTTTCTAACAGAGTTTCGGTCTAGTTTCCCGACTTTGCTTCAGGGAATCTTCTACCTTCAGAATTTTCTACTATAATAACCCTCATTACTGGAAGTGAAATTGTGTAATATAAGCTATTCGGTTTCTAACTCATTTAATTAGTTTGGTACAAAATATAATCAATTTGTAAATATATGTTAAATAGCTGATGAAACTTTGAGACGTATGTGTTAACAAACGATTGCTTTATAATCGGAAAAATATATTATGTGAAAAGCTGAAATTGGTTTCTATTTTGTTATTATGATTACAATAGGAAATAATCATTGCGTTGTTATTTCGTACTCTACTTTAAAAGATTAGTAAATTACATATTACTTGACTTCGTTCAATAATAACTAAGACTAGCACGGGAAGTTGGAACGGAACGGGATCTTTATTGTTTAATAGTTTTTTGTAAAATTTTGGAAAATGAAAATTGCTTCATAAAGGCATGAAACATTATTTAATTGCATTGTTTAGTTAACCCAATATCAATATAACTTCAAACAACGAATTTAGATTTTTTCGTGAATTTTTCAAAAGAAACTTGCAAATTTCCTGTTGTGCCCCACCCCATGAATGTTTTGTAATTGCAATTTATACAATAATGTTTAATTTAAGAACATTCTTATCATCTTTTGTGTTATTTTTTGTATTTATTTTGCGTACGGAATGATCACTTTATCAATTTTTTACTTTCGCAAAGAGATTTTATTTCAACTGCTCAGTCTTTTTCCCAATCCACTTCTTTCTTTATCTGTTCTTTTTGAGCACAGCATCTTGTAACTCATTCTTATAAGGTAAGGCTGTCAGTGTTTCCCCTCTTTTTATTGAAGAACACGTTACTTTTGCCTTTTACAGTAACATGAAGTTAGTCGACAAGACTTATATTATATGAACTGTCATAAGTTCCATAAGAATTTGTTTACATATAAAGACTTCGCAGAATAGACTAAGTTATGGTAACATGAATCTTTATTTATTTTCGCCCGCAACCGGACGAAGTCCACGACACAAAATTTTTCACATTGTTTATTATAATTATATTGACTAAATAGTAATAAAATGTTTTTCTGGCAAATTTGACTGTATTTCAATCTTAATATGATTTGACTGTAATCGATAAATCGTAAAGAACGTAATTTAGCCAAAACAACGCGTATTCTGAAGTGTTGAATCGCATTTAAAACTCAGAGCAAAAGTCGTGAGATGAGATAAAGTGAAAAAAATCTAATTATAGATATTTGTAAAGAAAAATTTCTTTCTTTTTAGAAAAAGTTCATCAACAATTATATTACTAGCTCACCCCGGGGACTTCGTTCTAGCCGAAATTTTATTTCTATATTTCTCCTAAAACGATAGACCAGGACCAGCATTTTGATAAAGTTGAATTCATTGAATATATAAAAAATTCGGTAGCATCTATTCATCATCACTTCAGGGCAAACCTCTTCCAGATGAAGGTTTTCTAGGGTTTCCCCTGGATCTCTTTAGGTAAAACACCGGGTAGGATCCTTAAACTGTAGCCTGGGGGCTCTAGTCAACCCTTGGCTACCTTGCTCCACATTCCACATCACCCCTTTTAAATTCACTTCCTATGCTGTAAAGGGGAGTTGCCTGTTTCTGGTTCACCCTCACGTAGCGTGTAACACTCTCCCCCCCACAAAAAAAATTCACGCCAATTCAATGTTTTTATAAATATTTTTATATAAATATCTTCTGAACTCTTCAAGATATTTAAATGAAACGTACACGAAAATTTAAGTTTAAATTCCTGTTTAAAACCCTGAAATTTTTTTGAAATCTGTGACGCTGTTTCTAAGCATAAACAACTTGGAGATTTTTTAACGCATGCATATAAATGTAAACCTACTCGCTAGAATTGATATATGTATATATATTTTTTAATATCATTATCGAAATGAAATATTCTCTAATATTAAAGTAAAATTGTTATTTTTAAACTTTCAAACTTTCATTGAAATTCGTTGTGAAATTTCGGAGCCTATTCGAGACAAACATAAGGACAGACAGACACTGCAATTTTATTTATTGGTATAGATTATAATGTAATAATTTCTTTTGTAAATTAATAATATTTAGCTAATAAATTTGCTTGTATATGTAATAATTATCATGAAGGTAATGCGTATTAGTGGTACAAAACTCATTTTGATAATAATTATGAAAGCAGTATATAAAAAGTTCTGTTATCAACTAGGAGGAATGGAACGTTCATCATAAGATATATTGTGCAACAGGTTATTATTTTCTGTTATGACTACTCTTTGAAAATGATCTAGTAGGTCGAAAGGTACATCAAATAAAATTATTAACTTTTGAAGGAGACCTTTGCAGTGGCTATCTTCCCCCCCAATCCCATGGAATAAGATTCCCTATTAATCAAATAAAATTATTTAAATCTCCCCAAGGACTACCGCCTTACCATGGCGAGAATTGGAAGCAATTCATCAAGGTGAATGAATATATTCTGAGATTTGTGAATTCCTGAAGGATTGCATGGTTGGGACATGTGAAGCGGATGGGTGACGAAAGGATTCAGAAGAAGTTGTTGCATGGAAAAATAATGGGAACGAGGAAGCTTGGAAGGACAAGAAGGACCTGGATGCAGGGTGTGCAGATTTACCTGAAGATGATGAAAGTCAGAAGATGGTGGGAGAAAATGGAGAGAAAAGAAGAATGGAGATAGAGAGGCCAAAGCTCAACCTGGGGTGTAGCGCCTAAGAAAAAGAATAATAATTATGATTTCAAACTCATCATGGCCCAAAAAATTAAATAAAACTCTGATAAATGATTTACATTATGCGCACTGATATTTAGGGGGATCAGTTTACTCAGCAATACTTTTTAAAATTGGAAACGCTGTGGCGTAGTGAGTTAAATTATAATGAAATTTACAAAATTTAAAGTCATAAAACTATGTTTTAAAATGAAATTTAATAATTTAAGGTTTCCCACATCAACGCCAATGGCGATCGTCTCGTGGGCGATTACGTTCCTATTGCCACTGATACTTCCAAGCTGAATATTGTACGTCTTGACGCGTGCTGTGAACCTGTTGCACGTAAAGGGACAATGATATTTTGTGAAACGAAAGAGAATCTCTCTGACAACGTTACCTACAGAGAGGGATGAAGAAACAAAGAAAAAGAAGAAGAAAAAAGACAGTCTTGTCACATTATCGCTCGTTGCTAATGAGATCCTTCTAAATCCTTTTCATCTGCGTCACCCATCGACCTGTTGGCCTCGGTTGCAAGGAGCAGCTACAGCGTCCGCTGTTTATAAAAAAAATCCTTATTGACAGAATCACGTAATTCCAATAAAAATAATTTATAGTCTCCTTAATAAATTTGATAAAAGATTGAGAAATACATTAAATGTTTTTATAAATCATAAAAGTTTAATTAATTAATATTAATGGTTGGAATTTTACTAATATTTTCTCCAAAAACAATTTTTTTGGTTTTCAATATAATATAATATGCAGTTAAAATTCATATCGGTAAGTAATGTGAAATAATTTTAAAGTTTTTGTGGGTGGTTAACAGGCTACATGAGGGTGATCCTGAAACACGCAACTCACCTTTAATAGCATAGGAAGGGAATTGAAAAGGGGGAATGCGGAAGGTTGAGCAAGGTAGCCAAGGGTTGACTAAGGCCCCAGGGCTGCGGTTTAAGGATCCTATCTGGCGGTGTTTCACCTAAACAGATGCTGGGAAAATCCTAGAAAACCTGCCTCAGGTAGGTCGAGCATTGGTACTATTCTCACGTCCTTCCGAATGACGAGAGACGAGTTTTCTGTGGGGTAGCAGCATTCTCTTCTTCGTGTCTCCACCAGTTTTAGGAGGCCGTTTGGCGACTGATCCTATGGGATCAGCGGACAACTTTTCCCTTATGCCCAAGGTCTTCGACCCCAGTACATAAACCTTCCCAAAATTGGTGAAGGTCTTGGCATGTGAGAACTTAGATGAAAAACCCAGAAAGAGCGCAAGGCATTCCCGACATAATCAGTCACTCAGGGAGGGGGGGAGAATACCTACGAGAGACACTCTTACAGGAATCCTATCAAAATCAATACAGAAAGTTCGACATGCATAATAGTATCAGGCTCGTCTCTCATCTGGCATTTCAAGAGAGTAACAGAGTTTCAAATTAAGTAATGTGTCTGCAACATAGTTTGCTGTTCTATGTCGATCAGATGTCTTTTTTTACTCCGCATGCCTGATCAAATGTAGAATCCAGTTATAAAAATTGAGTTATACTTCCTGAATGTAGCAAGGAACAGACGAAGGGTCTTCGCATTCCAATGCGTCTAATTTTCAAAATCGTTATTTTCCTGAGTTACAAACCCGTAAGTCGACGTTTAGTTATATATACATTGTTTTTCAAGATAACCCTTATAATTTTCTTGAATATAAGCGCAATTGATATTTGGATTGGATAGTTTCGTGGTAGTTGAACGCATTGTAATGTGAGGAGCTATTTTATGTCATAAACCAATTAGAGTCCAATATGTTATGAGTACTAAATGTGTATTGCATGTTGTATTTACGAATGCTCTTTGTCACGCGGCGTGCTCATGAAAAAATTGTCATTTGTTTTGAATTTTACTGAAACAGTTAAATTGGAACGTGATATTCTGTCACACGAAACTAGGAATTTGAGATTAAGGATTATCGTGTAATTTGAGAACACCCTAAAACTTGTCCCATTCTTCAGTATTATATTTATAATTTATTCAACACAATAATATAAATAAAATTCAATAGAAACTTCCCTCTTTACTGATTATGTAGATTTAGAGAAGCATCTCTCTATTTATGTCTCTCAGAAATGGATAAATCTCTTGGACTTGAAACCCAATTTAATGGTGGCTTAGGACTGAGGCCAAGTGATTTATTGATCCGTAAAGCCCCCAGAGATTTTTCGGAGAGTCTGAATATTTTCTTTCTCGTGTTGGACCAGTGTAGATGCAGCTGCAAATCTAAAATTGTTCAGTGTTGTGCGGTGCGCGGATTTCAGCGTTGGATTACGGAATCTCGGCTCCGATAGAGGTAAGCATATACAAATTTTCTGGTTTTGAAGACACTCACGCTTGAGATCTCAGAGTGGATCAGGCTATTGTGTAATACTGTTCTTTTAGTACATTGTAGGAAACTGTGAAATGAGAAATTCCACAATTGAGGATAAGGAAAATTATAACTATAGTTTGTTTGTTAATTCTTGATTGTAAAATACTGATGGGAATTAGAAATCTAAATGTCAAGAGAATGCATAGATTTACTTACAATACAGTTATTCGCGTTTTTATTGTATAAATTATATCAAATAATATTTTTCTCCGTGACATAAATAAACAATAAAAATAAAAGTAGAAATAAGTAGCAACGAGCTTCAAGTTGTAATAAAATTTTCTATTACTCCGATATCCTTGATTCAGTCAAGATCCTGAAACGGCTATAGTTTGGATTTTGAAGAACAAAGTGAATAAATTGATCCTGAAGAATAAATTTGAAAGCTAAGTAATCATCCTCCGAGAAACAAATATTGCTCGTCTCCTAGAAAAGATTACTAGATTTACTTAAGAATTGAT
Source organism: Eucriotettix oculatus (assembly GCA_034510155.1). Classification (NCBI taxonomy): domain Eukaryota; kingdom Metazoa; phylum Arthropoda; class Insecta; order Orthoptera; family Tetrigidae; genus Eucriotettix; species Eucriotettix oculatus. Next base: position 53,050,301 of record CM067376.1, on the reverse strand, counting down.
ATTGTAGGTTAAGAATTTCTCGTATATTATTCCTATGACATAAAAATAAGTTAATTTTTTTAAATAAATTCTACAATTTTTAGAAATAAATATATTTAAAAACATTAAAAAATTGATTAACAAAAAAGAAAATTAATTTAAATAACTATAAGGAATGAAATCTTTCTACTTAAAAAATTTTGATCAGAATAATTTCTTCTTCCAACCATTCAAATTTACTTGACATCGCTAAATTTATCTCTTTTTTTAATTTTTCTGAGAAGAAATATCTTCTTGCAAAAATCTTTCGTGAATCTCCAGATTTTTTATTAATACCATTTAACTCTTGTTGGAAGAGCTACAAAAATACCTTTCTGCTCTTTCAGTTTATCAGATATTACTGTTCTCCTTCCAAACTTTATACTAGTCTTTCCGAGAGGTACCCTCGTGTGGATTTATGTTCTTTGTGAAGAGAAAAACATAGATATTATCATAATTGATACACGTCACTGCATAATTCAGTAGGTGTTTTTCGAAATCGTTGGCTTATCGTGGGTAGAACTAGTAGAAATATTTAATGCAATGCTGTTGTGTCACTCATGGACCATGGGTCATGTCACATAGACTCATGGCAGAATAATACGGGGCTTTAGAGATCGAAGACTTTTCGAGTGATGAGAATTAATAAAGGTTTTTTGGGTTTCCAACTAGGCAATCTCCTTAAACAGCGACATTTAGATGGATAGCACTTCCATCAATTTCAGCCTGGAAGATGATGGAAGCGTTATCCATCGAAACGTCACTGTTTAAGGAGATTACCCGGTTGGAATCCGAAGAAACATTTTTTAATACGAAGGGTGTCGGGAAAGTAAGTACCGTTTCGTTCTACTACCACCGCAACGCTAGTGTCGTAATTATGCGCATGCATACATTTCTCTATGACTTGTTTTTACTGACGCCATTACAACCGGATTATGTTTGTTTACATTTGTTGGAGATCGTTCAAAATGTTAAGGACAATTTCTGATACCGTCATCTGAGGAGTGCGTTCTTTAATACAGGGTTTGAATGCACTTAATGTTAATCCAGCTGAAATTCATGGTTATGATGAAAATGTAAGAATGGTGAGACAGTGGGCTAAAAAGTTCAATGCTGAACGAACCAATGATCAAGGACAAGCACGGAACGGGTGGCCTTATGTTGTCAAAAAAGTTGTTCAACAGTGACTGTCTTCACAGACGACATCTTTCTATGAAGAGTTAGATTATCGCAATGGCAAATTTTCTAAATAACGGACAAAAATATGTAGAAAAATAGTTTAAGAAATGATCTTTCATGTAATTGTTCTGAATAAATGTCGGGCTTTATGAAAAATGATTTTCAATTAAATATACAGATTTGTTATTTCATCCACTAACCAGCCTTATTTACATCACGTTATTTACACTAGTTTTGTTAATTTACTAATATATTTTTAACAACATGATATGGGCTTAATATTTTCTGCTTCTATTTATTAAAGTACATCAATTCAATAAAAACGTTTTATTGTTTAGGATGTTAAATGCCAAATTTAATGATCATATTTTCTATTTAAAATTATCTTAGAAAGAATTTGTATAAAATATTTCGCAGAACTCATTTCAGATGTAATTTTCGCTCCAGGTGCATTTATAATTTGTAGTCTTCGTATGCATATGTTTTTATTCCAGTTTCAATGGTCCCTAGCTCAACAACAGTTTGGCTAATTGTGGACTCTAGTTGAAGCAAAGCCTCGGCCGTAAAGCTTTGTGTGGATGTGAAGTTTGCTGTTTGTTTATTTAGAACTTTGCTTCCCAGATTTCCAACAGCCGCAGAGGTACTGTGGTGTATTCGAAATGAGCAATTCCAGGATTAATTACATCTATAGAAAAAAAATGCCAAAAGCCATATACGCTTCTTCATTGAATATATAAATTAAATTGGTTATGTTACATGGACAGTCGTGGAACAGTAAACAATATAATTTAATTCCAAGTTTTTAGGGGTTGTAAAATAAATTAAATAATTTGATTGACATAATAAAAATTTGATTAAGTAATTGTAAAAATTTTAAGTTTATTCCCGCCATTTCTTACCAAAAGGTTTGAAATATACTTATGAAACTGAGTAGTTGTATAATTTTTAAATATTGAATTTACTGCACTCTTCTATTGATCTTCGTTTATTATTATTTTTCTTTTTGATAGTTAAATTGATAAATTATTGATTTGGAGCATCTTGAAGCAAACGGTCCATTTATCCGCCATATTTATCCTTGCTTTTCCTCTTTGTTTCCTGGGACATTCCACACCGGAAAGTAATTCGTCAGGTATTCCAGATTATAATATCCATGACATATATACTTATTTATATTAAAACAAACACTCAAAAAATAATATTTCTTGGATTTAGGTAAAAATTACTGTAATATATTAGTTTTTCTGTTACAATCTATTCTTACATCATTTGGAAATAGTAATAAATATACAAATATCCAGAAATATTTCTTACTAAGTAAATAATTATGAACAATTTGGTTGTCACTCTGTACCCCGGCCGCAATACACTGTAACAGACCCTGGGTACAGTGTAACAACGAAACATTTATCCGTTAAGTGTTGAGAAATACATATTAAAAGTAATTATGCGAAAGTATAAGAACTAACGACAATTTAACGGATGTCATAGTTCCCAAAGTCTACTACAAAATTTCGGGCAAGCGTTACGTCTATTACTTAAAAAAAAATTATTTATGGCAATATGACGATAATAACACATTTACGTAAATATACAGTATCTGTCTGGTGAGGATATACATTTGTATATTTGTATTTTTCTTACGTCTTCTGAGGAAAGTAATTTCATCGTCCCCATCGTCATTTTTATATTTTAGCCACATGATAAATAATTATTAAGTGAGGCCAAAATAGACAATTAGTAAAACAAAACAAAAATTTTTTAAAGCCACTACATGTTGCTTTTAAAGTGAAGCATTGCATGGCGAAAAATTAAAAGCAACAAAAATACACTGAATGTAAAAAACAGACACGGATCTTCTCAGTAGTATATATTGTCTTAATTTATTAAATATGTATCAAAACATACTGATTTTCTTTGGTTACTTAAATTTTTATGTTTTTTTAGATATTTAATTATTATATTCTTTGGCTGTACTTTTATATATGTGTAATTTAAGAGCTTCCTTTATAGGAGTATCTATCGGCACACCGCTCTTTCCTCGTTTAGTTTGTTTCTTTTCTCGACCTTCAGGATTTTTAAAAGCACTGGAATAAAGTATCGAGAAAGGAGGCTTATACATAACCTCTACAGCAGACAGGCAGCAGTAATTAGAATAGAAGATCAAAAAAAGAAAACAGAAATCAGGAAAGGAGTAAGACTAGTATACAGTCTGTCGCCCATGCTGTTTAACGTATATATATATGGAACAGGTGATGAAGAATGTTAAAACGGAATATGTAAAATGAATCATACTGCAACAATAAGAAATAAAAACTTTACGCTTTGCCGACGATAATGTAGTATTAGGGGAATCAGAAGACTTGGAAACCATAATAAATGGCATGAATGGGATCCTAGAGAAATAATTCAATATGAATATTAATAGAGGGAAAACCAAGGTAATGGAGTGTAGTTTGGGAAGTAGTGAATAACAAAGGATGTTATATTGGGAAGGAATATCTTGACGGAAGTTAAGGAATTTTGCTTCTTGGGAATCGTAATAATTAGGGTCGGCAGAAGTATAGTAAACATAAAGAGTAGGATAGCACAGGTAAGGAAGGCTTTCGAGAAAAAGAGGAATTTACTTACGGGTAATATAAGTGTGAATATTAAGAAATCGTTGCTAGAAGTGTTCGTATGGAGCGTGGAGTTATACGGTTGCGAAACGTGGACGATAGGAGTTGGGGAAAGCAAAAAAATAGAAGCATTTGAAATGTGGTGCTATAGGCGAATGCTGAAAATCAGATGGGTGGATAGAGTAGCTAACGAGGAAGTTCTAATCAGAATAGGGGAAAAGCGAACAATATGGAGGACGTTGACCAAGAGAAGGGATAGATTAATAGACCATGTTTTAAGGCACGAGGTTCTTGTAAAATTATAGGGAAGTGTGTGGGGTAAAAACAGAAGAGGGAGCCAAGGACAGAATACGCTAAGCAGATTGGGGAGGAAGTGGGTTGTGTTAGTTATTAGGAAATGAAAAGGCGTGCGCAAGAAAGGTTGCATCAGGCCAGTCTTAGGACTGAATACCACAACAACAACAATGTAAGAGTTTTGTGTATTGCTAACTTAAGTACAACCTGAAGAGGGTCCAAATTAAGACCGAAACATGTAGTTGCATTAATTTTGTTTGGTGATGTTTTACTAATTGTCTCTTTTTAGTCTCATTCAAAAATTAATTTAAACTTACAGACATTAATAACTATTATAGACATGATAAATATATTTTTTGCCGCTCTATTGAACCCCCTCAGTGGCTGAATTATCTTCTAACTCTGACGTTAAATCTCCATCACCCCAAGAAGCGAATGAAACTACTGCCAGCTTCATTCTCACTGTCACTCCCAAGAAGTTTTCCCGGTATTTTCTTTTCCTCTTTTATCCTTCTGTAGAGATTTTTCTCTTATAGCTTCCTTTACAGGAGTATCTGTCGGTACATTGCTCTTTTCTTTCTTTCTTCCTCCTTTATTTTCTTTCTTTTCTCGACCTCCGGGAAGCCTCTGAAAGTTTCTCGACCACATAAACTTGACGTTGGATTAATATCTGTCGTCACACTTGACGCACCGTTAAGGCTGCTAGTTACTGATTGTGAAATCGAATAAAGAGTAGAGATATATATTTCTATTTCCACATCTTCATTTGGAGAAGTGTTCTGTTTTCAAATGTGCGATGGAGTCATTTTACTTCTTTCTCTGAATATATATCATTAACTCAGTGCTCGTTATAACAGGTTCGGGGCACACTGTAACACGTAATAGTCTGAAGACGATGGCGGAGATAGCCTTCGAAACGTCGTATCTTATAAATGACTTAACCCGAGTGAAATCCCGAGAACTTCTTATTCAGTCTATCCACCGGGATTTTATTCTGTTTACTTTGTATTACTCTTTACTTCATATTATGTGCAATTATTCCTCATGATATGTGAAGACTCTTATCAGCGGCTGAGATTTACGTTTCAGTTATCGAGGCGTATCCCTGGCCCTGGATAAAGGCCATATTCACGATTCATTACTCATTAAATAGACTTCTGTATATCAATGTTCCATTTTTTATTTTACATATCGTTTAAAAATCTTTAATACAAGATAAGTCAAAATGATGGACTAGATTTCATAACTTAATTCTGGGAAATTAATGACGTTGTTGTGAAATTCAGTCCTATGACGGATCTGCATCAACCCTCCATGCTAACCTATATTTAGCAAGCCTTTTCATTTTCTCATAACAAGCACAACTCACATTCTCCCTAATATAATTAGCGTATTCCGTCCTTGGCCTCCGTCTACTGTTATACCCCACACACTTCCCTCTGTTGCTAATTTTACAAGACCCTCGAGTCTTAAAACTTGGCCTATTAATCTATCCCTTCTCTTGGTCAACGTCCTCCATTTTGTTCGCATTTGCCCTATTCGGTTTAGAACTTCCTCGTTTGTGATTCTATCCACACATCTGATTTTCAGCATTCACCTATAGCACCACATTTCAAATTATTCCAATTTTCAGGCTTGGGTGTGACTCAGCCACAACAAGGAGCGGACTGGATGCCTCCAACAGCCAACAGCTTCCGGATCAAGGAAGTCAACTCCGAGAGGGAGAGAGACGACACAGAGCCAAGGTTAATCCTACGTATTTTAAACTCCAGGGTTTATTTGCCATTTTGCCAATACGTTAGTTATTTATTCTTCCAAGCCACGAATACCCTTTAGAAAATAGAGCTCAGCATAAATGCTAGGAACAAATGTATATTGTATTAAAAAATTAAAGTAAAATAATTTTTTATAGTTTGTAGTATAATCCTACTTTTTATTATTATTATAATAAAAACCCACTCAATTGTACAGCGTTATATAAATCGCAATGTCGACGTTGAAATTATACAAAAATGAAGAGGGAGCGATAACCTAATACTGCAATATTATCGGCGAAGAGTGAGGTTTTTATTTCGTCTCCTTGTAGTATGATTCCTTTCCCATATTCCATTTTAACTTTCTTCATCGCCTGTTCTATGTATAAGTTAAAGAGCATGGGTGACAGACCGCATCATTGTCGTACTCCTTTCTTGATTATATATTTTTTTGTCGCCATCTTCTATTCTAATTACTGCTGCCGTCTTCTTTATAGGTTATGTATAATAATTGGGAATTGTAATTTTAAGTTTGTATAGTAATCCGACGCATCACTCTCGGTCAAATGCTTGTGAAATATCTAATAAAGCTGCAACACAAACTTTTTTGTTCTACGTTCTTTATTATTTCATTCGCAATTCTGTGACACTGATGTATTGTGGAGTGGCGTGAGGGGAATCCAAATTGATGTGTTGGCAATATCGTATTAGTTGTTTATAAACGTTACATTAACAATTGTTTATCCTTAAAAAAGCCTAGATAGCAAAGGTTCACGGAGCGTAAAACAAAGCAACGAAATGAGAACCCGACAACATATTTCCGGAATACATCTAGTCAAAAATGTCGTTCCATCAAATCCGGTAATGCGAGTTCTCACCGAATTGCGTTCGTGTCAAAAGTCAATCAGCGTTCGGAAATTTGTCAGCCAGGAGGCTGACTCGGTGGTATTACTCCGCGCTCTTGCTGCAGTCCGCAACACAGACACGACGAATACAATCACTCCAATAGACTTGTTTATTTGTTTGACAGGCAAGAATGTGAGCGTTATGTTGTTAACAGAAATATTGACAAATAACACCATTCCATCTCCTTCAGACAGTTGACGGCTGTTTCATAAACATCAACAGGTTTAATAGTATAGTAAATGCAATTACATGATGTATTGCCATAGGGACGTTGAATTGTTGAAACGTGTATTTCCGTAACGCACTGTTTTCTGTCCTGTTCTAATGAAGAATTGAATGACGCGTCGATAATTATAGAGGAGACAAATTGTTTTTTACATAATAATTTTTTCATTCCTTACAACCAAAGTAATTTTAAAAAAAGATATACATTATTTGATATGTAGAATAAAATACTTTGTCGTGATTTATTATGCATAAACGTATTCCATAATTAAGACGAAAAGCCGGCACAAATCATTTCTGTAATTTGTAAAATATAATCGTGCCGAATTTATTTTTAATCAAAGGATGCCATATTTTTCAATTTTATTCGATCATCTAAACATATGAGGATTATTATTTGATTTATAATTACTAGTGGAATGACTATAACATGATGTAGTTGTTGAAATAAAAGTGCTTTTCGGATTTATCTGAGGAATTCACTAACCATTTTGATATTAGCCTAAGTATATGAGAATATGATATTGAATTTCCTTTTAGGGTGAATAATTGCAATTATGTTTTAAGATCATAATGGAAACATTTAGACCGTTCCGATCTTCTAAATTATGTTTCATAATGAGTTTAAAATGAAAAAACGTTTGCCTCTGTTTGACATTTTGTATGTTTGATCAATTCCTAGATTTGGATGTGATGAATTTGAATAGTAAATTGTGAGTGACCTGAACGTCAGGTGTACAAGCTCGATGGATCTTGGATCGGGACTTCGCATAGAGCCGGACTATCTCAGCGGTAGAGTATCCACCTGGTAAGCCGGGTCGGGCAGACATTTTTCAATTCTGATTTTCTAAATTCTGTTTGACAATGAGCTCCAATTGATGAATTTTTTTCTCTGTGTGATATATTTAATAAATTGTTTGTTTACTCTTCGCTATCAATTATTCAGTTTGGATATCAGTGTTTGATCTATTTAATCTTTATCTTCTCCTGTGAATAGCAGGCTACTTTTAGAAAGGTTCACGCGACTTTAAATAATTTTTTTTTAAAAAAAAAGAGTATCCATGTGGTGACACCTGCCATGTAATAGCATAGAAATGGAATTAGAGAGGAAGGATGTTGAAGGATGAGAAATGCAGCTAAGGGTTCACATATCCCGTGCCTCGACCAGTTTCGGAAGCAGCTGTCAGACTCATCCAACTCGACCACTAGATAACTCTTTCCGTACGTCCAAGTTATGCGAACACCGAACATAAACCTCTCATAGCAGACAGAGGATCCACGGAATGTGAGTACCTTAATAAACCGGAGAGAGACGATATGGGGTAATTTGTAAGATTCCGGGTTGTAATTTAAGGACCCTAATCGGTATTTAAATGAAAGGGATACAGGGAAAACTGTACATAACATGAATCGAATCGGTTGAATGACGGGAGAAGATTTTTCTATAGAGACGCAGCATTCACTTCTTTGAGCCTCGATCAGTTTATGAGACAGCTGGGAAACTGATTCAAGAAGAACAGCGGACTCCTCTGACCGTAGGCTCAAATATGCTACTCCGGAACATACATCTCCCAGAACTGACCGAAGTGTCTCGAATTGTGAGGGAGAAAGGGAATTTTTTGGTTAACAAGTTACATGAGGGCGATCGTGAAACAAGTTACACCCAATTAACAGCATGACGAAGAATAAATAGTTTGTAATTAATAGCTTTGTGATATCACGCCAACGAGAGATCTTAATAAGTAACGTGTTTTTAATTATGCGCCTTGTCGTAGTGCACGATCACTCACGTAATATTGTCAATTCTGTTACGCATAGAATTGTCTGTTTTTATTAAAGTTAAATTTCTGTAATAATAATATTATTACTCCTTAAAAGTATTACAATGAAGAGAGATTTAATTCCTCCGTTATTCGTCACAATTCAGATGAAAAGTTTTATTTATTCTAATCGTTAAATTAATATAACGTTTGCCTTCCGTGTCAATAAAATTCACAACGTAGATGTTAATTCCCTTCATTACCTTTGTCACGTTAATAGACGTAACAAAATGCCGCACGCATTATAACGCATTTCAACTGTTTGGGGCTGTAACTCGATATATAATCAAATTAAAAAGTTTCCTCTGATTTCATACCATCACTATAAACATGGGTATTCCGATTCCATCACACATAGATTAATTAGTGTCGATATACTATAATGGTTTCATTAATTATTAATCGATATTCCCGCACATCCATATTGATACGTAATTCAAACCTATTTACATAAATAATTCACAGCTCAAGTAAACTTTTGATAGCTTTCGTGTGAATCACAAAGGTAATCAATGATAATTAAACGATTAGCTAAATTACAGGCAGCAAAAACACGCTTTAAACAAAATACGCACAGGATTGATTAATATTTGCAAAGGTGCTTGGAAATTATGATAGTGAAACGCCTATTAATTAATGCCTTAAACGAAGCTGAACTATATTTATATTTCCAATTAAAAAGGAACCGTCCATTTAATTTATACATTACAACGTTGTCCCTTTATTAAATGTGAGGATTGTTTTGAAAAACGTTTTTCAGTCATTCAGTATTCTTAAAATTTTCATGACACAATCTATATAATTTAAATGTTATCTGCCAAAACCGTATAGAAATAACGTGGTGCAAAATTCATTCGTTCCCCAATTCCAGATCCTTCGCTAACGACATAAAACTTGCAACAGAATATATTATTATTTCACGAGTTATACCTCTCAGACGAGTTGACTATAAAAAGTGTCATTACTTAAATAAAATTATACATATAGCATTAGTTCACGTTTAACAGGCTACGCGAGGATATACGAATAATTTTGTTTACTTAATGATATATTTTAATTAGTTAATATTAACGGAAATGGTTTATAAGTCACAGCGCGAATAATTCAGGTACGTTATATAAAAAACAGAGCTACAAAGACCCAATTTTATTTTCGTATATATATATATATATATATATATATATATATATTTATACAAATTATATAAGACTAATCGTACAAAAAATATGTATTTCAAGTATCTTCTTATAAATATAATTGACTGTTTCTATGTACTTTCCTCATTTAAGGTATCTGTTATCATGACTCGATAAACACGATGATTCATCTCGCTATTTATGATGAAATTCATGCGTTTAAAGGTAAATTATCAAAAAAAAGTGATGCTCTGGCTTATGGTGTAATCACGTGTTGACAAAGACATTACTGTGGAATTAAATACCGTAGCCGACTAATATAAATGCAAAGATAAGGTAAGCCAGAGGGTTCTGGAAACTCCGTAGGGATGACTTCCTTCTAATGGTTTTTCCTCCTCCCCTTTGCCGCAGATTGGGGTTTTTAAATAAAGTCACCCTAAAGCTGAGACGCCCTTGAGCGTTTGAGGTGTGCATGCATCGGGGTCACAGACCTTGGGCGTAAGGTACGAGTTGTCCACTTATCCCATTGGACCAGTAGCACAGGTCACCGCAGAGGAATGGAGCCGGACTTGTTTTGTCCCCGCCCACGACAATCCAGTCACCCGTCATCAGAAGGAAGTCGGAGTAATGCCAGAAGCCCAACCTACCTGATTCAGGTTTCTCTAGAGTCTGGTTTCCCAAACTGTGTTCCGTGGGGCCTAAATAGGTGTTCTAAAAACATTTGGAATGATTCTCTTTATACTATGGATTATAATATGTCATAATACCATTTACTCAGTTCGTAAGACAAAAACTCCGTTTGCATCGAACTGGAGAAAATCGAATCACAACGTTGCGAAACAAAGAAACACTATTACTTTATTCCCGCTACAATAGGAACCATGAGTAACAGTGAACAAGTGTTGACGTGTTCAGTCATCAAGAATCTTGTACGAGTGAGATAGAGATCGTCATAGTCCACAATTATACAGTTGATATTTTATTTAACTTGACAATGAGTATCTATGACAAAAAATAAGCCAATCTTATACGCCTTCATTTATGTAATATAATTCAATAGTATGACAAGGAGCAACGGTTGTCAACCGGAGGTCCGCAGGAAAAGTTTAGTGACTACTTCAATCCAAATAATTTAAAATTTTGTGCGATAGCATGGCTAGTGAACACAAAACACTTTTATTATATACTGAAGTGAAATGACTTTCCAGAGGAAAATCACTATCAAGACGTTTTGGTCTTCTTGAAGGCACAAAATAATTCCGGAAAACAATTTGTTGAAGTTTTACATAATCTTTCATGGTTGATTAAACCCGCATATGTGGCAGATATTTTTACAAAGTGCAATGAACTTATCATTACAAGGATAAGGTATTATAAATTTGAATACAAGAGATAAAATTATGTCTTTTGATAAAAAAATATAATATTGGATTTCACCAGTTGAATCTAACGATCTTAATTAGTTTCCTGCCATTCATGAATGTTTGAATGAATTAAATTTTAATGTAGATGTAGAAGTTTCCAAAATGTTATTAGAACATCTACGCAACTTGAAATCAACTCTTTTCCAATTTTTTCCGAAAACTAGTAAGGACAATTCCTGGGTTCAGAATCCATTTTCTGTGACACATAAGCCTGTAGGTTTAGGTGCAAGTGCCTATGAAAGTATAATTGATTTAATCGGTGAAAGAAAAATACAACGATCAGTCTTTGCGATTTCGGGGCCAGTTTGTCAGTAGACAATATATTGTTTTACTTCTGTTTCCTACAGCCTATTTATGCGAAACTGGATTTCGTTATTATGCTGCAATGAAGTCAAAGTGCAGAAATAGGCTAGATGCGACACCAGGTATTTAGAATTGAAATTACAGATATTGTAACCCAAAATCGTCACTTTTTTCTTCTCAATGGTTCTACAGACCTAATTAGTTTTCGAGTAGACTGCGGACTGCCATCTTGCATGACACAGTCCGAATTTAGAGTGACACGTGGTCAGCGTATCGATCCTCCAACAGTCTTAATCCCGTTCTTTTCGGCCATGACGTCACAAACATCCAGCCCATGCCAGGATTTCAACCCGGGACCTCAGGGTTGTGAGACAGCAACGTTAGCCACTACACCACAAGAGGTATTAAAGTCACTAGGTACCTTATTTATTTATTTATATTATATTACAAGTCTATATAAAAAATAATTACTAAATTAAACTTTTTTTACTTTGTACGAATAGTAATCATCAACCCTAAAAAATAAGTCGAGTGTTCCGTTAGAATATCCGATTTTACCAAGTGTTTCATTGAACAAAAAGTTTGGAAAACTCTGTTCTAGAGTTTTACATGCATCACTGTTATGTAAGTAACCGGGTAGGAACCTTAAAGTGCAACCCGGGGCCCTAGTTAGGTCTTTGCTAACTTGTTCGTTTCGTTCTTCAAAATCCCCCATTTTAATCTCTTCCTAGGGGAGATTCACCAAACCGGATGACCCATACATAGCTTCATTTTCTTAAGAACGCCTAATTAGTTTTCGTAGATACGTAGACAACTACTTTATTTTATATAAATAAGCAGACGAATTCATTCAGTTCACTTGGTGACATAGATTGACAATTGTAACCGAATTTATAGGGCACTATTATATACAAAAAGTTGAGAAAAGTAAAAGGAATTAAATTTTTATGGTTGCCAATATGAGTAATTATTTTTTTCACAAATACCTAATCGATCGTCCGTGAAGGAAATCGAGAATCTGGACAGTTGTCGAGTTTTGGAGCAGTAAGTACTCTGTGATACACTGCCTTCAGTTCATGGTATTGGATATCCTCACCTGTTCGCCCTTTCTTTGTGTCTATGCAGGCGCATTGCCAAGACCAATTCTTCCCTTGTAACAAAGGCCTCGGAGTTTCGTGCTCTCGTGTTCGCGTCCCATATTTCCTCTCCGCTACCAATGCGATGGTTGTTTTGTCTCCTACATCTCCTGTGAGCAACTGTGCGAGGGTGCTTCAACATCGGCGGTGGAGTTGCTCTGGGCACGGAGACCTTCTCATGGCCAAAATTGCCTCTCGAGAGTCTTCATATAAATTTACTTTGACTCATATCATTACTAAATACAAAATTAATGAACCTGCTTTAAGCCAATACTGGTTATTTATTGAGAAAGCAACATTTGATACCAATTAACGAGTAGTGAAACGTCGGAAGTACACATAAGTATTTACTGTAATTTTAAAAATTGATACAACTTCTTTGGAATTAATCTTTCACACAAAGGTAATGGTACTATAATAATTTCCTGGTAATTATCATTTTATATCACACCTACCAGAGTAACGCTGCCTGTATGTTCATTATGTGAAATCGTTAGCATTCAGAAATTCGCGTGACATCTACATTAATAGTTATATATTTACCAACTGATGAGTCTATATAAATACAGTGTGAGATCAATTTAAGTCAAAATGTCGAAAGAAATTATCCTTGAAAAAATATCCTAGATTCTGTCTTGATGACGTTAGACCGGCCCGCAGCACACAATTTGTGGGCAGAGATGTGGTAACTTCCAAATATTAGACGTGAACACTCCGTAAATTCTTAAAAATGATAAAAGACAATTATTTGCGAAGCGGAGCCCCTTATCCCCGACTTCGAGGTATTTTCCGCACGCTACTCCTCCGAAGATACTCGACTGATTTACTTCAAATTATGATAATTTATTCTATTGGTATCGTAGATTGCACTGTTTCAGTTACATAACAATTCATCGATTCGTTTCTTAGTAATAAACAAATAAAATAAGATCCGTATGCTACAAATGAGTAAGACAAAGACAGGCGATGCGAAACAGTGGGCGAAGCGCCAAGCGGTCGCGGTCGCAACTACAACGAATCATGATTCGCGGTTTAACAGTGCAGACGACACTAACAGGTTAAAACGTGCAACGATCTCGGTGTGCAAGTACGTAGAATTTATAGCAGCATAAAAACTTGAATTGTAAAACGATAAACGTACACAACATGAGTTGAAAAAAGAGCTTCGAAAATTTGGTTATGCTCCCCTGAAATATCTTTTATTTATAAATAAACGGTATGTATATTGATCGAGCTACAGCCATCATTTGTACCAATATGTACTTTTTGCGGTACGTAATAAATACGTGAACTCGTATATGGTATGTATATCGCGTTGCAAATAACACTGCATAATTTTTACTGATTATGGTGTAGTCAGTCTTGATATGAATAGTCAAATGCATTTTGCAGTGATAATGCCCAGACAACGAGGTCGAGGCGGAGGTGTTGGGCGATTGAGTAGATATCAGCGTTACCGACAGAGTCAACAATCTCATCCCACGACTACTCACACCTCGAATCCTATAGATCCTAAACAGCTACAACATGAGTTTGAGAACGAGCTTGAAAAACTGGATCTATTTGAATGTACAAATTGTCATCGCTTGCAACTGAAGAGTGAAAGATTTGATAAATGTAGCAAGTGCAAAACAAATCCGAATAAATTCACTGCAGTTAATAATATGGATCCAGGCGCAGTGCCTCTTGAATTACAAAATTTGACGTTAATCGAACAATTACTGATAGCGAGAGTTCAACCCGTAATGCGTGTTTATAGAGTCCGATCCCGAGGAAATCCGGGACAATATGCGTACAAGGGCAATATTATTAATATAGGACAAAACATAACAGATGTTGCGCGTTCATTGCCTCGTGTACCGTCATCATTGAGCGTTGTAATTGTAAGGCGAGAAGTGCTAGACAAACATCGGGATTTTCACGTTAGAAGAGAGAAGGTTGTTAATGCTCTAAGATTTTTGAAAGTGAACAATCCTTATTATGCAGATGTAGAGATTGATACAGAACAAATTTCTCAACTTCCAGTAAATGGTAGCATTCATGCGCAAATACAAACTGTCGAAATTCCGGAAAATACAGAATCAGTAGAAGAAGAATCAGAACAAATCTACGAAAGCATTGTACCACATAAAATTAAAATAAGTGAAGCAAATAGAATTCAATCTGAGCTAGATAACGTAGTGCCTTGGCCACAGGCGACAAATATTGTGAATGAATTTACATGCGAAGGCTACGTTACTATGGCTTTTCCAGCACTGCTGCCGTTTGGAAAATCAGAACTCAATGATAACACTCGCGCAAACAATATGAAGTTGACAGCTTTGGAATATTTTCAATTTTTAATGCAGTACAAAGATCAACGTTTTGCTAGGGATCCACGGTTTCGATATTTTGCGCTAAATACTATTCAAAGGCACGATGCTATCAAACGTGGTACGATTTTTGCAAAAAGATCAAAATTCAAAGGCACAATTGAAGAACTGCGCAACACAATGCAAAGTAATCCTCAAATAATCAGTAGTTTATACTACTGGGAGATGAACAGAAGTCATTTCGAGAAACTCTTAACAGAGTATCGAACGGCACTATAACTGAAAATGATTATAAATTCTTATCTTTGCGATTTTACATTAATAACGTACATGATCAATCATTTAAAGATGCAGTTTGCATTATGGCCTTAAATGACGAAATTAATTTATTTAATTACAATAAACTAGAAGAAACAAAACAGCCTGTTGCTCTTATCAAAGCTATTCATAATTGTGCCGAAGCTTCTAAAGCAACAATTGACGATGCTCAAGGCTTACCTGCTGAATTAAGATTGTGCATAGGAGCTCGTGTAATTTTAAGAAGAAATCTATGGGTTGCTAAAGGACTAGCGAATGGTTCAGTAGGAACAATTACGGATATAGTTTATGATTCATCTCTTGAAGGTGAAGTATACAGTGATTATATGCCGCTATGTTTATTGGTACAATTTGACAAATACACTGGACCAACTCTTTATCGAAATTCAATCCCGATTGTTCCCTTGACGTCATCTTTCAAAAAAAATGGAGTCTCGTGTACTCGCAAACAATTTCCTATCGTACTCGGATGGGCTATTAGTATCCATAGATCTCAAGGAATAACGCTTGATAAAGCTATCGTTAGTATTGGTAAAAACGAATTTGCAGCAGGACTTACATATGTTGCATTGTCACGTGTAAAAACTTCAGATGGACTATTGTTAAAACCAGCATTCAATTTTAATCGTTTATTGTTAATTAATAACAGTAAATCTATGGTAGAAAGGAGAGAAGAATTGGAAAGACTGCGTAATTTAGCTAATAATAGTTAATAATAATAAATTATTTAATATATTTTACTACGTTGTTATTTATTTATTTTCCATAAATACTAAACGATACTGCTTGATCATAGCGATGTGTTAAACCTATTGTTTGCAATTACTTTACACTAATTCGCTCCGCCCTTATGGTCCACGGACCTTTTGTTATTATTTTTATTTTAACTCGGTTAAAAACTGATGCATAATGTGACTGAATTATATCGGAGTCAGTTTACTTAGTTTCGTTCTGCTACGTTAGACATTCATGTCTGTTCCACAGTTCTAGTGGCAGTTAACGATTATTTGAGAAATATTAAAGAGATTGTGCTCGCCTGGATTTTGAAATTAACACAGGTTAGTTTGCACAACTACGAAAATTGTTTCCCGATGTATGTCAATAAATAAAATCTGTCTAATGGACATCTCGTGTTCTGTGCCATCTACGATAAAAACATACAGTGGAAACTTTTTAATTTCGCCATATTTCATACTAAAAATGTGTTTTAATAATTTTAATCTGCCATAAAATAGCATTTTCATATAAAAGTGGTATACAGGGTGAAAGAGAAGTAACTGTAAACTTTAAAGAGAAGAGGGGGGAGAGTAAATTAGTCAATACGAATGTTTTTCTTCTTAGTAATTTTTGTCAGAAAAGAAAACTCAGGCATGATATTCAAAAGGACTTAATTATGATAATTTTTCTCTAGCAATATATGAACAACCCCGAATTCAGAATCTCGAATTTGATTTCTGACGAAGTCATATTTTCACAGGTTGGGCTTTTCAGTATCCACAAGTATTTTGGGCTGATGCACACACATGCAACACTTCCAACAGACATTTGCTGTTAACATTGGTCTAATATTGTAGGGGATGTTTTAGTTGGATCATTCTTCTTGTGATTCAAATATTTATCTGATTACAGCAGCGATGCTGGAGGCGCGCCTATTTATCAGGTTTCTTTAATCTAATTGCGCAGTGACGGAACGTGTTTACCAAAAATTACAAGATGGAAAAATGTTCGTATTGACCCCCTCCCCTTTATTCCCCCATTAAATCTGTGCACTTATAATATTATTAATTTTATTTTCAAAGTTAGGAGCATAATTAAAATGTATAAAATTGATAAGCCAACAATGACAAAGAAGTAAGTCTTTTTTACAATTTGTGAAAGTTTTTTTCTCTTTAAATGTATATCCATAATTAAAAGAGCTCAAGAGAAGAGATACATTAATAGTCCACGTTTTGAGACGCGAGGGTCTAGTAAAATTAGCTTTAGAAACAAGTGTGTGGGGTAAGAACAGAAGAGGGCGACTGAGGATGGAATACGCTATGTAGATTAGGGAGGATATTGGATGTGGTAGCTATGTAGAAATAAAACGCTTGCGCAGAATAGGTTAGAGTGAATCTGGCCAGTCTAAGGACTAATTATTACAACAACAACAAAGTTAATATTAATGAACATTATTGGTGAAACCTCCCGTCGTATCATTCGTGAGATTTAGAGTAGGAGCATTGTTTCGAAATTTGTAATGTGCAGAGTTTTTCATAAAGGGAAATGAAAAATAAAATGACGATTTCTTACTGTATTTTTTATGCTTTCATAGAAACCTTATATATAAAATTACGGCGTGCTGTGTTCGTAATTCTTCTCCTCCTAAACACCATGATGAATTTTGATGTTTTTGTACTTGTGAAGTCACATGGATGGTTCTTAACTGCAGTTGGATTTGTTAGGTGTCGCTATTATCGAAATGCAGAATTTTCAATTTTCCGGGCACATTTTTTCAATACGTACGCAAGTTCATTGCGTCGTAGCTTGTCATTGTTTGGACGTTTCTATTTCGGATAGCTGAGTTCTGATATATTCGGTGTATTGTAATTGCGTGCCTACTGAGTGAATTATGTATCGATTATTTTGATATTAAACAAAAAAAGTGTATTTGAAATACTTTTTTTTGCGAATGTGAAAGGAACATTGTTTGAATCACGATATATACACATGTTCATTCGACGGCAATCAGACTAACCGCCTAAATAAAGCACTGTATTTTCAGCGTTCATCTATGCGCTCTGATAAAAGGGGCCGTGGAAAAACATTTATGATGCATCTCATGATTTAGTCACGAGATAATGAAGACAGAACTGCCGAATTAAATATTGCTGGTAGTTAATGTAAATGGATTACCGGATACACCGTGCTCCCACTTAGAATCGTTATAAAAAGTGATCCACAGGGCATTCATAAATTTATTGGTGGTGTAAGTTTAATGCATTTTTAAATTATTTTATTTTATACTCCTTCTACCGCAATAACGTAAAATATGTACATTTTAGTCAGTGTAAGATATATTAATAAAAATTACTTGCTCTTTAGAATATAATATAATAATTTTCTTTATAAAAAACATTCTCTTAAAAGGGCTATGCGCGCTATTACAAACAAATAAATTAATTACAGTGGTATCTTTAAATATCAGGATTAATTACGTGGGTAACCATGTGCAGCAGAGTTTTCAATGGCTTGACGAACCTGTTTTTATCTTTATTTGTGTCTCACTGCAGGTTACTAGGCTACCGGAACTTCCTTCTTCGTTAGGGTTGAATTGTAAATTTTTCCTTTGCTGGCGGAAAGTGGGATGACCCTGGTACTGTCAGTGATTGATAAAAACACAGTTTTTCCTATTTCTTCCTTCTGTCCTTCCTTGTTCTCACTAAAGACCAACAATTCACATCTCACTTTCAACTCTTGTTGCACTCTCAAGCTTCCTTCTCCCTTCCAACATCCGTTCCACTCTCCAGCTTTTTCCCCCCTTCCACGTACTGATCAACTCTCCTACTTGCCGCCTCGCTTTCTCAACGTCTTGCATCACTTTCCATTTCTACCTCCTCGCCCTCTCAACGTCTAAAACCATTATGAATATTTTACGGCTCCTCAGCTTCCAGCTAAACTAATATCTCTCGAAGGGAAAACGCTATCCACGTGTTGTTCGTTCCGCCATCAGTCATTTGTCCATCGCGGGACATTTTCTCTGACAAAGGGAACAGTGTCCTTCGAAAATTTTGTAGAGTGAATGTTTCTTCAGCAAAACAAGCTTAATATTATAAACCCGCAGACAGGCACGTCACCCGTCCGGCAGCCTAGCTCTGGGTAATTGCACTTGCCATCAGTTAGAATGTTCTTGCTGTGTTTTTAGACGTTTTAAAATTGAAAAACTTTGAACAAAACTAGGTAGGGGACCTACTGCGCTACAAATCCTTGAAGGTAATTACAGACAACCCATAAATTTAAGGATTTCTTTTCCAGAAAGGAGATTGTAATATTATGGGCTGAAAATTTGATATCTAGGAAATTTAACAGGCTTCATTCACACGGTAAGAAACTATTGCAGTCGTTAATGATCAGAATATCTTTCTGTACATTAGACGACATTTTGTTTTCTGGCGTGAGGATTATTGGATCTCACGGATGATACGACGAGAGTTTCCATCAATATCGTCCATCAGTATCAACATTATGAACTGTAATTATCAAATATGTAATTTTTTAAATTGATGCAATACAATCAACGGGAAAGTGGAAGGCAGATTGCAGCCATCATTGCTCGTTACGAGATGGAGTAGTGGAGAGAGTTCCGGGACGAGCTTTTCCGTGTCAGGAAACCAATGCATTTTCCCTCGGCGTTCTCATCTGGTAGATGCATACAATTACAATGTTCCTCGCGTTCTATGCTCCTTTGTGAAGCGCCTGTAAAAAGGACTTCACCACTTTCCCCCGCCCGTCCTGAAAAGAAACTTTGTTCTCTTTCAGTTGATGCTGTTTACACTTCGTCTCGTAAGTGAGAATGTGTGTCAACATCGTTTTACTGTAACTCTGAGTGGCAAATATTTTAGTCACATCACATACCCGTCGAATGGAACGGAGTGCGAATATAAAAGCCAATTTAAAAAATATATATTTAGCGCACGTTTATTAATTCGTTTCCTTGGAAACGATATTCGTGACGCGTACTGGGCTGTAGAATAATCTTTCTGGAAATCAGATAAGTCATATTTAATTAGATTTTCTGAAACGTTTAGGATAAGTTAATTATATAGAATCCTTTTTGTTATTACAGACGCTCATATTTAGGGATTTTCAATAAGGGCGAGTTGATGTTGAAATAGAATAAAATAAGCTGTGTGTAAGATATTGATGAAATTATTCTTTTATTTGAAAGGCCCCTTACAAATAAAAAAGAATTTTGATAATAACTCACACGCAGCTTGTTTCAATCCATTTCAATTTCGCTCCACCCTTATTGAAAAACCCTATAAGGGAGTCGGGGCCGAAAGGAATATTTATGGTTTAAAAATTGTAAAATTGTGGGAAAAGAAAAATAACTTCATAAAAGTATAAAGCATTAATTTAATCTATTATCTACTTAATATAATTTCAGTATGACTTAAAACAACAAATTTAGACTTTTAATGAATTATTTAAAAGAAACAAATTTCCCGTTCTGCCGCACACAATGGGACAGGATATTTTTTAAGTACAATTAATACAATAAAATTTAATATGAAAAATATTAACACCTTTCGTGTTTACGTTTCATACGGTCAGGTCGCTTTATCAATTTTTCCTTTCGCAAAGAGATTTTTTTTGTACTTGCTACCGGTTTTCCATTTTCCCCATTTCTTTTCTTTCTTAATCTATTTTTGTTGGGTACAGCAACCTGTAACTCGTTCTTATAAGGTAAATCTATCAGTTTTTCCTTTTTTCTTGAGGAACTTATTACATTTTGTCTTCTATAGTATAATCCCGTTCACCCCACACGCTAGTTTCAGCTTAAGGTTTTTTTACCGACCTTAAACCTGATACGTAACCTATATGTAGCTAAAGACACGTAGTTTACGTATATATACTACTAAAGACTTAAGGGCAAATAGTTTTGTAGATTACCTTCTGTCGAAATGCTGCAAAATGTATAGATTTTCAGATGTAAGAAGCTAAAAGACGAGTTCATTCACAAGATGGAGACGGATGCTGGACATCCTTCTTGACCACTTATAAATTACTGAACTCCTGTAAAGAAAATAGGGTATCCTGTTCTACCCCACTATCCCTTTCCTCCCAAAATTCCCCACATTGCTATTCAAAAAGAAAACGTCGCAATCGGAATCACATGTGTGATATCTTCCAATAGTATGATGGAGAAAATGAAGATAACTTTAAACATATTGGAGTGATAATGAGAAATGAAATACAATTTCATTTTACAATATAATTTTTAATATTAAAAGATGAGACGTTATTTAACTGACAAATTTTTCAGAAAAACAGAAAGCGCTAAGAATTACTTTACGCGGTTAAAAAGTGGTAGCTTTAT
The DNA here is from genome assembly GCA_034510155.1 of Eucriotettix oculatus. Classification (NCBI taxonomy): domain Eukaryota; kingdom Metazoa; phylum Arthropoda; class Insecta; order Orthoptera; family Tetrigidae; genus Eucriotettix; species Eucriotettix oculatus. The sequence goes on along the minus strand of CM067376.1, from coordinate 53,028,782 downwards.
TCTCGTTATATGTACAACACTGAGAAAATACATTAATTATCAAGTTATATAACTCTACATGCGATGTTGAATAATAATTGCTATTCTATTAAATATTTTTTATTAATGCTGTTGTGTATTTTTTTATTTACATGAAATAAGTAAAAGTCTCATTATTATTTTTATTGTCAGTAACAGGATATTTCCATTGTATTTGCTATTATAATTTCGTAGAACTGTAAATTAAAGAAATGAATTATAACAGCCTCTTTGTCAGTGTTTCATTTTATTTAAAAGAGGAAATACACTACGTTTCGTCTCTCATTTGAGACTTCTTCGGGTCTAATAATTTAGCTTTTCAAGTACCTCATCGCGTGACTCCTTCGACCGAAATAAATTTTTTAATGTCAGATAAACTGCTGTAAATAATATTATAATTTGTCAACTTAAATTAACTGATATAAATTTTATACTCTTTCTGGGTCATGTATTTTAACAATGGTCACCAAAAAAAATATTAATTATTAATATACAAATTTCAGCCGAATAAATATCATACTTCGCTATTCTGTCACTCTATTAATATTTACGTTTGTCTGACATCAGTAAAAGAAATGAATAAGTCAGATTAGTTAATTTCAATTCATGTATTAGGGACACTTAAAATTTTCTCTGTTTAAATTCATGAGATTCTTTATTTATATAAATGTTTTCTTACACCTGAAGTTGTTGCAAAACAAGAAATTCACCTTTGTACTGTTTTCATTATATTCAAATAAATTTATTTTGTCTTAGTTCTTATGACAATCTGAGCTTAAATTTGAATCTTTCCTTTTGCCTGTAAATTTTTACTTTAATTAAAATTTGGACTAAATTGTTCTGTTATTTTTTAAATGTAACAATATAATTAATTAATTTAGATGGTCTTTGTGACATGGATTTAAAATTGTAAAAATTTACCCTAAAATGAATGTGGCAATATTGAAATATTTTATTCGAATAATATAAATAAATTACAAATTTTAATTAAAATTACACAGTACTCTTAAAGATATTGTATATATGGTTACCATAAAACAAAGTATAGTTTGAATAGCTATCTATAAATCGTGTTGATTGTTTATCATTACATAAATAATTTTGGTAAAAAGTTATGTGAGTAAGGTGGTAATTAATATTTATGGCAATAATATAAAAAGGATAATTATATATATATATATAAGGTGGTAATTAATATTTATGGCAATAATATAAAATAAATATAAATAAATAATATAATATAAAAAGGATAATTATATATATACATATATATTGCATAGTTTTATCGAATGAAACTCTTGAACACAGCCAAAACTTCTGCCACTGTTAATAATGTATAAACAAAAGTATTTAATAACAAATTTTTTTGCGGCATATGGACGTATGAATATTGCAATGAAATCAGTAAGAGGAAACTCTGTGTGCAAATTTCTGCATTAAAAGTTTCGGCAATCGATATTTCATTGGCAAGGACCATCGGCACCTTTGATGCTCATCAACGCTAACGAGGAAGCTTACTTGGATTACATTGCTTACATATTTTGCAGATCCGCATTCATGACTCGCGAATAAAGTGTGGTAAAACTTTGAAGTGCCGTATTAATTAGTTCTAACGTGCTTGATTATTTGCATGGGATTGGATCGCATTGCATGAATACGACGGATCCCGGAAAAAAAATTCGTGCACGAGTAAATTTTGATTCCTCATTAGAAACGACTGCCATTTTAAAGATAAAGAATTAATAAATGTGGAGCTATTTCACATATGTTATTATGAACTCAATTTGTGAATTTCTGTTGGGTTAATTCAATAAGTTTTATTTATAATTACTAATACTACTTGTTACTATTTTGGCCTAAATTTAACACCAGAATTCTGAAAAGGACATAATATTAATTTCTGACAACGCGGAATAATATTTCAGTAAAAATACAATATTGTAATTTAATTTATTAATATCATTCGTTAAAACTGTTAAATAGTTTATCTGACAATTAAATATACAATAAATGAGTTAAATCAGCCTCTTTGTTAGTTTTCTTGATTTCAATATTACAACGTTTCGTCTCTCATTTTGAGACTTCTTCAGGTAAAATGTTTCCAGCCGAAGCAGTCATGGAGTGAGATTCCATGTACAGATAAATTTTACCGGAAGATGTCTCAAATAAGAAACGTAACGCTGTAATATTTAATATAAAAACAAGAAGCTGATTTAACTAATTTATTTCATGCTGTTAAGTTTAATGGTCTACAGTACAATTGTTGTTCTGTATTCTTTAATGATATTACGTTTCTAATTGTCAATATATGAATTCCATGACAGTAAAATTTATATTTGGATTCCTAAGTTTTAAACAGAGATAAATATAATTACATTAAAAAATGTAAGTTTTTAGTATTTATAAGTTTTAACAAAATTATTTCAAAACTCGAAATTTGTGCAGCTTAATTTTTAGCCAAATGTGCTCACTTTAAATATTTTTTTATTATATTATGTCTTTAATTAAAAACCTGTATAAATTAATTTATATCCCCTTTATATATAATGAAGTCCCAAATTTTGAGTTGAAACGTCGCATTTGAATTAAAATCTTGAATTGGCTGTGTAATGCACGTCGACTGGGAGCCAATTTGACCTTGAAACCTTTGCTTGTACCATCCAATCAAATTAATGCAACACTGGAATATATTATTGTCTACGCAGATTAAGGAAGCGTTTTCTGAGGGGGAAGTGAAAATATGTGGCAAAGTTGGCCAGTTTTTTTGTCCACATTCGCTGAACCTTTCAAAAACATTTTAAAAGTAGTCATTTGATTCATGTTTATATGTTGTTGTTGTGGTAATCAGTTGAAAGTATGGTCTATCCTGTTCACGCCTTTTTATTCCTAAATAGCTACCACATCTCACATCCTTGACCTTCCTCTTGTGTTCTTACCCCACACACTTTCCTATAATGCTAATTTTACAAGACCCTCGTATCTCAAAATCGTGGCCTAATAATCTATCATTTCTCTTGGTCAAAGTCCTCCATATTATTCTCTCTATCCCTATTCTGCTTAGAACCATCTTTATATAGTTACACATACACAAACATATATATATATATATATAAATATATATTTCTTTAATAAATGATTCTCAGTTTATAAAGTCATAGTTCTTTCACAAATGAACACGTTTTCGCCATTATGTCCGCCATCGTTGTCATCTAGACTGCTGTATGAGAAAGTTCCGCTCTATTTATACCTGTCAGTGGCGTGGGTGGGTGGTCGACGTCTTATCAATGTTCTGAAGGGCGTTTTCGCCGATCACCAACGCCACTCACCGGTATAAATAAAGTGGAAATGTCTCGGCACATGACTATACCTGACGAGGGGGATAATGATCATCGTGGAGACGTTGTGTTCTGACAAAAGTGTGACCCGTTTGACGAACCGAGAATCACTCATTGAACCGATTCACCGGGAGAGATTCTGTTCAATAGTTGTATGTTTCTCTTTGAATTTTCCTAAGTTATGTTGTGATGATTTATATTACAACACATTCTTCTCATAATTGTCGAAACTCAATAATTTCCTGGAATATGATAACTGTGTTAATTTAATTACGTAATTACTAATTCATTGATTTGTTTATTTCAATACCGACACTTCAATTAGCCCAATAACACAATAGCCCAATGAAAGTCATTTCTACCAAAATTTTTATATCATTATTTTTAAATGTGTGTATACTTTTGTGTTAGTTCTTTTCGTTTTCAGAAATTCGCATCAAATAAATCAAAGCATAAATCGGCATAAATGTTGTCGAATTATTTTCTTCTTTCGAAAAGTTTGATAATTCTTATATAACTCATGATTATTAGTGGGAGTGTGTTCGTATTTGTCTAGATATATACGTTTATATGTTTCATTTTTTTTGCTTTTAAGTAAATGAGACCCTTTATGATTTTCTATTAAATATTTAGTTACATTCATTTAGTGATCTATCTACAAATTAAATACATTATCTTCGTTTATCTTAGTTTATTTTTCAATCGATGGAATTTTATGCACTTACAAAGAATCCTACTACCTTAAATTAAATGTCAGTAAATTTGGTCACAAGACAATGCCTTCTGAAGATGTAGAATGTAATGTGGTTAAATTTCAGGAGCATTTTAAAAGTTGACTACATATATTTCCTAACATACATAATGATTCTATTCTTTATTTTACTTATTTTACTTAATTTTTCCGGTATTTGGATTTATAATTTATGCAACGACTATTTGCATAATGAAATTATTGAGTTTTCTTGTTGGCTCACCTAAACAGTAGTGCATACCAAATAAATAATATATACAAGTTGTTTATCTGACATTTAAATAAATAATTAAATGAATTATAACAGCCACTTTGCACTTTTTTTATTTAAAAGATCAAATGTACTACGTTTCGTCTCTCATTTGAGACTTCTTCAGATATAAAAATTTGAATTTTCATTTATCTCACTCAATGACTCCTTCGGTCGAAATTCAAATATTTTTCTATATTTCGGCCGAAGGATTTATGGGGTAAAGTCCATGAACAGGTAAATTTTTATACTTGAAGAAATCTCAAATTGGAGACGAAACGTAGAGTATTTTATACTTTAAATAAAGAAATGACACAGAATCTGTTGTTATTCATTTAATTAATTATTAAATAAAATATTTCCAAGTATTTACTATGATTTTCTAGTTACTATTCGGAATCTAGGATAACGTCTTCAAAATTTCTAGAGGAACAGTTCAAATCAATATTTGAAGTAAATTGAAATTATTGTATTTACATTAAGAACTATCATAAATACATTACTCGCAGTATAGACAATATAATGATATGTGTTACGCTAAGCGCTATACGCTCATGTGTTAACAATAAATTCTAATATACCGATTAAACGTGCATGAAACAGGAATTATGTTCTTTGGCCTTTTTTCCTATCTAATTTGTATCATTTTTAAAATTATTATTCGGACTTTTATGTTCCTGGGTGCATTATTAATACGTTCAATGAAGGTGGTTACGTTATTAGGAGTAAATATTTTTAATATTTTTTCTTCAAAACGCTGTGGAGCAATTATTTCGGCTGTAGAATATTGGCTTGTCCATGGCGCTGTGCCGCTACCTCGCAGGTTAATATCATATTCGCGGTCCACAGCTCTCACCAGAAAAACCACAAAGCCCAGATGAGATCGACCAGCCATATCTGCAATTTTAATTTTAATTTGGAGCACGGAATCTGTAAAATGTGTCCAGTAATTCCATAATAATTAAAAATTTATCTTACACTTGTTTTAATTTTGAATAGTAGTGAAATTCTAAGAAACACATCAGCAAGTATTATATAATTTGTGGTAATAATATTAAATTCCTGCAATGCTAATATTCATCTTAAAAACTTCTACGTTATTGCTTTAAAAACAACGTACCTGACGGTTGGTTTGATTGAATTTGACTACCCTGAAAGAGAAGCTTTAAAACTTTGCTGATTATCCACACAAACACTGAATTAGATGCTTGTGAAACCCGAACACATTGACGCCATTACGTTATTTTGATAAGGTAGAACGAGATTTATTTTCGATCATTCAACTCGTCTGCAGGCCTTCGGGAAACTGATGGGATCTAAATTGAGTTATATGTGGGTCTGCTCGCTATTCCGCTGATTGTTTCTATAACGTTTCCAAACCTCAGGCAGAATAATATTTTTTTTTGCTAATTACGAAACAAAGCAAGGACAGAATAATTAGTAAAGTTTTACAGTGCTCTATATCATGCTGACGTTTTGAAAGACGTGCAAAATCATAATACTGTCATGAATAACAGCAATTATGTATATCGCTAAAATTATTTCCTATATTATATAGTTTATTTAAAACAGTTTAGATTCCGGATACAACCTCCGCTATTTTAGTGTTTTCACACAACATTATGGGAATCAGAGATGTTTAGCCGCTGCAAGAGTGTTTTACCTCTCTCACTTTTACAATTTCCTTATTTGCTGTCGTTATTAATTTTTAAAGAGATAATAGGCAAGATAGTTTAAGGTTGTTGAAACGGTAAAAAGGAATATATTTTTAGTGAAATAATCTATTTTGTAGGTTATTACAAATAAGGAAAGATCACTAAACTGTAAGGATGCATTGTGATCACAAAAATTAAGATTGGATTTGTAGTTTATTTATTATTACAAGTTATATAAAAATTTAAATATTGAAATATGTAATGGGAATTGATCACTTATGGACTGTTTCACATTCATGATTTTTTGGGTAACAGGATACATGAGGGTGATCCTGAAAAAGGCAACTCCCCTTTAATAGTATAGGAAAGAAATTGAAAAGAGGACGGGGATGTGGAAGGTAGAGCAAGGTGGCCAAAGTTCGACTGGGGTCCTCGGGCTGTAGTTTAAGGATCCTACCCGATGTTTCACCTAAAGAGATCCAGGGAGAAACCTAGAAAACCTGCATCAGGTAGGTCGCGCCCTTCCCAATGAAAGGAGGCGAGTTTTCTGAGGGGTCGCAGCATTCCCTTCTTCGTGTCTGCGCCAGTTTCAGGAGGCAGTTCGCTCACTGATCCAATAGGATCAGCGGATAACTCTTACTGTATTCCCTAGGTCTTCGACCCCAGTACACATAGCTCCTAAAAAAATTAAAGTGCCTCGGCATGTGAGAACTTTGAAGAAGAAAAAACGGTAGGAAGATTTCATAACGTAGTCAGGTGAGCCCCGCTGTCAATCTGAGGGGAAATGCTGCCTCCGAGAGGAATCTCCCACATGCATCTTTTTCCCAGTGAGAGACCGGTTAGTCTACTAATTTTTAGTATGAATATCTTCGAAAATATTCGGATAAAACTCCGGCGCTAAATTGTTTTTTACTAATTTTTTCTAAATATATTTTATTTAATTTTTTTTAAACTTAATTAATGTAATTTTTGCAAGTTTATCTGTTGAAAATTTTGAATTATTCAGGTCTACTTAAATCTTAGAGACTATCACAGATCAATTCATTTAAAAAGTTTGTCAAAGTAAGAAGAAAGACAAAATAGTATCACAGATATTTCTGATTGAGTTTGTATCATCCTGAATATTGAGAGAGTTATTATTTTATTTTAAATGTTTCGTTTAGGAAATTTGGCTAGCCTGACACCTGAGTGAAGAAATCTTATACCATCAAATCAAACGTGCGATTCTTAGAGCGGTTATTATGATGCTTGGGTGTTTAACATAAAAAGGTCTGATTTTAGCACGTTATTCATAATTTAGTCTAGTTATTAAGGATTGTTTTACTCGTAAAAATTCACTTAATAGCTTTTATTCTATAGAAATTAACGACTGTTAAAATTAATAAAAAATTTCGACCTGATTAATGTCGATCTTGGATGAAAAACAATTACCAAGAAAATTTAAAATGCTGAACGTTTCGATGTGGCTTAGCGTCTTTATCGAAGGAGATTAATTATGAAGTGGAAATTAAAGAAAACACGGAAAATTACAAAATAACTCACTATGGAGCTTGAGAAGCATTTTAGTTAATATTAAAGTATTTGGTTTTATTTTTATATGTGGTAAACTGCAGCGATTAATCTTTTACAAGGAGTTTTGAGAATCGAAACGCTTGGCGATAGAACTGTGGTTCCAGGTTGACAGCTTAAAATTAGATTAATATTCTTTAATTATTTCATTCAATGTCCTTTTCTTTGACCGATATAACAAAAGCCAATATTATAAAATTAACTTCATAAACATTATTGATAGTTGTAAACATATTTATTTAAATATAAACCTTTTTTGGCATTCATCAAACAACACCAACATTTTACACAGGTAACCTCATTCTAGTATAAGATTAATTATTGAAATTCTGTGCATTAAAAATGTACCAAATAATTATCTTAATATAATATTGTTAATATTAATCACGACACTGAAACCTGTAAGAAGTTATATAAAATATTACTTAGGTTCGTTTACTACTTTGTGTATTTAATCTAAGTATTAGATCTTTGATTTAATTACTGTATGAAAGACTGTAAATCAGATCATGTATCTTTGTATTCTTTTGTAAATAATCTTTGGTCTTGAATAAATCGTAGAAATGTGAGAGTCGAAACGTCCGGAATTTCAATTATTTTTCCGTAATTGTTGTCACTTGATTATGGGGTCTAACTTTTTATCGTTAGTTTTTAATGCACCTGAACAGTTTTACGTTGTCAGAGGAAAAGTACTGATTTTAATTTTTTAAATATATTCTTCTGGCATATACCAAATTTTCAATTTACTTATCAATAAAACAGATATGAAAGTATCCATTAATCGGTATTATATACAACAATATCCTGTTACATGTTATAAATCAAACTCCCGTGAAATAATGAATTTGTTTAATTATTTCGGAGTTCACGTTTAATTAAGAAAAAAAATACATTACAATTAGAGAGAGCCACAAATTTGACCCTTAAATTTTTAAAAAATGAAACTAAATAACATCAATTTTACATCGTACTTTATTAAATCATTTTATAGTTTCTCAATGGACAGTAAGAAAGCGAAAAAAAACAGAGGGAGACGGGCCTATGTTCCGAAAAGTTAAAATGATATTCACCTTCGGAGTTTGAGGAAAGATTCAAAGAAAAGTCCATAGGGAGAGAGAACTCCAATGTTCATAATCTTACGTAATTACCGCATTTTCAACCTAAGATCTTTTCTCGACCCTGGTGTCCGATAAAAGAATACAGTTTTCGTTTGAAAAATGAAACCAAAGGTGAAACTATTAGCCTAGTTTCTTCCAGTCTTAAAAAACTTTAATATCCTCCTCTATTTTAACTACCAGTTTCATTCTTTCTTCTCTATTTTCAGTTTAAAGGAGGCTGCATGTCTCATGTTAGCATAATGTTTCTTCAGACGCGAAAGATGACACAAGATAACTTACATCTAAATCTGTAGCATTGTTCGGACTCTCACGCCGTTGATCGGCTTCTAACACTGAAAAATAAACGTCGTTCTAATTGTTGTGTCTTCCTTTCCTTTTTTATTATATATAAGTTCTTTCACAATAAAAATAATCTCCTTGGATTTTGTCAACACCGTTGGTAAAAAACTTCCAAACTAAAACTGACGATTAAAAATCTAATATCTTCCAGTTTAAAGATGACATTTTCATTACAAAGCGTCTAAAATGAAGTGCGCATGATATTGAAGTTTTAAACCGAAAACTGGGAAGAAACGTGCAACTCACCTGATAATCCATGAAATTGCCGTAGCCCATATGGTTGCACGAGCAGGAGCATTGTTGGATGTGTTGGCGGATGTCCCATTCCTGCATAGGCAGCGAGTGTCCTTGTTGGCAGCACTCGTCCATAGCCGTCACTTGAGTAATTTACTCCTCAGAAATCAACACGTGTCTCAAACATGGCTTAATAATTCTAGTTTTTTCCCCACTAAACCGCATCGTTACTTAACAAAGTACCAAGCCTATTAATCGGGTTTATATTTCGCAAGCTAATAATTAAAAGCAAAGTTACGTATAGGTCTGTCTGTGACACGTTAGAAAATTTATTCTGTGTTTATGAGATCGTAAGTAGAGGAATCCCCGCGCGACGTCATGGCAGTGCTCGGGCCCGCGTCGCTCGCCACTGTGCGGGGGCGGCGTCGGCGTCGGCGAGCGTCTGCCCGGGCTCCACGCTCGGCTTCCCTCGCACTCGCACGGAAACTGTCGACGTCGACGCCGAACTCGAGTACTCGTGGAAGAGTTTTACCTTGGCTCCCTTTTAGTTTACCAATAAGGTTCCCTGTCATATTGTGACCAATACTTTCCGTATTCTTAGCTTCACGTTTCCAAGTAAATTTCCATTACACAGGTAGTGGGATGTGACTTTCTGGGAATAACGCCTTAATAACATCAAAGGCGACTTGTTTCAAGATGACATTTGCAGAAGTAAGGTCGCGTTCGGTTACAAAGATGCACTTGCGTAAAGTCGGATTTAACCAGTAAAGTAGAGGCCCCTCATGCCCACACGTGACTAAATTTTGGATTACGATTAGTTATTATCCCACTTTATTACATTGACAGAACGGAAGAGGAGGGGGGGTCAGAGGGGGAGTAGCCACCGAACCTTTTCAAAACTTTAAAGTCTTTAGCGTTTTTGTTCGGGCTTCCTTCTGAAAACATGACTAGGCTCCTGGGTGTCTTCAGCTCAGTAATATTTTAGGTGTTTATTTAACTTAATCATAAAAACCATTCTAACGGCTTTTATTCCGTTCAGGTTTGGACGACTTAGTAAAAGATAAAAGAACCTCACGTACCGAATCTTTCCTATCATCTATCGTAAATCTCCTTTCTTCGGTCACTAAGGAAGAGACGACTATGGAAATATCCTGAGTCCACTTTCCCCTTCAGCCTGATCAACTCCTGTCCTTGGCTAGGACCTTAAATTGGAACATCATTTTGGTTTTATCAGGTTTTAGCCAGGAACACTACATTCCAACCAATTTTTGTTCTTCGATTGCCTGTAGTGGGAAAAAGCGCTACGAAAACTAAATGTCATCAAAAATTTAGAGCCACACAGAGTAGGTCCACCGCACACGAGAAAATTTTTTCAAGCCTTTTATAATCGTTTAAGTACAACACATTATTAATTAAAATATCCAACGTGTTCAATCTTGAGCGTGAGTAAACTTTTGCTGTTGAAAATGAATTATTCAAGTTCAGACACGACACCGCATACTGGCAACCAAATAGTTTCTGGTTACATTAAGCTTGAATCCGCAATAGATAGCGTTCTATAACGAATTATTTATTTAAAAAATAAAACGTCCTATTGTATTATATATTATTTATTGGTATAGATAAAACTTAAAGAATATTCCGATAAACGAATAAAAATTATCGTGCCAAAAAGTCTCTGAAAACTGGGATGAAATAGATACTATGAATTAAGAAGAGAAATATGCTTTTAGTCATTGTATTATTAATTTTTTTTAATTGAAATGTTCAAAAAATTAGCGTGTATTCTCGACATATCCCTGGATGCATTCCTACATATTTCATGAAATAGTTAAAAAAAACATTTATAAAACTGACAATCAGCAAGTATGCTTCGTGTTACTGGATTGTAATTCAAATATAAAAAATTAATTAATTGTGGATACTTTTATTAATTTTATTTATTCCATTAACAATTTTGAACAGTTAGTAATTCTTACGCACGGATGGGCTAGTTCATTTTACGGAACGCATGTGGGGACGAAGCCTATACCCATCTGCCGTGTACCCATATGAAAGAGATAAATGTTTGTCAAAATAAATCCCAAGATTTTAGCCCGTGCGCTGAATTTTCACGGAAATATGGCGCGAAAAATAACGTGAATTCTCATGGTCGAGTAATTAGCTACATCGCCCAGCAGTCTGGAGAGTTACAAAATATTTGAGGATGTACCGTTTCTATTCTCATTTTTCAGTATCATCCACGGTTGAAAATATGTGGGCGGAACATTGACTCGCCGACTTATGGACATGAATTGCTGAGAGAAGAAAAGGGACTGTAACGGGGTAGATGGGCAGAACGACAAGTTGGACTGTAATATAGTTGCAGAATAATGTCGAAGGAAGAAAGTAGATAGATGATTGGTGAGACCGAAGAGACTTGAAACAGAAAGATATTGACGTAGTTCACAATTAGCACATGAATTAATAGTTGAACGGACGACGAGAATAAGTTCAAAGGAGACCGGTTATAAGTGCCACTCTCTTCCTGGAACGCGGTGACTGTTCACAGGATGATAGTTTACGGCTTCTGTGTGCCTCAAACGCTGGATTACTTAAAATATTCCTGAAAAAATATACAATATGAACGGCAAAGTCTTATCGATCAGTATCTTGAGTATTTTGAGCCCGAAATTCTCTATAAAAAATATAAATTATTTTCATGTGTGAATAACTGGTTGTTTCACTTTAATGGTAAATAATAATATTTTAGTTTGTAAAATATAAATTTTTAAAAGTCCTATTATTTAATTTTACCCTGTCCTGATTCTCAATGTATAAATAAAATTAAATATAGTGTTCTCATGCTTCAACCCGTGTTAGATGTTCAATGACAATCTCCGTCGTCAGGTGACTGATGGTAAAACCGTGTTATCTTCATTTAGAGGAGGTCAACTAATCAAGACTGAGCAAGGCCCCAACAGGATGCAGCAGAAGGTAGAATTCAAATGAGAAAATAATCACATTTTATTAATGGCTTTGAATTTAACCACAACAAAATTAAGATTTGATATGAAAACAACAAGAGAACCGAATAAACGGTAGAGCGTTCATAAATTTACATTGAAACTCGTTAATATCAGGTCACCTGTTGGGTGAACCAAAATGAAGCAAAGTTTGTTTTTCTTGGCTAATAGGACTGTCAATGTGAACCTACGAAATGTTAAGCAAACGATACCGAAAAAAGACTGCTGTATTCTTTGGCACCGGTTCTGACGGTCTACTTGTGGTTTACTCTGCATCGGGTTGAACCGGCTACATAGGTCGAAATAGTCAGGAAACCTACCAAAATTGTATCACCTCCTCGAGTCACAACTCAAGAGCTCAACTCTCCTCTCGCTAGCAGTCCTCAATTTAATGACTCGTCTCTGCACCAAACTTCTTTCCATTTCGTCTCATATGGCTCCGAATTTTCCTCCTCCCTTTTTCTAGTAGCCAATCAGCTGTCATTTTATACAGCATCCAGTAATTATAATTCACAAAATTACACCCAATAGAAATTGTTTAGCCGCCGGACACGAGGAAATGTCTTCAAACAAATTTGTCATTTGTTACGCAGTAGCTGTCTCCAATTAGCTTCGCGTAGCTTTCAACTTGACAGAGTACTTTTTTTCTTGAATTTGACACGGACCTGCCATTGTCCGTGAAAAGGGTCTTTTATCTATTGTGTGAAAAAGGGTCCGTTTCTAATGTCCGAGAATGTGTCTAGCGTTGACCTTCACAAATGATACTACGCTCACAAAAATAATTACCATTATAAAAATGCAAGTGAGAACTTTGGAAATCGTTTAGAAATCATTTACAAACATTATGAATAGCAGAATATGACGTGATAAGCGAACAATGTATCATAAAAACATTTACGCCGTCAATAAGAAACATATCTTAGAATAAAATGAAGAAGCACCACATCGGTACAGAATCGGTTATCATAAGTATAACTCAGAGAATGACTGGAAGACAATTTTTTGGAACGAAGGACATTGTAGACTGAAATGGATTTTAATAATAAAATATTTTACGATTTTACGCGTCTGCAATGCAACCAGAACGTGAAATCGGGAATTTGAATTATTTGAATAAGTTGTTAGTGTTTAATGGATCATGATGCAGCGAATAAAAGCAAACAGGATCTGGTAACAGAACATAGGTCAATATATAAACATTATTCTGCATAAAGATATATCATTTTTCTTCATACTAATTTTTACTCTAAATGCGAGTTTAAGTGTGTTCTGAAGAATTACAATGATGTTTAAATTTAAATCTAGAGAAACTATGTGGAATCTCTCTTATCTTCGACGCTATCCTTAATGAAGCCTTTACCGTTGTTTATTGAATATTATACATTTTTATACAATTTGGAATAAGAGATATTTAACTATAAATACACTTTCTTGTCTTTTCTGAGTTAAGAAAGGAACATAATAAAACCTCAGTTCATTGATGGTTTCTTATTTGCATTAAAAATGAAATAAAACACCTTAAGATTTTTATGATGTTTCTTTTTCAATAAGGATTATTTATTTTGTTTATTTATCAATTCATTCTTTTTAATGTAAAAAGAAAACCTAATAAATATTATTAAAGTCACTGAATGAAAACTTAGGATGTGTTTACTGTACATAACCAGATCTAACTTATTTCTACGGTGATTAGTTCCTGTGGTAACAAATCGTCATCAGCTATTCCAGGAACAAACGTTTCCGAGAAATTCCGTACGCTATTCAAAGCTTGCAAATGATAATTCAGATATAGAGCCAAGCGTTCCGCCGCGTATAGATTACATATCATCATATCGGTATGCGAATACCTTTTCGGGTATTGGAGTTTTCTTTATCTCACTACTGAGGTCCACTAAAATTTTCACACGATCGAACAAATATTTTTTAAGCTCCTTACCGAATGTAACCACCAGATATTCACTACTACTACTTTGATTCAGTTTTTTATCCATAAATTCATACTTCAGAAAGGAGTTATGATACCTTTCGTCCAAAATATTGTCATCTTTTTTAAATAACTTTGGAAATTTGGCTCAAACAAAACACTAAACGTTTAACTGTCATATCTTAATTCTTTATAATAACGTATATATAGAGGATGGAGATTATGTCCACTAACAATTCTTTTATCAGCGTTAAATTGTTAGTTGGCTTGCTGGGGTTTTACGAATTTTAATTAATTTTGTTTCAAATTCATATTCCAAATTATATGAATGCAAAATTAAAAGTTACAACCGAGAGTTCTTTTGCCAGAAAATGATATGAGACGTGATAGAAAAATGTGTATGAACTCCAAATAATGTTATAAATATATCGTATTTGATTTATTAAGTTGTATGATTCGTCGGAAATTGTAAAATTATTTACATATTTTCATTCTATGTTGTGATGCGCAGTAGCTTAATTGCTGGAAATATCTCATTTGTTAATTGTGAAAATATTGCCCTTTTTTAATGTTTAAATTTGAGAAAATAAGCCAGAATTAAATAAATAGTAAATCAACCTTTTTATCGAGACAGCCAGCTATTATAGCGAATTAAATCAGAATTACTAATATTAATTGTGGCTTATTACTCACAACAATAATATTAATAAAACAGAAATATTTACAAATATTTATATAACTTGAATACGTTCATAGTACTAAATGGGATTCATTTCAGGAAAATGATTTTATCAGGTTACATATTTTTTTCAGATAAATTACAACATAGTTTTATGATTTTAAAATTTACAATAAATATAAAGACGGCCAAAAAGTCAGCATTAAATATATCACTATTTATTCATAAAAATGACGTTTCATCTCCATTTTGAGACTTCCTCAGTCTTAAAATTCAGCAATACATCATATTTACTTGTTAACTCTCTCAGCCGAAACGATTGTTGAATTTATGTGTGAAGAGTTTAGTGTTTCGCTTGGACCATCTACAGCGACGATTATGGCCGAAATGATCTGTCCAAAATTGCTGAATTTTAAGCCTGAAGAAGTCTCAAAATGGAGACGAAACGTCGCTTTTATGAATAAATAGTTATATATTTAATTCTGACTTTTTGTTCGTATTTTTATTTACTTTCAGATTAGCCTCTATATGTAGTAGCCCTGAGTAACGCTCTTCGTGAAACGCTTAGGAAATCTATAGTAACGCTTGGCTTTAGCTTCGTCAAAGAAACAACGTTGCAGAGAGTACATTTGCAACTAGTTTTCCATAATAACAATTACGTTACATTACTAAATGCTTATAATTTAGTTTAAGGCGATTTAAGTACTTGGAAGTTACTTAATACGTTTCTTGCATGTGGTAAGTTTTAAATTTCAATAAGCTATAATAACTCAATATTTATTGTTTTGTTTAAGGTGGGTGAAGGTTACTGTTACTTAATACTTCTATAAGCGATATATATTGAAGAAGACGCTTGGTCGCAGCATGAAGTAATCTTTGGGCCATCGATATCAACCGTTTTCCTCCATTAAACCTATCACTTTTACTTCAATATATAGACCCCCACGAATTTTTAAGTAGGCTTAATGTGTTCAAATGTTTCATTATAAATATTAAATGATTAATATCGTTAAACTTTTTACGAATGAGTTTCTAGCCAAAATGATCACATAATTATCTCTAAAAGTTATTTAGCCATAACATTTTGAATTACAAAATCTTATATAATTTTTTCATTATTAAAAATTACTTTTTAATAAAATGAAATTTTATATCTTTCTAAAATGACCTCTATTTTAATTTAAATATCTTCAATTACTCACTAATATTCTTCTTCTTCCTTGGCTCTGCAGCTCATTCAGGACCTTGACCTACAGGATCGACTGCAGACTATTATCTTAAATGACACATTTTGAAGTGACACGTGCTCAGCGTATCGATTCTACCGCAGTTTTAATCCCGGTCACTAATATTATTCTTCCTAAATATTTCTCGCGGGTATCATCGATTTCATCTCAGTGGATCGGTTGCAACAGGAAACATGTCTATCTGACTGAATCTTGTAGGAATAAATGACCAATGGAATTTTGAAATTCTTGAGTCATTTAAAACCAATGGAGATAATGAGTGTCAAATTTAGAAATCAGATATTAAATTTATTTTTCATCTATGAATCCGTCAATTTGACTATTTTCCAAGAGTAGAGAAAGAATTTTTATGATTATACTACGAATACGTCTGAATTTCCAACATATTACGAACAATATAGGAAACGCAAAATAATTTCTTACAGTCATAATGACGTCTAAAGAGAAATCCATCTCTGTTGTGAAATGTATATAAATAAAAAAACTTCAAAGGTCGCAAATTAAATACATCATTATAGAAGTTTGTTCCAATGAACAGGTAAATCTCATACGCTAACAGTATTTATTGTTTATATTGTAAATAGAATTTGTGATATTTACTTTGTTGTCCATTTAGTTTTAATTTCGTCTAGATAATTCAGCCAGGAAATGGCGAAAGCATCTGCTACTGTTGTTTATTTGTACCTATACGAATGAAAACTGATTTAATTTGAAATTGAAAACAGTTAAAATAAATAAATTATTTTACTAAATGTAAAAATACGTTGAGCGCAACTGTGGTCTTTTTCTTAACAGCAGATCTTGAAATAAATTTCTAGACATTTAAATCAAACTTCTAACAGCATTAGGATTCATATGATATTGACTTCTTTCGTAGACAATAATACTCACAGAAAGTTCTGGCTTCAAAAACTTAACTGGATTCTCCTCAAGTAGAGAAAAAAACCAATTACATTTGTTTCAAGTACTCATTTTAGAGGACTGTTTCTGTTAATTACCATTAATAAAATTAAGCAGATATAATCTTATGTGAAAGGTTCAATTTTTTTCTTGTATTCGTATCTACTCATGAAAATAATTTTTTAGACTTCTCTTTGAATACAAGCATTTATTTTACACAGTGAACATTCTTCACTGAGGTTGAGAAGAGTTTTGATTGTAGACTGTAGACTGAGGTATACAAGAGTAGAGTGATCTTGCATAGGATCCTGGCGCCGACTCCAACTAGCTCAGTGGTGAGAGCACCGTCTGGCATGCTGGAGATCCTTAGTTAGATTCCCTCGAAATTTTTTTTCAATCTGGTGTTCTAAATTTAGCTTCATGGCCTTTTGGGGAATCTTATATTGAATTGCCTGGTAAAAGTAGAATCAAAAAAGAAATCCTGGCATGGGCTTGGATGTTTGTGTCGTCATGATCGCGAAAACCGGTAGGAAGATTGTTGGACAATCGATAGACTGACCACGTGTCACTCCAAATTCGGAATGTGTCATGCAAGATGACAGTCCGCAGTCGACTCGGTAGGCCCAGGCCCTCAATGGACTATAGAACGTATTTTTTACAAACGTTACCATACGCTATTACAATTAAAGAATTGGCTTACTTCGCGTATTTTCATTCAATTATGAGCTGTGGTATCTCTAATTGGGGAAACTGCTCCAGGAGTAATGAAATATTTAAGTTGCAAAAGCGTCCAATTAGAATACTTTCTAGTACGAATTCTAGATCGAGTTGCAAACCTTTCTTTAAAAGTTTGCAAATACTTATTTTACCAAGCGTATATATTTATGAAATATTAAAGTTTGTAAAGCGAAACACTAATCTGTTTCAAACAAATGGCGAGTTTCATGAAGACGCGACCAGAAATCGTTCAGCTCTAAGGTCGGCCAAGCATCGCCTTGCTCTATACCAGAAAAGTATTCACAATACCGGGATAATTTTATACAATAGGTTAAAAACAATAACTACAAAAGTTTCGTGAAGCAGAGTAAAACTATTCTATTAAATGGCTCGTTTTGCTCGGTACAGGATTTTCTTAATCGTCCTTCTAGTATTTAAAATCAAGGTTACTGCAAAAAGTGTGGAAAGAGCTGCCTTGTAAAATAGCACACCACATATCTTTAAAATTTCTATTCAGTTTTTTCTTCTCTTTTGTTTATTTGTTTCATGTATTGCCTGGAGCTATGACAGTTTCCTGGTCGCAGATCTCCAAGTAGTCAAAACTCCATTGCGTGTTTCTCAGTGTGTGCTTTTTTTGTGTTTCCCAGTGTGTGTGTGTGACATCGTGTGTCCGTGTTGTGTTTATATTGACTTTTGTCTATATACATTTTCTTTTATTAATTTATTTTAAGATTATTTGTCTTTAATTATGTACCTTATTTTGTTCATTTTTAATGTATGACGTATCCTATTTCCTCAATCCAGGACTAATGGAAACAACAATAAATCTAAATAAAATCTAAAATTTCAAACATGGATTTGGTCATTACATAGACTTTCATCAGTAATAACGTGATTCTTTAATTTTCATTACGTGGAGAAGATTAAACTTTTTTTCCGGAATTCTAACACCAGTCAGGCAAAGTGTTAAGACGTCAGACGTCTGAATATCTTACTGCATTGCAGGCTGACGTATGAAGCGACTTAATCATATTCATTTTTTTTCTTTTCGCAGTATAAGCACGTATTCTCCTCGGGAGCAGGTAATTTATTCTGAATAAAAGTAAAGAAAAAAATTGGTTGGCGCTGTAAAAGTGTTTGCTTTTGATGGAGTCTATTAAATTCTGAGCTCACATGTATTGCAGCGAATCTAATTTCATGCCGACGCCGATCTAAAAGCGAGAATAAAAGTGAAAGGAAAGTGGCCGCGTATGCACAGATAGCAGCAATTCACTCGTCGCCCCAGCGACACGCAAATTACTCCTCTGTAATGACATCTACGTGGATGGAAAGCGAATGCCTCGTCTCTAATGCAAAGGTATTCAATAAAACAGCATCACACAACAGGCGAGGCTCGTGATGGACGCGTAATTTGAGATCGTTGCTTGTACCTTGTCCGCTGTTTCCTCGTCGTCGGCTTCATACTTTTTCCTTCACATTCAGGTGTTATGTGAACAGTAGGAAAAGTTTAATTTGACACTTCATAACTAAATCTTCTCACTTGCGCAGGATAATGCGAATTATCTAAACAGAAAGTTGCTGTAGGTGTCATTTCACTACAAATTATAATTTGGGAAAGTATGTTGTTGTTGTGCTATTCAGTCCTAAGACTAGTATGATGCAACCCTCCATGCTAACTTCTACTGCGCAAGCCTTTTTATTTCCTTATAACTAGCAAAACATACATCCTCCATAATCTGCTTACAGTATTCCATCCTTACCCTCCCTCTCCTGTCCTTACCCCAAACACTTCCCTCTAATACTAACTTTACAAAAAACTCGAGTCTTAAAACGTGGCTTATTAATATATCCCTTCTCTTAATCAACGTTCTCCATATTTCTCGTTTTTCCTTATTCTGATAAGAACTCCCTCGTTGATTCTATCCACCCATCTGTTTTTTAGCATTCTCCTATAACACCACATTTCAAAGGGTTCTATTCTCTTCGTTTACGGAATTTCTCATCGTCCAGGTTTTTCACCAAATAACGCTACGCTGCATACGAATATTTTTAGCAACTATTTCCTAATATTCACATTTATATTATCCGTAAGTAAATTCCTCTTTTTCGTGAAAGCCTTCCTTCCCTGTGCTATCCTACTCTTTTTGTCTACTGTACTTCTACCATCCCTAGTTATTACGCTTCCCAAGTATCAGAATTCCTTAACTTCCGCCTAATATCCCTTTCCAATCTAACACCCTTTGTTATTCCACTGTTTCCCATACTGCACTCCATTACCTTGGCTTTCCCTCTATTAATAATTATATTTAACTCTTTCTCTAGGACCTCGTTAATGCCATTCATTATGGTTTACAAGTATTGTTCCGACTCCCCTAATAATACACTATTATCGGCAAAGCGTAATGATTTTTTTTGTCCTTGCAGTATGATTCCTTTTTCATATTCCGTTTTCACTTTCTTCATTGCCTGCTCTATATAAAACTTAAACAGCATGGGCGACAGACTGCATCATGATTTACTCATTTCTTGATTACGGCTTTTTTTCTTTATCTTCTATTCTAATTACTGCTGCCTGTCTTCTGTACAGGTTATGTATAAGCCTCCTTTCTCGATATTTTATTCCAGTCCTCTTCAAACTCCTTAATAGTGTTTTTCTGTTCACATTATCAAACGATTTTTCTAAATCTACAAATGCCAAAAAACGTAAAGTAGCATATATTTGGTCATTCATTTGAATTAAACCCTATTACAAGTTTTAGTTTTTATGTTATATAAATTCTAAGCTTTTTGCTCCGTATTATTCACGTACCGTACAATGTCCGAATTATAATGTCAAACGAATAAACAAAATATGAAAAACTAGTAAAGTGAAAACTTTATAAATATGTAACATTTATTTTTAAGTGTAAACAAGTTCTTATAGATAGGTATACGTTTCCTGTTTCATCATAATTTATGTTTAATTGGTAAAACAAAAATCATTTTTAGGTTATGTTCTTAAATAATTATGTGATCATCCTACTATACAGAAGCGAGTATTTTTTTTGATAAAGCTATTTCCAATTCCGACCACCATTCTGACAACCATAAATATGTAAATAATATTTTACTGGCCAGCCTCTATCCTATTGAATTTACATCGAAATACATCAGTATTAGTAATTTTATATTAATTCGTGTCATAGCCTAAACAATGCCATAAGGATTAATTCACAAAGTGAATCAATTCTCTTACTATTATTTGATGTTTTATCAGATGAACTGACACATTTATTTAAGAAGGTACATATTTAAGTAATTTTTTAAGTCAATATAGTCTTTTAATTCCAATTTTAAACTGTTTACCCGTACAGATTACCCTATGAACAAGAATTGCCTCTATCTTAATCATTGTTTTGATTTTGACAACACTTCTATTTTAGACTACATTTGCTTAAAAGATTAATTTCAGAAATGTTACTTATTAAAAATAAAAATAAGAATATGAACCTTAAGCGTGGCACTGACAGTCATAATAGCTTATAGGATGTGTTAAATTTACGTTCTTTGGTCGTTTACTCTTATAACTCTGATTCTATAATGTTTAAATTACAGTCTTTTTCAATTGAACGGTTGTCTCTTAAAGTTCGTTGGAAAACTTTGTAATATAAAGCTAATTCCTAAAATAAAAAATTGATGTGATGAAACGAATTTTTTTCGCACTCAAAATCAAATCTTCGTAAACGGAAAATGTAACTTCAGCGTTGTGTAGTCTCTCGTTCCGAAATGTTAAGGTTATCTACGTCTGGGCGAGAAACTCTGGAATTCTCTAATACTTGCATCAAACTTGGAGGATTCTGGTTTAAGCCAGCTGCGATCTGCCACATTATTGAGCGGCTGGGAGATCCGATGCTCGTTTAATATTATAACTTATATTGCTTTAGAGAAAATATCATTCGTGTCGTGGAACCATAATTCGTCCGATATCAGTGTTCACACTTTTATTACTGACAAAACTCATATATTATCTTTTATTGAAAATGATCAGTGTTGTTCATCTCATGGTACTTACACAATATAAATTTATTATAAGCTCAAAAAGTAAAGTTTCATTAATAGAAGTAACCAATTCATTAGAAAACTTTACTATTGAAATACATGGTGAATGTCTTGTTAAATTTCCGGCAAATTAAAAATATCTCTCATCAAATGCCGACTAATTTTAATAGAATATATTTTCCACTTATACGTGCAGTCAAATTTGGTGAAAGTCATACACACATAATTTGAATATTTACTCGTGGGCACTTGTGGAGTAGTAGTGATTTATAAAATGAGTTTTAATGCTTCTCAATAAAATATTTACTAAACAGAGAAAAAATGAGTTGTGTTTTATAACGAAGTAGCGAGGAGATAAATTCATGATTTGAACTAAATTTTTCGTTAATCAATATTGTAAATGATTACGGGTTTATTTAAATTATATAATAAAGTTACTTGCGCTTTAGGATATAATATAATACTTTTAATTATAAAAAACAATCACTTAGAGGGTTCCTGCGCGCTATTACAAAGAAATTAATTAATTAAAGGGGACGATTTTTAAATGTCAGAGAATTAATTACTTATTGGGGTAACCACGCGCAGCAGCTTTTCGTTCATTATTGACGAACCCGTTTTTATCAACTTTCGTCTCTCGATGCAGGTACTATGCGACCGGAACTTCCTTCTTCCTTCGGATTGAATTGTAAATTTTCACTCACTGCCGGCGGAAAGTGGGATGGACCTGGTACTGCCGGTGGTTGAGGAAAACCAAGTTTTTCCTCCTTCTTCCCTTTGGTTTATTTTGTTTTTATTACCTTCTCACTCTATCCTTTTCAACTGCTGTTACACTCTCCAGCTTCCTCTCCCTTTCAACATCCGTTCAATTCTCCAGTTTTCTCCTCCCTTCCACATCCTGATCAACTCTCCTTCTCTGCCTCCTCGCCTTCTCAACATCTTGCACAACTCTGAATCTTTTTCCACCTTCTCGCTTCCCAGCTAAACTCGTATCTTCCCCTTCTCCAAGGAAAAACGCAATTCCACGTGATGTTTGTTCCATCAATCCTCATGAATCCTTAGTCCAGCGCGGGAAATTTTCCATGACAAAGGACCAGTGTCCTTCGGACATTTTGAAGGGTGAACGTTCATACATAGATAGTAACGTCTCCCTTTCGACAGCCTTACGCTGGGAAAAACCACATCTGACCTGCCTGCATTTATTTTATTTTATTATATAAAGGAATATTATTCAAATAAAATAATGGACACAATAAGTCCTCTGATATAGAAATATTAAAAATAAATAAAAATTATTAGTTTACATTTCATGAGCATAATTGGTTGGCGAGTTTTCAACCCATTACTATTTCATAAATTAATATTTTAATTCACACATATTTCTCTTGGGAGCAAAATGAAATAAATTTCTGTTATACAATGAATACAAATAACACTTATTTTGTTTTAATAAATAGATTAAGTCTTCTGGAAGTATTTGTCTTTGCACTGGTGCTGCTTCACTTTTTCTAAAGACAGAATTATGGTGGCTGGCGAATTCATTCCTGGAGTTGTTTGCACTGCGCACTTGTGGTCTTATAAAACGCTCCCATGGGATGCGATTAAGGGAACTGAAGGAATTTCCCGTCCGTGAACGACTGTGTGACGCCACCGTGATGCTTCTAGTCTCAATTACAGAACTGTGCATGTTACAAAACTTGGTTCTCAATTTAAGACATACATTTTAAGAAATGATTTATAGGAAAAGGACTTATTCATGAATTATAAAAATGAAATTCCCATCACCAAAAAGGTTAAAAGAAATACTGCGACATAAAAGTTAAAAATTCATCATTCTGGGAGTAACATTGATCTCAACAAATGTCAGCTGAAATTACCTAGTATGAAGTCAATTAAAGATTGATAACAGTTCTTATTATCAATGTGAAAATTATATAAAAGAACTTAAAGGATTTCTCTTGACCATTTAGAGGCTGTTATCCCTTTTGTTCCTTGCGTCGTTAATTTAGCGTAGTGCTATGTCCATTGTCTTTTTGTTCTATTACTATTTCTTTGGGCGACTTCGTTTATTT
The DNA here is from genome assembly GCA_034510155.1 of Eucriotettix oculatus. Lineage (NCBI taxonomy): Eukaryota > Metazoa > Arthropoda > Insecta > Orthoptera > Tetrigidae > Eucriotettix > Eucriotettix oculatus. The sequence goes on along the minus strand of CM067376.1, from coordinate 53,004,931 downwards.
AATATTCAACAATTCTCCGCACTGCTGCATTATAAATTTTCGGTTCCTACTGTTTTCATTTTCACATAAATCAATTGTACGTATGTAAGATATTCAATATATTTTTCCTTGAAATTTTAATTCAGAGTTATTACAACATTCTCCTCTTGAAGAATATTTGCTACGATCGTGATACATTAGTATTAGTTTTCTTTAATATACATGTCTTAAAGACATGAATAATCATTTTAAATTGTTATTGCACATGACTATAGTTTCACCCGTAGTTTAATTTAATTATTTCAAAAAACTGATGTTAATTAATGCGAGAGTTGGTAAGAATGTAACAAAATGAATTTTATTAGAAATCGTACTTTATTTGTACGTATAGTCTCCTTCCTTCAGTATATAAGTGGCTCAGCGAGTTGACGATTTTTTCGACACATCATAAAACATAGATTTTGTTCAACTCGGAAAATAATCCATGACGGCCTCCATAACTTCCTCATTTGATGAAACTTTCTTCCCACCTAACCAATTTTTTTAAGTTCGGGAACAAACAGAAGTCAGTTGGTGCTAGGTCTGGCGAATAGGGTGGATGAGTAACTTACTGAAGCCCAAATCTTATCCTTTCCCCATCGAATCTGCTGCTGTTTGCGCTGGCGCAACAGCACTTTTTTGGACGCCAATCTGGTCGTTTCTCAATCAGCATCCGTACCAAAGGATCAGCATAGTAGAATCCAGTTGTGGTTGTGCCCCTTTTCCGAGAAATCTATGAATATTATAGTCTGAGAATCCCAAGAGACAACTTTCCAGCGAAGAAAACGGTCTTCGCCTTCTTCAGTGCACTTTCACCATTTTTTATCCTCCGTTTTGATGGTTTTTTGTTTTTGGAATGTAGTGGTTTATCCAAATTTCATCGACGGTTACGAATCTGTGTGAAAAGTCTTGTGGGTTAGGCCTAAAAATTGCTAGATTCTGCGTTGAAATAGTTTTCTGAATCCGGTTTTGGTCCAATGTCAACAGTCGCGGGACCCACGAGACAAAAATTGTTCATGGCCATTTTTTCATGTAAAATGAAATGCACTTACCCAATTGAGAAGCCGACGGTATCAGATGCCTCACGCACATTTAGTCTGAGATCTTCTATTCCGACTTTGCGAACTTTTTCGGTGTTTTCCTGAGTGTGGTGACCTCAGCTGGGCGGCTGGAGCGAGTTTCATCTTCGATGCTTCCGCGACTTCGTTAAAACTCATTAATACTGTAGTAAATGGTCTGCAATACTGTTGCAAAGTTCCCATGAACTTAATCCAATTCGCTTTTGATTTTTGGAACTGTCCAAATGATAGCGTTAAATTCGTTTCTTCCCTTTGTCTCCTCCTGACTACAGAAAGCTGCCAACAGTTAACCACGACTGTAATATTTTTAAAACTTTTAGGAATATCTTTACCAAAAATGGCGCGGAAATGAATAATTTCTTCCTGATTCATAAAAATGTACGGTACTTATGAAACAACCCTCGTAGACAAGTTTGTCCGTTCCATTTTAATCATCAGTATTTATTTATAGAAGCAATTATTTAGATTTAGAATTAAAATTTATCTTGTAGGCACTCAAAGATTCCCCATTGTCGTAGTCTATAATCACTCACCTTTTACCTGTCAATTAATTAGATGAAAATTTATACATTCAAGACTCAGTCAGGACACTAAACCATTTTCCAGAAAAGCTGGTGAATTTCACGTTACACAATTTTGCGGTACAATGAAGTTCGCTATTTTCCAGGCGACGGATGACAATGCAGCTTTCCGCTAAACCCACAACAACATCCAGCCAATTAGCAGGCGATATTGAGCAAGACCGAGTAGATAGAGGAAGTCTTGTTCTACGTTTCTTTGTTTCTTTCTCTTAAGAGGATATTTTTACCCTTGAGATTCCAAACGAAAATTAAATAAAAGTGTCCCAGAATCAGCAATAAGAATATTTAATTAGCCCCGGACGAAATTTCACAATTTAAAATATGATACAATCCACGTTTTTACACTAAATATAATTTTCAATTCCCCACAGTCGTATGAATATTAAACACACTCACATATAGTATCAAAATTCCCCTAATGAAACGTTTCAATACCCTTCCTATGCTATGAAAGGGGAAGTTGCCTGTTTGAGGATCACCCTCATGTACTCCCTCCCCCTCCCCCAAAAAAAGAAAATCGCATTTGTATTTAATCCTTTTCATTTCATTAATTAGTGGACTATATATCTGTCGTATAGAATCTATATTAATTCGTCTATATTATGTCCAATTGTCTTCCTATATGAGTGGAATGTATACGAATTGGCTACTCGTGAATTTTTTTAGTTACGTTTTACGTCACCCCAGAAAATAATTTTTACAAAAAGGACTGCAACAGTGACAGTGTTCTACCAATACACTGCGACAAATGATCGGAATCATAATATGCTGCATCTCTAAATCGGTCTAATTTTTAAAACTTTAAAATTTATCATAAAGTTGTCATTTCTGACAGGACTTTCTTCCTTCGTACATATTTTAAATAAATTTAATTTTAGAAAATAGCCACGAACGATGACATAGCGAGCAAGATCATGCATTTGAGTACAATACAAATCTTGTAACTGAAGCACCAAAAATGCTTTTCCTTCAAAGCATCTTTTCTTCGTTAATGAACGATTCAAATTGTATTTCAATTGGCTGCTTGTGCCAGCCCATTACGGTTCATCTTAGTACGGCCGCGTCTATATGTACTCAGTGGCCCACAGCACAGAAAGGAGGAGGTTTGCCGAACTTAAAAAGTGCTGCAGGGATGAGGGAAGTGAAACGCAACACTGATAATGTGAATTTCTGATTACAGACAGAAATAATGTGCTTAGCTGAGACACGACCAGCTGACTGCTTTAATGGGAACGAGTGCGCCGCTGGGCGGGTAGTTTAAAGTCTTTGAAATTGAAGCAAAAATCCACACTACCGAGGAAGTATTACTATCAACGTTCTCTAAATAAGTAAGAAATAATTCTTCTTTAATTTATTTAAGTACATAAGCACCTGCCGCGCCTGTGTATAAGTAAATACCAATATAAATGCTTCTTCTTTGTCTCATGTCACCGTAATAAGTAATCAGTTTCAAATGATAAATATATTCCAACGCCTCACTCCTCATTTTATCTTCAATACCTCATTACAACAATATCGTATAATGATAATAAATACTTTTTGTGATTGCGATTATTTGTTGTAATTTAAATATTACTGCTCAAGAACGCTGTTGGTAAAATGCAAAGTCGGCATAAGAAAAGGACGTGCTCAGCCGCATTCAAATACAACCACGAAAAATCTCGCGAAGCAGCGAAGAAGGGGACAAATGCTAGAGGGAATTCTGTATTCTGAGTCCAAGGAGACGAATAATGCAAACAGTCGCAGGATTCGAGGGGCCAAAGGGTGGAGCATAAATATTGAGGAGAAAGTGCTTACACTGGTGGAGTAATAATTACATCCGTGATCCAACAAAAAGCTAGCCTGAGGGCCTCACGACTCAACTCAAAGTCCAGGCAAAGACGCAACTTGGAGACAGATTTAGCAAGGCACCACTCAAACACAAAAACGTCTTCAGACGTCAAAACTTCGCGGAACCTGGTTTAAAATCACGGCTTCGACGGAAACTGATGATTCAGCTACCTATAGGCAGGAAAAATGTTCACTTGCCAATGGACAATCTGCACTGTAGTCGTACAGAGATTAACGAAGCAGTGCATGTTACAAAAATGGTTTACATTATCGGAAGACTGTAATGTATGGATTGAAAATGAGAGAAGAAAATCAGGATCGATTACTGTAGAATTATAAAATTTTAGTCAATGGGAGAATAAATGCTTCTATTGAAGCTCAGATAAAAATTGTAAATCTTAAGTTAGAAGACAAGAATGGAAAAAATGTCGACCGGACCCAGGAATGGAAATGAGGAACCTCCACTTTTTGTTTCTCCGCGGTATTTGTTTAAGAAACTATGTTCGTTAATGTCATCAATATTGAGTAGAGTAACATCTGTTCGACTGACAGTAATTCTGATGCGAATTTTACTGGAATTTAGAGATATTAAACCTGAACAAAAAGAAAGCGCCAACCACATAACGGCCAAAATAAATTCAATACTACTTTTGAATGGTAGTCAAAGTAACCAAAATAGGGCTAAAGGAAATTACATTATAGGCTAGTACTTTTTAAAAAAACCACACACATTCATGCGCCAATTTTATTTTTATTATAAGTAATAATAATTTTTAAGTGCCCTCAGGCTTGACTGCTAAATTATTTGAAAACTATTAGATTTGCGGATATAAATATATTACACATTATTTACACTAGTATGACGCATGATTTTATTACAATTAATTTAATTTGTGACACGAAATTAAGTTATGAATTCTTTCGAAGGGAAATTCGAATTTCTGCTAGAAGAAAACCCTAAACCGAGGTGTCGTGATGGCTACGAATGTTCACTGTCTGGAGAGTAAGAAACGGTAGGTCAGTTATCAGGAAAATTCCCAAAACTACGTTTCCCGTGCCTCCCCCTCCCCCATGCCCCAGTGATCAGTTTTCATAGGGTGGTGGGAAAGACAATAGAATAATGAGAAAATTTGGCCACGTGACAGGTGTCATCGCCTTTTATATTTGTTGGGTGGAAGAGTCAATTCTTGTTCGACTTTCAGAGAGAATGGAGTTCTACTTCAGGCTCAGCTTTTAGAGAGATTAAACAGTCTGTTCTGCGAGAAAAATAGGTTTTTCGTTAGAAAACATAGATAGTGGCATATATTGTGTATGAAACGCAGTCAATCCCAGTCAATCCAACAAGAAATGAGGTGCCAGGCTGATGCCGCTGAGGACACCAACGAGTCACCAAGGAATTTCCTAGAACCAGTGTCGAGAGGAACATTGATCTCTCTAGACGACGGAAAAATTTGGCTTATGTTGACGGAGAAAAGTCCAAACAGTATGTAAGTCTTGGAAATCAAAGACTCTGCTGCTTGTTAAACACAAGGGTACGAGAGAGAGAGAGGAGAGAGAGAGATCGTTGTAGATAAATTCGAAAACAAATAATTTTTCTTTTCTATTACTTAAAAATAAAAAATGCTTTCATGTAAATAATAAAATCAAAAACGTACGTAATTTAAGTAGTTAATAATTATTCTTCCATTGAATATAGTTGAATCATCCTGACGGCATTGGTAAAATTGTTGTACTGAACTAGTAGGATTTGAACAGAAAGATTTAAATTTCACTTTATAAATAAATAATCACCTATAAGTCAAAACAGGTTTAATACCATAATGCACTTCAATGGATTCATCTACATTGAAATTAATCGAATAAACAGACAGAAAAAGCGTCGTACCTTATTTTGGTGATATCAGGTAAACATAATTATATTTGAGAAAGTGGAAATCCCATTAATTAATTTTTGTGTCAAAGACATAAAGATATAAGTAAAAGATCATAACCAAATGATAAGTTTAAACGAGAGAATCTAATAAACCACCATATAATTTATTCAGTTGTTAAGTGTACTGTTTTATATTGTAAATAATATTTTGCCGTTATTATAAATTTACTTCTTTTAATAAATAACATATTTGAAATAAGTCTTTTCTTAAGATTCACTTCTTTACCTAAAACAACAGTATTATCAAAATTAAAGGAATTATTAAATTCCAAACAGTATTTAATAACTGGAGACTGGCTATATAAATGAAATTTTAAATTAGCTTTAAGTTCTTTGATCTAATTGACAGAGATCTCTTCGTCTGACCAGTGTAGCAATACAAACAGTTATTACAGAAAAATGTTTCGAATTTAATCATTCTTTTAATTTTGATTAAACTATTATTTTAGATTAGGAAGTAAATTTTAAGATATGACTAATGTCAGGAATGTTATTCATTAAAAGGAACAAATTTACTGTCAATGTAAACACGACAGTTTGTAACTTAATAAATTGTATGATCGTTTATTAGATTGTCTCGATTAATTTTATCTTTTTGTGTTGATTATTTAGTTTCTTTCTGTGAAGGACTACAATGAATGATTAAAACGTCAACTTGTGTTACAAACGTTTCATTTTTTTATTATGAGTCTATTACACGAATCGATAATCCTTCATATGTTTTAGTCAATCACAGACGTACATTGTTCTTATATCCTTAATGATGTTGAAGTTTGCATTATTTTATTTTATAAACTGCAAATGTTACAAAAATGTTTTAATATAATAGAAGAGAAGTCTGAATAATATTTTAAGTGGCATGGAAGCCAGGCTGTGTTTTTAAGTAATTCGAGATTCTCTATGCTGGGTAAATATAATTCCTTAATTTGTTTCTCCTTGACACAGCGAATGAGGCGTCGTTCTCGGAGCAGCGGCGTTTTCTGCCCGGTTGCCAGGCAACGGACTATCTGTAGGGCATCTACCGCCTCTGTCGGCAGCCGTGTCCCTGTCAAAGTTAAGGACCTTGTTTGTCGAGTTGCAGACTACTTGGTCCCCTGACATCCGTGTTTCCTCGCAGACAAAGACTCCGCTTCAGCCCTCGCCACACCCCACAAGTGGCAGTACTTACGTTCATCCCCTATTAGTTAGAACACTGCCAGTAAACACTCCAGCCACGGAATTGTGACAGGTATTCAAATAGCACGGTCCTGCAAATCAACTCAAGAAAAACTCTCTTCCGATATTATATCCATTTTATAGGTTACTTCAGTCATTAAAAAAAAAGAAACGTGTATTGATAGGGTTTTACGCTGCATTATCGCATTCAATTGATAGACAAGTCATGAATGTACTATATTAATTGCAGTCTTTTAATTCTTTCTGAAATTATATTAATGAACGGCTCCTGATATTAGTACACCTTTATCATCGGTTTCCACAGTGTCAAATTTTTAACGTTTTCATGATAATAAGTAGCACGGTCACTTACAATTGGAAATTTGCATATCATCCCAGTTGTTGTTGTGGTATTCAAACCTAAGACTGGTGTGATGCAACCATCCATGCTAACCTATCTTGTGCAAGCCTTTTCATTTCCGCCTAACTAGCACATCCCACATCTATCGTAGTTGCTTATCGTATTCCATCCCTAGCCTCCCTCTTCTGTCTTACCCCACACACTTCCCTCTAATGAAAATTTTACAAGACCATCGTGTCTTAAAACGTGGCTTATTAATGTATACCTTCTCTTGGTCAACGTCCTCCATCTTGTTAGCTCTTCTCTTATTCTGCTTAGAACTTCCTGGTTAGTGATTCGATCCACATATCTGATTTTCAACATACTTATTTTTGGGGGGTAACAGGCTACATGAGGGTGATCCTGAAACAGGCAACTCCCCTTTAATAGCATAGGAAGGGAATTGAAAAAGAGGGGATGCGGAAGGTAGAGCAAGGTAGCCAAGGGTTAACTAGGGCCCCCGGGCTATGGTTTAAGGATCCTACCCGGTGTTTCACCTAAAGAGATGCAGGGAAAACCCTAGAAATCCTGCATCAGGTAGGTCGGGCATTGGGTACTATTCTCACGCCCTTCCGAATGACGGGAGACGAGTTTGCTGTGGGGACGCAGCATTCCCTTCTCCATGTCTTCAGGAAGTTGGCCGACTGATGCAATGGGATCAGCATACAACTCTTGCCATATGCCCAAGGTCTTTGACCCCAGTACATATACCTCCTAAAATAGGTGAAGGTGTCTCGGCATATGAGAACTTTGATAAAAAGTACCCAGAGAGAGTGCGAGGCATTCCCGACATGATCAGGCGAGCCCCACAGTCACTCTCCAAGAGTACCACATTTCAAAAGCTTCTATTCTGTTTTGTCTGCAACTCAAATCATCCACGTTTTGCACCCATATAACTCCACTTCTTTTTAATAGGCTACATGAGGGTGATAGTGAATCAGGCAACTCCCATTTAATAGCATAGGAAGGGATTTGAAAACGGGGGATGTGGAAGGTAGAACAAGGTAGCCAAGGGTTGACTAGGGCCTCCGGGCTGTAATTTAAGGATCCTAACCTGAGTATCACCTATAAGAGGTTCAGAGAAAATCCTACAAAACCTGCATCAGGTAGGCCGGGCTATTGGGTCCTATTCTCACGCCCTTCCGAGTGGCGGGAGACGAGTTTTCTGTGGGGTCGCAGCATTCCCTTCTCTGTTTCTGCACCAGTGTTTAGAAGACTGTTGGCCGACTGATCCTATGGCATCAACTGACAACTTTTACCGTGTGCCCAACGTCTTCGACCCCGGTACATACACCTACGAAATAGATTAAGGTGCCTTGGCATGTGAGAACCTGGAGAAAATCAGAGGAAGAGAATACGAGGCATTCCCAAAGCAGTCAGGCGAGCCACCCAGTCAATTTGGAGGGAAATACTTGCGAGAGAAAACTCGCACAGGTAACCCTTTTCATTATAACTCCACGGTCCATACGAACATTGTTAATAATGACTTCCTAATATTAGCCGTAAGCAATTTCAGATTTTCTGGATAGCCTTCATTTCCTGTACGTACTACTCTTTATGTCTACCCAAGTAGCAAAGTTATTAAATTCCTTCAAAATATCCCTTACAAATTTAACACCCGTTGTTGTTTCTCTATTTCCCATACTGCCCTACATTGCCTTGGTTTTCCTTCTATTAATCGTCATGTTGAACCTGTTTTCCGGGATCACGATCATACCATTTACTATGTTTCCCAATGTCTTCTTCTGACTTCCCTAATACTACAATATCATCAGCAAACCTTACGGTTTTTATTTCTTCTCGTTGCATTTTGGTTCCCTTTCAAATTTATTTTTAACTTTCTCTACACATAAATCTCAAATATAAAGAGCATGGGCGACAAACTGTATTCTTGTCTAACTCGTTTTCTGATATCTGCTTTGTATTATTGCCCTTCAATTCTAATTACTGCTGGATGTCATATGTAGAGGTTATATATTGTTTCCTTAAATTTATGACATTGCATAATTGCATATTTATCGCAGTCTTCCTTTCCCTTCTGCTGCTTCGAGGACCTAATATGAACTAGTGGAACAAAAAGGGGACTCGCTAATATTTTTCATTCTATTTAAATTTATTTTTAAAAAAGGGCCGTTTTTAAAAATAAGAAAAATTAAAACATTTTACTTCGTTTGGTTTTTATAAATAAATTAATTTTGACATATTTTACTGGTATATATGGGTTTCTGAAGTTAATAGAATGTTTTAAAGATCACAATGCAACATTTTGTGGAAGCTACAATAGAATCAGAATGTCCTATTTGGATTAATAACGAATTATTATGAAAAATTATATAAGATAATAAATTTGTAATACTGTTTTTAAGCGATTGTTTTTCATTCCTTCCTTCCTCCATGGCTCTATAGCCCATTGAGGGCCTCGGCCTATCGAGTCGACTGCGGACTGTCATCTTGCATGACTTATTCCGAATTTGGAGTGTTAGCGTATTGATCCGCCAACAGTCTTAATCCCGGTCTTCTGGACCATGATTGTTTTTCGTTATTGGATAATATGTACACAGTCTAATAGTAAGGAACAAAAAAATTAATTTGAATTGGTAGAACAATATAATTTTGTTTACAAGAGAAATAGATCAGAAAATTTCATCACTCCTGATTTCCCTTTTTTTACAGTTTGGGAGACGTAGAATCCATATAAAATTATATTTATTATTTTCTTGAATGTTTAATTACTTTAATTACACTAGTATAATATTTAAATTTAAAATCCAATATTTCGCTGCTAGCATCGCGTAAAAGAGAGCTATTAAAATTTCTTCTTGTAACTAACGATTTGTTGTTATGGGTCCAGTCCAAATGTATCTCCTTATTACAGCCAATTACATAGTCGAAATGTTATATCGAAACTACACTTTCTGAGAAAATTAACTGCCATTAAATAATAGTAAAAAACCCTCGTTCGTAGAATGTACGTATTATTACGTACATATTATTACCACTGCATAGTCAGAATTTAAAACACGAAATTGGTTATGAGGATGTAGAAACAATTTATATATACTTTTATAAATGCAATTGGTATGAATTTGAGGAAATAATGTGGTGACATTTCTAAAAAAAATATATAATTTTTAGAATAAATCATTATTTAATGCTTGAACGACCTTTGATGGACTTTCGCTTATTAAATGCCTTCCAGATTCGATAATTAGATTTTAATTTTGAGGCAAAGCGTCGAATGTTTTTATAGAATTTTATAAATTTCGACATGTCAACCTTGTTTCAATTACGGACTAAATTGAAAATCAAAATTAAATGTAAAATTTGGACGAGACGTGGTATGTATGTTGCCCATTGTTGTCAGTATTTGACAAGTGATCCGACATATTCTGGGGTAATGTAGATTCTAGGGGAAAAATTAAAATTTTATATATTTAATAAAATACATATATCAATTTATATTTGACAATATGAAGGTAAGTATAATATATTAAGCATTTTAAAACAAGTTATAATTTATTTCTTTGAAATTTTTTTTTAAAAAATTGTAAGATTTTGATTAATTTGGTCTTTTTAATTGTAGATATCTACGGAATGTGCCGAAAGCTTCTTTTTATATTTTAGAAAATTTTAATCAATATAATATAATTATGGCCTTTATTAACATTTACATTGCGTTTCTTTTCTATTCATGTACATTTCCTTTATGTTTCATCCGACCACACTAAATCGGATTAAAGGAGATAATCTGTCGTACACGAGCAACGTAGATTCTTTCAATTGGGCTTGTTTGAAATCCATTAGCGGTATCCATCATTAAAACAGTGTATAGAATCTACATCAACAACAAAACGGATTTGCAATTCCAGAATTATTTACAAAAGTTAATATATTAAAGTATATTATCAAATTGACAAAATTTAATTACCTCAGAAAAAAGTAGTCTACTGGTGGTCAATGAAATGGGAAAATTACTGTATTATTAATAATAAAACATAAATATGTTCATTTAATGTTGATCAAATTACAAAATGTAAGACTTCCGATGACAATCGTTAATCTGGCTTCTTGGGCTCAACTTCATTGCGATTTCTTAATGTCTAACCTTCAAGTTCCACTTCAGTAAAATTCTTTCATTTTTCATTAAGTGAAAAGCAACCTTCAACATCTCTATACAGTAACTTCAATTCCACAGCGACAGGCCCCTTGATCATCAACCTCAAAAACGCCTGAACAACTGCTGCTAATGACTTATTTTGCGGACAAAAATCATTCCCATTAATTGTGTTTCTTCTAAACGGCGATCCTTTTGCCTTATTCAAACTGTCGGATTTCTCTAAAAGACATAACTCATATGAAGAAACTCAGAGAAATTTATACTTATAGAAACTGCCTAATTGTTGTTAGTGTAGTTTTCTGTTCTTAGACTGGTCTGATGCAATTCTCTAGGCTATTCTATTCTGTGCAAGCCTCTTCATTTCTACTTAACTAACACGTCCCACATCCTACCTAATTTGCTTAGCGCTTTCTATCTTTGGCCTCACTCATCTTTTCTTAGCTCACACTATTCCCTCTAATGCTAATTTTACAAGACCATCACGTCTCAAAATGTCGCCTATTATTCGATTACTTCTCTTTGTCAAAGGCCTCCATATTGTTCTCTCTCACATCTTATTCTGTTACGAAATTCCTCATCAGTAATCCTATCCACCCATCTGATTTTCAGTATTGTCCTATAGCACCACATTTGAAAACTTCTATTGTTTTCCTTTCTGCAACTCCTACCGTCCACGTTTCGCACCCATATAACGCCACACTCCACTTGAACATTTTTAGTAATGTTTTCCTAATATTCATATTTATGTTAAGCGTAAGGAAATTCCTCTTTCTTGCGAAGGCCTTTAATGCCTGTGCTATCCTATTCTTTATGTCTACTAGACCTCAGTTACTATGCTGCCCAAGTAGCATAATTCCTTTAGTTCCTTCACAATCTAACACCCTTTGTTATTCCACTGTTTCTCATACTATACTCCATTACGTTAGTGTTCCTTCTATTATTCTGCATGATATATTCTTTCTCCAAGGGCCACGTTTATACCATTTAAAATTTCCAATTCTTCTTCTAACTCTCCTAAAACCACGGTATCAGCAGAAAACCTTGGAAGAAAACCATAGGGAATGCCTTAATATATTAAATTTTAATAATAAATTCAGCAAATTACATAATACATTCTTAATCCATTTTATGTTGTACAGACTATTTCTTGTTATAGGTGTATATATTGTACCATTGGACATATTTAGCTTAATGTGGAAGTATAGGAAGTAAATAACAATGTTAGCATTCAGACGAAGCATATATAAAGAATAGAGGGGAATTAGGCGACATGAAATTATTACTATGATGGATTTATTTGCAGCCTGTTTGTTGTAAATTCATACGTTATAAAGTTGAGTGTATTAAGGTATATCGAAAAAAACTGTTCAATGTGACAAAAATATGATCTGTATTTATAATTAATTTACAATAATTACATTTATTTTAATAATTAAAAAACTGGTCATATGAACAGTTTTCATTTAGGAAAGCTATATACCAAAATAAAAATATTAATCGAACAACCATTATAAAAAGGACTATCTATATAAATACGAGAAATAAAACATTCATCAATTTCCATTAGTTCCACCTTCAGAGAAAACTTCTCATATTTACCAGACAAACTGTTCGTGACCTAAGAAGCCTATTTTGGTACCTACTTGCTGAAATTAAAAATAATTAACACTAAAAACATTATTAATATTGAGAAAAGGTATAGATTGGAACAGGGATTGCTTAAAATTTAAATCTAAAAGTACTTTTATACGTTTTTAACTTTAATAACATCAACTCTCAAGTTGTTTTAAATTTCACTTATTTAGGTTAATATATTTTATGAGAGTGTTTAAGGTGGGCAGAAACGTCATCGTGAGGGACCTGCTGAACGCATCTTCTCGCTTAAACGGGCTATGAAATGCGCTCCATCCTTTATAGCCAGAGACACCCGCAGCTCCGGGCAGAAACAAATGTATAACATCAATACAGTAAGCCCTCTCAGGAATAAAAATCACTAGAGTTATCTTTTGACACAAGAAAAAAGCTCTCCACGCATGATGAATGATAGTTCCATTGGATGAGAATTTAAATAGCGGGCGTGTTATAACTGAACGAACAATATTATCATAAATATTTTACATTAATTTTTACGTAACTCCAGTGAAGATATATAGGTTGTGAAATCAATTGCTCTAAAATCTTTAACAAGCAACAATAACATTTTTTTCCATACTGTGCTCAAATTATTAAATTAATAGTTACAAATTAATACTGTTTGGGAATAAATAAGACAACCAGCCAACTCGTCAGGAAACAAAGCTTTTAATTTCTTAACTTTGAAACCTCGTCAAGTGATAATTAAAATCTACATGTATAAATCTGATATATGATACAAGTATACTTACGAAATCAAGAGATTAAAATGGACGCAAATTTGTACATGCTTATCGACCAAACAAAGCGGCCGAAGTGATAGTTACATCCAATTGTCCTAAATCGTAACGTTAACGTAAAAAGCAACAATGTAAAAAATAATACATTGAATGAGCCGGAAGTTATTAGAAGTGCAATTAGAATTATATAAAATTGTTTGACATGAATACTTAAATAAAATTTATTCGGATACTGCCGAAGTTCTGGTCTTTTCGGAAATCTCAGAATAAATAAAAGAAGTAAAAAAAGTTACGGTTCCTTCTTTAATAGCAGATAAGTCGCTCGAGACTCATTGTTGTCGGCCTTGTTTGAAAGAAGCCGCTAATTGTTGAGGCCACGCTAGAAGCGCTGGACAGTGCACGGGCGAGCCACGATGGCGTAAGGGTAGAATTGGGTCCACAAGAATCACTACCGTAGTTGCAGGTGTTGGGTCCCGAACACGCTACCAGAATACTGGTAGTGAGAGGCCACACGGATTCTGTGCTTGATTTATTTATATTTTAATAGTCGACCTTACATTTTGTGTGTTTTTGTACGAGACAGTCGGCGGCGATACGCGGACCGCGCCCTGAGGGATTCTGTTAATCTTAGTGCTCGAATAAATGGACAGTTGTTTTAAATAAAACTCTTTTGGTGATTTTCCTTGGTTAAATTATTTGTCGTCCTCCAAAATGAATTCCGAGAAGTGATCTGGCATCGTAGCTAAACGACCGAGAGATAAAGCAATATATAAATTTAGTTTTGCCCCTTTTACAATCCTTGAAACAATCGTTTCTTTGCATCGAACGGTGAGACGATGAAAAATAATGCTGTTGTCTGCTACTAATGGATGGTAATAATTTATGTTTTTTGATTAATAATTTTAGTTTTCAGATACTATAAAGACTGTTGTCACTTAAGTGAAATAAAAATTAATTGCACAAAGTAAATTATTTCTCTAAAATTGATCAGGTTCAGGTTTGAGTTTGTGAAAGTGTGGGCGACCTAGAAATTTAATTATGACAGTCCTGTTTTTGAGTAATATACATGAAACTGATTTCACGCTTAGCTAGAAAGAATACAAAAATGATTAATATCAATGAAACAATAATGCAAATAGTACTAAATATTTAATACAGTTTAATGTATGTGGGAGGAGGAAAGAATAAAATTTGTCGGTAAGTATAATCTGATGGGATCTGCGAAAGAGTGTAACACGCATCATTACATTTTGGCGCCTAACGTGGGGCTGAAATGATATAATCCAAAGTGTTATATACTCATAATACTTTCTGGACTGTCTTAATTAACCTCTATATTATACAAACACTTGCAACAAGGTTCCCACACACACTAGTTTTAACAACTTCGTTACTTTGCTTATTACTTTGAGGACAAGATTGATAATAAATAACAAAAATAGTTTATTATTAAGGTCACATCTTTTATCTGCTGAAGTCCCAAATTAGAGACGAAACGCTGTGGTTTTATATTTTTTCTGAGTTCTGAGACCATGACATTTACTGGCTTTCTTATTATAATTACTACGACTAATACTACTACTACTACTTGGGTCTAAAGCCCTATAAGGGTTTTGGCCTCTCGCACAATGTTTGCCCATTCTTCTCTGTTCACCGCCTTTGACCTCCATCTTCTAACTCCTATTTTCCTCGACATCATTCAGCCATCTCGTCCTTGGTATACCCTTCAGTCCTTTTCCCCCAGGCATCCCTGTATAAACTTTCCTAACTTCTGCTCTTAACATCAGCCACTATATCTGAAATGTTATACAGTATTTTTAATTATTCACTATTTCTCATCTTACATTGCACATTGACATTTACCGGACCATATATTTTCCTCGGTGTCTTTCTTTCCCATTAGTAGTTCCTCGTTGGTCAAAGTTATTGTAATTGAGGTATAATATATATTTTAAATATTATTAATTACCGATATCCCATGGTAGGATCCGTTCCCTTAATTTGTTGTTTCTTCTATTTAATTTTTCTGAGCCTAAACATGTAATGTGCTGTGCCTACTAAAGAATGCCTCGTATTGCCTTCATAGATTCTTTTCCAAGTAGAATTACTCTTCCTTTATCTCTTAGCAAATTTTGGTAATCTTCGGCGAATCAGTATACACATAACCATTAATTTATCTCTTTACATCTATAGACGTTTCCCAAATCACTTCTAACTTTTTTTCTATTAAAAAACTTTTAGATCCTTTATTTTTTTCAGTCCTTTTGGTGAGTATGGGTTTATTGTAAAATTTAAAATTACTTGATTTTCAGTTTTTAAAGATAATATGTAGCTCAAAATTCATCTTCGTTCTCTTTTCACCTTTCCCTTTTCAGTTACCTTAATTTACTACCATTTTGTTTAACATAACTGAAGTGTGGATACATTTCCGAAATTCTATTAGATGATCCAGCCAATGAAAGAATTGAATTTTTTCATCGACATCCCACACAAAATATATACTTCAAGAATTTCATGAAAATTAAATGAAATATTTTATATATTCTACTTGTTTCCAAAACTTCTAGCGTATTAGTTTAAATTAAATTAAGAACTCTTTGTCTGTCATTTTTGTAACAGTTAACTTGCACACTTAATTACATTCTCTTTGATGGTTTCAAGTAGACTACATACAGTGTCCATTGTTATTGTTTTCAACATTCGAATGCTTTGGTTACTGAACCAAAATGGATTATGAGTTGTACAGTCTGCAATGTGCCGCGAACGACGTGACAGATTTTAATGATGCCAGGTTGTTGCTATTTACCTGTTAGTATGTAGCTGCCCATTTATCTCGGCCCTGGAAACTGGAGAGGCGCCAAGTGTGCGAACATCTGAACACTTGACGCGCTAAAACAGGGGCTGACAGCTAACGAAGAGCCGCTTCCTCTCTCTCCCTGCTTGCTCAGTTTGTTTTATAATGGACCTCGTTAAACCTACAAGTCCAGCTGAACTGCTCGAGTACTCAACTTCCGAGCTCGTAAATCATCGTTCAGCGGCAGCTTCAAATGTAGTCATTACTACGAAAGCGAAAGATAACATTTTCCCTCACTCTAATTACTCTACCAGAACGAGAAAGGGCATTTAAAGTCAATCGGGAATCCAGGAATTATTCTCAGAAAGCCTTAGCTTCGTAGAACCTTCAATAATGACCGTAATTTCACTGAAAATTTTCTTAATCACGAGATTGTAATATAAAATATTAAATTTTTTTCAGAGCTGGTTATAAGAAACTCAACAAAAGTCCTTTTTAAATATAGGAACCGCGTCAGGTTTAAAAAGTAATTGAGGGATGTGGATTTACACGAGGAGCAATAATTAAAGCTTTTCCTCAATCTGATTAATTGAACAGTACTAGTTGTCATATTTATAATACTACGGAGACTTGTAATTCCGCAAATTATATAACATATAATAAAATATAATAAATATTTTGGAACACAAACCAATTTTTTTGAATTTAGCAGACATTTTGATCAACAGTTGTGATCATTACTTTCGACTTCTCACATAAAATATTATCTGTATTGTTCTAAAGTAACCCTCTGTCATACAGGTAACTTTTAACAAATAATTATAGAATTACTTAGATATTGTAATGTATTGGGGCATAGTTGTGGACAAAAATGGACCAGAATGGCATAATGAAATAGAAACATAGAGCTAGAAGCCTTATTCTTAACTAAACAATTAATTACTGACACCGACAAGTTTGCAAAAAGATTCATATCTTAGAGAAATTTAATATTAAAAACATTATAATTCTCTATCGTAATATCACATAAATTTATAATATGTATAATAGAGGTCATTGGTATGTTTCTCTATCCTCTTCACCCTCTTCATTCAAACCATTTCTGTTCTTGATATTAAACTGGTCTTGAGTGAATGTTACTTCTGAACTTCGGTTTTAGCTCCAGGTAATACACGAAACAAATAAACTAACGAGCAAAAAAAAATATGCAGAAGTTTTTTAAGTGATGTAATACGATATTTTACGAAGCAACACATTCAAAACTGTTGGAACATAATTCCATCTTATTAGGGGAACGATCAAGAAAAGCCTGTAATAAGTAAAACGCGCCATTTAATATAATATTCTTATATTTGTTCGGGAAACTTTCGTAATTATGATTGTTCTTAACTGCTGCAGGAAGGCTGTTATATAAAATTATCCTGGTATGAGGAATATTTTTCTGGTAGAGAACAAGGCGAAGATTGTGCACTTGACCTTAGAGCTGAGCGATTTCTAGTCGCGTATTCATGAAATTCGCCATTCATTTCAAACTAATTTATGTTTCGCTTTACAAACAAAGTTTTTATCAATATATACGCAAGAAAGTATTCTAATGGCACGTTTTTTTCAACTTAAATATTTCATTGCTCCTGGAGCAGTTTCCTCAATTAGCGAATACATGGCACTTGATGAAAATATATAAGTTCTGTATTTTTACGTATTTTTTGTCAACGTGACAGTAATATTTTTTAATAAACTCGTGTATCTACTCACGTTATTTCAGGCTAATTATATCGAAGAGATGGTTCAAGTAGGTGCTCCTAAATATAATTGACTGTGTCTGTGTATTTAACTGCACGCGTGTGATTATTTAAGGTATCAGTAGATTTAGTCTGGATTATGATGCTGAGTCAATGCGGTGGTTATGACGTAAAGGGGGTGAAAAGTTATGTTTTAAAAAATGTGACGTTCTGACTGATGGTTTAATCGCCTGTTGACAAAGAGTTCACAGTTGAATTAAATTCTGTAGCTGTCCAATGTAATTGAATTGTCGGGCATCGCTGGACAACAAGCTAGTTATTTATATTATATTATTCATGTATATGTTTTATATTATTGCTATATGATATATAAGTCATGGATAGTCCCTTGACACTAAAGCCTGTCCAATTAGTCCCAAAGAAATGGAAATGAATTGTATTCTATTGTTTATTTACTGCTTTAACGACCGTGAGGACAACGCATGTTCAGCTTAGTTGGTATTTTTCTACGTCAGACTGCTGGATATAAAAATACATGTTGTTGTTGTGGTGGTGTTATGCAGCCTTAAGACTGGTAAGGTGCAACCTTCCACTATAACCTATCATGCACAAACATTTTCATTTCCGCATATTTCTCCATATTGTTCGCTCTTCCCCTATTCTATTTAGAACTTCGTCGTCAGTTACTCTATATTCATCATTCTCCTATAGCACCACATTTCAAATGCTTCTATTCTTTTCCTTTCCCGAACTCCTATCGTCCACGTTTCACACCCATATAACGTTCCATACGAAACTTTTCAGCAACGGTTTCCTAACATTCACATTCCTATTACACGTAGGTTAATTCCTGTTTTTCGCAAAAGCTTTCCTTGCCTGTGCTATCCTACCCTTTATGTCTGCTATACTTCTGCCGTCCCTAGTTATTACTTTTCCCAAGTAGCAGAATTCCTTAACTTCCATCAAAATATCCCTTCCCAATCTAACACCCTTTGTTATTCCACTGTTTCCCATACTACACTCCATTACCTTGGTTTTCCCTCAATTAATTCTCATATTGAACTCTTTCTGTATGACCACGTATACGCCATTTATTATGTTTTCCAAGTCTTCTTCTAACTCCCCTAATACTACAATATCATCCGTAAAGCGTAGTGTTTTTATTTATTCTCCTTGCAAGTACGATTCCTTTTCCATATTCCGTTTTCACTTTCTCCATCGCCTGTTATATTCATACGTTAAACAGCATGCGTGACAGACTGCATCATCGTGTTACTCCATGCTTGATTTTTGGTTTCTTTTCTTCATCTTCATTGCTAACTGCCTTCTATAGAGCTTACGTATTAGCCTCCTTAATCAATATTTTATTCTTTGCTCTTCAAAATCCTTAATAGTGTGTGCTAGTTCACATTATCAAACGCTTTTTCTAAATCTACAAATACCTTGAATGTGGGTCGGTTTTGTCTTATCGTGTCTTCTAAAATTAGACGGAAAGTCAATATTGCTTCTCTTGTCCCTACATTCTTCCTAAAACCAAAATGATCTTCTAACTCGAATTCCATTTGACGTTCCCTCCTCCTATATAATATTTTCTTTAGTATTTTTGATGTATGAGATACTGAACTAATTGTCCTGTGCTGTTCGTATCTATCAGCCCCAGTATTCCTCGGTATGGGTGAAATTATGTTTTTACTTAAATCTTCTGGTATTCTTCCTGTTTCATAGATTTCACAAACTATTCTGAACAGGCGTGATATCGATTCTTCGCCCGATGATCTTATTAACTCCGCTGGAATGTTATCAATTCCCGGCGTTTTACAATTGCTCATATCTGTCAGCGCCCTTTCATACTCCGATCTTAAAATTTTGTCCCCCAACTCTTCATCATCCACCTCCTTCTCTTCTTCTATTACCGACTGAAAATACATATCTGGAATATTTTCTCCAACTCTCTCTATCAGACATCCATCGACACTTCTTAAATTGTGAGAGCTTTTCCAGGTTCAAGAGACAGTTTTTGCCTACAACATGATAGACACAGCAGCTCATGGTTTTTGAAATGGGATAAACCGTTTTACTTTTCTCTGTTTCCTTATTTGCATATTTGATTCGATGGTAAACCAATAAAATTTAATATTGGAATGAAATAA
This sequence comes from Eucriotettix oculatus, assembly GCA_034510155.1. Lineage (NCBI taxonomy): Eukaryota > Metazoa > Arthropoda > Insecta > Orthoptera > Tetrigidae > Eucriotettix > Eucriotettix oculatus. The sequence continues at coordinate 52,984,760 of CM067376.1, read as the reverse complement.
TTTACTAGAGAATATATTCAGTGCCTCGCAGTGTAGCCACCTGAAAGAGATGAAAGGTTATTAGAGAGTCTGAGCTGCAGCTGGCTTGTTAACTTGACAGCCAGTTAGGGAAGATAGCGGATATACGGGCGGCCTTATCTACGTCTGACATTAACTCCCTCTTCTCCAGAGCTGACGACACTGGACCATGCGAGCGACAATTGTTCCCAGCCTATTCCGACTTATCAACTTGTGAAACAAAGAGCAAGCTGTAAGCGTCGTAGAAATTGTGAACGTACTTTTAAATAAAATTATATCTGGATGTGTGTTTGTTGTTTTTACGGACGTCAGGTGTCCGGCCGGCTTCATTATAGCTAATATATAAATCCCACAGAGATGTGTATACGGTTAAAAAGATTTCTCCCTACGTACCTTTTTAAATATGTACTGACGTAGCAAGCAATCTCACAATATCGAACGTGATTCAATTAATTAATTGGGATTAACTCGTCAATGAATGTTTCATACTGGGAGTTTGGCTGAATAGCAAACACTTGCTGTTCCAATGAAGTTGAAGCAGTACCACCAATAATATTCTCTGCAGATCAATATTAATGGTGACGACTTCGACAGACATGGCATATCCAACTTCAGAAGTCCGATTCAATGCCCGGTTGTAATGCGCCGTTACAAATATCTTTACTTATTTTATGTTTCTCCGTTTAAATAAAAATTTCCACAACAAATATAAATATTGCAGGTGGTTGACTGGCGATACTGATGAATACGCTTACATTAGTAAACATTACAGTAAACTCTTGATAAGGGAAACCTTAGAGAACACCTTATAACTCGCAGTGTACGGGGATCGATAGACCTTCGGCATATGGTAAGAGTTGTTCGATGATCCCATTGGACCAGTCAGCCAACTGCCTCTCAATACTGATCAAGGCATGGAGACGGGATTGTTGCATTCCCAAAGCAATCCAGTCTCCCGTCATAAGAAGGGCGCAGGAGTAATACCCACTAATCGACCTACCTGATGCAGGTTTTCTAGGGGTTTTCCCTGCATCACCTTTAGGTGAAACACCGGGTAGGATCCTTACACTATAGCCTGGGGGCCCTAGTAAACCCTGGGTTACCTTGCTCTACCTTCCACATCCCCCCTTTTCAAGTCCCTTCCTATGGGGAGTTGCCTGCTTCAGGATCACCCTCATGTAGCCTGTTGCCCCAAAAAAATGCGTAGCTCACCTAACTAAAAAGGAAATGCCTCGTTCTCTGTTTTTATTCAAGATTCTCATATGACGAGACACCTTCTCCTATTTTTTCACCTATTTTAGGAGACCTTGGGCATACAGTAAGAGTTGTCCGCTGTTTCCATTGGATCAGTAAGTCAACTGCCTCCTAAAATTAGTGAAAATATGGAGACGGGAATGCTGCCACTCCACAGCAGACTCGTCTCCCGTCGTTCGGAAATGCGTGAGAATAGTACCGATTATCCCGACCAACCTGATTTACTGCATCTCTTTAGGTGAAACACCGGGTAGGATCCTTAAACTATAGCCCGGGGGCCCTAACCAATCCTTGGCTGTCAGACGACTTCGCACGATTCCAGGGCGTAATGAAGCACCAAATGAATCAGCAGTTCGCAGACGTATGATAAAGTTATTTGAGACGGGTTCAACCTTATAATTCCTGGGAGTCGTCGTTCTGGTCGAACCGTGCAGAACATTTCAGCGGTTCCTGACGGTTTGACTGTTAGCCCAATGAAATCAATTCGTCGCCGTTCCCAACAATTGCCCTTAAAATGTTCTCATTTGGATGAAATGGACATGGTTTCAGCAGGATGGCAGAACTAGCTATACTTCCCGCGTATCTTGCGACGACGGTGATGATGAGACACAAACAGCGTCAACAATTTGTTAATGCTGTCTCTTAAAGAGACAAATTGTTTCATAAAGTAGTTGCAATGTCTTGTTGAGGTAATCAGTCCTAAGACTGGTCTGATGCAACCCTCCATGCTAACCTATCCTACGCAATCTTGTCATTTCTACATCGATACTACACCCCAATCCCCCATAATCTTCTTAGCGTATTCCATCCTTCGCCTTTCTCTTCTGTTCTTACCCCACACACTTCCCTCTAATGCTACTATTAGAAGATCCCCATGCTTCGATACGTGGTCTATTAATCTATCCCTTCTCTTGGTCAAAGTCCTCCAATAGTTCCCTCTTCCCCAATTCTGCTTATCACTTCCTGGTTACTTACCCTGTTCACCAATCTGACTTTCAGCATTCTTCTATAGCACCACATTTCGAAAGCTTCTATTATTTTCCTATCTATAGCTGTAATATGAATAAATATTTACAAGGAACCCAAATTAATTCAGCTGTCGATACTTGATCAGCACGATATAAATACGAATAACACGACATATTGTTCCTTTCTTTGTAACTTTTCAGTAACATTAATAGTATGGAAATTGGATATTTCCCTCTTTTAAATTCATGAGATGAATTATTTCTATAAATTAATAAATAGTTAAACAGTCAATAAGTCAGAACATATAAAAAAATTGCTAACATTATACCATTATACTACACGGCGTTTCGTTCCTTAGTTTGGAACATAACCTTGTAAATTTTGAAGAGTAAAGAAATTTATGAAGATGAAAACTTTGACATGAATACCGCACGAGCGTAGAAGTACTCCAAAATTTTCGTCTTCATATATTTCTTCATTACTTACAATTCACCAGATGAGATTCGAAATCAACGAACGAAATGCTGTTTAGAGTAATAAAAATTTTAGTGAATTTATATACCTACATTTTGGCTGTTTTACTATATAATAATTATGAGTAGTCAGATAATGGAGCTAATTATTTGTATACATGTTTATTTGGCCCTCAAGAAGTCCAAAAGACGAACGGTTCCTCAGTCTTTATAATAATATGTTATAAATTTTTATTTTAAAAAAACTTTTTTATTATTAATTTGGCCCTGCTATTCATCCATTTACTGTAATACCATCCTGACCCAATTATAAACTACTTAGTAATACAAAAATCTACATATTCTGGGAGAGGCCTTAATTATGTCCAATCGCCCCATTTCTCAAAAGAAAGTCATGATTTGTAACCTGGTAGATAAGGCTGTCAAGTTGTCACATCACAAATACTACAGTGAAAATCTAAATAAAATTACCAATATTCTGTTACTAAATTTATATCCAATCAATTTCCTCAACAAACATGTCAAAATAAAATCAGGTATTCCGACAATAATTTATCTGTTAAATGTTTAATAACAGAAAAATGAATTTCATAATTTTACCTTATGAAGATAACATAACATAAAATAATTGACTTGTTTCATAATTAAGGTGTAGATGTTGCTTTTAAATCAATAAATAATTTAAATTTCGTTCAAAATATTAAAGAAAAAATTAACTTTCTTGAAAGACATAATGTTATCTACAAAATTAATGGTTTAGATTGTAATGCAATGTATATCGGACAAACTAAAGGAGCTTTAAAAACTCGCATTAAAGAACATAAAAACAACATCAGTCCAAACACATACATATTAATAATCACAATTTCGATTGGCAAAATGTGGAAATTTTAGAAGAAGAAAATAATTACTTCTTGAGAATTATGAGAAGTATGGTGTTATATGTTACACAGACAATATTATGTATCGGGAATTGTTAAATAAAAAGAATATAGTTAAGTTTAATATAATGAATTTAATTATGATGATTAAAAATTGAATGTGATAATAAAATATAAAAGAAATTATTTACAAAAAAAATAACTGAAATGAAATGTTTGAAAACATAAATAAATTTACGGAAATGAATTGTCAATTAGGCCTAGCTCGGTAAAGCAGAAGTAATCTTTTTGCAGCTTCTAAAATGGCTGCTCTCGGGAACGCGGGCGGACATCGAAGGCAATAAAATAAAAAAAGGGAAATAAAATAATCGTGCTACAAAACGAGAATGGTTTTCTAAAATCCACGCCGGATAAAATGTCTTTACCAGATGTTAACGCCTTGTGAGGTCGTTCTTGCAATTCGGACGCCGCTGTAGCACGTCTTCTTTTGCCGCAGTAATGGGACAAACTCATCTTCCTACCAACCAAAATTTTTGTGTGGTTGTTCCCAAACGTTGATTTTTAATTAGATGTACACGTATATACAAATCTTCTTTCGCTAAAGTGCAACTTTTGAAAAAGTCAGCCCCAAAAACGTAAATTTACTGTATCTATCTGTCAGGGCGTCTCTCCAACCATCTACCTGAAGAAAACATCCCCAGGCCAAAATTTACCGTAAAGCAACCTTGACGACCATCCTCTTTTACGCCCTCCTGTACGTACGCGACTCAGTACAATATGAAACTAAATTCTTTTTGCTTTACTGATTTAAATTCAATGTGGGGGACATGAATCACCACAGTTGTATATCAGGAACAACCCTCATACAATCGTTGTTAAAAATGACTCGAATAATTTGAGAAAAATTTACGATACTCTTTTGGTATACTAGTTGAATTTTTTAATATTCTTCTCCATTGTTAAAATTTAACTGCTGAAAGCACTCATTGTTACATCATTTCGATCGTAATCGCCAGCGGCTGGAGATGGTCCGCGACACTAAATTGTACATTCAATAATCTTTTCGGCTGAAGGGGTCAAGCAGTAAATATGATGAATAGCTAAGTTTGTAAATATGAACCATGTTTTTTTATAAATAAATTAAATAATTGTAACATAGAACCCATATTTAATTTCCTGTTTATATTATGTTTGTAGTACACCTGAGAAAGTCTCAAAAAGTAGACGAAACGTCGTTTTGGAATAAATAGTAATAAATTTATAAGCTGAATTATTTACCGTCTTTTTATGAACTTAATATTATAATTTTTTCGGTCAGTACAGCATTTATTTTATTGAATGTTTACTGTAGATCACATATATACTGTATGCTTTCTCTAACAATTACTATGGTATACCCTGTCCGCGGGAAGTAATAGAATTCCGCGCTACGCAGCTGCTCATAAATCACGAGCAAGTTTCCGTACGACTGTATCTTTGATCTCCCTCTCCCGCTCTGCAGAGATGATGCCCATTAGCTCCGTCACACAATAGACTTGGCCCGCAGCACTGAGGTCCACATCCTCCAAAACATCGTTACGAGATAAAGATGTAAGTTGATCACTTTGTACCGACACTGGGTCAATACTGTGTCGCTCCTCTAGGCATCCAAAACTTCCTACTGTGGATCCTTTGTGACCAAATAATGGCAGCACGCCTCAGGGCCGGGGTAAATCCTTAGCGTTATGAGAAGTTATCGAGCGTGGCGTTATATGGGTGCGAAACGTGGACGATAGGAGTTGCGGAAAGGAAAAGAATAGAAGCCTTTGAAATGTAGTGCCATAGGAGAATGCTATAAATCAGATCGGTGGATAAAATCACTAACGAGGAAGTTCTAAACAGAATAGGGGAAGAGCGAATAATATGAAGAACGTTAACCAAGAGAAAAGATAGATTTATAGGCATGAGGGTCTTGTAAAATTAACATTGGAGAGAAGTGTGTGGGGTAAGAACAAAAGATGGAGGCCAAGGATTGAATCCGCTAAGCAGATTAGAGAGGATGTCGGATTTGGTACTTATGTGGAAATGAAAGACTTGCGTAAGTTAGCTTAGCGTGGATGGTTGCATCAGACCAGTCTTAGGACTGAATACTAAAACAACGTAAGAAGTATATAAAATGTGGTCTGGAGTAAAGTCTATATTTTGGGGGAAAGAGCAACATGCGATAGGATTCCGTATATGATTCTTTCACTAGTGTCGTATACGAAGGCTTATAAATTAATTAATGTTATTTTACTGTAAAGGGATGCAGAAAGAATCTCAATACTATAAGCAAGGGCAAGAAAAAATTGGGGCGAAAATATTTATGATAATTCAGAAGTAGTTAAAACTTAGAAATACGTAAACGTATTTCTAAATTTTTCAGACGATGAAAATTTTGGAAATAACTTCAACATTTTGGATATATAAGTGATATCTTGAAAGGAATACTGCAAATACCAGCTACGGTCTGAAAAGACTGACACTCACCGTGAGATGGACAATTTTATAATTCAAAGTCTAGTCAGTCAAAAATGATTAATGTACAATGACTTTGTGCTAATTTATGAGGTTATATTTTACAAGGAACTCTGCTGCGAATAATTTTTTTTTCCAATTAGCAGTGACCATGAAAGGGACCAATTGGGAACTAAAATAAAGAATAACGAAGATTTTGGAACGTAGATGAAGAAACCAGAACTGGACTTGGGAACATCTGGTTAAGATACCCGTGGCTGTAATTCTCATTTGCGAAGCAATTTCTCATTATGGCGGATGAAGTCCAAAACAATCGGCAGTGCTCAAAGTCACCACGGACCAACACAATTGGGACACAAGGAAGACCCTCATTATATAGGTACACCTTTTATAATGATCATTTCAATAAGTAAAGAATCTGACAATTAAGTATAAATAAATACACAATAAATATTGAATACCAGAAGATTATATGAAAAACATCATTATACCCATACCGAAGGCGACTGGGGCTGAAATATGCGAACAGCACCGCACAATTAGTTTAGTATCTCAAGCATCCAAATAGTATATAGGAGGATGGAACTTTATATAGAATGCGAGTTAGAAGAAGGTCAGTTTGATTTTAGGAAGAATGTAGGGACAAGAGAAACACTTTTACCTTTGCGTCTAATTATAGAATACAGAATAAAGAAGCAGGCATTTCTAGATTTAGAAAAAAGCTTTTGATAATGTTAACCGGAACAAACTATTAATGAATTTTAAGATGAGAAATAAGAGTTATCCGTAATCTCTATAGAAGGCAATCACCAGTAATTAGAATTGAAAGGCAAGAATAGAAAACAGAAATATAGGAAGGAGTAAGACAAGGATTCAGTTTGACGCTTATGCTGTTTAACTTATATATAGAACAGGCGATGGAAAAAGATAAAACGAAATCTGGAGAAGGACAAAAAATAAAAACCCTACGGTTTGACGATGATATTGAAGAATTAGAGGAGTCAGAAGAAGACTTGGAAGCCATAATAAATGGCATGAACATGGTCCTGGAGGAAGAGTACAATATGAGGATTAATAGAAGAAAAACAAGCTGATTGAGTTTACTATGGGAAAGGGTATTAGATTGGGAAGGGATATTTTGAAGGAAGCTAAGGAATACTTGAGTAGCATTATAACTAGGACTTTTAGAAGTATAGTAGACATAAAGAGTAGGACAGCACAGGTAGGGAAGGCTTTTGCATGAAAGATAAACTTACGGCTAATACAAATATGAATGTCAGGAAATTATTGCTAAAATCTTTCGTATGGTGCGTGGCGTTATTTGGGTGCGAAGAGTGGAGAATAGGAGTTGCAGAAAGGAAAAAAGAGAAGCCTTTGAAATGTGGTGCTATAGGAGAATGCTCAAAATCAAATGGGTGGATAGATTCTCTAACCAGGAAGTTCTAAGCAGTATAGTGGAAGAGCTAACAATGTGAAGGACGTTAACCAAGAGAAGGGATAGATAAATAGGCATTAGAGGAAAGTTTGCGCGGTAAAACGGCATGCAAAAGATAGGTTACCATGGAGGGTTGCATCAACCCTGTGTTAGGACTGAATACCTCAACAACAAATACACAACACATTTAATTTGTTAATTTTTGTATTTTATTGTGTATATGGACGAAACGTCGTAAATGTAATAAAGAAATGTAAAATTGTTTCTTGTTGCATTTACTGTACTGTTTATTTAATATTGATCAATCTTATTCTCCACTGATGTATATTTATATGATCTGACGATTTTTAATTTTTATATATGTACATTCTTAAACAAGAATCATAACATTTGTCGCTATGCCGCTACATATCTATAAGAGATTATTTTCTGTGACATACGAGGTCTCTAAATAGGAATTGAATGCCTTCTTTCCAATGATATAAGAATATAATATAATTTAGAGTGGCCCTTTTAAGGAAACACTCATAGAAAATCGTTTATGAAGTGTTATGTACTGGGGTCGAAGACCTTATTGGACCAGTCGACCAGCTGCCTCCTAAAACTGAAGGAGGCGCGTGGAACGGTATGCTGCGAATCCACAGAAAACTCCTCCTCCGTCATTCATATTACCTGATGCAGGTTTTATAGGGTTTTCCCTGCATCTCTTTTAGGTGAATAACAGGGTAGAATCCTTAAACTATAATTCCCCAATCAACCCTTGAGTACCTTGGCCCCTTTTCAATTCTATTCCTATGCTATTAAAGGGGAGTTGCCTGTTTTTGGATCAGCCTTAAGTCGACTGTCAACAAAAATAAAATGTCTTATAAAACCGGATAATATTTCCTCTTAAAATTGTATTAGACACTTTGGTGTATTATTTTGGAACATAAATAGAAGGTTTCTATGGAATAATTTGTTTTTATGTATTTAGTGCAAAACGTTCTGTGGGTTAAATATCATGAGGTTTATAATTAATTCAGTTTTACATCAATAAAGACTCAAAACTGGAATTTAGCAGTGTTTCGTCGCGAAACTCGATGGACTGTCTTCGCAACAAATTTGTATTGCACATTACTATAAAGAATCTTTATCTGTGGTAAATTTCAACCAAATCTGTTTTGGTAGAGCGTGAGTGATTTAGAAAATTAGACTTGTTGGGATGGAATGACCCATTGATAAATTAATTATGAGGAAAATCTCATATTTTAAAATACGAGTTATAGCTAGAATATAGAAAAGTTCGGACATGTAGACCGAAAGTCAGGAAAATGTCATATTTTTCAATATAAGCGTTTTAGCTAGAATATAGAAAAGTTCGGACATGAAGACTGAAAGTTATAAATGTCAAATATTGATCTCCTCTTCGAACCATTTTGTTATTAACAAGAATCAATGTAAATTAGTACCGCTCAATTGGTTCACGCGATTTATTTTCAATCCCCTTTATTTTAATTTTATTTTTGGCTGAGAGTGCAACATTACGAAGAATGTGCATCGTGCGCAACAAAATGCCCGTTAATTATATAACACGGTTGCGTGAGCCTGTCCACAACATGTGGTTTAAATGTTTTTCATCAGCGGCCAAGAGATTTATGCTGTTATTTGCTGATGTTTTTGGGTCGCTCGTCAAATTCATTACGTTTTCTGTGTGAATTTACGCTCACAAGGACTTCAATTTACGACCCTCCGCTGAAAGCTTCGTGTTCGCCGAAAATTAATAGTGTAAATACATCCTACTTGACACCACGGTTGGATCTTGGATTAAATTAAAACATAAACATCAATATTTACGTTTTTTGTGCGTGTTTCAATTAACTAGTAGCTGTGATCGGGAGTAAAAAAACTTGTAACTAAATCAAGGCAATAAGCATATTAAGACGCATGTTAAGTAAACATAAGTCACATTTAATGCTACAGTCAAATAAATGAATGTAAACTAACTTCAGACAATCAGGAATACGAACACAATAGTATAATTAACAAAATGTATTAACAGAACCTTAATTACGACCATTAATTTGATTTATAACTTATGATGCTTACATTTCGTAATTTATGCAAACATACACTAAATTTAATTACCGGCCATCTAAGTTCTGCAATAAAATTGATTATATAAAAAAATAAATTAATTAGACATTTTAAAATATGTATATTCAATTAATAAAACCGGATGGTTGTAGATTACAATATAACGGGAAAATTTTACATCATCATCTAGCCTAAACGATTTAAAAATATTTTATACGTGCTATAAAGTCTCATTACTCTTTGTATTTACCTTACGGCTTGAAAATAAATGTGTCGACAAAACAATACCGCGCATTCAAGGGGAGAAGGGATCAGATTTTCAACAGACGAACGACAGAAAAAAATATTATAAGCTGGAATACATTTTAAGCTGCAGGCTGTATGATATTAATCATTCTGCGCGTTTGAATACTTCAGAGAGGGAAAAATGTAAATATTCCTGACCCCTCGTTATGATAATATTACATGTGCTACGAATATCTAACGTCTGCTGGAACTACATTTGGAAAATGAAATATCTCTCATATTAATTTCACGTTTATGAACGATAGGGATTGGTAAAGAGCTGAGAAGAAACGTTATGCCATTAAAATCGGAAAGTGTCAATTACTTGCATTGTAAATTTGATTCGTCGTAAAGACCGTGCAAACTAAATTCATGAACAAATAGTAAAGTTTCAGATACAATTCTTGAAACATAAAAAAATTGTATTTTAAACAATCTGGGAACCCGGCGTTGCCCGGGTATTTATTTATATTATCCCTGTATATTATTTAATTATTGGTCAAAACATAAGTAATCTGACAGAGAAAACGTCACAATATGAACCTCAGATATACTCCCAGTATCTCGAGAGAGTCCAAAATACGCACGGTACAATAGCAGGAATCAATATATTTTCAGTATTCTAACAGAATAAAAATATTCCTCCACCTAATGTTAAATCTTTACTTAAATCGCATATTAAGGTAATAATGTAAATCAACGACTCGCATTACACCGGCTTCGACACCAATCTCGATAGTTTCCTTTTTATATTCATATCAGCAGTTACTAAATTTTAAACTTGACCTGACGCGAGGAATAAAACCAGTTTATCAATTTATGTATACATCGTATCTACGATCCAAAGAATTTAATTTTTCCTCAACCTGCTGCAACAATAGATGGTAAGTGAGTTGAATGATGCTGGAACGCGTAATAGGAATTATAAGCCGCAGTTGGTTTACACGCCGCGTCAATTCCTAGAAATATTCCCGTAAAATTAATATTTTTATTTATATTCATATTATATTAATAACTTCTGAAATATATATAAATTAAATATGCACGAATATTTAAATTAAATCTCAGTTTTTAAAACCCTCAAACTTTCATTGAAATCCGTTGAGCCATTTCGGAGCCTTTTCGAGACAAACATACGGACAAATAGACTCTTCGATTTTATTTATTGGTATAGATAAAACTTAATAAATGATCATGAATACATTAATGCAGACGCCTAACCTTTCATATTTGCTATCTCTATCCGTCTAAATCAGTTCTACATTTAATAATTGTAGCCATGTCTTCACCTGTGGTCTAGTGGTTAGCGTCGCTGCCTCACAACACGGGTTCGAATCCTGGAGTGGGTTTGGATTTTTGTGACCTCATGGTCATGGATACTGGGATTATGGCTAGTGGAGAGTTGATACGCTCATCATGTATCACTCCAAATTTGGAATGTGTTATAATAATTAATAATATAACAATTAATTAATAAATAATTAAATAAATGTTAAGATTTTGTAATAAGAACAATTAAAAAATTACTTTAGCAAAAAATCAAATTGACATTAATAATTACAACTTTTATTTCGATATTTATGTCGGCACTAACTTCGTCATTAAAACTACAAACATATTTACGAACATGATACATATGAATTCTTTTAACTTAAAAAATTCAAAATCTATGGGCCTTTTCATGAATCAGAAATGTTTTACACTAATCTACTCGGACCTGGCATTAAAGGAAATCAGCAAAAAGGATTTCAGATGTAATTACCTTGTCGGCTTAATGCAGGTTCCAGCTTCTTCCTGGTTCGTCCTCCCTCAAGATCAAAACCACCTATTCTTCCCGTTTCATGAAGAATTTCAAAATCTCCCCTTGTCGCAATTCCAACCAGTGTCATGAGTGAGAATTTAACTCCACGCTGAATTTCACACCAAATATGTCGTGTCAGCTCTCCAATTTTCCTCTTGTCAAACAATCTCAGGAAATCTCTTCCAAAGATCTGCTAAACACCGCTCTCGAACAATCTTCAATCTGTAAAATCTCCACCACCAGTCTGCCCCAAAAATGTCTCCGCCTGCCTTTTTAAACTCCTCCCCACTTATTTAGTTTATTTCACTAAGATGGCAGGGATGAATATCCACCAACAACATTTATTGTGATAATTGGGGAAATACACCACCCAATGTCACGAAATTCTCACAAAAATAGGTAAAATTCCGAAACTGCGACGCGGTGTCTCGGTTTTATGGTTCCTGGCTCAAACTGCTGTTGCCTTTCTTTTGACTCCATGCCACCAAAGCCCGAGCAGATGTGTTTGCCCGTTATAGTGTCATGGAAGTTCGGAGTCAACCCGGTAGGCCAAGACCCTGAATTTGCTACAGAGCCAAGGAAGAAGAAGAAGTCTTCAGTTTTCGAGAATCGCTAAATATGAACATGGTTAGTGATGGGGGATAACTCCTCCAGTTCCCCTGAACATACTGTCCCCTAAAAAGATCAATATGTTACATTGTATCAACTGATGAATTTTGATGGTAGTTGTTGTGGCATTCCGTCTTCAAACTGGTCTCATGCAACCCTCCATTCTAACCTATATTGCTCAAACCTTTTCATTTCCGTATAACCACTACATCCGACATTCTCCCTTATCTGCTTAGCACATTCCATCATTGGTATCCCTCTTCTGTGCTTACACCACACACTTCCTTCTAATGTTGATTTTACTAGATCCTCATGTCATAAAGTAGCCCATTAATTCATCCCTTTTCTTGGTCAACGACCTCCATATTATTCACTTTTCTCTCATTCTGCTTGGAACTTCATGGTTTTAGTGATTCTATCTACCCATCTGATTTTCAGCAGTCTCCTATAGCACTACATTTCACAGGCTTCTATTCTTTCCATCTCTTCAACTCCTACCCTCCAAATTTCGCACCCATATAACGTCACACTCCATAAGAACATTTTTAGTCGTGATTTCCTAATATTCACACTTATTTTACCAGTAAGTAAATTACTCCTTTTAGCGAACGCGTTCCTTGCCTATGCTATTCTACTCTTTATGTCTACTGTACTTAGTAGATAACATAAACGAATTTGCAATAACATTCAAAAGATAAATTTATATAAAACTTTGAATGATATGTTTCTTTAGTGGTGTGATAGGTGACTGCTAAACAAATACACGAAATTTACAAGGAAACAGTAATTAAGGCCAGAAACTTTTCTACGAGATCAGAAGAAACATCTGTAAACCTTGCTACTGGATGGAAAATTTCTCACTAATGGAAGGAGTCAAAACGTCATAACATTAATGCCCTCTTTCTAATTTAAGATTTACTGATCTGATATTCGCAATGGGGCTGGTCTCTAGCAAGTTTGTAAAAAGTGTAATGCAATATGATTAAAAAATATACAAAACTGCTTTTTTATATAATTAAAATGTATTTTTTAATTTACCTTCAGATAATATTTACAAAAATGTTTACAATCAGAGATAGAGTCTGTATAATATGAGACTCGAGAGGAAATTTTCAATTAAGCTGTGCGGTTTCTAGCAAAGATTATTTTATTTTTACGTTAAAACCATTTGTTGTTCTGCATTGTAGTACGACATGCTGGGTTTCGGATTCGGGTTGGCAACTCTTATTAGACACAGGCACGCGTCGGTTGACGTTGTCGTGGGGTCTCTTTCAAGTTCTGTGATGTCGTGGTCGACGCTCGTGTATTCAACCCTATATTACTTGAATGTTCTTAGGAACTTCCACGTACCTCTCACCTCAAAACTAAACAGTTCCTTTCGTCTTTCTATTTAAAACTTCTAATATAAAATATATATTCATAACTTACGACTCCAAATCCAAACTGTTTCATTCATCCTTTTATTTATAACTCAATTGCATGGCTCTCCTTTCTGCTCATTGTGAAATTCTCTTACTACCTCTGGTCATCATTTCTCCATTTCAGGACGGCACAACCTTCCCATTTCTTACTAATTAAATATAAAAGGTCTCGGTTTATATAGAGTCATCAGGCCGAATAAATTTAAGCACACCTCTCGTACAAATAATATTCATGTATCGTAATATATCGGAAAATAAAAACTGTGATCGATGAAGAACTTTTACAAAAAGATTTAGACTCAATAATAGATTGGGCACTTGTTAATAAAATGAAAATAAATTGTAACAAGAGCAAGGCAATAAGCTTTTGTAGGCGTCGCGTAGAAATAGTACTTAAATATAAGTTCAGCGGTAATGAAATAGTACAAGAAAGTAACTGTAAGTATTTGGGTATATACTTGAGCAGTAATATGGGTTGGGAATATCAAATAGACCATGTGACTAGGAAAGCATGGAAGGCACTTCATTTCGTCATGCGGATTTTAAAAAAAGCAAACTGTGAAACACGGGAACTTGCATTCAAATCTCTCGTGCGTCCAGTACTAGAATACGGCTGTATTTGTTGGGATCCGTTCCGAAAATATCAGGTCGAGGCACTGGAAAGGGTACAGAGGGGGGCGGCAAAATTTGTTAACCGGTGTCCTGGTCACGGAAACGAGAAGGTTCGTCAATTAGGGTGGGATATGTTAGAAAAACGACGACAAAATTTACGTCTCGGGGCTCTTTTTAAAGCGTACGCAGGCCAACAATCCTGGGAAGATATTGCATCAAAGTTTTTAGAAGTAAATTATTTCAGTAGAGGGGATCATCATTGTAAAATTGGGCAGTGTAGCTTTAAAACTGACGTTGGGAAATTTTCATTTTTAAATCGGACTGTAAGGGATTGGAACAATTTACCTGCAGAAGTTTTCGAAACATTTCCTGCCAATAGCAACGTGTTTCAGGGAAGAATTAGGAAGTGTAGTGAAGTGCAAGTGTAGTGAAGTGTAGTGTAGTGCGACGAAACAATATATAAATAATGGGTACTTTTTTTTTCTTTTTTGTTAGAATTTAATTTATATTATATTAGTGTAATTATTATCTATAACATATTTTATTTTTAAGTTTATTTTTCGTAACTGCCACCGAGTGCTACTCAATTGCAGTATTAATAAATTCAAATTCAAATATTTATACCACTGCCAGAGTTAATAGAGGTCGACTCCCATTTAATAGTGCGAGGAAGTTGTTACTTAAGTTCCCTATTATGAGTTTAATACTGTATGATGTAACACTTTTAGAAACTTCAGACGCTTCTAACATGTGTTAAATCACGAACAGGAACCCCAGTACGTAGAGTCATTATTATAAGTACTAAAATATTATTAACACGATTTTCTTTCCCTATTACGATAAATTTTTATCAACTTAATCTCCAAGCGCCATACAATTTAGATCACTTACCCTTCTCAATTGACACACCTGGAAATCAGCTGGTAGAGCAAAGATCTCTTTAATCTCGGTATCGTTTAACGTTTTCATTTTCCAATTAGAAAAATGCTAATATCATTCATATGATCCAACCATTACTCATCAAAAACTCAAAAGTCAAGAGATTATTGATGCCCATATGATTTAAGTTAATTGGTAAACGTAACTTCAACTTCCGCTTAAATGATCATTCGTAATCCTATTTCTTCTTTCTAAATAATAGCAACTTCTCACCTTCTTTATAAATTAGGAATAGGCATCACATCTCAAATTTATTTCAACATTTCCTTCCTCCTTGGCTCTATAGCCCATTTAGGGTCTGGGCCTGCTGAGTCATCTTTCATGACACATTCCAAATTTGGAGTGATAACTGGTCAGCGTATCAATCCTCCACCAGTCTTAATCTCGGTCTTCGTGACCTTGACGACACAAACATCCAAGCCCATGCCAGGATTCGAACCCGGGACCTCTGGGTTGTGAAGCAGCAACTAGAGGCTAGCCACTACACCACACGAGGTCGGCTATTTTAACATTTACAAATATTTAAACCCGGCATAACCAATATCATATTTTGTTGGCCTACCAACACCCTTCCCATCCTCTCCAACTCTATTTCAGCTAACCTTTCTCTGACTTACAGCGATATTCACAATTTTTTTTCCCAATAGAACAATTATAAATACAGTGTGAATAAAACCACAGAAAAGTTGTCTCAATGTATTTATTCTCAGAACGTTTCGGCCATAGCCATTATCAACTGTAATTATAATACATATACAAGATTATTTATAACATGAAGGATATATTTTTACAATTGGCAACACCACATTATTCCATTTTCACATCTTTTACCTGGATTTTTCCTCTTAGCGTCTTCTTTGCTTATACTATCATACAACCATTACGCTTGTGGTTGTCTTCCGAACTGAACCACGTGTCGTCATCTGAACTTTTACCGGTACCTACTACATTAGTCAGCGCAGCTACTACGCTAGTCAACTTATAATAATTATATTAATATAGTTTACATTTACTCTTAATATTTATTAAATCTATTTAATAGTTGCATACAATTGCTGTAATGTGTCCCCACATTACCTATTTCACTCCTTTTGTTTATCACTTGATTTATGTTTATGCAATGAAACCTATAAATAAAATAAATAACAATTTAGACAATATGAAGGACAAGGTAAATAAATTAGACATAAGAGACTGTATATATAAGATTAATTGTAAAAATTGTAATCTAAGTTATATAGGTATGACTGGCACGACTATGCAAAAAAGAATATACCACCATAAGAGTAATGCCAAATTAGGCTCCAAAACTAATACAGCATTATCAGAACATCTGAAAGAACTAGGGCACGTAGCTGAGTGGGAAGATTTCGAAATCCTACACAGAGAAAAATCTAAATATAAGAGAGGTTTGATAGAAGGAATATATATATATATATATATATATATATATGAAAACATAAATCAAGTGATAAACAAAAGGAGTGAAATAGGTAATGTGGGGACACATTACAGCAATTGTATGCAACTATTAAATAGATTTAATAAATATTAAGAGGGTAAAAGTTCAGATGACGACACGTGGTTCAGTTCGGAAGACAACCACAAGCGTAATGGTTGTATGATAGTATAAGCAAAGAAGACGCTAAGAGGAAAAATCCAGGTAAAAGATGTGAAAATGGAATAATGTGGTGTTGCCAATTGTAAAAATATATCCTTCATGTTATAAATAATCTTGTATATGTATTATAATTACAGTTGATAATGGCTATGGCCGAAACGTTCTGAGAATAAATACATTGAGACAACTTTTCTGTGGTTTTATTCACACTATATTAATTATATAGAGTTGTTGTACATTTAATATAATTATAAATACTTCAAACAATCCTAAAAATGTCGTTACAAGCAGTATATTCGGGGTATCAAGTGGTGTATACAACCAACCATTTTGTAATATATATTCGCCTTCCTGCAATATTGACAACTCTCTCAAGGCGAGGTTGGATGACCATTTGGGGATTTATTTACCGAAGGGGAACGACCTTTCCTGTCGTTTGAGTCACATGGTGCCAGGTTGGCAAATGGTATTTTATACTAGGCCGGGTTCATAGACGGTAAGACATTTGTAGTACAAACATTAGATACGCAATTTCAATCTTAAGATAAGTAATGCTAATACAGAAATAGAATGTTGCAGGTGGAGTTTAGTCAGTAATCATGACTTCGTCGTCATTAAGATTAAGTTATTGTGAGATATTGGTAACTGAAAAGAATTAGAAATAGGAGAATACAGTGCGTACATCTATATAATTGAATTAATTTGGAACGCAGTTCATAAGTATCTGTCTCAGCTGGTTTCTTCACATTAGGTGTACTAAAAATTGATCGAAAAAAAATTATTTCTATTCTCTTGATTTCATCACATAATCTAGTTATGATATTTAACGATGCTGTAAGAATTCAGATGGAACACGCTGTAGTGTAAGGTGTTCTCATAATTGAGTTCTCTGATTACTTTACGTCTGCTTACAGCTCAGTCAACTTTCTTCAGTCAGTCCAACGAGCGATATAGGGCAGCAACAGGCAAGGAAAGGGTTGCAGGGTTGCAGGATTTGTCCGTACAGAAGTGGAGCTTCGATCCTTGAGGTCCCCACAGCAGGTTTTTATATCGTCCTGGCGCTTTAATATTAGAGCGTGCGGCGATTGTGTGTTTTCCCTCATGGCACATATGCCATGGAGCGAACTTTCCGAGTTACACGGTCGGCAAATGGCGCTTCCGAGATTGACTTGGCTCCACGCCAGTGTAACGGCGCTTCGGGTCAAAACTACTAACCACGTTTTAATTTGGAGAGCAAAATAATTATCCTATTAGGGAGCTAGAAGGCGGACCGCGGACGTTCACACATCGTTCTGTGACGATTACAAGCGAGGCGTGCCTTAAAGCAGAAAGCACCGGCTATGGACAATATTTCCTCTGAAAACTTAATTTTGCGCTTTGCAAACCTTTTAATTAAGCTTCAGTTATATTGTTATTTTTTTACTTTATACGTATCCGCTTGTTTCTTTAAACACAAAGCAAATTATTTTATTTCATTAAACAACAAGGGATACTGATTTAGATCTTAATTCGGAAAATAATGTAAAACGGTAGAAAAGTTGTAAAGGGACTTTTAAATTCAGTAAAAATTTTCCCCCTTGTTATATTCCTCTTTTGGTTCTGCAGAACTTTTTCACCGGTTATTTTCCTTGCATTCCTCTTTTGACTGAGCACCTGTCAAGCGTTATTGAAATTTAAATAACCGTACTTAAAAAGGTCCGTTTAGAAAGTTATTATATTATTCTACTATAATGTATATAATGTTCAACATATATCCTCTTTTTCAGTACATATTACAATATGATCATATTCATTCCTCGGCTTGTACTCGACGACTGGGAACGTTACATAGGGTAAATTTAGAAGTTATACTGTTAATATGCATGAGTGAGACGTAACTTGGCTCATCACTTGTCGATAACCGAACTGAAGATCCACATTACACTTGTATATTTAAACTCGCAATTGAATTGACACAAACAAAGCCCGCTCCAGTCATCGGTAAGGCAAATACAACGAGCCCGACTTACCTGATTCAGGTTTTCTTTGGTTTGCCCTGTTGTCGTCTTTGCCTGAGGCTATGTCCAAAGTCAGAAGTAACGATGGCTGTGAATACTTTAATAATTTCCCGCGCCTTACACGGGAGGCGTGTAACTGGTTTTCATGTATAATAGCTTACGGTCTGCTGTCCCGAAATACACTACCTCACACAATCGTTGATGGAATATCAGCCTCTGGTCTTGTCCTCGGGGTGTAGTTATCCTGTTCGGACTCCGGGGATTCACGAATTACTGTCGCCCAGGAAAACGCCTCCTTACTTAACCTTACACTTTCTAATAGTAATTTCACTTTAACATTTAACAACACTAGAAATGAACCGGTTTAAAATATATAAGCTTTAATTTAATTATGAAATTGTTTTTCGGTTACCCTCACTCATAGATGTCCAGGGGATAAGTGCCCTAGAGATGATCTCAGCTCGGAATCTTTCAGATACAAACTTTATATAGAATTAGCTATCACATTTTAGCCAAGACATAAAACCAACTACATCAATAAACTAAACGAACTAACTCCGCCGCTATCCCAACAACTGCTTTTGACAAGAAAAGTCACAAATACAGTCTGGCATGACTTATTAATTATAGTTAAATAATAATTAAAGTAATTAATGTGATTAAATTTATTGAAGAAAGAAAATTAAGTTCAAATGTGATAAGTGTTCATTAATATATATAATTATAATAGCACTACCGTAATTAAATATTTATAAAGTGATATATGTGCTTCTGTCTAGGTAAACGGTAGTTTAACGAACTTTAGTACATCAAGATGGAACAATACAGACCAGGAATCAAACCAGGACACACCATAATCTGAGACATCCAAGTTGACTCTGCTTTTCCTGGTGTAAGCCCCATCCATCTTCTGTATATACCTGAGCGCAGGTTCTATAAAATTTCTGTTGAATTATTAGACAAACATTTATATTTACATAAAAAATGCAATTATGTATTTTTCGAACGATAGATATTATGCTTTATGGCAGACTATTAATTAGTTTTCTATCGGTATTGATATTAACTAGACTATGCAAAATTAGGAATTACTAACTCAGGACAAAAAAGTATATTTAAAAATATCTGTTACCCATGGTGAAGCGTGCTTTCAGATTGTTCGCTGCACTGTTCCTCCGCCGCCTAAATTTCACCTCCAAACACAATCTTATTGTATTTACTTTGAGTAAGAGTGTCTTCCATTAGCTAGAGCATCTCCATATTGAGCTCGCTACGGTCTTAGTTTGCTTCGTGGTTTTGTAGGTGAATTTGCATGAACCCTTCCCATTGCCTACATAGGATTTTCTCTGGCAGCAAGGAGTGTTTAATTTCAAAGGTGTCACGTTAACGCGATTCTAGTCAAAGATAAGAAAGAAATAATGAGCAGGATAGCTTCTCTTGTTTTCTTCAACTATTAATATTTTAAACTTTTAGGTTGCAGGATTAGTTATTTGGTGCCAATCTAGTACGTTGATGTAATTGGGAGTGTAGTTTTTGTTACTAAATTTTAAGACATCAAAGGTTTCTTTTCTGTTTCCGTTTTTGGGGATCCAGGAACTAACAACTCCCCTGCAATAGCTTTTAATAGAATATTAATGGGGCTGACTCTTTTGTAGCGCAGTAGAACCCTCCCAAAATTTAATTCCAATTTATGGAATTTTAAATTACATAAAATTTCAACAAGTACATTTCGCTGGCCAGGATAAAGGAGGTTTTCCCGTCGCCGGGATGGCGACTCGCAGATATACATGACTGCGGGTTTATAACGGTAGGCTTTTTTGGCTGAGGGAGCGATCACCTTCAGAATTTCCTAGGAACACTGTTACCTGGGTCATAAAAAATCTCCCGCACCGAACGGAGAATTCACGAGGATTGACAGAAAAACATCACGTGAGATAGCGTTATCCCTTGGAGGGGGCATATACGGGTTT
Organism: Eucriotettix oculatus; assembly: GCA_034510155.1. Lineage (NCBI taxonomy): Eukaryota > Metazoa > Arthropoda > Insecta > Orthoptera > Tetrigidae > Eucriotettix > Eucriotettix oculatus. The sequence goes on along the minus strand of CM067376.1, from coordinate 52,963,906 downwards.
GACTGCGAAGGTGACACCCGGGAAAATATGCAGTATAAGGTGAGACATTGACAAGTCAAGGAAGCAGAGAAGATAAGGTCAAGGAAGCAGTGGAGGAGTATGGTGTGAGACATTGACAGTCGAGGAAACAGAGAAGAAGTAAAGTGGAAGACGTCAAGAAAGCGAGAGGCAGAGATAGAGATGTATAGCTAAAGACGTTGAGCAGTATGGTGTTAACAACGAGGAAAGCTAAAGGGAAGAAGAAAAAAGCTGAGTTTTTCTCAATTCCGGCAGCACGACTTCATCCAATTATCTACCGGTAGTTTCAGGTTCAACCCGAAGGAAGAGGGAAGAAGGAAATTTCCAGTCTGCTCGCAGACGCACATAAAAACAATAGAGGTTCGTACAGTGAACGGAATATCTGCTGCACGTAGTTGCCCAAACAATAATTAACCCTGAGAACTTGAAAATCGTCCCCTTTAATTTCCTTATTTTTATATATTTACAATCTTCGTGCAGGACCCCATTTCAGATGATTGTGTTCTTTATATAAATAAATAAAAGTATCTTAAAGCAAGTAAATTCATTAAATAATACCTCCCGTAATCATTTAGACTTTTAATATCATTAATGTAATTTAGATCACACATTTATCAATGTGGTTACCAAAATTTGAGTCTTGTTGATGTGTACGACAATAGAATGGCAGTTTTTTTTCATACCTGGTTTTCTGCGGTTTACCATATTAGTTTTTGATACTTTTTTAGAATCAAAATAGAATTCGATCTTTAATGCACTGCCTTCATACGTTTTATGTTATGTACAGTTTTCCAATCAGGTAACAGTTGATTTCGGAATATCCTCGCAGCGTTGTGTGTTGATAGAGATGAGGTCGTAATTTCCAGTGGTGTGAAACGACTCGCCGTTTCCGGCTGCACCTTTGGGTAATAGCTCTTACCTCTCTCGATACTGCTCAGCCATTGAAAGCTAAGATCTATAGAGAGCATTACCTCGAGTTAGTTTTCAAGTCAGACAATCGGAGCAGCACCCAGGGGACGCCATAAATTGGAAACTACGGCCAACTTCCCTATGAATTCGCCCAGAAACCAATAATCGGTCGGTGTAATTCGCAGGAAATGAATACCAGAGAAACAATAAATCTTAGGAAAAACAAAACGGGAAACATTAGGGCTTGATGAAAATACACAATAATGGCAACGGAACTTACGATTTATAGCTGCGTGTAATTAATGTTCCGGTGGGAAATATTTAAAGCACGGCAATAATTCAAGCTTAAAGGCGTACACTAAACGACAAGAACTTTGAGGGCATTCATATGTTTAAATCAAGTCGGTAATATTTGTTGAGGCCTCAAAGTTCCGTGTTGAAACTGGATACAGTCTGCAGTGAGCAACAAAATGTTTGAGTTCGAGTCTCGGCCCGGTCGAGATTTTTCCATTCTGATCTTCGATGTGGCTAGTTAAGTAATGCAACAGCACACACGGTGAAAGGTCTGGGTACTTTAGCTAGCCCTCACCCTTTGCTACCCACGTCTCCCTTCCGCATCCCCCCTTTCAAAATCCCTTCCTATGTCATTTATTAGATCACCCTCGTGTAGACTGTCACCCAAACATAATCTATATCTGAAGAGGAATATATTTTAACAATGTGGTGAAATGAATAGGAGGAATACTATTTACTATATTCTGTAATATTAATATATTAAGAATGAGCTTGCAATATAATAACATTAATACTTAATAACTTTCCATAAATTTTACAATGTGTCCATTTTAACATTATTTGTGATTATGAATCTCTACACTCAGGGTCTTATATTATGGGCCTACTCATAGAGTGGACATATTTCACACAAAAACTACTCGGACCTGGCAGTATAGGAAATCAGAAAAAAAGTTTCAGGGGTAATTACCGTGACAGCATAATGGATCTTCCAGTGTTGATATTTCCTCCTAATTGGGTCAACCTCGATCACACCTCGCAGTCGCTTCTATTGTCCCTGGTTCAGAACAATTTCCCAGTCTTCCCCTCGTCTCCTCAGACCATCTGTACGATAATGTGATCATCTGTGATGAAATATCACAATCTGTCACTAACATCATCTAATCAACTGCTCTCGTCTCCTTAATCTGTTTTCTCCCACCGTCTGAAAGGGTTTTAATACCTCATCCCCACGTCTTTAAATCATATTCAAAAGGTGGCAGCGACGGACATTAACCAATCAGTTTTATCGTTACTCTTCTTTGGGAAGAGTAGTTTTCCCCTCTCCCCCAAGGTTTTTGGGGAAATCGTCGTTTATTCCCAGTTTTTGTCTTCAAATTCCAGCGGTCGCGGGACAATCCCCGCTGGCGTCCAAATGTTTGGGTTTAATTTGTTTATCAAATAATGTCTTTTTTCTTTTGACTCCCAAACCGCCGAAGTAGATGTGTTTGACCGTTACAGTGGCTTTGTAAACTTGACAACTGGTGTGAAATTTTCATGGTAATCTAAGTCAATTAATCATTTCCGAAATATCAGATTCAAAGATTTATTAAAAACTATAATGTGTGGTAGTTACGAGATAAATCTTTCAAATAAATAAATTAACTTTCGTTTTTACTATCACTATGAAAACTTTGTTTTTAGTCGTAAAGAAATTTAATTACAATTCCAGATTTACTTAGACGAGAAGGAAATACACGAGACTGTCTCGCACCCCTGCAAATTTGTTTTCAAAAATGGCTTCTTTTTACAACTCAGCCTTATCTGAAATCCGATTTAAAGCTCATTAAATTATTATTGTACGAATTATTATTTAAATAATAACAGTTTCTTACGTAATCTATTTTAAGTAGAATATCAGTCTGTTTCCTATTCCTCAGAAAAAATATTCGTAAATAATTTTCAATACAAAGTTGTAACACTACATATTGTTTCTTCTATTTAGAACCTTATCAGATGTTTATTTAAGTTTAAAAATACAGTAGAAATTTTTTTTAACATGATATACGTATATATATATAATATAATAATATGATAATTATTGAAACGTTTGTGGGGAAAATCAAGAGATTAAAGCAGATGTCGCGAACGCAGGTCTAAATTGTTAATGTGGTGTATACTGTTGGAATCATTACAAATTAACGGTTTAGACGGTAATTCTTGTTACATTGCCCAAACCAAACGCTCATTAAAACCCCAAATTCATAAACACAAGAAAAAATATGTAATTATTCTAACGTGTCCAAGCATATTTATTTATACAATAATAAAATTAGGTGCAAAATGGTAAAAACTTTACATATAGAATATAGTCTACTTTCCAGAGTAAGATATTTCACATCATATCGAATAACTGGGCCATTAGCGTTGAAAATTACACGAATAGTTTATCAAAATTTACGATTCTCTAATCATGTACTTTAAGGTTCATACATTGCAGTAATTTTTCCTGTTTATTTTTTTCTGAAAAATAATTTGTTTGAGTGGTTAATTTATTTTAAATATATTTTAAACTTGGTTTAGTGAAAATATGTAATTATTATAATACTAAGCTGCTATTGGGAATTTGCCCGGTGGCAGCTATATACAAAGAGAATACAAATAAAACACAAATACAATTACGAAAATTTACACTAAGGAAGAATTTTAAAGTTCAGTTTTTTATCTGAAAAAGTGAAAATATGTAAGTTGATTGAATGTAAAAATTTGCGGAAGGATCTGACCACGAACATCTATTACCCCACATACCTTGCACCAAATCCCAATTTTCATGTATGATACGCAAAAATGCAATATTCTGCATACGAATGTGTTGGGGAATATTTTACTCTTTTCATATTCAGATTTCCCATATGTATGTACATAACAATAAACCGTATTACAATAATATTTCCATTATCCTTTTCCCATCGGTTACTACAGTTTTACAAATTATGAAAACTACAGTAAACAAGTTAATTATTATTATATTATGTCATTATTACTTATGAGGGCATGTTTTTAAACAATTCGGAAATGGATGATTAAGGAAATTCTTTGAAATGAATTACTATTTACTTTTCACATCTAGGAATGTAGATGAATTTCCATTCTTCAACTTTATTCAGTACTATCTGGGTGCCCGGCGTTGCCCGGGATATTAACTCTTAAATATAACTAACATTTTGCTTAATTACACTTTATTTCTCGCGAATGTCGTCGTTGCTGCGCCGAACGCATACACGCCTAATATGTAAGGGCATAATTTATCCTGTAAGAAGTTGTATATATAATTAGGGTAGGGTAGATACTGTAAAGTATTAATTCGACTGAGATACCGGTTGATACTGCTAGTTTAAAAATTTTACATAGCTGATTGATAAGTCGTAAAGAACATGTGTGCAAAATTTGGTATAAATTTCTCCAGACGAATGTGTAACATACATACAAACACACGTATGGAACTTGAACTATTTTTCTTTTAAACAATGAAATTCATTTACAGGATCTATTTATTTGGCTTGTTTCGAGTGAAATAAATTTAATGAACATTTTATTAAAAGAACGATATATTTTAATTTCTTAAGAAGCAGACAAAAATGTTTATCTTTTTAGTGAGGCACTCACACTGTGCTATATAAATATGATGGGATGGGCCACTTATTGTCAATTTTATTTGGTTTAAGTCAAGATATTTAATAAAATTTCGTATGGATAGTTGATACGTTGGATGCTCGTAATTTATAATGAATCTAAATCTGGTTAGTTTGGTAACTGAGAGACGAACAATACGATGTTACAGCACAAAGCCTAAGGAAACGGCCATTTCAGCAACTGCCTTCACCGCCCTAAATCCTGATTTAGTCTGCAGTATATTGACAAGGACACGTATTATCTCACGGCCGAGGGTTGACAAGCTGCCCTTCAAACAGGGTTAGTTACCTGCGAATGGGCTCCCTCCGGAGGCAGACTTGTAATTAGCTTTGCACAACGAAACACAAATTTCGTATGCAGGTTAATTGAGGCTTTCTAATGCACGTGAATTAGTAATCCCGACCGAATAGAGTTGCTATCAGTAGCTGTTGCTTCGGCTGACTAAACGAAGTCCTACGGGGGCATCCAGGTAATTCAATTTCGATTCGAAGTGAGCCGATACCATCGGCACGGACCTATTAATTACAGTTCAAATGATGGTGCCCATTAGGGAGGGAATCGACAAACCCGAGAGGGGAATCTGGAGCGCTGATCACGAATAAGATTAAACATTCACAGTTAGCATAAGCCACACACACACACATTCACCGAAGTTAATATTCAAAGGAAACTCCAAAATATTAAATTATGAAATAAAATAGAGCGTGTGTTCGATTTGGATGACGTAAGATAGCAAATACGGCCTTCCTTGGAACCCGAATTTTTCTATTTTGAGAAAGTATTTTTTTGTGTAATACATTTTACTACCTGAAAAATAAATGGTACAGTTACAAATTTATTTCTCTACTCCAAATTACCTGATCCATCCAATATTACAACTCAAATGTGATAACTAGGTGTTACCGGTTTAATTTAATTTTCCGATGACTGCAGAAATATTGTACGACAATAAAGGAAGGCGTTTCTTCAATTAGTGGTGGTACACATTCGAATCACTCTGTTTGACATATTCATTTTTGGCGCCAGTCAGACTCGGATAAAGCGGTGATGAGTAACCAAAAACATACCAAATCATACGCCCAGGGGATTAGTGGGCGTTTAATTGCCAAGGCATTAAACTCTCGAAAATTTTGAAGGACGTTCTTCATTCCGCGAGATCAACCTTGAAATGTGATTGAAGCAAGGGCTCATGTGATCCAGTATCCATCCTCATGGTTGGGGTATGAGATGAAGTGAGCTGGGGAACAGACAAAAAGAGAGATGTCAGGCGAGAATGGAATTTGAAGAAGGAGGGTGAGTGGAAATGGATTAGAAGCAGTTGGAAATAGATCTTTGATTGGACAACGAGAGCGGACAAGTCAGACTGGCCGTAGCATCAGAGAGAGAGAGGGGGGGGAGACGAGAATAGTTGGTCGCCAGTGAGAGAAGTTTGTCTTTAATCTCTAGAGGCAAACTGAGTGAAGGAAAGAAGAGAAGCTAGCAGCAGGAGGCATCCCTTTCCACGTTATCGTTTCCACTGACAAGGAAGACCCCAGGTGCCTAGCTGTGTCGACAAAGGATGCAGCTGCCTACGCAAACAAAAAATCAGGCGTGTTAGTGCCATTGCATCAAAATGCGTATAAAAACTTCCTACTACACAACAACGGCCACATATTTCCTGACTCTGTAATAGATTGACTCCCTTGATAATTTTTAAATCTGAGCTAGACGTGCATTTTAATTGGCTCTAAAGTTGTATACTTGTAATTGTTTTAAATTTTTTAATGTTAATTTAATAAACTTGCGCAAATTTAAATTAAAAGATCGTTGCCCCCCATTCCCCATTATAATGCGGTTTTTAGTTAGTCACGTTTTTGTTATTTGGCTACTTTTTAATTAGTATATTCTTTAGCTCAAACGTTTAACATTTTATATTTTCAGAGTTTCTTTCTGTAATGAAATTGTCTAATTAAAATTTTATGGATAGTTGTATTTATTCTTCCTAACTTATACCACAATTGTTCTTCGTATCCTATCGATTAAACTTTTTTCACATGAAAGATATGTATTGCACTTTGTGAAAATATTTATATGAACTCTCCACACCCAATTATCCTCAGTTGAAAAATTAAGTGTCCCAAATTATAAGGCAACTGTAAAAAAAATCCAGGGTTCATCAAACGCAAAGAAAATTCTCCAAGTTTTGAAAGTGTACCGAGTGGTTGTTTTGCATATAATTTAGAGAGTAAAATAGCTTTTGAATATTTATACGTGTCCGAGAAAGGAAACCTCAACCCCTGCAGCCGCACAAGCTATTTTCTCTTATGCTGAATTTGGCAATATATTAGTTTGCTACTCCTTCCTCGCAGTTCGAATTTCCATTAAGAACATGACGCTTCTAGTGGGGCTCGTTTCATAATTTCTGGAGGGATAAAACAGTTTGACAACGGCAGGAAGCTAACGGCGAGGCCTAAGCAGCGACAACGGCCTGGATTTGCATTAATGTTACGACCACGAGGAATGGTTATTGTTTCTCTTTAAGTTTACAACTCTCCCAAGACCAGTAAGGTCTTGTACTGATCTTCATGGAGCGGTAATGGGGCCCTTGCGCGGAACAAACTACCCGAGGTTTCTTTTGTATTTAATTTGTTACATGAAAGTGCGGAGAGTTTAAGTTCCGTAGATAGAACTACTTCACATAAACACATGGATTTGTCTTGTGAGAATCACGCAAAATTACAAGTCTGTTTCCTATTACTTTGAACATGCCATAATACTGAACTAATATTGTAAATGATAAAAGGGCTGTCAATTGTTCAAAATTATTTATGCTATTAAAAATATGTATAATAATTTTATTTATATAAAAACAATTTCTTTAGTATGTCCGCACTATTTACAATAACATACATTTGTTAAAGGGGATAATTGTGTAAATTTCAAAGACATTCTCAAGGTTACTTATTACGGTAACAATCTGTAGCAGAAATTTCAAGTTCGTGACGAACCTGTTTCATCTTCTCAGCAATTGCAGAAATTCAACTTATTAGTTTTCCTTATCCACTCTCACGCTTTCAGGTTGGGTTGTGCATTTTCCGTTTGTTGGCGGAAGAAGGCTCTGGTGATAGAGGAAAACACAGATTTCCTACTTTTTCACTCCAACCTACACTTACTAGATTTCCTTTCAACTTACAGGCAAGTCCGAAAATCTGGCCTTTGTTGCTCGCTGTTTTTCAACTCTCGTTCAATTGTCATTTCTTCTTCGCTCCTTTTTCCCTTGCTTCCTGTTCCCTTCAACCTCCCAGAAACACTGACTGCCTCTCGGCTTTATCACCCTTTCAACGCCTTGATTAACTCCACTCATTTTATGTGTTCACACCTCCCATCTAAACTCTTATTTTTTCCTTCTCCTAAGGAAAGCGCCACTCCACGTGACATGTGTTTACCAAGCTATATTTACCCTCCTTCAGTTGCGGGATTTTTTCGCAGATGCAGGCCTGCCTGTATGTCTTTGAGTTAGAATATTCTTGCTGAATTTTGATCGTTAAAAATCAAAGAAAAGTGAATAAAATCAGGGAAGGGTACTACTGCGCTACACAGCTCGCTGTTGCAAATTAAATTAAAAAAATTACTTCTTTTCCTTTTTTACATTCAATATCATAACGGTAAATAAATTAATTATATATTTGCACGTGTCAGCTTATAAACCCGAAGTTTAAACATTTGAGACGCATATCAAAAATTTATACCGGATTTCTCAAAAAGTAAATTTACCTGTTTCGCTGTCACAGGAATGCCTAGTTTTGACAGTTTTTCAGAAGTGGTTAATTGAATAATATTTTTCAAATTTATTATTTACATTTTAAAATATTCAACACCAATCGTCGACCATAATTTTGACCATTGATGTTTAGATGTAAACTGATTAGAAAGTGTGGTGATAAATTTAATAAATATTGTGAAGACCAAGACCTGTTTTTACTATCATTATTATTTCTGAACTAATTGATTATGCATTGTGGACTATCGTATTAAAATGTATTATATACTAACATATATAAATATCACTGACGTTAATAGTCAATTTATTAAAAATATATTAATTATAAATATAAACTTTCTTGAAAATGGAAGTACTAAAAATTATAAACAAATTTGTGAGAAAAAATATTTTATACTGGATAAAAATACTTATGTCTAAGCTGGTTGAATGTTAGGTACTTTTAAATCTTGTGCCAGATGAATGGAAATAACCATCACAACTATTATAAAATTTTCTAATTAATTAAACTATCACATTAAAATAGTTGATACTGAAACTTGAATGTTTTGAGGTTATTATCAAATGAAAAATGGAAATTATAAGACGCTGTAGGATCAAAAAGACTATTAAAAATGAACCTGTCTTCTTCTCCATTAGAAATATTTCTTACTCAGTTTTGTAAATTCAAGATCGTGACGCAAATAAGATGATAAGAAATTTAAGAATAATACCCTATAGAGGATAACTTATTAAACCAAACATGTTCTTATAGAAAGATCGATGTAACCCCTCAGAAAAGTAATAGAGTTCCTATGAACCTGAACGTGCGAATATAATAAGTAGTGTGCAATTACCATATAACAATGTTAAAAAATTTGAGTGCTTCCAAATATTTTTAACAGTTGTGAACAAAACTTTCAATGATTAATTTATACAATTTATTTATTAAATATTTTTGTTATAGTCTTGTTACATTTGTGTGCAACGAAAAAGGAAGAAGACGGGTGTCGTTGGTGGTGTTAGTAGGAAACTTATGTTTGGTGGTTTTCTTAATGATTGTAACATAATAAATTAAATAGTATATTGGTGACTTTTGGTTGGAAATTTCTTACGCAAATAAATTATATGTTGTTGCAACTACTCACTAGAATATGAAAAGTGCTTCCATGCCAAGTTGCTGAGATAGAACAGCTAAGTATAGGCATTGATAAATAGATATATCATCACTACATTTGATTTAGAGAATTCTTGAGGTAAATTTAGAGATTGTATGTTACCGTACGCCGGAATTTAGTGGGAGCTGCAACAGAAATAATTACTTCTCGTGACTCTAACTTGTACTGGTAACAAGTGTTTCCGTTAGTTAACAGTTAATCTGTCTGCCGGTTCTCACCCTCCTCCAGTCTGTGTTTCTCCGTTGGACTTGGCTGCTCTCTCGCCTGCTACTTTCCTTCCTTCGTGTATAAAACTTGACGGACTTCCCTCACCGACGCCAACAACGTTATATTTCTCCTCTATTCTTTGGCTAAAACTTGACAGTAGTCACGACAGCTGCGAAAAATTTCGTCGAAATATAATTCACACTTTTTACAAGAGACCCATTTAAAAGTCATTTGTTTCTTCATGGGGAAAACATTTCCCATACGTTTTTCTTCTTTATATCCCTATACTGCCCATGTTACTCAAAGACTTTTAAGTCTCCATTGTAACGTATTCATTTAATTTACAATAAAACTTCACCATGTGATTCTTTATTTTATATATATGTATATATATAAATCGCCGTAATGTATGCATAAAAATAACTACCGAACGACTGCACCAAATTGGATACTTCTTATTGTTGTGTTCGTTATTGTCAGGACAAAATTTGTATAAATGAAATTTTTTTAAAAAACGAACAAAAAAATATAAAAATCTCATAATATGAAAACGTTTTACGGAAAAGCTAATTTTAGAAAACAATATACGAAAAAACCGACCTACGTTCATGCATTTGTAGATTTAGAAAAAGCGTTTGATGATGTGAACTGGAACAGACTATTAAGGATTTTGAAGAGCAGTGGAATAAAATATCGAGAAAGGAGGCTTATACATAAACTGTACAGAAGACAGGTAGCAGTAATTGGAATAGAAGACCAAGAAAAGAAAGCTGTAATCAAGAATGGAGTAAGACAAGGATGCAGTCTGCTGTTTAACATATATATGTAGAAGAGGCGATGAAGAAAGTTAAAATGGAATATGGAAAAGGAATAATACTGCAAGGAGAAGAAATAAAAACCTAATGCTTTGCCGACGATATTGTAGTATTAGGGAAGTAGGGACAAGGCTTGGAAACCATAATAAATTGCATGAACATGGTTCTGGAGAAAGAGTTTAATATGAGGATTAATAGACGGAAAACCAAGGTAATGGAGTGTAATATAAGTGTGAATATTAGGAAATCGTTGCTAAAAATGTTCGTATGGAGCGTGGCGTTATAAGGGTGCGAAACGTGGACGATAGGATTTGGGAAAAGGAACAGAATAGAAGCCTTTGAAATGTGGTGCTATAGGTGATGGGTGGATAGAATCACAAACGAGGAAGTTCTAACCAGAATAGGGGGAAAGCGAACCATATGGAGAATATTGACTCAGAGAAGGGGTAGATTAATAGGCCACGTTTTTAGACACGAGTTTCTTGTAAAATTAGGATTAAAGGGAAACGTGTGGAGTAAGAACAAAGAAGGACGGTCAAGGATGGAAAACGCTAAGAGAGGATGTGGATTGTGCTAGTTATAATGAATTGAAAAGACTTGCGAAAGATAGTTTAGGAAAAAGCGTTGCATATTAAATATTATGAGACATGGAACCCTCCCCCTGAAACCCCATAGTTCTGTTTATAAAAAATATATCTGAATTTAAAATAACCATTCTCTAGGAATGAGCTAAGGTCCTCTAAAAATAATTTTCTTGTTTTTGGAGAGGGACAATCGTTGTCTACTTTTTATTAATCAACACTACCTTAACAGGAATATTAGTAAATAATGACTTTACGTCAAAACTGACCATTTTTAAATCATTATTTTAATTGTTTATTTCATCCAATTTATATTTTAATTCAATTGCATTCTTAATATCATAAGTATTACTGGTTTGGAAATTATCTAATGTTTTATTAAAAACTTTGCTGGAGTTATAGCTTAAAGGTCCTACCCGGCATTCCCCTAAGAGTATGTGACACGCCTTACATATAATAGGAGACAATCTAATATATAAATAGGAAATAATTTATTTATATTAGTTCTTGGGATCCACGTGGTATTCCTACCACTAACAAAGAAAAAGACAAATTAAAAGAAAGTTAAAATTTAACATTCGACATTTATTAAAAAAATAAACATAAATGAAAAGAAAGTTAAAAGATAATGAGATAAGTAAAGCATTATTGCCGACTCCTCCAAAATGATATTCTACTCCCAGGTTACCATATTTCGGATTGGAAACTCGAACGGTTATTTTAATGAAATAAAAATTAGTAAACAGAAATTTCAAGAAAGAAACTTCCCACGTCTTAGCAGGAAAGGGTTCCTGCCACAGGGCTGGAAGCAATTTCCGGTTCATTAAGACACGTGGACATCCATGTGCTCATCTCTCCCTCTTCCATCATCCTTGATCCGTCAGTTCTATTCCAAAGGTGTTTCTCAACCTCTTCTGCCATTTTTTGCTTCGCTGTCCTCCCATCTCCCGCTTTCTTGCACTTCACCTAATTGGTGGAAACTGGTGTTTGTTTTACCGTCCAAATCTGTAACTACTTTCTGGATTGGTTTTCCCCCTCTACCTGCATCCTGGCTTTTCCGGGAAAAATGTCAAGCCTTTGGCTTTTTTTGCTAAAAGTTTATTCCTGGAATTCCTTGCCTATGCCTTGTGACGGATTTAACTGACATAAATTTAACGCGGTAATTTACATTAAATTTAAATTAATATTATACATAAAATAATTATTGAATCAAACGAGAGAAAAGCATCATTAATAAATTTTTAGAAAACCAGCATGACGTAGTTCGGACTCTTGGTACTTGTCCCACGTGACGGATCGCAGCATTCCCTTCTCCTCGTATCGCAGTTACAATAAAAACAGCTTATCGCATGCCCAAGATTTGCGACCACGACGTGCCTCGGCTCACGGAAAGTTTTTTGAAACCAGAGAGAGATGAATGCATCCCCGAAGGTAGCCCCGATCCATCTCTCCAGGAATAATATGTGAATTTTTATTCTTAGTAATTAGTAAAGGTCTGTGAGTGATTCTAACGAATTTGAATGCTATCAAAACTCTAATGAGAGGGATATTAAGATGAAATTCCGAGAAACCATTGGTTCGGTCAGCTAACGTGAAAAAATACATTTGTTTACATTTGTAAACAAACTAAAGTACATCATAATATGGAACACAAGAATTTTCGCAACATTTTCACGTTAAAAAAATAGAAACATAAAATTCAAAACCATTTTTTTCTGAATGAAAAATTTTCTTCTCCTTCATTAGACGAATTTAATTTAATTTACTTTTGTTCTCAATTGAATTATGTCCACCTGAGTTGAAATATCAGAGTTTGTTTGACAACATTTGTGATGGCATCTGCGTTTGGTAATGAATGGAGCCGCTAGTTCGTTCGTCTAGAGGCCCGGATGGATCGATCCATGTCCAAGGTGGGGCGCTATAACGCACTGCAAAGACACGCACACACGTCTAAGCACTTTCAAAATGCACAACCCCAAATAAGTTTACTCTTATTAATCTTCTTTTATTGAGATTGAGACGGCGCATAATCGTCATTTTTATGGAACTGCGTTTCTGAAATCTATGCACTTAGAGATGATGTGAGAAGACGTATTTAGGAGATAGAACTAACTATATCTGAATATTTGTCAATTAATTAATTCTAATAAATTATATTTCCTGCTTGGAGTAAAACAGTGTGTTATAATTGAGTTGATCACGTTACTATATGAATAGTGAAAACATATTTATACCATATTAAAGTTTATATTGTAATGAAGAATATATTTTAATAAATAAGTGGCTGAAAATAAAATAATAGTTTGCAATCAAACGCCATGTTGGTACGCACACAGCGAACGCGAGATCAAGGAAAGTAGACAATCTCTGGAATGCAAAAAGTCCTTTTTGTAATTTCGGGATAAAACTTCCTGCTCGTTAATCATATTTTAAATGAATGGTAAAGACCGAAACAAAGTTAAAAAGAATTCAAACATCTTTTTCTGACTTTCATTTTATAATAAATAAATGAAAAGGCGGTCAATAATGCAGCAAATTTCTTTAATGTAAATAGTCCATCCATTTAATAATTAACCTGAAGAAGTTCACAAAGCTGGATGAAACGTTGTATTTGTACTAATTAAATAGTAATCAAATTATTTGCTGACCTAATGGTCGTTTTTTCATTTATTTATTTTAAAGTTAAAACAACTTTCATACCTCTAGTTTTGTATGAAAGAAAAACAATTGATGCCAATATGAAGATACTCTCTGAAAAAGAAGTTTCCAGAGTGATTTAGTTTTGTACAGACGAGATTTTTTGAACTTAAGGAAATTCGTTATATAAAGTTGGGAGCTATGAAAAATTGTGTTTTAAAACTTTTAACAGAGAGTAAAAAGATAACAAAAGCGTTATGAAAGTTATAGAGTATTTTCTTTCTTTTGAACTTGCTCAACATTTAAGCAGAATGATATTTACCAATCTTTTTCATGAACTTGGTTGTAAATATTTAGTGCTTTTGATAATTAAAAACTATGAGAAACCACGCACACGCGTCCAAGCATTTAGAAAATACAAAAGCACCAATGCATTTAAGACTCAAATCTTAAATTCTGTTTATTAATATTGATTGGCGACTTACTATTTTGGGTATAATGGAATAGTAGTATTTAATGTTTTAATAAACTAAATTCTTAATTAATGTTGAGGTGTATGAGAATGTAAGCAACTCTTTTTTTCTGAATTCAACATGCGCCCTTTCATAGAGTTCAGAAGAAGGCTGAGAATATAATAGAACGTGGTGCAGCAAATATTTCAAAAGTAATTAGATCCGCTAAGAAAATCTTCAAGACGGACAATTTAGTCCTTCTAAATGAGAACCTCCAGTGGTTTATTTTCTATAATAACGACACTAATTAGACAGAGGTCTTAAAAATTCTCTTCGCTGCAGTGTCTTAATTTCGTTCTGTCCAAAAGAAATGAATACTTGGCTTCCATTAAATTAAAAACACTCATTAAAATGAAGCTTGTGACAGAAAATCGGTTTATGGACCACACGCTTTGACGATACGAGAAATATGGACTTAGAAATTTGAATAAAAAAATTAGTTTTTGCTAATCTTGCTGTTGTTATTTGTTACAAGATATTCTGATTAACACAGAAAAATTATGATAATTTCAATTTATTGATGTCTTGAATTATATATTAATGTTTTTTTATTAGTAATGAAGCGTAGTAGCCCATTCTTATTTTAACCATTAAGATTCAAAAATTAAAGTCCGTAAGAATATCAGAGACAGGCAGGCAACAAATTGGAATACTGGGATTCAGATAGAGTCACTTGATACAAGCGGTTGGGGTTATTTTCATACAAGGGTCGTCAACTCCTAAAAATTCCCAAGGATAACTCTCTCCTTCGTCAGTGTGATATCCCGCGCTTGGTGAAAAATTGGTGTAGACACGTCACATGGAATAGCCTTTTCCCATAAAGAAGGGGAAAAGGAGAATTTTTTTGAGAGGTGACAAGGCGATAAATTGGTCAATGTTGCTATCAAGTTGAAAGGAAGAGAAAGTAGGGCAGACGAGAATAGTTTTGCTTGGACGTTGAAGGGAACAGGACGCAGGGGAGGAGGGAAAGAAGAGCAAGTCTTCGGAGTTGATAGGAAGAGGAAGTAGGAGGGAATAAGAAATGAAAAATTAAATAGTTTATGTCTTGGCAGATGAAAAGAGAGGACAGTGGATTTATGGCACTTATTCTGAAAGAAGGAGAGTAACTTTCATAAATGTCGAAGGAAATACTAATTCATGAGAAGTCTACCACATTAGCAAAATTGTCGGCTAAGACTGCTATACTGATTATTTACTTTCATTAATCATAACTTTAATAATAGAGCTAATTTATAATGAACTATAATAATTTCTATTGAAAATATGAATATTTAGTAAATATAAATTCAATATGTTCAATTTAAATATAATTTAGAAGTTATTTTTTATAATTGCGAATTGAAATTGTTAAATATATATTATATACTGGAAAGACCTACTTGTTGAATTGAAAATATGTTTTTATAATATTACGGGACCAATAATTTTCTATTCACATGATATGGGACAACTGCCGGAGAAGAAAGGTTTCAGGTATTATAGAAATTTATTAATTATATTTCTTGTTAAACATTTCAGAGACAAGAGACATGGGTGATGTATTACAAGAAAAAAATACCATGTGGCAGTCAAATTGAATTTTAAATTCTTAATGTAAATTTTTTATTTATTTTATTTATTGATTCCTGTGAATAATGAATAACGTGAGAAAAGGAAGTATTGTGCTGTATTAGTTGAATATAAATAAATCTCATTTAAAGTACGAATTATAAGTACTTTTGTGTATAATTATTTCAGATTTCGTATTGAAAATATTATCACACTGTACAGTTGTCGCTTTAACTTTCCTGCATAATTTCAGTGAATAATTACCAGGTTCCTCGCTATATGGAAAATATACTTTGTAAGGTATTGAAAATTTGCACGATTTTATTGTTTGTTTGGAAACATTAATATTAAACTAGTAGTCTGCAGTGAACCGCCGTAATTTCATCTTCCATTAAAATAAATATTCATGGATTATATTTATAAGGAAATTTCAGTAAGTTAATCTGGTATACAAAGATGTAATGAAACTTTTTTAACGTAACTCCGTTGGCCAGTTAATATCGCAGGATTCTGTCAGTAATTTATAACTATTATTATCTACTAATTATTAATATCGACGAATTAAGATTTCTACCATAAGTTAATTGATAACAGTCCCGTGACAAATAATCTATATTTTTACCATTAATTTGAATGTTCGGTCGTATGTATTTTTGTACATTTTATTAAGTTTACATACATGTAATTTAGGAGCTGGCTAATTGCTCATTTATTTACAGCCATGCATTTGATTGAAACTCTTTTCGTAAATTGACTGATAACAGGAACAGGGTTCAATAAATAATAATTAAAATACGAGTGTTGTGTAAATATGACACAGCCAAATAAAATTTACGTTTTGATGTTTCCTTTGCGTATAGAATGTGGAACATTAATATCAACTATGGAAAATTGTACCAAAACTGAAGTAAATTTCTTTTAATGCAGAAAATAATGGAGAAAATAATTTTATACTTCAAAACAAATCATATAATTTTAATGAAGTAGAAGTACATAATATCTAGGTAGAACATTTTCAAAGCAAAGTCGGCTTTGGATTAATAAGTTTTATGAATAAATAAGCATTGTTCGTCGAATCTTGTTTGGTATAAATGATGTTAAACTTACATATAAAATATTGAAGTTATTCCAAATTTTCTTAATTTAAGCATATTTTAAGCCAATTTTTTTAATACAAATTGATGAAACTATGTTAAAGGTTTTAAGATAAATTGCTGTTTCTGATTAACTTAAATCAAATACATTAAAATACATCTGATAAGAGCTGTAATGAAGAGCAATTGTGGTGATTATTTATTTATCTTCTACATTTTCTTGAAATGGTGAGTTATGCCTTCAGTAAAATGGGGCGTGGTTTTATTAGCTCCGATGTTCCTCCTAACTCGTCCGTTATACCGTTTGTAGCTATGGGACATATACTTTTCTTCATTTTTATCTAATATATACAAAAAACTTACATCTCAACATGTACCACTTTAATTAGAGTTGACGCGAGCGTTTTCAGTCCTTTTTACCTCTGTTTCCCTCACCTAGAGAAATCGCCATCAACTTTACCTACGTGGCGTAGCCGGTAAAGTTGTTTTGTGGAGTATCCCGAGATGCACACAACTCTGTGTTACCTGTGGTTCACACAGATTTAACTAAAGCAAAAATATTTTTGGGATTTACTGTAGTAGGCACTTTGCATCACATTTTACGTCGGCCAACTTATGTAAGATCTTATCACAGTAAGACGACAATCTCTTGTAGAAGTGTTTAACCTACCATGTATTATTGGGTGATAAATTTATATTTTATTTTAAATTGTAAAACTTATCTAGAAACTTCTTGTTTTAAAAGATTCTTTCGTGTTATTTTGGTTAAGGTGCCAAAATTAATCTGACAAAAATACTTGATTTTCTGGACATGTCCAATCTCAACTTTGTTTTTTACAGTAATGGCAAAAAATTATACTTGATTAAATTATTATTCTATTTTTATTAGCCACGGTACAAATTGCATCACACAAAGCCTGGTAGCATTATTCTTATAATGTATGTATAGAATAGACCTTGAAGAAAGTTAAAAAAGATTATGCAAAATGAAAACCTAAGGTTTTCTGGTGATATTTTTGTATTAGGGGAGTCAGAAGAAACCTTGGAAACCTCAATAAATGTCATGAACGTAAACCCGGAAGAGTACAGCATGACGATTAATTGAGAGAAAACCAAGGTAATGGAGTGTAATATGGGAAACAGAGGAAAAACAAAGGGTGTTAGATTGGTAAGAGATATTTTGAAGGAAGTTAAGGAATTCTGCTACTTGGGAAGCATAATAACTAGGGACGGTAGAAGTATAGTAGACATTAAGAGTAGGATAACTCAGACAAAAAAAGAGGAATTTACTTACGGTTAATAATAGTGTGAATATTAGAATATCATTACTATAAATTTTCGGGGAGTGTGGTGGTATAGGGGTGCGACTGTTTGAGTTGCAGAAAGGAAAAGAATAGAAGCTTTTTAAATATGGTGTTGTAGAAAGATGCTGAAAATCAGATGGGACGTTCTAAGCAAAATAAGGGAAGGAATAACACTGTGGAGGACTTTGACCAAGAGAACGGATAAATTAATAGGCCATGTTTCGAGACATGAGGATCTTGAAAAATTAGCATTAGAGGGAAGTTTTGTGATAAGATCCGAGGAGGGACGCTGAAAAAGATTCGAGGGGTATTAATTATTTAATGATTTTAATAATTGGGTTTAATATGTACATTTATTAACTGAAAACACAATAATTTTAAAATGGGTCCGGCGTGTATATATCATGTACAAAAATAAAGAATTAAAAGGGGATTATATTAAAGTTCTCAGGGGTAATTATTGTTTGGGTGACCATGTGTAGTAGATTTTCCGTTCGTTAATGAACCTGAGTTGTTTGCATATGCGCCTTGCTGCAGATGTCACTGGAACTTTCTTCTTGTGGAACTCTGAAGCTGTCGGGAGACAATAATACAAAGTCGTGCTACCGAAATTGAGAAAACTCAACTTTTTCCTCTTTCTTCCCTCGTTGTTTAAACCTTTCTTCGCTGCTTCCTCGACTGGTCAAAACATGGTACACCTCTCCGCTGCCTTCTCAATGGGATCAGTCCGTCATTTACACTGTCTTCTTCCACTTGTTAATGTCTCACCCTACACTTTACTTCCTCCAATCATCAAACATGCCTCACACTCTCCTCCACCACTCCGCTCTCGCCATCACTCTGCTGCCAATCTCCTTCAATCTGCTTCCGAAAATCTCTCCGCCTCCCTCTACATAACTTCGTCCCTTCTTATGTGACACCTATCACTAAGGTGGCAGGGATGGATATTCTCCAATAATTTCCCTTGTTACATTAGGGGAACACGCGCCACCTGGTCACCAAATTCTCAGATAGATTAGGAAATTCCGAAACCGGCGACGAGGTGTCTGAGCTTTATGGCCCAAGTGTCAATCGCTGTCTCTTTGTTTTGATTCCGAACCGCCAAGTCGGAGCGTGGAAAACCCCCTTCTTCTTGGCCAGCGAGATGCTTATGCCGAAATAATTATGCAATTTAAATTTCCATAAATATTAAAAAATTGGACCGGGTTCTACTGCTCTACAAGGCCAAGGACGGAACACGCTAATCAGATTACGGAGGACGTGGTAGTTATGTAGAAATGAGAAGGCTTGCGCATGGAGGGTTGCATCAGACCAGTCGAATGACGGACTGCTACAACAACACATTTTATTAACTAGTTAGACGAGTCACAGAATGGGTTAACGCTTTTATACGTTCAGAAAACTAGATTACTTTTACAGGTTGGAGCGAAATAGGATGATTAAATCGTTTTTGCCTCCAACGCAATTCATCTGCGTTCAATTAACTGAGCTTTAGGATATAAGCTTACATATATCAACCAGTGTCTGGTGTAACAGATTGCCGATTATTACTCCTATAATTAGGTAAAACCGTGCTATGCGGCAGACCAAGATAACAGATGTTCGCGAGTGACGTAGTTCGCATCTGGTAAGTTACCCTCACTGCGGTCCCATTACGGTGAATTACATTCGGTTCAGGGTGTTCCGTTAACCTGCAGAAAAGTAACAGTTAAACAATGTATAATAGATAATAAAATAATACTGCTTATTCTTCCTCTTCATTTTGACTGCGTAAATTTTATCAGAACTTTCTCGTAAGGACGATTCAGGTCATAATTTAGTGCAGTAAACTGGAATATTTTTAGTCTTCAATGATTTAAGAACTACTAATTATTTGTTCTCCTAAAAAGATTGATTGATGTTAATATCCCCGTATCCTTAAAATAATATTTTATACAAAAAATAAAACCTTTTTTTTTGAAAATGAAATGTCAAATTTGAAGAGAATCATATAATATTATTGGCTGAAAAAGAAAATTACATCTCATTCTGGGAAGGTTTTGTTAAATTAAATAATAATTAACGATCCGTATAACAGACTAAAATTGTTTATCCCAGCTTCGAATTTTATAACTCCTTATATTATTTCTACTAACATTTCTAGAGTTTATGCTCTTCCATAATTCATAAAGATTCCATAACATTTAGAATTATTTTGTCTTATACTAATGGTTCTTCATATAATTTCTCGACGTTTCTGCAAAGTATTTTCGTTCACGTTATAATGATGAATCTCACTTTTTTATTGAAATCTCTATTGAATTTATATACTCCATCTAATCATATTCTATTATATCTACATCAGGTCTCTTGTTTCACAAGCACTACTTTTGATCTTTTCATCAATAGTTTAAAGCCTATTTGGTCTTCTCTTGATTGATGTGGAAGTTGGTAACATTCTAATTTTATTACATTTAATAATAAAATACTATTTGCCACTAAATTTCCGGTCTTCCCATTGGTTCTTCCTTATCTTTGTTTTTTGCTGAAATTTTCACGAGAGACTTATCAAATTATTGTCTTGAAAAATTAATATTTTCAGTATCATTTCTTCTGATAAATTGGATAATTTATTGAATGTGTTTAATGATTATTGTTCTAATATTAAACTTACGTTTGTATTACAAACGACTGTCCTCTGATTTATCTTTAAGTATCTAATTTCCTTCATAATAAAAAGTTATCTTTTAATTGATTGAATAAATCTACACATAAGGGTATACTCCTATATATATAATCATCCAATCAATCATAAAAAATATGTTATTTATTCTTGTTGACAAAGTTTTATTAATATTATTAATTATATTTTCAAAATATTGTGTGCCAATTATTAGTATGTTGATTTCATTATAAAAATTTTTATTCTCGGAATTAATTATATTTGTTATGATACCAAAAATCTTGTTTATAAATCTACTTCTAATAATTAAGCTGTATTACCTTTTTATGACAATCTTATACTAAATTTAAATTTTATTTAAGAAATTAAATATAAATGTAATCTTCCAATATGTTAATTATTTATTTTATCTTGTTACTAAAAATAAAAATTCTGTCAATACTTTTCAGAGCCGTAATGTTGTTCATAAAATTTCTTATAACAATTTTTCTTACTGCTACATATGTCAGACTAAACGATATTTGTCAATAAGGAGTATAAATCTAATCTAAATTTTCATTCTTATAAACATTCACCAATAACAAAAAATTGTCTATAACAAAATAATGTATTTAATTTTTATAATGCTGTTATTTAAGTAAATAAATTTTGAGTCAAAGTTAATTTCTGAAATGCATATTAAAACCAATAAATTTTCTGTTAATATGACAATATTATTGACAGTACTCAATTAAATAAATTATGTGCTAGTTTATTAAAATGACGTGTTAGTTTAATCTTTTTGTTATTCTTTGTTTTTTATTAGCTTTATTCCTATTACTTCTGTCTGGTATAAATATTTGATAGGATATTTGTTTTAGATTTTAAATTCTATTTTACGGGTCATTAATACTTATTTAATTTATTTTCTTTACGTATGTTAATTGTTCTTATAAAGGTTTTGTTAATTTTCAAAAACCGGGTAGAGTAGCTGAACGTGACCGAACATATTTGTATCAATATATGAAGCATTAGACCACTATTAACGAAATAAGAATAGGACGAAACAAACATAAATATGAACACTAACCATAGGAAATTACGCAAAATAGAAAAAAAGATATGCAAATAAATGAGAAAACTTCTTATCTAGTCATTTGTAAAACATAAAAATGTGATAAATGAATGCAACTTTGAGTACACAAATGGTGAAAATGAAAATAACATGACGTCTCGTTCCGCTACTGGATTTTCTATTCCGCATTAGCCCAAAAAAATATTTTAATTAATGCAACACTTAGGATTTATTAAGAAATTAAAATAGAAATTTAATATTTCTTCGAAAATCTTTTCCGGTCAATATATTTGCACCTCCTAAACGGTCAATATTACTATGAGGATGATCCTAGTTTACGGGTATCGTACTACTGCGTTGAGCTGATCCTGGAATGCCATATAAGCAGTGATCATATTGACGCGATGAGAAATAAATTTGAGTGAAACATAGAGAGTCTTACTTAACGACTGCAACGAAAACTAATCTACCGCCAGTAAACCGAATTTTCCGGCACTCTCAGATAAATGAGGCTGATGGCCGTCAGTTTCAATTCGATCCACTACCAAAGGAGAAAACGAAATCCTGAAATATCTAATATATTGCCCCTTCAAATTCTAACTGGACAAAAAGAATTCTATAATATCTTCTTAAAGTTTCATCATCCAACACCTCGTAGAAAGTAATAAAATTTGAAATAAAAGGCCGGTTAAAAAATACTCAAACAAGGACAAGTTACTTTATGAACCTGTCAAAAGTAGACGGAATATTTTTTGTTGTAAGCATATTCCCAATGGCTGAGAAATATATTTTCAGCAGTCTACAACATGTCTTGCTCTCTGTATTCATTACGTGATTGGAATATTCGTAACTAAAATACCATATTCTGCTTTCGATTTTTATTTAAAAAATTTTATTCTATTCCCCGTTTTATATTAGACCCCATTTTAGTAAGAAAATTAATTACTAATTTATCTATTAAACATATTTGTTGCAGATAGATTACCTTCAAACTGTTGCTCTTGTTGTCGTGGTCTTCAGTCCTAAGACTGCCAACTTATCCTGCTTCTACATAGCTACCACATCCCACATTCTCCCTAATATAATTAGCGTATTCCATCCTTGACTTCCATCTGCTGTTATTGTCCCACACATTTCCCTCTAATGCTAATTTTAAAACACCGTCATGTATCAAAACGTTGCCTATTAATCTATCCTTTCTCTTGATAAAGTCCTCCAAATTGTTCTCTTTTCCCCTATTCTGTTTAGAACTTCCTCGTTTGTGATTCTATCCACCAATCCGATTTTCAGCATTCGCCTATAACACCACATTTCAAACGCCTCTATTCTGTTCCTTTCCCCTATTGTCCACGTTTCGCACCAATATAACGCCACGCTCCATACGAATATTTTTAGCAACGATTTACAAATATTCACACTTATATTATCCGGAAGTAAATACCTCTTTTTTGCGAAAGCCTTCCTTGACTGTGCTATCCTACTCTTTAAGTCTACTATACTATGCTTCTCAAGTAGCAGAATTCCTAAACTTCCGTCAAAATATCCCTTCCCAATATAACACCCTTTGTTATTCCACTGTTTCCCACACTACTCTACATTACATTGGTTTCCCTTCTATTAATCCTCATATTGAACTCTTTCTCCAGGACTACGTTCATGCCATTTATTATGGTTTCCAAGTCTTCTTCTGACTTCCCTAATACTATAATATCGTCGGCAAAGTGTAAGGTTTATATTTATTCTCCTTGCAGGGTGATTCCTTTTCCATATTCCGTTTTAACTTTCTTCATCGCCTGTTCTACATATAAGTTAAACAGCATGGGCGGCAGACTGCGTCCTTGTCTTACTCCATTATTGATTACAGCTTTCTTTTCTTGGTCTTCTATTCTAATTACTGCTGCCTGTCATCTGTAGAGGTTATGTATCAGCCTCCTTTCTCGATATTTTATTCCAGTGCTCTTCAAAATCATTAATAGTGTGTGCTAGTTATATTATCAAATGCTTTTTCTAAATCTACAAATAATATTTCTTCTCTCTCTCCCCCTAAAACCAAACTATAATTTTCTATACATAATGTTAAATTTTGAAAATCTAGAATTTTCGGCAAATATTGTCATAATAATTTGTTCATTAAGTTATAAAATACATTTTCAATTCAACAGGAATCCCGTATACCAAAATTATTCAAGTCCATTAATCTCATTTTTAAAAATTACCAGTATTTACCTATACAAATCTACAATACGTACACTTTAAATGAATTCTTGTGACATTCAGATGATTGATAATTTCTTAAAGATTGTTTAAAAAATTTAAATAACTGATTTTAACTTTACATAATAATGGTAAAATACCTATGTTTTATCAGTTAAACCATTTAATTAACCAAAACTATAGATAAATTTTGATTTCAAATTATCATATAAAGTAAAAGTCAGTCATTTAAAATTTTTTTAAATTCCTTGAAGAAATTATCTGAAATGAGACGTCTGACCCTGTGTAACGATCGGCTATAAAACCTGAAAAACTGCTGTATGTACTTATTTATTGACTACTCATCATTTTAAATAAGAAAGATGAAAACTTTCAATAAATTATGGAAAAGGTTTAATGATGATTCTGAAAAAATGTATAATTTGTTTTTATATTGTAAAAATTCCATAAACTTTTTTGTAATGTTTCAAATAATCTGTATGTTTAAATTTGTAGATGTCTATGGAAAAGTCGAACACTCCTGCAAATTTTAATATATTTGAAATCAAAATAATCTATAGTTTTGGCTAATTAAATGGTGTGACTGATAAAACTCAGGGATTTCACCATGAGAATTAATAATTTACCGTGTGATATATTTTTACAAATGCTATAGTTGTTGAAATGAAAAATTGAATTCACATATTTGTGTTGCAGTCTTATTTCTTATGGCCTCGAAACACTTTTCAGGAGTCTCCAAAAAAAATTAAAAACATTAAAGTAGAGTTACAGTACATTATTACTAAAACATAATGCAGTGTAATTATTTTATTTACATGTTTTATTGACATTATAATACGGAAATATATTGGTGAATATTAAGGATGTAAGATTTTGTAATAGTGAAATTGAAAGTCACAGGTAATAGTTTTGCTAGAAATATCCGACGTATACATTCCATTGCTAACAATAATTTATATCTCCAAACATAAAAATGTATTAATGAGTTTCAATAAGTCTTCCAATTACCTTATTTTTGATACGTTTTAATATATTATGTAATAATTACCTGTTTCTTTAGCAGAAGTAAATCTAAATACCTGCCTGCTGATTATATAACACTTGGACGCAATATTATGAGAATCTGTAGTCGAGAATGTTTGTCCTTAAGCTTTTGTGTACGAATCTCGCGATATCATCGCGTAGAACTTTAAGAATTAAAAGAGAATGAGCGAGAAGGACATAAATTAGGGCGGCAGTTCATTTTTGTGTACAGTTCTCACAAAAGGCTCGTTTCTGTGCGCAAGTTCACATCTGTGCAGATAAGGAGAGGGAAGTATGTTTTGAGCAGTTAACAGTTCTCTGCAGAAGCTCATCTCCGGACTGTGTACGGAATTCATTACGCGAGAACAGGGCGCCAACTTAAAGACGAAGCACTTCAAGATGCAGTTAAAGCCGTTCGGCTTTATGTTCTTAGTCTGCATAAGCACGCACATGATATTTAAGTTGTTACGAGAACATACGCCAGTTTTACAGAAGCAGTATATCAAAACCGAGAGATAACGAAATTAAGATACCTCCCAGAGAATAATAAATTGCGACGATAGTTATAAAAAGTTGATTCTATCTTTATTGCAGATTTGATTCGAATTTATTGTCTTCCTTACTACAGGATATTTTTCTGTATTTATGAGCACTCATTAATGACAAAAATAATTAAATGTTTCCAGGAATTTTAAACTAAACGTTCTTGCTGTTTACTTTGCAGTGTTTGAAACACGTATTTAATGCATTCGTTCCTCAAATAACATGTTATTCATTAAGGAACTAAATAACTGCTGATCTGATTTATAAATAATTGGTACAATCATAACAGTATGGCAAAAGTAGCATCATAACATACCAAAAACCAGATTAATCTGCTAAATCTGAAAAATAACAAATAAATTAAACTAAATCAAGACAAAACAGAGATATTAATCTTGTGCAAAATAACAGAAACCACTTCCAACGCCATTTACGCAATAAACTCAAAAGAAAAAGGAACACACTAATAAGATCGAAAAACCTTTAACGAGTATCTTGACGAAGAGAACCCCTATTATTTATTGGACAAAACTCAACGGATGTATAAAATCATTAAGCTAATCTGAAGATATGAAGTGGCACTATGGGCTTCAGGGTCGGACCAAGGCATACTAGGTGACTGACTACGACGGCAAAATTTAGGAGCGACAAACCACCTCAGCCAGAGTGAAAAATAAATTAAAAAATTACTTGACAGATGGTGGTTCTTCCGAACTTTATGCTTTAAAACTTGCTGATGAAAAATGTTTAATTCATTCACATTTAACTCGCTAGGTCCCGGGTTCGATTCCTGTCAAGGGTTTGGGTGTTTGTGTGCGTATTTGTGTTTCCAAATCGAGTAACACAATCCAGAAGTTGCTGTTGTGGTATTCAGGCTTAAGACTGGTCTGATGCAACCCTCCATGCTAGCCTATCTTGCGAAAATCTTTTCATTTCCACATATCTACCACATCCCACATCCCTTTCTAATCTGCTTAACTTATTCTATCCTTGACTTCCCGCTTCTGTTCTTACCCCACACACTTTCCTCTAATACTAATTTTACAAGACACTCATGCCTGAAAACTTGGCCTCTTGGTCAACGTCCTTCAGTTGGGCGCAAGTCCGGTGGCAGATACCAAATGAATTCCTTAAACATAAATACTCATAATCTAAAGAAAAATAATCACAGTCCTTTAAAATTTATAAATCCCTGAAAAAAACACTGCAAGAATTAACACTTCACTTTAATTTTTAATTTCGAATATACATTTAAATTATTCAAATTACCCACTTGACTTCACACGATGTTTTTAGATTTGTCCTGAATTTTTTTTCCTGAAGAGGATTTCCTCCAAACACTCCCACAGGTAAATTATTCCAGTCATTGATGGTCCTATTTAGGAATGAGCATTTGCCAACATCTGTTTTTTGCATTCTACATTTCACTTTGAATTGATGATTTCCATCTACCTATATAACTGGGCTTTTTCATATTGGAGCTAATTCCAATCCATAGTTTTTGCCCCGTATAAGCTTTGAATAGCAAATGTAGCCTTGCTTTCTCTCTCCTTTCTGACAATATCTCCCAACCAAGCTGTTCTACTTTTTCGTTCCTATGACCCGGCCCTGCTCGCACAAAATTAGCAGCCCTTTTCTAAACTTTCTCTAATGATTCTACTTGATTTTTTCTATAGGGATCCCAACAAGCCAAAATTGGTCTAACTAAGGATAAATATGCCACCTCCTTTGGTTTTGAACTTCCCTTTTTTAAGTTCCTCATAATGAAATGTAAGGAATTCCACGCTTTTCGGGCCGTGCACTTCACCTGTTCCTCCCACCCAAGTCTGTTGTTGAAATATATCCCCAGATATTTGCATCTCGTTACCCTTGGAATTTGTTCCCCACCAATTCTATATTCTATCTCATTTAACAAGGTGCATTTTGTAAACGAGATTGAGCTGCTTTTCTTTTCATTAATTTTCATTTTATTTTCCTGAGCCCAGCTATTGACTTTATCTAGATCTTCTTGTAATAATATCGTGTCTTGCTCGTTCGTTATCTTTCTGTAGATAATGCAGTCGTCAGGATGATGCAGTCGTCTTCCTCGTTCGATCCACCCATCTGATTTTCAAACGATGTAGATAAGCTCCCCTAAATGTTAAAGTAGTCGCCTTGGTTGTTGATGCGGCTTAATAACAAGAACTTAAAACAGCACAAAGAGAGAACACCATCAGATTGACTCCCTGTAAATTCATTACCTCCTTCAAAATTTGACCAAATTTCAGCATGTGTGTAACAATTTGGATACCGCTCCCATAACTGTTACTACAGACGAAAAAATCTTTCTAAATCAAAACCAATAAATTATTTTTAAGAAAAAATTCTACTCAAAATCACTATGTTTGCAAATGAAAATTAGTTAGGTATGAAATCATATCTAAAAGAAGTTATTCTCGATTTTTTTCTGGAAATAAGGAAGATTTTAATTTAGACCTAGACTTTGTATATTATTTATCTAGTTTTATTTTGAATGATTTAAAAAAAACTAAAATAGTGGACACTAGTTTCTGTTTTTAAGTTATTTTGCCTTTAGTTCTTTATAATTTTAAACTTTATTATTTTCAATAAAGCAATTTTTAGTATAAATGTCTGTATTCATCTTATTTTGTTAATCAATTTATGGTTTTCTGGTCCTATAATTGTCTTAATAAAAAATTTTAAGTTACTTTGACGAATGGGAGTGCCATTTTTCGTGTTTGCTTGCGAGGGCAAAAACGCTAGTGTCGGTCCTATTGCGTTGCAAGTTCAACTTCACCTTCATTAGAGACATCAATACAAATTCTTAGAATAATAACGAACGCGACATGAAATATAACCAACCATATTCTGCATGAATAATTTTAAATTCCGTCATTGAGGAGAAGCTATTCATGGTAAAGCAACAAAACACACCGAAAAAAATCTCAAAGCACAGCAGTCCATATATGAACGAGCTTCCTACATCAGGTCATATCAAGACTCAAACGACATTGGTCCTCTGACATAAATTAATGAACTCATTATTCCATTTTCAAGGCATCACGTTAGCTTATAAAATATATATCAATTGTCAAATATTAATATAAAATAGAACACTGAAATATAGAGGAAAATTCCTGAACGAAGTGTAATGATTATAATGCGCCGCATTTTGGAATAAAAATTTGATTTCTAAAATAGCAATGCCGACAAAACGTAGGATAAAAATCAGTTAAGAATTCATTTGAGATAAGGTGAAACATATAGAAAACTTAGAGAAAAATCTGGATTGTAATTGTCATTGGAGCGTCACCTTAGAAGTCAGTCATACTGCATAAATTAAAAATATTTATGAAATTGTTTCTCAATTTCTAAGAATTCCAACACCTTGTTTTCGAACGGTATCCTTTTTACCAGAATGAAACCAACAATGGATTGAACAGAGTCTTATGTGAAGGGAAGTTACAGAACTCATAATCTTTATAAATACTGTATCATTAGTTTCGAGAGAGGTTCATTACTTATATATAATTCTGTGTCTTACTAAGAGCTAGCGCAAAATTAGTTTCTTACTGTCTGACAGAGAGAAATTGAAATTCATACGAAATGCGGTGTTGTTTCCTTTATGGAGAGAGATCTCGAGGTCTCATATCGAATGAAATATATTGCTTCTGAGCTATTGGTTCGTGCTTATTTCATCCTATAACTTGCCCCTGGTGACTTCTGACTTATAAATATTTTCTTCGGTGGCGCGACGACAAATTTAAAGTGGGAATTGGGGAAGGATCTCAGTCGTCATATTTTAATGGGGACACATGCAGAGAGAGAATCCCTCAGATTTTTCCTATTCTTAGTTTTAATGTTCCAAAATTTTGGGAATCTCGGCCATAATTGGTATGCATTTTAATTTTATTTAGAATTGATTTCTATGGTGATAAACATTTTTTCAAACTTACTAATTGGACCTTTATACTATTAAATTAAAAATAAGCATCAATGAAAAAATTTGAAAACTTAATTATTATGGTCTCACCTTTTTCAAGTAATATGATGATGTAGTATCAATATGGAAGAAACTGTTGTGTTCTTAGATTTGTATTTCGTTCAACGCCAATGCACCCCTTGAAGTGGATGTTTAATAATTTATATTTGTTCCTATACGCGAGATTTAATATCTATTTGTAAATTTTTAACAAAATTACTGTAGATTATGTATTTAATTCTGTATAAAAATACGTTCCCTATTCTTTGCACTAATGTCTTTGACCATACATTATTTTACTAATAAATTCACTCAAACCGACATACGCACAATTCTAGGTACCTGTGATCATATATTTAAGAATAGCATAAAAATAGGGTGTCCCATCTGAAACATTACGGCTAAATATCTCTGAAGCGGGGGAGGTTACGAAAAACAGTTCCAGACAGGAGTTGTAGTGTTTCGATGCAAGCATCATGCTTGTAAGCTAAAATTAATGCATGTACCGAATGTCCCCATAAAACCTGCCCCCTTTCAGAGATATTTGGCGTAGTGTTTCAGATGATCCACCCCCAATAGATATAACATTTTGTAAATGATTGGGACGGTGAGGAGTATTATTTTAATTATTAATGAATTTACTTTAGGATATAATATGTGATACTTTTTATATAAATAAAACACTACCATCATAATGGGGTCCTGCGCGAAGATTCCAAATACATAATAATGAAGGAAATTAAATGGGACGATTTTCAAGTTCTCAGGGTTAATTATTGTTTGGGCAACCACGTCCAGCATATATTCCGTTCACTGGACGAACCTGTATTGTTGTTACGTGCGTCTCGGTGCAGATTAACATGCAACTGGAACTTCCTTCTTCCGTCTTCCTTCGGGTTGGACCTGAAACTGCCGGTAGATAATTGGATGAAGTCGTTCTGCCGGAATTGAGGAAAACTCGCCTCTTTCTCCTTCTTCCCTCTAGCTTTCCTCGTTAACACCACACTGCTACTCCCTCGCCTGGTCAACGTCTTTAGCTATACATCTCTATCTCTGCCTCTCGCTTTCTCGACATCTTCCACCTTACTCCTTCGCTGCTTCCTCGTCAGTCAATGTCTCACACCATACTCCTTCGCTGCTTCCTCGACTTTTCAATCTCTCACCTTATACTGCATATTTTCATGACCCAGGTAACCGTGCCCCTCGGAAATTCCGAAGGTGAACGCTTCCTCAGCCAAAAACAAGCCTACCGTTATAAACCTGCTGACAGGTATATATCCAGTCGCCAGCCCGGCGCCTGGAAAATCCCTTTTTCCTGGCCAGCGACATGTTCTTGCTAATTTAAAATTTAAAATTCTATCTAATTTAAAATTCTAGCAAATGTAATTAACATTGAGGAGGGTCCTACTGCGTTACAATCTATTTCACAACTCGGTAGCATACAACTTCCATTTAACAACACAGAAAGACATAATTGTGACGTTGATATTATGAAAACTGGATCTCCGCGTTGAGGATCGTGACTTGTCGTGCAGGTTTTGCAGACAAACTTCAGATAGCAACAAACCGTGCAAGAACTTTCAGGTGTATAGCTCTCAAAGCTGACTGCCTTCTCCAGAGGCTCATTCTCTTGCTATATCGTGCAATCTCGACTGTACTCCCCTCCGCTAATATCTCTTTCACTGTCCTGTAACCCATAAAAAATAAAATTTGGCGGTTCATGAAAATTAGTCACCTTTGTCACGCATTTCTGTGGGATCGACGAAACATTTGTTTTACATTTGTCATGTACATTACAAGTTGGTTCGGAATTTCTACACCTACTCCTTGCCCGCCTGGTTAACCAATAAATTCCTTGCTGTTGTTCATATGTATGTAATCAAATATATAATCAATCACTTTCACAAAAATGTGGAGTGAAAGTTAAACAAAAAACATTTTCATGTCTGAATAGTTTCCAAAATTACAAACTCAGTGGCTTTCTTATAATCTTTGGGAATGGGAAACAACACTTGAAACTTTAACCACAGGACTGGTAGCCGAAAATGTGAAACTTTCCATAGCTCTCTGTTGTTTATCGTTCACTGTCGTTTTTTAGGAAAAATATATTCTACGAGAGGTAAAGTTATTTATTAAAGATGAGTTTTACGGATTTGACATTATATATATAATTTCAAATCGATATTAAATATTATATTGCTAAAATGAGGAATTCCTGCACTCCTCCGCAATGAAAATTGGAGCTAATATTAATACCGGCATTAATTACTGCATGTCCTTAGCATAATTAAAGCGAGAGACGTGGTCTCTAAGCTTAATTACAGGCTGTTCTTGAAGAGGATAATTATAAAGGGTGTGCGTCGCAGTGCAGGCTGGAGTTATCTGCAGTGCCACGGTTGACTTGCTCCATGCTGGGGAAAGCGGTAAATGGAGCGAGTGCACTCCGGAATCGTACGAAGGAACGACTTTCCTAAAAACGAAAGCTCGATTCCACAGCCGGTGGCGTTCCTAAATTATACAGCCAAAATTCTGAAAGCGATTTGTCTTTATAAAAATGGGCTCAACGTTGAGACCGTCCTATGGAATAAGGTCTCAAATCTAACGCCATGCAACCGCAGGTTTGCAGAACTGTGCTGGAGTAAATTATATACCAAGTGAAGCATCCAGATCTACATACACCTGGAACGGATACTACATAGAACACAGAACGGTACATTTATCCTCTTTTACTGAAACAAGCATTACAAATTCTAAATGTATATCAGTACCTAGAATATAAGAATTATTATCTGGGTGCTCGGACATGCCCGGTTTCTTATTTTTATTAGCCAGGTACAGTACTAGATTTGACACTTATGTAATTTAAAGTGATTTTACCGGTCAGGAGAGGACAAGAATTAAATATCGAGAAAGAACAATTATCCATAATCTATACAAAATGCAGTCAGCAGTAATTACAATTGAAGGGAAAGAAAAGAAAGCTGTAATTAAGAAAGGAATAAGATAAGGTTGGAGTCTATACCCCATGCTCTTTTAGAACAGGCTATAAAGAAAATTAAATAGGGAATATGGAAAAGTAATCATTCTGTAGGGAAAAGAAATAAAATTCCTACAGTTTGCTGATGATATTGTAGTATTAGGGAAGTCAGACGAAAACTTGGGAACCATAACAAATGGCGTGAACGTGGTCCTGGAGAAAGAGTTCAATATGGGGATTAATAAAGTGAAAACCATGGTAATAGAGTTTAGTATGGGAAACAGTGGAATAACAAAGGGTGTTAGATTATTTATGTGTTATTTTGAAAGAAGTTAAGTAATTCTGATACTTGGGCTGCATAATAACTATGGATGGTAGAAGTATAGTAGACATAAAGAGTAGGATAGCTCAGGTAACAAATTCTTTCGCAAAAATAACTTAAGGGTAATATAAGTATGCATGTATTTATTAAATCTACAAATGTGCAGAAATGTGTAGTTGGTACATAGAACTTAAACACTAATTAATAATCTTTTCGTAAGGTCCATATTTAACCTATAATTAAATGTATACTTATATTCGATATAAATGAATGTGGAATCATATTATTAGAAGATGAATTTTTAAAAAGGAATAATATTGTTTTTGGCTGAAAGAAAAAAAATACTGGAAATATATTTCACTGTGTTATATTTTTAGAGATTTCACAGCACTGATCACTTCACTGCACTGCACTACACTAAACTTAGATTAAGTCTAAATTTTCTTTCTGTTAGAGGAAGTTCCCAAAACTCTCCTGCAGGTAGATTTTTCCAGTCATTAATTGTCCTATTTAGGATTGAGTATTTTCCAACGTCTGTTTTTTTGGTGCGTTGCTTGTAATTTAAACAAGTGATCATCCCTCCCGTTCCGAGTCGATTCTATCGCGGATTCCCTGCCAAGGTTTTTGATCTGCAAAGGCTCTGTAGAAAATGTGTAACCTAGCTCTTTCTCTTCTTGTCTGTAGCGTATCCCACCCTAGGAAAACGTTCATATGGTTATAAAAGTTGCAGAAAGGAAACGAATAGAAGCTATAGAATATTGCTGAAAATTAGATGGTTGGATATAATCACTAACCAGGAAGTTCTAAGCAGAATAAGAGAAGAGAGAAAAATATGAAGGACTTTGATCAAGACAAGGGATAGATTAATAGGCCACGTTTTGAGATATTAGGGGGGAAGTGTGAGGGGTAAGATCAGAGGAGCGAGGTCAAGGATGGAATACGATAATAAGTTTAAGGAGGATGTGGTAGTTATGTAATAATGCCAAGGCTTGCACATAATAGGTTAGCATGGAGGGTTGCATGAGACCATTCTGAGGACTGATTTCTACAACAACAACAAGCAGTAAGGAGCGCATTGTCAGGCCTCCCTATTAATTTACCTGTTTCTAGTAACGATTTTAGAAAGTCTTATGAACGGAGGGATATAAGTCATTGAACTATGTCAATCAATCTATTATTTATTTGCCATTTGTGGATACTCATCATGATTTCAACACCCATAATTTTATTTTAAATTCTTACTAATTACGGAGATATCTCACTGTGACGTCACACTCACTGCGCTGCAACCTCAATCCAATGACATGCTGCGCACTCAATCGAGAAAATAACAAATAACCTCAAAATTGTGTTGTCAACAACTTTATAATTTTATTATGATCTTACAATTAAAACAACATAAAATTTAAGATACATAACCATGTGTATCGAAAATCTTCAGTTATGCAATTGACAAATATTATATTTCATTAATTTATAATTTTGTCTTCGGCACATGTAGTTTGAAATCTGACTTTGTTACTTGAAACGTGGAAAAAAAGAAACTAATTATTTTAGAGTCATGAAGAAAAGATTCTCGGTAATATCGAAGAACAGCGACATTTCGATGGCTTTCGCTATCGTCGTCTTCCAGCCTGGAAGATGGCAGTGAAAACGGTCGAAACGTCGCTGATCTTAGATACTACCCGGATGGAAACCGGAGAAGCTTTTCTTCATCAGATTCACCGGAAAAGGCTTCGATCTTTTGGAGTCATAATTATTATCGTATTTTTATTTGAAAAATTAAGTTTCAGTTTGTAAAATGGCTTAAGAATCTATTGATTTAACCCTGCTAGGTTTCATGGAAGCAAAAGTTTATACCTGATATTTGTTTCGTTGATGATATTAAGTTTCAGCTCGTAAAATTGGTTAATTTATGGAAGTATATAATTTATAAAAGGAGAAGTAACTCTAACTACTTTGAACTCGAGTGTTCCCTCTATTGCGTGGTTTCTTTGACAAAGCTAAAGCGTATCCGATGTGTTCCGAACGTTTCACGAATATAAATTTATATATTATAACGAAAATGGTTGCGTTCGTTCTCTCGTAATTCTGAGTTCTATTAATACGGCACTGGTAATTTTACGACAAGAAATCTACCGAAAGATTTAGTTTAACACCAACAACATTTATAAATCGAGCCAAGAAATACGATTGTTCACAGGGCGTGGTCATTGCACAAGAATATCACACTTTTTAACACCGGTCAATTTGTCGGAATCAATAAAAACTCAATACTTGTCATCGTAAATGATTAAATTGAACTTAAGCGGACTTAAACTTCGTCTTGGCATATCACCACCTATTCTGTGGCTGTTTCTATAGTCTAACTACTACGCGCGGTCGCGAATGTTCGCGCTTCCGTAAAACACATCTTTGTATTTGGAACTTAACAATTTAATAAACCTACAACAACATGCCTTCAGAAAATTTTATCTTTCCAATTTACATTTCCACTTACTTGGATAACTTTTGAAAAGAAGCAATGGCTAATAATTGTGACACTATCCTTACAACCATACGATTGAACCTGGAGATGCACCATTCTGAACCAATTAAGCAAGTTAACATATTAAGCAAGGAAACATATTTAATTGTATTACCTCACTAATATCGGAAAGATTCATTATTGTAAAAATAAAATATGCATAGTCGAAAGAAGCTACCCTGGAAAACCGTATTGTATAAGGATCCACCCTCAGCGTAGTTCTATTCCTTATTGCCATAGACGACATCATTCAAGCGGTACAACTCCCTACAATAATGCTGAATTACGCGGATGATATAATACTTCTAAAAAAAGGCATCAAAACCTAATGGAATCTACTAACAGTATGCAATCTTCAATAAACAATATCAATTCTTGGGCAAATAAAATCGGCTTTTCATTCTCTTCAGATAAATACATAACTATAATCTTCTCCAAAAAGTAACTTACTTCCCATTACTGATGAATGACAATATAATTGAACAGTGTAAGAATATAAAAATATTAGGTATAAGTTGGGACTCTAATCTGAAATTTAACAAACATATTAACGACCTCATCATAGAAATTAAAAAAAGAACTTCCATCTTAAAAGCAATTGGGGAGCATCTAAAGACGTTCTCCATCTCACATTTAAAGCCATAATCAGAAATAAAATTGATTATGGGTCACAAATATAGCATTCTACTAACAAGTCTTTATTAAAGAAGCTATATGCAACATTTAATAATACGTTACGAATTAATACTGTGTGCTTAAGAACCACTCCGATAATTAGACATATAACTGAAGCAAAAGGACGTTTTAATTGCAAAACATGTTTCAAGAGCCAAAACATCGACGAACGCCAAAGTAAGAGACAACATCTCCTATAATCTGCAAAATAAAGAAGATCTATCCTTATCTTATTACTCAGTCAACCAAAACGTTTCCAATACTTTCTCCTTCCTAAATTTTTCACCCCCCCCCCTCCTTCTCGTTCTCATCTATTCCTCCCTGGAGATACACGGAAATCCCGACTGACACATCCCTCACCAGTTTCACCAACAATCAAAAGCACAACATCAATTGGAATTCAAACATTTGTGATCTTATTGAACGTTACAATCACCGAAGAGTCATATTCACTGATGCGTCAAAATCGCCGAATGGAGTTGGATGTCCCATGTTCACCAATGGACCATCAAAA
Source organism: Eucriotettix oculatus (assembly GCA_034510155.1). Taxonomy (NCBI): domain Eukaryota; kingdom Metazoa; phylum Arthropoda; class Insecta; order Orthoptera; family Tetrigidae; genus Eucriotettix; species Eucriotettix oculatus. Next base: position 52,927,184 of record CM067376.1, on the reverse strand, counting down.
ACTCAAGCTATTCACAAAGATGCTTCACCTCTTACGGCTGAGATTTACGCGCCATTGAAGTCAACTAAGCACTGCTTGGAAAATCCTGCTCCAAATACATTAATATTCTTTGATCCATTAAATGCAATAAAAGCACTGACTTTTTCCTTAATAATCTTAAGAATATCAGAGACAATATTTGTATTTCTAATAATAACAACCATGAATGCTGGATCCCTGACCACAGTAAAATTTTAGCTAAACTCACTGCAAACTCAAGCCACAATTGTATATCCGACCATACTTGCTCCGTAGATGATATTTGGAGGATTTACAACACTAAATTCCTGGACCACCGGAACATTAGCAGAAGATCTTTTAACAACGGACCATTCCACCGAAACCTCAACAATTATCAAGATTTACTCTTTCCCAAGCATCTAACAAAAAAGGAGCAAATACTAATTTCCAAGGTAAGGGCCAATAACACCAAATTTTCTCATTGCTTTCTATTTTTTTCGAGAACCTCCACCACAATGTAGCTCGTGCAGGATGAACGTAACCATGGACCACATCATCTTCAACTGCCCCAAGTATCACAAACAGAGGACTGATATCATCGGATTGTATGGGCCTAAAGTCATCACATCTTCGGAAGAAACAATTAATGGAACTTTAAAAATTTTTAAAAGATATTTATGAAAGAATATAATTTAACTTTTCACCTTATGCAAAAATTCTATGTTCTATTCATATACCCTAAAGTAATTTCTGTTCTAATGACATTTATGGTGGTCGCTAATGACTTTATTGTTGACGCGACCCAAAATAAAGTTAAAAAAACACGTCCTCCCTGCATCACGTCTTGCCGGCTACTCCTTCAGTTCTCTCATATTAGCTTTTCCTCACCTTGCAACTATAATGTCACATGACCTAGACAACGTTGCGCTGTCAACAATGCTAACCGGGCAACATTTCTCAAAGACTCCCGACAAAGCAGTCTGGTGGTTGAGGGTTGCCTTTGGCGCTTTCTGGGACAGAGCTGTAACTTAAATGTTAAATATATATAGGTATGTCTTCTTATTCTAATTCCATAATGAAGATGTTATTGTAAAATATTACTCCTTTTTTATAGTAAATGAGAGGAATCCTTCTAATACCCGACATGAAACTATAGCAAATTTAAGGTAACATTTTTATTTATTTATTGTAAGCATACAATTCAATGATAACTTAGTAATATTCATGTGTTTTCCTTAAAAGTAGAGGCAGTGTCCTCACTGGTGACATATTTTTCTTTGAATAAGAATTGCGGCATACCATTTTTTCACAATTGTAACAGATTTTATATGGCTTTCCTCCTTTACACTTTTATTTTAAACTCTGTTCGTTGTGTTTATTCTACTAAACTACTATTCGTAATCCTTTTTATTCCATTGTTTTATGAACTGAGACGTGGGCACTATTCAACTCTGTCAGAAGCTTTCGTATGCTAATTTCTGTTTCCACAATAAACTGTTCAGTTACTCGCTTCGTTTAATAAACCGTAAATTTAACCTTATCCCACGTTAAATATGATGTGTGTCATGAACGTTTTCTTGACTATTTACTGACTTCTCAGACAAATTTATATAATATTGAATTCTTATTTAAGAAATCCAGCAACACAAATATTTTATTCTCAAGCCCTCATCTTTCATAATTTGCATCGCATTCTTTTCAGGACCCAAGAGACGGGTTGAGGCTGAATCGTGGTCTATAAGGTGTTTTTCTAAGTCGACTTTCTAAGATATCTCTGGACGCCATTTATGACCCCTAATCCCAGCATTCAGCATCTGTCGCGGTTTGTCGAACAAATACTACGATATGGTGTATTAGAAACAGCTTTAAAAATTTTACGATTAGGCGGATTTTCCATACTACAAATTACAATAAGGTATGACATCGATCCTTCGTCTGATATAATTGTTCATTTCGTAACTCATTTTATGAGGTGGAAACAATAATGTATTCCAATGGTTGCATATCAAAGGAAATTAAAAGAATTTACTATCTTCAAATTTATAATGCAAACAGCTGAAGATTCAGTTTAAAAATGATATTTAATAAATCTAAATTTATATTTAATATATCATACATAATTAATGATCATTATCAATTCCTTTCAGGTCTCCCATTTTTACAATTTTGAGTATTTACTTCAAAATTCTTACTACTCGTGGTGTGTATATTTTAAAGAGTACATATTTGTTTCTCTAGTTTATGATAATTATTTTCTATTACGAACATTTTACAGCGAATAAAGACTGATTTTCATAATTGATAATGTGTACACAGTGGACTGCGATTTTTAATTAAGTATATTTTAATTACTAACATTTTTTATTATTCTGAGAATGTGTTGAAGAACTTTATTAATTATTAATTTAATCACGCAGTGATTGGAGACACATTATTGACGAGATGAGTTATCTAGGTTGTGGCTTAGATGCACGGCTGCGTAGTCAGTCGCATAGGCTTGGAATTTGCTACGGGGATCCACGTTTCTGTACTCAAAAATCAATCATAATTGGTTGATTTAATTAAACGCTAAAAGTGACTGCTGTTTTGATTGGTCGATTACTCAGTGTACTCTGGAAATCCCTGCGTTCGAATGGGAAAAGGACACTCGATATCTAGAGATCATCGTTGACGGCCGTGTCTAAACTCTGCCTAAGTGGTCATACATTTCTTGTTTAGTCTTATAAATTTTATTCAGTGTTTCGAAATCCAACTTACCAAGAACATAGTTTTGACCAGGAGTGGCCGCGATACGGCCCACGAAGAGATTTTTTTGGGCCCTAATTTCCTATGACAATAAATAAAATTGAAGTGTCTGTAAGATGTTAATACAAATATTTATAAATCCATTGAATTGCGGAGCAAAAGGTGGCGTGAAAACCAACTGCGAGTTATAAGTCCTATTAGGCGTTCCTATACCAATCATCGCACTTATTATAACATATTATAAATGAAGATCACTGGAGAATTATTGGAAATTACCCCTCTTTATGGAACTACAACAGGTGAAAACACATTTCACACTGTATGGACGTTTTAAGAATTGTAATATTTCTGTTGGTAGGCTTGTTTCTGGAACAACTGACGGTGATAAATCGATGACGGTTGAAAAAAAGGATTTGCGTCAAAACTTATAGGTAAATTACATGATATATACAAATAAACCAAAAATAAAGACTTTCCATTGCGTTCTTCACCAACAAGTTCTCTTTTAAAACTATTAAAAATACATGAATTACTAAAACCTTAACAAAAACACTTAATTTTATTCGATCAAGAGCACTTAATCGACAATTTACTTCGTTCCTTGAAAGATTCAGAATCCGAAGTAAAAGACCTTCCTTATTACACAGCAGTTCGTTAGCTGTCCTGTCACAAAGCTCTGAAGACTTTCTATTAACTTTTGTATGAAATAATTCCATTTCTTGAGATGAAGGATAATGAAAGCGAAAATATATCGATTATAAAAGATCCTTTGTTTGTAAAAGATCTGGCATTTAAGCAGATATTGCAGGTCATCAGAATAATCGTAATATTACATTGCTAGGCAAAGCTCAATTAATACAAATATGTAATATGCAATGGCAAGTTTTGTACAAAAATTGATTTTGTTTAAAAATCATTAACAAAAAAAAGGTTTTGACGTGTTCTTCTACGTGCGAGCAGTTAAAAGCACACTTTTTACTAGGCCCTTCTTCCTTTGAAGTTTAAAATGCTCCCACTTCACTTCAACTGGAGTCAAACTTATTTTCAGAATGATTCTATTTTAAAAGATAAGTATAGAGAAGTAGGAATACCCAAAATATATTTTTATTTAGGTTAAAAATACCCAGATATTAAAAATTTGCTGCTCAAGTTTTATGCTAATTTGGGAGTACATACTTAAGTATTTTCATCCATGAAATTAAATGAAAAAGACAAAAATCTATCTGCAGTAATGAACACTGTCTGTTCTCAGTCTTCGAATCCAGATATTGGAAAACTAGAAGAAGGAAAGCGCTGGAAAGTTTTCCGTAAAATATATAGTTTTACTTCATAAAATACAAACAATTAATAGTTACTTATGAATAATACATATTATTAGCATTAAATACATTTAATTACTTAATGTGTTTTAATTATACGGTCCATATTCTTAAATCCTCACTATAATTTATAATTTTAAGAAAAATTTGTAAATGTGACGTTGCTCACGGGTATCTTACCAGTTTAATGAAATGCCCCGTGTATTAATTGAGTTTGTCACAGCTGGTTTAGACGGCTGAGATAACATCGGAGGCTACCAGACATCGAGAGATCAAGTCCCGGAAATCATCGGAAACATCACCGATCCTACGCGAACAAGTTGGGTTCACTCATCATATTGTCCAGTACAATACTGCTATAATTTTTCCAGATTCTATAAAGGGATGTACACATTGATATAAGACCACGGTATTTTCTTTTCAATAATCCTAAGAAAGATTGTGATCTTCCAGGCGTAACGTTTTGAATGTAAGATCAACAAACTGAGTTAAGAAAATTTCAATACCACAAAGTTTAAATGGTTTCAAAATAAATTTACATTCGTGTCAGCTATCCTTATCGTTTGATTTCTGAACTCCCCTACGCACACATTAGTGGTTGGAAGAACTCTCATAAAAACGCCATTTCAATTTTAACTGATTTATGAACATTCTACTTCCAAGAAATCTAAATTAAACTTTTGTTTTGCCTGTTGTTGGAAACCTGCAGAAAGCTTTAAACATGTACGTTATAAGTTATCTCTTATTTACATTTTAATGTGCTCAATTTTATCTAAGTTCCAAACTGAAAATTTGTTTCATATGAATTCAAAAATAAAACTTGTTCATTTTTATGGTCATCCAACTTCTTACTCAAACGAAATTTTTAATAATTTATTCAAACATTTCATTGTTTTCCTAAAACCAATCTTTCTTGTACCTGTACGAAGAGAAGACTCTTCAGCAAAAGGAGATTATCAAATTTTATTATAAAAGTATAAGTATATTAATTACTATAAACATATCTAGTGTTACTTTGTACTAGGAATAATTAACGTTTTGACGGATTTCAGCAAACAAGATTGCGGTGAGAAACTTCCAGAGAAATTTCCGCCTTATTATACGTCTAAGAATTCTCAGCCACAGACTTAAAGCGTAATTCAGCCAGAGAAATACTTTGACGTCACTTTAGGGCTGAGAGAACTGATCACCTTTGTACAGATTCCGAAGTTTCTTACTCCAGTAATTCTCCGTTTCTGAATATAAATTGTTTCCTAGAATTCGAAATGTCAGACACTCTCCATCAACTCCTATCACTTCTTATGATCTTAGTTTCTTGTCTTCTTTCCCTCTATCATACTGGTTTAATAATTACTTATTTTCCCAAAATTTGCATTTCATTTACATCTTGTGTCACTTATATAATTGTGAACACGAAAATTTGTATCCTCTGGCAATATTACATACATGCAAATTTAGTATGACGCGAACCTGGATTAAATGAGTAAATTTTAGTATTTCAATAGAAACCACTGACCGGAATATAACGAGGGAAAAGCTTGGTTATAACGAACACATTTATGGAACCTCAGAAAATACCTGGAATGGCTACGGACAAACGGAAAAATGAAAAAGTATGTCACTATCTTCTTATCGTGACGGATTTATTATTGATATTCCAAAATGTATCTTTTAAAGTCAAAATGAATATTTTAAGTTGGGAAAATTTTACCCATTCTGCCCTTTATAAGACTGCGAAATAATACTTGAATTAAACTTACAAGGACATGGAGTTATGAAAGCGCATTTGACTATCGATCAGTGAAAATTTTGAAATCATCAAAATAATCTACCGCGGTAATAAGAACGTTGAACGGTGGAAAAAATATTTTATTCGTCTACAAGCTCAACGTTTCTGGAGAAAAATCAGCAGCTCTAATCCTTTTTAAAACAACAAAACTAGAGCAAATAAAATTAAAAATTGTCAATTGAGCATATTAATTGAATGGCGCGGCTCATCATTGGTGGTCCCATATTAAAAGTGCAAGCCGAAAATATTTACACAATAATATATATTTAAGATTAGTGTTCAACATAATTTAGATTCTTCATAATAATAAAAATTGAGTTGTTATTTAATTTTCGCAATCTATATTGTTGTGGTATTCAGCCCTAAGACTGGCCTGAAGCAAGCCTCCATGCTAACCCATCTTGCGGAAGCCTTTTCATTTCCTTATAACTAGCACAATCTCGTAATCTGCTTAGAGTATTCCACCCATGGCCTCCCTCTTCTGTTCATAACCCACACAATTCCTTCTAAAGCTAATTTTACATGACCCTCGTGTCTTAAAACGTGGCCTATTTATCTATCCCTTCTCTTATTCATCGTCCTCTATATTGTTCGCTTTTCTCCTATTCGGTTAGAACTTCCTTCTTTGTGATTCTATCCACCCATCTGATTTTCAGCATTCGCTCTGTTCTTTTCCTTCCCCCAACTCCTATCGTCCACGTTTCGCATCCATATAACGTCACGCTCCATACGAACATTTTTAGCAACGATTTCCTAATATTCACATTTATATTACCCGTAAGTAAATTTCTCTTTTTCGCGAAAGCCTTCCTTGCCTGTGCTATCCTACTCTTTATGTCTACTATACTTCTACCATCCCTAGTTATTACGTTTCCCAAGTAGCAGAATTCCTTAACGTCCGTCAAAATATCCCTTCCTTAATCTAACGCCCTGTGTTATTCCACTCTTTCCCATACTACACTCCATTACCTTGTTTTTCCCTCTATTAATCCTCATATTTAACTCTTTCTCCAGGACCTCGTTCATGCCATTTATTATGGTTTCCAAGTCTTCTTTCGTAATCTTTACAAAAAAATCCTGATCTAACGAATCGCGTTTACTACGAGCAAAATAGGGCAGCAGTATCGCGCTAGTTAAATCCGTATTCGTCTATGTGCGGAAATATATTTTCTGTCTTCGGAAAAATAAAGACATAATGCATTTTACTGGTGTTGTTTTCCATATCGTATATTATTTTGCTTGTTCATCTTCCTTCAGAATAGTTCATCAGATTGAAGTCGAGTGTAGACGTGCTATATGTGAGATCTAAGATCCGGAAGCTATGAACTATTAGCAGTGACCTTTCTGGTACTGCGGAGTTTGAGCAATCGACTTGTCTCAGTTCCCGTAGGAACCTCGGTCTGCCTTTGGAGCCTGAGGCTGGCGGAAATTAAAAAGACCTGCGCACCGAACCAACCTTCATTATCTCAGCCGCAGAAAAGACTGTTATATTAGATCGCCCCCTTTGTGACCGCTGCTGACACGGCCGTGACAAGAACTTCTTCAATTCGGCTGCATTGTTATCCTTTATTTTAACTTCCACAAAGTTCCACCATTACCGTCTTGTTTATTTCTGCGACATAAAAAAATTCATAAAAATACATTCTCATCTCGTCCAAAAGTTTCTTACTGTAGAGTGCATTTCATGAAAAATTAAATCAATTCCCTAGATTTCATTCTTATTGTATATATAATAATCATACAATCTCAATATAAAAAAGATTTTACTTCACTTTTAATTTCAATATTTTGAGTTCAACTAACCATATAAAACGAATAACTAGTTGAAACTAACACGATAAAGAAAATAATATTTAAAGTAATGCAGCTAATTTTACGTTTTTTATTAATTATAATTAATAACAATTATTGAGTTGGGTGAGAATTTTAATAGTAAAAAAGTTTTATTTGTTAGACATAGGGGGTCAAGTAACCAAAGGTTCTAAATAGAAAAGGATTTAGAATTCTTAATTTAATTACAATAAAATTTTAAAACAAGAGAATTTAATTAAATGATACACAAATGAAAAACGTTAGCAATGGTAAATTTATGTTGTGACTTGGTAAAACCTAGGGCTACCTGTGGGGTGGACCGAAAGAAGCATTGTAATTTATGGCAATAGGTCTGGCAATGTGAAATCTATAAAATTAAAATGAACAATACCAACGAAGTCTCTTGCCGGCGGCTCTCAGTTTTCTGTTTTTAGATCAACTCTTACCGGTAGTTCATAATTTTCTCTCTCCGCCTCTAAATATGATACCCCGAAACCTCGGTAGGAACACAAAAGCTCTCCTACTTAATTTCAGTGGCAAATCGGCTATTACAATTTGCAATAGCGCTCATTGGCTTGCATTTCAACAATTGCAGCCAGTAGGAAAATTTCAGTTGCAAGGTGTACACAAATGCCATAAGGCACATGTTTAATATTAGTTCCATACCCAGTAGCAACTCTAAATTGTTCCCTTCCAGCTTCCGACTTGATTTGATTTAATGAGTCCACAAAAAGGCTCTTTTGTTCTATTTTGCAGAAAAAGGGTTGTCTTCATTGTCCGAAGGAATGTCGGGAGAAAGCGAGGCCACACAAACAAATATGCGTCGCAGGTCTTAAGACTTACTTCGAGTACTTTTATAAAAATTACAAATTATTTTCAATAAAACAATATTTAGGAGTTAATACTTATTAAATCAATGATATTAATGGCTAGAGCATTACGCCAAATAATTTGCATATACATTGAAAAATAATAACATTTTCAATTTGTATTACTGATTTTAGAAGTATATACATGAAAAATATTGTTTTTAGTCATACATAACCTGAAGATAAGTCCATAAACGTTGTTGTTCTGTTAAATAAGGATTTTAATATTAATAATCCTCGTATTATAAAAACGTTATTGGTCGTGTGTATCTGACTGGTAAAAATACTCATAAACGAAAAGATTTTCAATTTATGTTTACGTTTCACACGTGTTCAGACGCTAGCACTATTAATTAATCCTGTTTTAGATTAATTATTTGCTTGTTCTGTTTAAAAGATTAGTGACTGGCTTACAAACTTTTTATTATGTATTTTTTCATTATACAATTTTTTGGTTTCTATGGTCTCATGTAGAACATTGTTTCACAGAATTGTTACCTTGAAGAGAATACAAAGAGCTACCGAAACGTCGGCTTATACAATAAAATAACCAGTCTGTTAAAGGTCGTCTAATTATTTCCTTCATCTTCATTAAATTGGTTCCCGCATAATAGATTAGAGTAAATCGCATTTCTTTAAGTAAAATCCTATTAAATTTTTTTAGCAATAAAGTGGCACAGAGATACTTTTTAAGGAAGGGTGGAACAGAGGAATCACACTTTTTCTGCTGGAATTTTCTTATAAGGTAGTTATTCTAATTTGCATTTGCATTTTTGACTTTAACAAAGCGTTTAAGTTTTCTACGTCTTTCAGCTGATTTTGTGAATTGACATTAAATATCTGTAACATTTGACATCTTTTGAGAATGTTAATGTTTGATTACCCAACATGTGATGTGACGTCAGCTGTAAAGGTTTCAGTTACTTAAACTGTATGTTCTGCGACCTTTAGGAAGTTTCTCGGCGTATATTTTAAGCCATTCGACCTATTTTTCTGGGAGATCTAAAAGACCGTGTTTAGACTTCGTAAATAATACCTCAGCTGAGCCCGTTTAAGCGCCCCCTGTAAGGTGAGATTGAAAGATTTATCGCCCTAATAGGCCGTGACAAATATTCGCCTTTGGACAGCCATTATTCCGGATTGCTTTCATGAATACAGATTAAACTGCCAGCAGACGTATGGCCTCAGAAGAAAGCCTTAATTGATAAACTAAAAAAAACTAGCCTCCATCCGTCTCCTCTCCTTCACCTCCCTTTGAACGCAATTCTCCTATCAGTTACGTTTGAACTTCTTTACTGTAATCATCTGGGTGAAACTAATTGAATGACGATGCCAGATCTTATATGAAGAATAATATTTAAGATGTTACATTTGTCATCTAAGCGTATTGTGGTACCACAAGACGGCTTAAAAAGAATCATAGGGTAAAACTCTATGGCAACAGAATCTGTCGCACTTCAAGTCGAAGATTAAAAATTCTGTTCGAAATGTGAGACTAATAAATTTGAAAGTAAGTATATCAAAAAATTTTCCAAAATATTTAACGGGTTGATAATTTAGTACTACTTTCGCCAAATTTAAAGTCGAGTCGAAAATTATATTTTTACATTATTTAATGAATATTTTAAATAATTCGTATAAATACTTCTACCAAATAATTTTCAGATTTTTTTGTTTAGCAATAAGGCGTGAGAAATCGGAGGGGAGCATTGCTGACAGGGAGGAATAATAGTTGGAGAGAAGTTTATTTACTTACGATCAGAATACACAGAGAGGAGCAAGGTATTTTACCATACTTTAAACTTATAAGTCATGAACTTTTACAGATTCTAAACTGCAAACTATAAGTTGCAATGTGTCAATGCTGTAAAATAGCTGTAATATTGCTCGTGTTTAAGTGAGCTCCCACCTACTTGAAAACCAGAAACGAAGACGACTGCGCATCGTAATCCCAGTAATACTCATCTATCAACGCAAAATTTACTACTCACATATACTGTTACAAATTAATAAAATTTTAATTAAAATTCTGTGATTTTCTCGTCCACTAAACTGAATTTTCGTTGTTATTAGTATTATAAATTATTATTCTTTATAGATATTTAAATGTGTGGATGAATTGCAACAAACTTTGGTACTTTTATTCGTAAAACTATAATAAAACCTGTAAGAGTTGCCCTAATGTGGAAGGAAGGAAAATGAATTCTAGTTAAAAGAATATCGGAATGTGTCGGCCAGCAAAAGTCTGTGACGTCACTGAACGCTGACGTAGAAAATTGAGTGTCATATATATTATTGAATAAGAATTGCTTCATAAGGTCTTAGAGCGCTCTAAGTCCAGCGACTCTGGCCTTGCTGATAAGCTTATCCACGTGTAAGGAATGTTCCCAGCTAGAGTATGAGAACCGCGACATCATCAGCGGTGAAACTTTAAGGAGGATGGCAGCCATCTTTGAATGACTGCCTCTTCTATAGGTCACTTGCTAACAGTTTGTGAAGGTGGGGGAAAAGTTTCCCTTGGTCCATCTTCACCATCCGCTAGTTCTGCTAATTAGTCCAGGACACCCATTGCTCGCGTGAACACTTCCCCTCAAGGACTATCAGCAATTACCGAATTGCTAGTCTTCCTTTCCTCTCTATTCTTTAAACTATTGTGTTTACTGCCTTAGGCACACTAAACTAGTCTTCTTTATTTTGTGCATTTCTTCGAAACATCCACTAATACACCTATCCTTGACTGTCATCAAGGAGACAGCGATCCTACGCTACCGACTTTTCACCTATTCTCATCTATTAATTTTTCCGAACATCACAAATACGGAACCTTATTTGTCTATATAAGATGGTGGCAGCGGTGGAATAATATCAATGATCTACACAACAACGTAAATTTGATGAAGAAGTGCAACATCAAAGGAAGTAGAAATGAATCAAGCGAAGCTCAAGCAAAAACGTATAGATAATTTATAAGAAAGACAAGAATGGAAAAATGTCTACTGGACCAAGGACTCTAACACCGTACCTCCCGTTTTCCGGAAGCTAATCCGCGTCGACGTCCGAGGACCGATGCAGCATCCCTCCATCCACGTAAACCTAAACCAGGCTCACCAACAATTCTCTCGTCACATTCTTCACACCCTAATTCTAGGAAATCCGTAAAGAACAGCCATTGCGTAAATTGATCAAAGCTAGTAGGCACGACTCTTCGTGCCAGAGTGGCGCCTCCCTAATCCAGGAATTTCCGCATATGCTTCTCCTGTCTTCGGATATACTGGTTCAATTTTCTGAACTTGATTCATCATAAAATACGAATTAAATTCTGCACTACAAAGTACTGTGAGACATCATGCCGGTGATAACGAAAATATTCCATTGGGAAGGCTAGTTTTTATAACTTGAATGTTAAAAAAGTGACGCGTTCGATCCCCGTTAAGTCACATGTTGATCTTGAGTTAATTCTGAGCTGATACAAATATGTAAGTAATATGAAAATATGCCTATACATTTTGGAAAACGACTTACAACTACCTGCTGGTAATACTGATGTATCCTTTTTCTCAATCATTTCTTTCGATAACGTGCAGTATAATGTTCTTGCTATTCCCTTAAATAAAATTTATTTCTTAAAATGTTTTAAATTCCACAATATGGAATTTTCATCTTAACGTATAGCATTAACCGAATATACATCTGTTTGACGAACCACTTTTTAACTTAAACGTTTCTATAACGGGCCGTTAAATGTGCATTCACATTTTTGTTCTTCAAACAGAACAATTTTCTACCAGTCTTCAGCGTACGATGAACGAGAGCGCTTAAAACTTTTCCACATTACCAACTTGCTTAGGACCTTATGTCGTCGAAAATTTGCAGCAGTTAACGTCGTTCCACTCGCAAACAGTTTCGTAAGCGAAAACACGATTCAGTTGCAATTATACTCTTTATGAGTGGAAAGTATCTCGTGAGCACGTAACTGTAGCACCGACTTTTGAAGCAAGGGCAAACGTTATATAGATCTAAAAATACAAGTAATGAATATTTGATATTTAGCAAATTATCTTCGCGATTATTATTGCCAAACGAACATTATCATGATTGAACACTGGAAAAATGAGAATTATTTGAAGTTAAGGATTTTGATATCATTTTTCAGTTATTTTGTTTTTTATAAATGGAAATGATTAATTATAAAATTAATGGTTTCTTATTGCCCTCACACTAGTTAATTTTATTATTCTGTCAGACGCTAGAGAGTTTAACCATTTCATTTTTTTTTTGGTTAACAGGCTACATGAGGGTGATCCTGAAACAGGCAACTCCCCTTTAATAGCATAGGAAGGGAATTGAAAAGGGGGGATGCGGAAGGTAGAGCAAGGTAGCCAAGGGTTAACTAGGGCCCCCGGGCTATGGTTTAAGGATCCTACCCGGTGTTTCACCTAAAGAAATGCAGGGAAAACCCTAGAAAACCTGCATCAGGTAGGTCGGGCATTGGGTACTATTCTCACGCCCTTCCGAATGACGGGAGACGAGTTTGCTGTGGGGACGCAGCATTCCCTTCTCCGTGTCTCCACCAGTTTCAGGAGGCAGTTGGCCGACTGATCCAATGGGATCAGCGAACAACTCTTGCCATATGCCCAAGGTCTTTGACCCCGGTACATATACCTCCTAAAATAGGTGAAGGTGTCTCGGCATATGAGAACTTTGATAAAAAGTACCCAGAGAGAGTGCGAGGCATCCCCGACATGATCAGGTTAGCCCCGCAGTCACTCTGGGCAGAAGCGCCTGCGAGAAAACTCCCGCAGCGCCTTTCCTTCTCCCAACCATTTCATTACATACGTTGGTAATTTATTTATTATGCTGTATGTTTATAAATTTCACCTCATGAATGGATTGCAATAAAATTTTCTTAGTTTGATTAGTTTGTCCGTAAAGCGACTGGAGGAAAATGTTTTATTTTTTAATTTTGTACTCTTGATAAATGAAGAGTTGTGTAATTTCGCAACATGTGCAAATATCTGTCGTAATTAACATTATTCTTGTAACGTACGTGTTATATTTGTTTATTATTAACCCGCAGTTCTTTAATTCATTACATGTAAATTATTTTAATTGGAGTTAGTCCCTACACATTGTACTTACCACAGTCTATTTTATGAATTGCCAAATAATGGCTATAATAAATAATATGTTATTCGAGAGTCTTTAACTATTTTATAAAAATGTTTCCGGTAAAAGATAAAGTATATTTTATAAATGAACTAAGGAAATTAATCTGACTAATGTTATAAGTACATTGCATTTTCTTTAAAGTAAATTTTACTCAAGGATGTTAAACTGGATTACACGCGATATATCAACCTCGTTAGTTGATATTTATGAAACATATTCAACCAATTATAATCTATCACATGTCATAAATTGTAAGATTATATGATTTATTAACTTGGTGCTCGGCGTAACCAGAGTATGGGTTATAATTATATTAGCCCGGAAAAGGAATAATTTTTATGCTTACCTCTTGCTCAACACGCGATTTAACTGTAGTTTATTGAAACACTATAAGCATATAAAATTTAATTTTGTAAAGCATCAGCTACAGAGGTTGGTCTTGCGAAACTTTAGAATTTTATTGGGCTGAAGCAAACCTATGTCGTAATAATATTGGTTTACCAATAAACGTCTTTTGTACAGCCTCTTATTATGACGAAAAACCGTCACATATTAGGAGCTTTTGTAACTACTGTACCAGAAGTCCCTCATAAATATGAATTCTAATTTGAAATCTGCTATGCTTCCACGAAATATTTTATGATAAATTGCGGTTTCATTTTAAAAAAGGAAATATACAAACATATATTCAAAAAAAATTTGGTATTGTATATAATCATCCATCCATGCATACGTATTTTGCAGAATTTATTTGAACAAATCTGAGGGTAACACTTAAGTAAATAAACATAGTCTCCATATTATAAATATACGAAATGTCCTATTGTCATTTCACGAATAATACGCATATTTTTTTAAATTATAATTTCTTCCACGTTTATGCTAAGAGTTTTTCCGCATACCAGTTTCTTTCCTTGGAGTTGAAAGAATATTTGTACATAATTTTATTGCAAAGGTAAAATTTATAAAAATATTTACAGACAAACATATTCTTCCTTTTTATTATAGAGATTACTGATGACAGTACTCTGTTAAGAAAACATAATTGTTAAAAAAAACTAAGAAAACTAAACAATATAAATTGTATGTACCCAACAATGCAACATTCAAGGTTAAATAAAGACGTACGCAAATTATTATATTATTATATTATCTCATACTATCGTCGTTGTTTTGTTGCCTTCGTCAGGAGATTGAAAAACGAAAGGACCGCAAAAAGAAAAGCAGCTAAAACCAGGTGACGAACTCGGAATCAAAGTTTTATCTTGCGTTTTCCTATTTCCTGACGAAAACAAAAAGACTTCAGAAAATTTGTTTGGCACTTTATTCTGTTTCTGCTGTAGTTATCAGTTCTTAGACTGGTCTGATATGCTAACCTATTCTGCCCTAGCCTATTTATTTCTACATAATTGCTAAATCCCGCATACTCCGTAATCTGTTTAGCGGATTCCATCCTTTGCCTTCCTCTTCTGTTCTTACGCAACACACTTCCCTCTAATACTAATTTTACAACATCATACCTCAAAACGTGGCCTATTAATCTATCCCTTCTCTTGAGTAAAGTCCTTATTGTTCTCTCTTCTCTTATTTACTTAGAACTTACTGGTTATTTACTCTATACACCCATCTGATTTTCAGCAATCTTCTTCATCACCACATTTCAAAAACTTCTATTCTCTTCATTCGTGCAAGTCGTACTGTCTACGTTTCCCATCCATATAACGCCACACTCATGCAAAAAGATTTAGTAATGATTTCCTAATATTCGTATATATATAAGCCTTAAGGAAATTTATTTTTTTGCGAAAGCCTTTCTTGTCTGTCTTATCCTATACGTTATGTCTTCTATACTTCTACCGTCCGTAGTTATTACGCTGCCCAAGTAGCTAAATTCAATTTTTTCCTTCCCAATATAACACCCTTTGTTTTTCCACTGTTTCCAATACTACACTCCATCACCTTGGTTTTCCCTCTATTAATCCTCATATTAAATCTTTCTCCAGGACCACTTTCATGCCATTTATTATGTTTTACAAGTCTTCTTCTGAGTTCCCTAATACTACAATACCATCAGCAATACATTTTTAATTATTCTCTTTGCAGTACGATTCTGTTTCTTTATTCCTTTTTACCTTTCTTCATTTTCTTTTAACAAGTGATTTCGTCTGTAACTTGTCACTTCTTTCTGTAATTAGTATATTTTTAACACCGATATTTTATGTTTTCAATATTTAAAATAATATCCCGATTCTATAGGGATTCAAAAATAATCTAAAACTGTAGAAAATAATTACTAAACTAGTTTTTGAAGTAAATGTTTCAATATTTACTTTGTAGACTCTACTTAACTCTTGTAATATTTATTAATTAGTATTACAAATTTTCAGATAGGATGAGGAAGAATAGAAAATTTTAAACCTTTTCAGATAAAATACCCCTTTACATGATACTGTTGCGTTATAATTCCCTGACGTTTTAAGTTATTTTATTTTATTGCATGTAAACTTATTTATAGGAAACGTTGGCCATTTTGCATCGTTATGCAATATTTTTTACAGTAATTTATTACGCTAATTGTATGTGAAAGATAAGAAAAACGGCTATAGTGGTCCGTCATGTGTCGTTCATAGTTTCATATTGAAAGTTAACGTCAGTAATGTTTCCTTGACTCTTCTTTCCGAGAAGCAATTCCACAGGCGTCTTCTTCAGAGCAATATTTCAGAGCACACGCCTCAGTCCGTTCCATATTTCTCTCGATACACGTAGCAACACCGATTCGTGCAAACATTGAAGATGGAGGTGACAAGTAATATCGATGTCGGAGTGGAGCTAATGGATGGCAGTGGCGGAATAAGGACAGTCTGCGTGCCATCCCGTGATTTACGACAGTAATAAATCAAGTGAGTGTCGAATTCAGACGGTCCACGTAAGAAGGGAATAGACGCGGCTACGGCACGCTGCAAAAGTTTACAACTAAATCAATACCAACCCGCGTTAACGTTTCCCCAAATACGAAAATATATATAGGGACATTTCGCAGCAGAATGTAATTTTTCATTTAGACTCGTGATGATTTATTTTTCTAAACTTGTAATCTTTCAGAATCATCTGTCACTAACTCAGTAAAAAAACAATACTCTAATTATTGGTTTAGACTTTAAGTTTAATGATAGTTTCTAGTGTCGTTGGTAAACATCTGACTGGTAAAATTGAATTCTTTATTTTTTGAAAATCTGACTCAAGGATCTCCATATAACAACCCTCATCAGGTCGTAAATCTCCATAAATTCAGAAACTGGGCTGAAATTCATATGATAATGTTGACAGATTAAAAACTCATTAATTAAAATTGTTCTAAAAATATATACGTATTCCTGCTTTTGAAATTAGCTTCAGTACTGTCATAATTTGAAGAAACTTACCATATCGAAACAATTTTAGAAGTCGTCTGATCTAAGCAGTTACAGTTCGCGATATTCTACACGGCGTGTTTACATGCGCATTGGGAAAGGAGAAGGGGAGTATTGTCGTTTGAGGAGGTACTATCCGTCCAAGTGGTCTGGTGAAACACTACCATCATTGTTAATAACATTAGCTGTATTCATACTAACGGGATATGGACACTGCGACATCTTTTTAACATACGCTTTACTTATTATCTATTGCATTTTAAGGATGAATTTCTTGACGTACAACATATTGTATTTATTAAATCTACAAATAGGTAGATGCCCGGTGGCAGATACATAGAACAATAATTAATAATCTGGTCGTAAGGACCATATTTAACCTATAATTGAATGTATAATTATATTCAATATAAATAAATAAGCGTGGAATTATATTATTAGAAGATGAATTTTTAAAAAGGAATAATATTGTTTTTGCCTGAAAAAAAACACTGGAAATATATTTCACTGTAGTATTATATCTTGCACTGATAGCAATATATTTCCCAGTCCCTTATTTTCAGAGTCGCTTTTACACTTCCAACTTGACTCAACAAAAATCAGAGTAAAAGTGAGCTGATGTCTATCCCTATTACAATATGGGCGGAGTTGTCCACCATGCATAATTTTGACATACGTCTAACTATTTCTCCTGAACTGTACTTATAAAAAAGTTATCAAATATAACGCTTATATTCGATAATTCCATCGCTGCTGTGAATAAGTGTTAATTATATAAACGTCGGTATATTATTTTTTCGTTTATCACATACAATGCTACATGTCTACTCTCACTCTACTTATATATGTTTTATTACGAAAGCGGACTCAGAAAATAAATCTTTTCAACTTATCGGAATTAAATTTAAAAATGATAAAGTGTTTTACATAAAAGAGGAAAGCACTTGACCGCAAAGGGTGTCATCCTTAATCATCAAATCGTAACGCGAGATAAGCAGCGTTGCCGAACAATCACAACGTATTCTATCGTTTTCAGTGATTTGAATCCGCACGTGTGTTATTATTTTAATCTATAAGTAAGCTAATGTGAAACAAATTACATAATAAAATAAATAAATAATCAGCCCGACTAAGAAACCATTTTCTCTATGTAAGCCACGTAAACTGGAGACATGGTGAATTTATCGTGCGTTGTTTGGTCCAGTTGTAGAAACGTTCCTTCGATAACCGTTCGTTGGGTGTCTGTATATACATTGCCAAATTCACTTCGCCCTCTCCTTGTTTTATAGACCAGATTCGTCTATTGTTAGCTAATTAAAGTTTATTTACTATCTAAATTATTTACTTGTGTCTAATTTATTGATAATCTGCCTATTGCCCTTTATCAAATTTTCTCGTATCACTCTTCCTCTTTGCCTCCCCCATTCTCTCTCTATGTCTCCTTCTCTGGCTTTCATCGTTTCTCAATGAGTGTCCTTTCCTCACTTAATCGTCTCCCATCCCAGAATTGGTTTTCTATTCCTTATTGTTTATTGTACCCCGTCACGCCGGTCGTCTGTTCATTTTAATTCAATGGTTACCACCACACGGAATGGACACTTAAGTTTTTAATATTAAATTCATATTTAATAAAAGTAATTTTTTTAAGAAATTGGCTACCTGCAGTTTGCGTGGGAAAGTAGTCTGAGGGCCGGGAGTTTGACAGATGTTGAATCTCTGTCCTGTTTACTCGAGCCGAGGTAAGAATAAAAGATTGATCAGATGGGGACGTTCCACTAGATTTGGAAACGTCATCTAAGAAAAGAAAATCAATTGAGAAGGAGACTGCGCGAAGAGATCTCCACTGATTAGTTTCAAGAAGTTAGTTTGAAAAGATCAGTCAAGGGAAGACTGAGTCTGGAGCAATACAGGGAAACAAGGACCTAAGATCGTCCAGCTGCTCCATCTGCCGAACAGCGTCATCCTCACCGCCAAACAAGCAGACTCCACATCGGTAACCAGAATATACTAATAAATTAAAAATACTATAAAAAAGAAATAAAGACGGCCAATAAGTCAGGATATAATTTTATTACAATGCCCCGGACAGGCCCGATTATCAATTTATGGGCTGAAAAAATGTTTGGGGGTCGATTCGCGAACAATAATCACGATAATCTAAAAGGTCTCAGTAATAGAAGGAAACATACCAGGTTGTGCGCAATATATAAAGCTTATAAGGGAGAACCGGCCTGGAAAGAAATAACAAACCATCTAACGGCGCCAAATTATATTTCTAAAAATGACCACTCGTTCAAAATTAAAGAAAAATGGCAACGTACAGACGAAGAAAAATTTTCATTTGTAAATAGGTCAATACGCGATTGGAATTCCTTGCCTGCAGAAATACTGACGACTTTTCCGGATAGCGTAAATCTGTTTAGAAATAGGCTAAGAAAACTTAAGTGAGTAGTTTTTTTTAGAATCAGTGAAGTGATAATAGTGAAGTGCAGTGAAATGATTTTTGTGTGGCTCGTTTGTTATCTTTTTCTTTAGTGTAAAGTTTTCGTAATTGTATTTGTGTCTTATTTGTATATAGCTGCCACCGGGCAAATGCCCAATAGCAGCTTAGTAGTAATAATAATTACTTTATAAATAAACTGTAATTAGCTAACAATAGACGAATCTGGACGTAATAACAATGAGAAGGCGAAGTGAATTTGGCAATGTATATACAGACACACAACAAACGGTCATCGGAGCAAAGTTTTTACAACTGGACCAAACACCGCACGATAAATTATATATATATATATATACCAAATTCCTCTCATGTAAAACCTTCAATACATTTAAAAATTATTAAGACCGAGGGAGACAAGAAGCGAAGGACGTGAATTGCTACATTTTATGCCTAATGAAATCTCAAAAAGGGAGACGAAACGTCGTAGTTAATTTAATTAAATAGTAATAAAATGATTTGTTAACTTATTATCCGTATTTTATTATTTATTGTAACTTAAGGTCAGAAAATTATGTTTGTATAAATTCAGGATCTCAGGATAAAGCTGAAATCGTAAAAGTTCATTTAATGGCCCAACGTCCCTGCTTGTCGAGTCACGCAGGTGCTGAACCAAGTGTTGTTAATTACTATGTAATTGTGACACTAGTATAAAATAAAATTATTTTTAACGAATTAAATTGTTTATGAAATAAATATTTATTTAAACATCCATTACTGATTCAAGCGATTCCCTGTATAAATAAAAATATTTACAGATCATACAACTCCAGTGGCACCTATTGTTTGCCATTCTGGAATTGCTAGTCTTTAAATTCCTCTCTGCTCTTTAACAAGATAATAGTTAGCTTTCCTTGTCGAGATGCTTGGTGAATATCGGGCACTAATTCTTCTGGGGCTTTTAAATTTGTTTTGTTAATCCTCTCCGTTATTTTCAAATATTCCAATTTCGTCTTCAAAACTACACGTGGAAAGAATACAAATTAAATTAAAATTTTTAACTTGGTAAATAAATCGTTAAAATAATCCTGATGATCCGTAATGGTATGTTTCGGGATTTGGACATTGCGTTGTTGCGAATTTAACTTAGTAAAATTTTATGCATAAATTTATGTTTTAATTATAAATTATGTATGGATTTTAGTTACCGTCTAGATGGATGATGTTTATACTTTACAAAGGAAAAAAACTGCATGAAATGAAATATAAATATGAACAGACAGCAAGAGGCGTATAAATAGACGGATCAACGTACCCCAAAGGCAAACAGACAGCCACATGGGAATACAACAAACACAGTGACAGATAGGTATCGACGGTGACAATAAGGGAGGTAGGGAGCCAGAGAGAGAGTCAGAACAAAGTGAATTGCAGACGAATGAATGGGAAGAAATGCACATAGTTATGCTGATTGCTTGCTTTTAATTTACTGATGGCTGAAGTTTCCACTCGCACGCCGCTATTAACCATAAAATTATAGTTTATTTAGTGATACGTCTATATTAATAATTCACGAAACATCTGAATATAGTAATAATGTTGCAAGTGGAGGCGGATTTTATGACTCCCCCAGATGGTATAACCTAACTAGTATATTAAGTGAGAAGTAACCCTTGACAGAACATCGTGAAAGTCAAGTACAGTTCAGAAGTAACATATGCGATAAACAGTCTATGTCACGTTCACTATTATTGCATTCGCGGATCCAGGGGAAGGAAATGTAATTCTACAAAAATGAATGCATTATGTGATATAATTGATATTAATAAAAGAAAACTAACAACTTTTGAGACTTCGTGATGAATTTTCTTCCCTCATTCTTAGTCGCAACTGGTAGTTGAGGTATCACAAAAATTGAATAAAAATGAACGGTCGTAGGTTTAGTGGAATAACCCATATGTTATAGGTACATGCATAACCTTTTGTTTTTTAATCCATTGAAATTATGAATAAAACAGATATGAAACCGTGAACGCAGCCAAAGTATTAACCCTTTAATGAAAAACCGAAATTTTTATGTTAGAATTACAATTGTAATGTTGATTCGAATTATGTACGTGACGTTCATTTAATTAATTGATGTCCCAACTTCCAGTGGTCTAGTGGCCAGCGTCACTGCCTCACAACACAGAGGTTCTGAGTTCGAGTCCTGGTATGGGCTTGGATGTTTGTGACGTCATGGGACTCCTGGAGAATCGATACGCTGACCACCTATCACTCCAAATTTGGAATGTGTCATATTCGATTACAGTTCGCAGTCAGCCCGTTAGGCCAAGGACCTGAATGGGATATAGAGCCAAAGATATACACATCTAAATAAGAAGTTCTCGGGATTTCACCCGGGTTATGCACCTTTAACGTTTCTCCTGTTTATGACATTCGGGGTTGACATAAGGCATTGACAGCTTCATGTATTGCACTATAAAACTAAAGAATCGTCGAACACTTCATTATTTACTAGTAATTTCCATTTTAGAATACCTTTAAAATTACAGCTGTTCTTAACCATTTCTATAGTTTTTAGGCGTGCTTCACTCAGTGTTTGTTCGTTGATTGTACGTACAAAGATTGGTAGAATTTACTCCACGCATTTAAAATTGTACGTGGAATAAAATATTTGTTTTAATATTTTTCATTAAATGGAATACGTAGAAATAATTTTTAGTAATGAATTATTTGAAATACTTTAAAATATATTCTTAATTTTATCTATATAAATAAAATGAAATGTATTAGATGGGCCTCAGTCATTTAATACCGCATCTGTTCAAACAAGCTGCTAGTTATAAGATCAATCATCCGATAGCCGTGAAATTATTTGTGGTTTTGCGCTAACCATTCCAAGAAAAGGCTACTGTCGATCTTTGGTAGAATTAGGTTCCTTCTTTCCCCCCTTTCAGGGCAAAAATGGCTCCCACGCCCACCATCTGCTCTGCACCTTCATATTTGTCCCTTAAAAAAGGTTTCAGCAAATGTTTTGACGATTTAGATTCCTTCCTTCCCCATTTAAGGCCAAAATAGGTCCTACCCTAAATGTAAATAGATATTGAAAATGGAAAGATTATGCCCTCACGTATCCTTTCAAACTAGGCAATTAAATTGATGTTTTGCGTGAAATAATGCTAAAGATTAACTAATTATTCGTTTAAGTAATGCTTTTTCATTAGTTAATAATAATGAAAAATGTTTTATAAATGGCAATGTAAATCATTCTGATTTACGATTCTGGCGCCAAGACGTAAAATTGTGTAACTAAAAGTCAATTATCCAATATGACATTTCCGAGAAACAATTAAAAAGTATTATTACTTAGATAAAATGCTATTTTAAGATTAAAAATTAAACAATCATAGGTAAACATACTTTTTCATTAGTTCATGAATATACAAAATGTTTAATAAGTTACAGTGATTATATAAAAACATTATCCGCACAAACTCAATTTTATTTTCATAGTTATGTATCAATGAATCTATACATAATCTTTGAGTTCCGTGATACCCTAAATACATGTAGAACTTACAACAGGATGCCATCACGTAGTCTGCCAAGTGAGATGTTTACCACTTGCGTGCCGCGTCGACGACGTTAACGAAAAACAAAGGGTATCTTAAATAAACGTTATTTTCCAGGGAATCACCGGGCAGCCAGCTATGCAATGTAAAAGTAATACCGTGTCTTGCTAAATTTTTTCAGAGTCTCATACAAGTATCTTTGAGTCTCCTGTTCTCCGTAAAACTAAATGGAATATTATATTGTTATATAACTTCACAAATTTTCTGTAAACTTTACAAAAATAAATAATAACAAAAGAACTATATTCCCAGACACTGACAATGGTGAATTATGTTTATTAAAATTCTGCCTGGTGTTTTTCAGAATTTTACTGTCTCTAAATAATTTTAAGTCCACTATGGTCTGTTACTTTTCTGATGCACAATTTTGCCCAGATAAATGACCCTACAATTTAAATAGGTCTCTTATTTAATGTTAATTTGAGCTAGCCGTGGATTTTATTGGACCCTAAGTTTGTTTTAATAAATTAGTTTGATTTAATCATTACGTAAAGAATTTGTCCTAATTTAAATTAATAACTCCTTTCCCTCTAGTTTTCATTATAACAAACACTTAAAAGTTTATAACCTTAAATGCACTTTAATAAATTTTCGTTGGCATATTTTATTTGAACGTAGTATACGGCACTGTATGTAGTATTATTTTATTATTACCATTATTATTGGAAGGTTGTGGTTGCTCAATAATCAAATATGAACTTTCCAAAGGTAGAAAAAATATGTGGATTACAATTACTAAACGTTGAGATAGACAATTTTTAATTTTAATGTGACAGTATATAATTATTTGTCACCTCAACTACGGGTATTAAGGTAAAAATAAATATTTTAAAACTTATCAATAAAATATTTGAAAAATAAATGTCTGTGAATAATGATAATACATAAAGTGATCGAATTTAAACTTAAATCAATCTATCTTAACTTTCTTGTTGTCATGGTTGAATCTTTCGTATAATTTGAAGAAAGTTGAGCAACACGGCATTTGATTGATAGAGGAGGAAAAGTGAAGGTCAGAGCTCAAGTCAATCTTGCTGAGTGAGAAAACAAGAACATTTCCGCAAGCATAGGAAGGAGGAGAGTCCAGAAGTTTCGTACCTGGTGATATAGAAAAGGTCTTGAATACCAGACAGGAATATTGTGATACGCTTTCCCCGGACCAAGACATAAAAACACGCTACGGCGCCATATAAAATGCTGCGACTCTAAGCTGGAAATCTCCGAAACTGCCCCGAGCTGTAATATTCTGGGAAATGTTACTGCAGCCCCTGTAGGATCATATACATTGCCCGAAATTAAATACGCGTTCTGTTTTATGGAAGGCTGGCCAATATTTCAAGTTATTTTGCTCATTTTACAGTTATATGAGCGCATCAAGACAGGCGTAATCGCGGAACAGAGAATTCGGTGCTGACAATAAAATACATTTGAGAAATAAGGCTGACTGCGCGCATTACAAGATCACGTTGATGATGACTGAGTAATAAACATGACGAATCCAGCCGACGTCGATTACGTCCGATGCAAGGTAAAATTACGATGACTATAATGTTCATAGGACATCAGTACTTTATTTAATGCGAATTTGAGTGTATTTACTTTTTTGTATACAGACGTTTTTGTGGATGAACTTAACAATTATTTGTAGCAGAAGAAATTTAACTATGCAGGAGTAAATATTTTAGGATGACTAAATACACAAAAACAACTACGAAATTATACTAATTAATTTCAACAATGATTTCAAGCGAAGAAATGTAGTAATTCATTCTACTTAACCCCCCCCCCTTTCCGCCCATTTTCTCTCTTTATCGCTCCCTAATATTTCAGAAGCTTCTACACAATCTTATAATCATTCATACTTCAATATAAAATTCAAGGAATAGTATATTATACAACTTCCACATCCTACATCCTTCCTACTGTCCTTAGCGTATTTCATCCTCTCCTGTTCTCACTCCACACACTTCCCTCTAATGATAATTTTACAATATCCTCGTGTCTTAAAACGTGGCCTATGAATCTGTCCTTTATTTTTGTCAACGTCCTCCATATTGTTCTCTTTTCTCTTATTCTGCTTAGAACTTCCTGGTTATTTACTTTATACACCCATCTGATTTTTCGCATTCTTCTATGGCTCCACATTTTAAATCTTATATTCATCTCCTTTCTGAAACTCCTAGCATCTACGTTTCTCACCCATATAACGCCAAGTAAGTATCAATATTTATTTAAATAGATCATTATTTTCCAGACATTTTACTATCAATCATTACCGTACACCACATAATATAGTCTCAGCCGTTATTCTAGCATTTGTCGTACAGGAAAAACAGTTTTCGTATAACTTATTCAAAGGAAGACGATGATCACAGACTTCGTTTATGTTCATATAATACACAATTGAATTATTGACTTTCATATTGCACAATTTTCACATTTTCCATTCTTCAATGAATTCCTAGAAATTAGGTTGTGAGGAATGTGATTAGTAAATTGTGGGTGAACTCATCTTCGGTTTACAGGAATGGAGAGATGTCGAATCGGTGCTCGGGACGTCGACACTGACTGGCTCAATGGTAGAGTTCCCGCCCAGAAAGCGGGAGGTCCCCGATGCGAGCCCTGACTGCAGTCGACATTTTTAATTTTTTGTCGTCTAAATTTAGCTTTAAGCTCTTATCTGAGCTTTCCTTTGAGTTATTTTATTGTTTTCGTTTGTATGCTTCCGCTGGACGGCTCAACAGACGGTCGGTCGCACCACGGCTCATCGTGCACATTTTCACGAACTTCGTTGAACTATCTAAAAGACTTTCTCACCATTCCATTATTTATAATTGTTTTATTTATACGTCGCGCAATTGCCTAATATTCCGTAGTTTCCTTTTAGCTTGATACATTTTTCTCAGCGATGTTTTGTTCAATATCATCATTATCCTGCTTAAACTGAGAACCATCAAGTACTTTGAAAGAGGCATCAGCCTTTTACACTGAACTTCATCATTGTCTGCAAATATTTTAGCGAGAGCTATTTTTTCAAGTTTTGAAAAAGAAATTAGAACGAGGCATATAAATATGGTAAATAGGGTACAATTCTAACTGTAACTCATTATTTTGGTCATTACACTAATAGATGTATGGACTGGTGCATTCGCGTGATGAAAAGTACATTCTTTTAATCCGAATTCGGTCGATTTTACTTGATTTATTAACTAAAACGCTGCAATAAGTTTGAATAATGCTCACTGTTGATTTTTTTCTTTTTTAAAAATTACTCCACACGCATCCCATAGGAGCTGACTCTATGACGTTCCCAGAAGATGTGACTGTCTTGTCCTTCTTTGGAGCCTATTCTCCTCATTAAAATTATTATATTGACTGTTCCTTCGTCTGAGGTGTGATGTGACGGTCCTTTGTACCATTCATGGTAATGAATGGACGCAAATACTCATTTCCAATTATGTGAAACATGTCTAAACACTCGATTGAAATATCTTCGTTGCGGTGTTTTGTTCCATTTTAATCTAATGCGGCACCCATCTTGCTCACAGCTTTCTCATGTCGAATTTTTCACCAATATGTGATTTTCGGATCTTCAAGAAATCCCAACGCAGAATCTAGCCCGATATTGTTATTGGTTGGGCTGAAACCTTAAAAAAGAAATATTTCATCACATAACGATGACAAATGTCTTAGAGCATTCTTTATTCTTATTTGTCAAACAATGACTAAACAATGCAGCGTCTTCAAACTTAAGCTTTAGACGACTTTTGGTTACATTCGTACATCTTTTGTAATTAATTGGTTTGGTATTACTATTACAAATATCAACGAAATTATAATACATATTTTGTGACCAGTGTTGATTTAATTCCAGGAAAATAAAGGTTCAAGAAACAATTCCACTCTACGTTACTTGCAATGCGTATAAAGATTGCAAAACATATATAAACTAATTTCTATGAAGAAACAGATGTAGATAAAATTATTTTAAAATCTATTGTAGTAGTTTCATTTTAAATTTGGTGTTATTGTGTATCACGACGAAATTATACAATATTTTAAAATTGTAATGCTCATACATGTGTCTATTGCCTTCCACAAGCAACAAGTTTATTGGCAGTAAATATCATTACTTCTGTTAAGCTATGTCGTACGTTCGTTGACATTTCCAAACTCGGTTCGTTGTTTAGTGTGTTGACTGTATCTGAAATCAGCAGGAAATGTGGTAATACTATTTGTTATGTGTAATTTGAACTGTGAAATCATTACCACACAATTGTACTGTTAACTAAACCCAATGTTAAACATGACAACCGGCAGTTGAGTACACTCGTACTTTTGTTCAGCCATGCACTTCTGTACCTGACACGAATTTTTGTTTACATGACATTAAATAAATTACGTACTTACTTCATTTAAATAAAATTTAGAGCCGTCTGCATAACATACATATTCTATTTTTCAATGTGTCACTCTCTTTATTTTTGTAATGCTTAACCGTCAGTAGGAGTGGAGGAGAAAACGAAATTCGATAAGTCCTCTCGCATTAAAAAGCTTAACCTGCAACATTCTTTAAATGAATTACTAAGTTACCATATCTGAAAAATTTAAGAGATTTTTCCTGTGTGATGTAAGAAAATGAATGGACGAAAAGAAAACAACCGGACAAGCATAATATAATTACAATTATGTGATACTATCTAGTGGAAACAACTAAGTATTAATAATTACTAATAAAATACTAATGAATAACACGGTTTGGTAATGGAAACAATTTTAGGATACAAAAGTTCTAGTGCCAAAAATAATATTTGGTACCCTTTCAACCTACATTTGTATGAAATTATTATGAGCGACTGTTACATCGAATAGAATTATATTTTATGTATATAATGAGGTAGGTTTATTGTGACATGGATTTTGTTATTTATAAATATAGTAAAAAATTAGAGTTGTATTTAAATGGGTGGGCACCAATAAATTTCAAATTAGAAATTTAAAACAGTTATATTATTAACATAGGTAAAAGATCCAATAATATTTAGGGATAAATTAATTTTAATTAATTTTATTTTCCTAGTTGAACTCTAACAAAAGAAATGGCATTGCATGAGAAATTTAATCTCCTTTTACTCAGGGGTGTAGGACGTGTTTATAAGCATACCAGAGAGAGAGGTTATTGCCTCTCGTTTCTTACTTTCCATGAATCATCCCCTAGTTTTCTTTTTGACCGTCAGTCCTGGATTCAACGCAAAAGCAGCTTCCCTTGTGATACTTGCAGCCAGATCGCCTCTCCTCTTAGACTCTAAGCCAGTCAGTCCGACTTTCTCTTTCCTTGTGCTAACATGTCACCTCCAACTCTATTTTCAAAATGGCTATTTTCGAGGTTCTCTTCACCTCGAACTCACCTCTCCTAAAACGTGATTGGTCTCCCCATTATTTCTATCTCCCCAGGTCCTCCAATGGGGTTAGCGTCCCTACCCTTCCTCTCCAAAAATTACAAATTTGGGAGAAACCAACCCTGGAAATCTTTCGGGTCAACCGTACGCTAGCCTCGGCTGGCCTGGGGTTTTTCGCCGAATGACAAAAATACTTTCAGACATAGACTGCGCGTGTCAGGCTTCAAGTTATATGATTGTGTTTGTCTTGCCGGGTTTTTCCCCGAAAGGATGCCTTCCGAATACCTCAGGACTGTTCTCTACGAAATTTTGTACAAAATACTTAATATTGAAGAATTAATTTATATGAATAAAACAAAATATATGACGAAATTTTGATTTTCACTGTCTGATAAAATCAGAAGATGAAGGGACAGATTCTAATTTTACCAAGCAAACAATGGAAACCCCGAATTGTAATGTTCCAATTATTTCAATAAATTTGTCAAATTTCATATTTAAGTGAGAAAATAATCATATATTCCGTCAGAAATATAATGAAGATATTTTAAGAATTGTTTGGAAAATGAATTATTAAAACTTAGTTGTCAGGATTAAATCATAGAAAATTAAATAAGGTAAATAATAATAATATATATTAGTTTAAATATCAAATTAAATATTGCCAATCTGAATCACAGAGGAAGTTATAAGCAGAATAAGAGAAGAGAGAACAATATGAAGGACTTTGACGAAGAGAAGGCCACGTTTTGAGACATGGGTGTCTTGTAAAATTAGCATTAGAGAGAAGTGTGTGGGGTAAGAACAGAAGAGATAGGCCAAGGATGGAACACGCTAAGCAAATTAGGGAGGATGTGGAATGTGATACTTATGTAGAGATGAAAAGACAGCACAGGATAGGTTAGCATTAACGGTTCTATCAGACTGACAACTACAACAACAACTGAATCACAAAACCTGGTGGACCAATAATTTTTTCTGTAAGTTTTCCTTCTGATGAGGAAATATTTTGTTACCGTTCTACTTTTTCCGGACGTTTTGTGATACATACAAGTAAGCGGAACGGTGACAAGAAGCAAACATAACGTTCTCTTTCGTTTCCTCTTTTTGTGATATCAAAGTGAATTATGGCAGAACCATTTCAGAAATCATTTTAAACATGTTCTTGAAGTCGAAACTGCCACGTTCTATGACCTTAATTAATTCTGGATACTAATTATATTATGAGAGTTTGGAGTCACACAAACTTATTGGGCCGCGTTGTAATACTATTGTGGAATAAACTTACTTTAAAATGAAGAACTATTATACAAATGTGAATAATATTAAACAGGCAACATACAATAATTGAATAAATATTTAAATTGCATTGTTGGCTTTTTTTAACGAGAAACCCTATGTATTTACAATATTTATAGACACCAAATATTTTATAAACTAAATACATGCTTTGGAAACTAACAGTCGTCTATAAAGCAGAATCGGCAACACAAAACATACTAGGAATTGGCAGTACCAGGAAATCGGCAAAAGGTTACAAACAGTGGTATTTACCCAGTCGTCTCATCTTGTCTGTAACTTGTCACTGGAACCCTCAGGACTATCGCATTGAACACAGACGAGCACCTTAAAGATCCTAACTGGATCACGCCTTCCTTCCGTAGTTTAAATGTTCACGGCCAGGAAAATCTCCAATTTCTTATCGCTTCCTCTTATAATTCAATCTTCATCTCCAATTATAATCTTTTATTGTCACAATTACTATATCCCAATCATAAAATCGTCGTCCTTAATGTCCCTAAATCTCATTTTCTTGTATTTTTAATCATTTTCCCTACTTTCTTATATCCCATTCCGACGGAGGTGGGGGTCGATATTGTCCAATAAATGTTCTTATATATCCTCTCTGGGAGGAACTGTTTGCCCCTCTCCACCGACGAATTTGGGAAACAGCACCATCCTCCTCACCACCCAATGCCACCAAATATGGTCACGCCGTCGTTTCTGTAACTTACGACGCTTGCCTTTGATTCCGAACCTCCATTTTCAGCAAGTACTTGTGTTTTATCGTTACCGTGTATTTGAAAGTTCGCGTTTTACCATGCGGCAGTTCAATTCAGAATGTACCATCTGATAATGGCTTACCGCCTGCTCTGAATGAAACTTACATATTCTTCTTCTTTGCCTTGCAGACCTGTTTATGGCCTTGGACAACTGGGGTCTTTCATGGCACATTCCGGATTTCTTTGAAGTAGCACATTGTCAGCGTAGACTATTTACATCAGACTAAACTATGGTTTTCGTGACCAAACCGTGCAGTTTATTATTTTATATAAGCAGCTGGGTCATGACAGTTACATGGAATATTTTTGGTACTCAGATGAGAGTGATACAGTTGGTGCTATGATTTTCCAGTATTTGGTGCCATTCTCTTTTGTGTACTATATTTTTATGTAATATTTAGTACTTTTAAGTTAAATTTAACATAAAGCAATGTAAATTAGAGTAGTTTTAGCACCATACACTACGTGATAAAACATTTAATTGTCTATGCGACACCTTTCCGTGTGTTCTAATATTAGTTTGCCCCTCCAATCCGAACTGGTTAGAATTTCTTAATTGTAGTATTTAATTTCGATGGCTGCCACCTTGGAACAACTGCGCTAGTTCCAACCAGCTTCGAGACCGAGTGGTAATGGATGCTTTAATGTGTAGTCCTGCATAGAAGTTTGTGTACGGTCGAGGCGACTCGGAATTGACTTGTTTTCGCGGACGGGAGTTGTGGTCAGGGAACAGCACGATTCCACGCAACGTTATTTACCACAGAGCCCCGGCGGATTTGAGGTGGCACTAGCCACCGTTATTTACTGCACCTGCTCTCGAGGCACAATTAAACTGATTGTGTGTCTGTGTTTCTGCTGCTGGACGGAACTAATTAAGAGTCAAGCTCTGATTGGGTCTGGTTTCGTCCGGTTCCAGACGTCGCAGCTGACAACAACCCCGGGCCGCATCTATTGTCTATATCGGAGACTACCTTCTCAACTGGATAACTAATTGGCAGAATAAGGAAACTAAAACAACATGTAAATATAAATTAATTAAACAATTTAAATTCAATGCAATACCTACACGTATTATTTAAGCCCTGGTTGGTGAGATACATTTATATTTTACTATACAGAGATTGATAATTAGTTCGTTCCATTACCATTGCAAAGAAGGGAAGAAATAATAAACGTAATACTGTTCACATATATTGCGAGGGAAAATATCACGTTTAGTGTTATCCAGTATGCAGTTTTCAACTTCCAATGTCATTTATAATCTATTAAGCAGAACATACATATAGGCCTACTTTATACACGAGAATTACAATTTTACTATACAATCTTGTAACATTTTTTTAAATGCATAGGTATAATGTTATTTTTAAAAATTTAAGAAAGTATATCTGTACTGTCAGCGTTAATAGATTTAATAACATGTTCTTAGGTCAGATAATGTAGATGCAAATATATAATAATTACAATTGTTAAAAAAAATTGAATAGAATAAATTTACGACCAATGACATACAAAGTAATCAGCCAAGGTCAAATACCACAGGAAAAACTTCCAAAACAATTAAAGAAAGAGACACATTCAGATTAATAAAATTCATATCGTAATTATAATCAGGCTGTTGTAAGGATAAAATTCAAGCACTCTGCCAGACGGGGTGTTGGCAAACGTGTTCTTCGTTTGGTTAGGTAAAACCGAACAATATAAAAAACAAAAGCATCGAGCCCGAGCCAACTGTGGCGGACTGCTTCAATTTGTGTGCGCAACGATTTGATTGACATTCATTTCTCAATACAAAATACCCTGAAATACCCTTACAAGCTTTTCAGGCCTTTTCTCATCACCCTGTCTATAATTGCAAAGATGAAAAACATTATCACCAATTAATTTTACTTGAAGAAGTCGCAGAATAGTAGACGAAACATCGTAATGTATTTGTGTAATTATTTTTAATAATGTAGTTGTTTTCTGCCTATTTGGTTTATATTTTTTCAATTAAAAATCCCAAATTGCTGAAATGTTAAAATTTTTAATTTTCAAATACGCAATCTACCTAGATAAATTAATGAACATAATAAGTTGTAGAGAATACACAATATTTTTTAATAGAATTATATCCTTTTTAAATTAAATTTTCACTAGTATTATTATTTAAAATACTCAGTAATGTACGGCGACTGTGAAGTGTGATTTTTCATCGGAATAAAATATATAATATTAGGGCACAGAATTCTGGTTGTAAAGCGATTAGGCTACCAACTTGACGGCGTATTTACTCATCGTTTAAGCAAATTGTTCTTCATTTAAGTAATTGTTTTGCCGACTTGGTTGAATAATTTACAAGTACTTAATGACGCAGACAGGTACGAGCAAGTAAGTTCGTGTGGATCTAATTACTAAAGACGTGCTCGGTCTGACAATAAACCCTGACTAATGAAGATCGTGCGACGTAGGGGGCCTGGACTAATTTACCTCCTTGTTTTGTAGATGTCCGCGAGTAAACAAGATGCTTGCTTCGGAATAAACGCCACCACGCGATCGATTTCTACGGTCACTGGTCGTTGCTCTTAAGAGACACCAACAGCCAAGGTCAAATGTCACAGGAAAAACTTCCAAATCAATTAAAGAAAGAGACGCATTCAGATTAATAAAATTCATATCGCAATTATATGCGTTCAGTGACCAATATTAAAATCTTTACGTTAACCTTCACATTATTAAAAAATAATATTACAATTTGTTTCCGGTCCTTTAAAATGTTCTACAATACCTCCATCGAATATTTTACAGTTATTTCTTGAAATATTCTTTTTTTTTCTTCAAGCTGTTTACTACAGGCTTTACTCAGGAGAGGGCTTGTGTTTATTCTTCTTCATTAACGTCTTACTTATAATTAATTGTGAGGATTAAATCATGTTTCTTAGTAATTTTCCCTGTATATCAGATTCTGGCATTCTCTTAACGGAAAAGATTTTGTTAGGAAAGGTATATCCTGTCTTGTAAAGGGAAAAGTAAATTGGGTAAAATTTCGATGGATCTTAATAAGAGAATGAGGGTACTCAGGTCTGGTGAGTTTTGGATTATAATTCTGAGGATTACTACAATTAAAAACAATATTAACACGGATATTTAATAAAAATAAATGTTTTCTTTACTTAAAAGTGGCGAAATTAATTTTTTTTTCAAAATTTAAGCGAAAAATAAAATATAACTCTGAAGTCATCATCTTTAATTTTAAAATGTAATGGTATTTTTAACCACTACTTCAAATACAAACTCATCAGCCATTTCTCTTCATCAGAAACGGTCAATTCGTTTAGAAAAAGAAGAATTTCAAGCACACCGGAATTTTATAAATAAAACGAAGAAATTACAGATAGTATGTATCATAAATCTCGCTTGGAAGAAAGGCTGCCAAAACATATGTTAACAGAAATATTTTAGGGAAATTTTTGTTTTAGATTTGAAAATTTATGGCACAAAAATGGATTTATTATTAAACACATAAATTAAAAAGAATTTTTGATTGTATCGTAAAAAATCTTTTTTATTAATAAAACTAAATGTACCAACAGAAATAAATTGTGGGAAAAATTATTTTCAATGATAGGAGGATATATTGCTTTAACCTAACATGATTTGAGTATACAAAGCAAGAAACAATCATCAGGGTTTGTAAGGTACTTTTTATCCGATCTCATGCCTAGAATTGGAAATAAGGATGGCAGGAATATACTTGCTTTATGCAAATGTCATGTAGCTTACGGTATGTTGTTCCGAAATGTAGCTCCTCAAAGCATCGTTCATTGAATCCCAACCTTCAGGCGTTGTCCTCTCAGGTGTCATTGTTACCGTTTTCCCGTACGGATCCCGGGGGAGAGGGTGAAGTCGCTTCGTAGGGTTCTTAAACAGAGGTGCGTTTCCATCAGCCGAAACGAGGATTGTTCTTCAGTCTCCGCAATCCATAAAAAAGAGTCCCAAAATGCGATATTCTATTATATACATTTTTTCCAATATTTAGCAATGAACATTTATAACGTTTATAAGTTATACACTTTTATCTATAGCGGAGACGTACCGTAAGAGATTCTCTATGCTTGGACGTTTCCAGAAACTCGCTTTTTATTCAATCAGCTTTTACGTCTTATCTGAGACGTTCAACCACTATAACATAAAAAATCCCTTTCTTGCGCCAGACGAACTTCCTGGGTCGCTTAAAGCAACCATTACGATAGACAATATAACAATAATATACTCGTCTGAGGCTGTAACAATGGTAAATAGTTGTGATTAAATTAATTGAATAAGGAAAATAGTCTTCAAATGCGATATTAGCTCATTACTATATACATATATATTGTAGCCGATCCGGCCGATCCCGATCTAGCTCAACTCGTCCTCTATATAGGATTTTAATAAATTTTTTGCTGCCAGGTATTTTTTGTTCACAACAACAAAAGTTAAATTTAATAGTATAATTTAATCAGAGCACGAAGTTGTTAATTTACAGGGCGTGATCACTCATTCTCCGCTAACAACTCTCAAAATTCGTCGACTTAACTTAATTGAGCACTTAACGAAGACTTTAAATACTTCCCTAAATCTGGGGTTTATTCAATAGCCATTGATTATCACGTGGACGCGAGGATTCGCGGACCACAGAACATCCGTCTAAGAGCACATTCTGGCCTGGACTGCCCGTACGCTTCCTCTTACATCAGACAAACGACAATACGTCTCCCCGATAACAATGCCTGTCTGTGTCGTTGCGTGAAACTTGCCCAACAGGTCGCAACTCGTAAGCTACAATCCTGCTCGTATAGATTTTGTCTGGGCTGTAACTTTACATGTTACAATATATGTGTATATATGTGTGTGTAAAGATAATGTTATGCAATTAATCCCGATGTTTAAAACCATAAACAATGTGTGTTTGGGAATAAGTTCACAATGGTTAGTGTCATTTTAAGCGTTAGGGAAAAGGAAGGAATATTATGTAACACTAAACTGAAACTAATTAATTAAGTTAGCTTTCTTAAAATGTAATTTTTATGTTTCATTGGATTCAAAATATAGGAAGGAGGAGCACATTATCAAATGAAGCTTATTTCCCTTTCTGCTCGTGACGTACGATGCTGTGGAAGTAAATTAAAACCCAGTCAACACACAGGAAGAGTTCTTATGTGCTGGAAAACGAATTACACGGAGAAAGCTTCAAAGCCTTGTCGCCTCTCCCACCTAAAGGCCAAAGCCGTCGACAAACACGCCAAAAAGCTACCTGTTATACGGCTCTCAAAAAGCCAGCTACATCCTTCAAACAGGCTCATATTTCTCGCTTCATTTTAATTTTTTCAAGTAGAAATCGGGTTTGAAATATATTTTCGTGACTACTGAGCGTTGGTGCCGACACAGAGAGTCCTTAATACGATGCCTTCGTTTAATTTTTCAATTTCCTCATTAATGTGCCAGCTTTCTTCATAGAAAATTTCCCTGCTCATTACATATGCCTGTTTTCATAATATAGGGAAAAGTCTCTCAAGAAAATATTTGACAAGATGGTTGCAGCGGTTGTCGCACTGGAGAATCAGGTTTGCCGCTTATTCGTCAAAATCCTACCGAACTTCTTTGTTGTAGAAACTTTGAATCACTACTACGCTTTAGTGGCTATCAATCGGTTTGGGTTTCTGAAGACGATAAGGATCTGAAGAAGGTGAAGTTGGTATGGAAGGTGATGCCGCGGAGTCCACGCCGTTTATTTAGGAAAAAGGACAATAAAGAATAAGGAAAATAATTATCCATCGTTGTTTTTGGATCACTTGACCAACGAAATAAAGGAGACGTCCGTCCGTCAAGGCATTGTACAGTTATACAACTATGGATGTTTTTGCCAAAGAAAATTGTCGAATTGAAGTTCGAAAGGTTTTCCCATTAACCAGATTTGTGCTTCTAACATTTTTTTAATAATTCTTATACTAAATATTTGACTTCTTAGAAAAACGTCAAAGAAGGAAATCTTTCAAGAAACAAGTGACTATTTTGAGAACCTTCGGAAAAGTTTACTTTCTGGGCGACTTGATGAAACGCCTCGCGAAGTGTTAAAATAGATCGTTGTGAAATAAAACTGAATCAACGATAAAATAATATATATTGTATTAATTATTATGACTTTATTTATTTACCTCATTATTTAAAATTTATTGCCACGAGCTTTTAATATTCACCAACGTTGTCTAATGATCTCAGTTCTGGAAAATAAACATTCGATATTAACTGGATTAAACTATCTCCATGTCAGCATGTAAATTATATACTATATTTTAATTTTGTATTCTTTATTTTAATATGGTATATACTGACTCATTATTGTCTAACCTGATGGTCTTTACAACAAACGTTTTTTATATAAATAAAAAGAAACATTCGATTAGGAATACCAAAGTCCTGCTACGCATGTAGTTATTATTTATATAGTTTTGGCTAC
Source organism: Eucriotettix oculatus (assembly GCA_034510155.1). Taxonomy (NCBI): domain Eukaryota; kingdom Metazoa; phylum Arthropoda; class Insecta; order Orthoptera; family Tetrigidae; genus Eucriotettix; species Eucriotettix oculatus. The sequence continues at coordinate 52,890,056 of CM067376.1, read as the reverse complement.
AGATATTTTCTATAAGTCAATGTATTGCATTATCTGTGGCGCCAAAGAGAAGGGGGTTTGCGTTGCCCCAGGCAACAAGTCGTCGTTTACGGGTGTGAGTCGCTTGTCCATCGTGTTAACTAGTCATTTTGTGAGAATATTTTATGGTATTAACATTAATAAAGAATTTTACGAATTCGACAGTCTAAAAATCGTCAGTTTGCCCTATAGCAGACACACGAAATTATAATAAAGTATTTAATTAAGGCCAACGCGTGAGCAATTATAAAGAAGCGCATAAAGAATAATAGTAATCGAATTGAAAAATTGAATAAACTACATTATATACAAATGTAAGGAATATTGCTGTCTGAAAAAAGGTGATATCTACGGAAATAGACTATATACCATAGAATTAATTTATTATTTAACAACAAACTATTTCTATTGTAATAAATTGTAAATGATGGGGAATATTAATTAATGAATTTAATAATTGGGTTTAAATATATACATTTATTAGATGAAAACACTATAATTTTTAAATGGGTCATGCGTGTATATATTATGTACAAAAATAATGAATTAAAATGGGGTTATATTAAAGTTCTCATGGTAATTATGGTTTGGGTGACCATGTGTAGCAGATTTTCCGTTCGTTGACGAACCTGAGTTGTTTTCATATACGTCTCGCTGTAACTTCCGTGTTTTAGAACTTGAAGCGGCCGGCCGATAGTAGCACAAAGTAGTGCTGCCGGAATTGAGGAAATTCCGTTTTTCCTCTTTCTTCCCTTGTTGTTAAGACCTTTCCTCCATGCTTCCTGGACTGATCAAAGCATGGTCCACCTCTCCGCTGCCACCTCACCAATCTGCCCTCACCGTAACTTCTCTGCTGCCAATCACCTTTCGCCACCACCTTGTATCACCAGCAATCTCTTTCTCCACCACTCTCCATCAATCTCCTCTCTCCACCTCCTTGTATCACCAACTATCTCTTTCCCCACCACCAATCTGTTCTCCTTACCAATCTCCTCTCTCTACCTCCTTGTATCACCAGCAGAAATCTGTCCGCCACTCTCCTTCAATATCCTCTCGCCATCACCTTGCATCACCTGCAAAAATCTGTCCCAAAATTGTCTTCGCCGGCCTCTTTAAAACCTTGTCCCCACTTATCCGACACCTATCACTAAGGTGGCAGGGATGGATATTCTCCAATAATATCCCTTGTTTCATCTGGTGAACACACGCCACCCGGTCACCAAATTCCCAGGCAGATTAGGACATTCCGAAACCGGCGACGAGGTGTCCGAGCTTTATGGTCCAAGTGTCAGCCGCAGTCCCTTTGTTTTGATTCCGAGCCGCCAAGACGGCGCGTGGAAACACCCCTTCTTCCTGACCAGAGACTTGCTCATGCCAAAATATTTGTTATTTAACTTTCCGTAAAATATAAAAAAATTGGACGCGGGTTCTACTGCGTAACAATATAGTACATATTTTTACTTTACTTTATAATAAAATGTGTTTAGAATTCATGTACCGAGTGGAAAGACACAGGAAGTAAGGTGATGCGTCAAATGAGCCACACCTCTTCCAAATAAGGACATTATCATAAATAATAATTACTTCTCCCTCCACAAACGAGTCTGTACATAAAAATATTATTATTGGCCATCCCTCCTCCTCACGATTCCAATATATAACTAAAATCCTATCGGTAGAATCTAATATGAACGGTTCAAATTTTGTGAAATTAGTTAAATCTCTGTGTTACCTTCTGACGCCTTTTCTATGCCACTCTGTGCTCTGATTTTCTTCTTGTATTTATTTTAGAATAGGCTGTAATTTTAAAAATAAATCTCTTCTTTAATTATTTTGGAACTAACGCCTTTATCATTTAATTAACCACACGCATGGATGCTACTTTAGAGTGCAACCTAGCTTGTCCTCCGATCCTCCCGAAGTTTATTTACAACTTCATATTATATGAAATACTTAAATATATTTCACGATCACACTGTTTCAAGTTAGAAATATTTATGGTGACAGCGAAAACCAAATTCAATTATATTTCACAATTCAAATTGACATGAAGTTATCAAACGAAAATTCTTTTTCTATCTAAATCTAAAATTTTGGACCACTTACTACATTGAATTATATTTATCGAAAATGATAAAATATTTCTGTCATTTAGTGGGTTTATGACCCGTAACTAGTATAAATAAATTTAATTTTCATGTTTTGTAACGACAAAAATCTTTCTCAATTACCTGACTAATCAGCTTTGCCTCGGAGTAATTAAACTTTAAAAGAAAAATTAAATACCGTCTACATATTTTCGATTTTGATGATGGGGGATAACATTCTCCATTCATTACGAAACCAGAGATAATATCACTTGGTGTTTTCCTTTTTTAGAGTGTTTCGAAATGCTCAAAGCAACTGATAGACTCGCCGACTTCAAAGGCAGATCAGTGATTCGTTTTTTTCTATTCAAGGAATGATACGCCATCAAACATTCATCGGTAATTGTTTGAGGTACACGGTAAAGTAATCATAAGGGGTTGAATGTTCAAAAAATTACGTAGACAGTTTAACGAAGGTTGTGGAAATATGCACGATGAGCCTGGCCACAAACTGTAATACAAACTGTAATTCTCACGACTAAATGTGGTTGGGAATAATTCAAACACGCTCCGTACAGTTTTATTTGGGCACCAAATGATTTGTCATCTATTACTTCATCTAAAGAAATTCCTTGATGAACATTATTTCTTTACCAGACAAGTATCCACCATACCGGGATATTTTTATGGTTGCCATACTCCAGGGGTTAAGAAAAATCATAATTGCTAACGTTTCGTGGATCAGTGTAAAAATAGTTTAGTAAGTGGTGCGTTTTACTCTTTACAGCAGTTCTTACATTGTCTTGAAATTTTTTTCCCTGCTAAAGCGATGAACGTGTTGCTTTGTAAAATTTCCTGTTACTTCACTTTAAATCTTTCTGTTTCGGTTTTTTGCTTTTTTGTTTGTGTTTCATGAATTGCGCGGAGCTAGATCGGAAGGTCAGATTCCTCGTCATTCAGCTTCAAGAAGTGAAATTTCAATTGTTTATGCGTGAGTTTGTGCTTCTCAGTGTGACTGTGCATTTTAGTGTGCGTGTCGTGTTTCCCGTGTTGTATACTATATCTTGATTACTCTAGTTACGGATTTAAGGATTTTTTGTAGTTAATTATACATAATTTTATTTTGTTCTTTTAATTATTTGAGACTTGACGTGGACTAATGGAAGTAACAATTAATGTAAAATCATCTAAATCAAGGACGATGTTGGTGTGCAAATATGGCTTTCATTTCTAGGGGGATCATTATTTGACGAAGGGATACAAAAACTGGTTTCCCGTTACGACATACGTCCTCTTATATAAAAAGTCTGTGTTAGACAAAAATTAACAAATAAATAATTATAATTATTTTGATATCGTCACCTGGTTCGTGCTCGTGGCATTCTGTAAGATATTTCATTACATGTGAGATTAATTAGGGGACTAAAAGACTGGAACCATAAATTGAGCTTGTCTTCACTTTCTTTACTTCTCACGTGCTTAAATCTTTTTCGTGCACAGCCTTTATATGTGTCCTAAAACGAACCGGGAATCCCGGATTTCTTTCAGAAGTAAAATACAAATATTTGTATATGTATATTGTAACGTGACATCTACCCACTCGATCGTGTAACCGCCTCACCACATTCCGCTCCTGTTTTATCTACTCTGCCCCCCCTCCCTCCCCCTTCCCCATCGGTAAAAAAAATTCGCCGCATCACAAAAGGATTTTTCTACATGATTAGCGACGGAATTCCGTTAATTTTAAACTGAAATTTTAGTTCCCGTGAGGTAGATACTTGAACGATTCACGAGTGTAACGCATTAATACATTCCAAGGTGAAAAAAGATTTGTAACATATTTTTGAAATGTTAATTGCTTGGATACATACGATTAATTGAATTTTTTTTTGTTATTAGAGGCATTAAAATATTCCAATAAATGTTTAATATTCTCCTAGATGATCATTATACAATTATTATAAACATAAGCCTCGTAGTTATTATCACATTTCCAATATTTTCAGTATTTTCCCTTAATGGATAAATAATTATTTTCAAAAGTATATACTTATTTAATACCAACCATGTTTAATTAAAGTTCATGCTATTACGATGCTTATACGATGCTTATACATTTAATACAATACTTAACCATAGTAAGTAAGTCTTCAATAATCAAGCCTAATAAACAAAGAAACCAAAATAAATAACCGTTTTCGGTTAGGCCAGTACATGTTTCATTTTATAAAGATTTTTATGCAACAATTCTCCATATTTTTGTTCCTTACTTTCTCGAGATGATTTTCTCTTCCGATCAAGTTGACAGATGAAAAAGAAGGTATCTTTTGAAAATTGCAATTGAATGATCTTAAGGTACTTTCAGTCGGTTCACATTGCAAAATCACATTCTATTAAAATAGAATTATCAAAACGACGCATCTCAATTGTCCAATTAGATAGAGGGTCTTTCAATAGGAGCCAGAGAAGAATATTTCATTTCTCGAGACCCCCTTCTAATGTCCTCGAAAGCAAGAATCGGCTACGGAGAAGCCGATTTACGAGGCATGGCTGATAACCGAAGTCTCCTTCAAACATATTCCAAGGAAACGTTTCTGCTTTATCGGATGGCAAGATAAAGATGCGCTCTCAGAAATTGCTTCGAATTACCTACGCTCGCTGCGTCGCCCGCCTTATTTGCCGCAAGTGCATTTACAATAGTCTCCAACAAGAATACGTATTTTCTTTCCAATATATCTTCAGCGTTCAAGGTATCGTTTTATAAGCGTATATTTGCAAGTTCGACAGTGACGTCATCTTAGAAATGCAATAGTTCTATTCTATTTTAGAGCACTTTCCAACGGCTAGAATGTTTACCCTGGCTCAGTCAAATTTTTTTCACCTATAATTGAGTATTGTATCGGTGGAAACTATAAGTAGAATATAAATACTCTGATCTATTTTTTAAACTAATTGTACAATGCAAATAACAAATAACAAAATAAGAACTAAAAAAACATAATAGGAAAAATTTATAAAATCAAGGAGGAAATAAAATTAAAACTATCACACAAAATTAAAAATTCAGTACCAAAAAAACCATACGACATGTAAAGAAAATTAGAATATATATACAACTGATACAATATACAAAAGATAAACCGAATAATGAAAGATGGCACATGGTAGTACAACACGCGGTTAGTATTATGGCAGCGTTAAAGAAATATAGTCTGATGCGGCAAAACAGAATAACACCAACACATCTATAACTACAGCGAAAACTAAAACAATAGAAATAGCAACATAATACTGCCTTAGACAACGACATGAGAAATTTTGCATACTTTCAGATACGTTAGCATTGCTAAAAGCGATAAAAGACAGTTCAAGAAATTTGTAAACAATATTAGAAATAATATTCATCAGGCCACAAAGAAAACAAGGTTATAATACTTATGCGAATCACATAAAGGCATCAGAGGCAATGAGAAAAAGCTAAAATAACAGCAGCTATGAGGGAAGAAAACAATAAAGTTGTGAGAGTATATATTAGAAAACAAGTTGACAAAGAATGTATGAATAACAGAAGAAAAGAAAACATCGGTTCTATGCTCAAATGCAAAAATCTGTCTAGCCCATCCTTATTTCCTGAAACCCTTACCAGAAAGGAACAAGTGGTCATACCTCGTATTAGAACCTTACTTACTAAGCTCACATTTGATTATTTATTTTCTAGAGAGAAGCCACCTAGACATGACACCTGCAAAGCACAAAAGACTATGGAACATTTTATTTCATTGAAATAAATTTTTTAAACAATGTAGAATGGCAGCGTAGATCAATGAACGAAGATGAAGAAGAAATAATTAATGTGATACATTTCCTGAAGGAGGCCAATATGTTTAATTTGATTTAATTATGTAGCACTTTAAATATTCTAAGTTGTTTGAGTTAAATATGTAATCTTGTATTTGGACTTGTACCGTCGGCAATGACAGACTAGTCGACCAGACGATAAACTTTCATTAAAAAAAGTAAATGTAGCCTATAAAGAACATAAAAGAAAACATAGGTTACGAAAAGTAATGAAGCCAGGAACAACGCGTCCTTTTCATACATTTTACTTTACTATATACATACTTCCTTCGCTGAAGTTAGTTACAAAAATTAAAAAAGGATTAAGAAAGCATATACAATGATACCAAATGATCAAAATAGTTTTCTTAGCTTATCTTTAAATGAGATAGATAGGAAGTCAAAATCAAGGAAAAAGAATCATACTGTTAGCCTACCTAAATCATAATAAATGGCATGAAGTCCTGGTGAAAGAGTACAACATTAGGAATAATAGAGGGAAAACTAAGGTAATGTAGTCTAGTATGGAAAACAATGGAATATCTAAGGGTTTTATATTGAGAACAGACATTTTGAAGGAGGTTTCGGAATTCGGCTAGTTGGGAAGAATAATAACTAAAGATGGTAGAAGAATAGTAGACATAAAGAGTAGGATAGCACAGGGAAGAAAAGCTTTCGCAGAAAGGAAAAATTTACTTACGGCTAATATGAGTGTGAATATTAGGAAATCATTATTTAAAATGTTCGTATGGGTGCGAAACGTGGACGTTAGGAGTTGTAAAAAGGAAAAGAATAGAAGCTTTTGAAATGGTGCTATAGGAGAATGCAGAAAATCCGATGGGCGCATAGAGTAAATAACCAGGTAGTTCTAAGCAGAATAAGAAGAGGTAGAACAATATGAATCACTTTGACAAATAGAAGTGATAGATTAATTGAGACATGATGGTCTTGTAAAATGAGCTTTAGATGGAAGTGTATTGGGTAAGAACAGAAGAGAGAGACCAAGGGTGGAATACACTAAGGAAATTAGATAGGATTAGTGATGTGGTAGTTGTATAGAACTGAATAGGCTTGCGCAGAGTAGGTTAACATGGAGGGTTGCATCAGACCAGTTTAAGGACTGATTACTATACACACACGACTTTAAATAGATCAGCGCTGTTAGGAAAGTCGTCAATATTTCTACAAGTAAGTAATACAAGTTTCGTAATAATCTAATCACAAATAATATTTTTGGACCGCACATTCAGTTTTAGATATATGAGTGATTGCCATGAAGTAATTTATATTTGTCTCCAGACCGCTTCACTCGTATATACTGTGCAAAACATTTAATATTTCTTTCTTACTAAATGTTTCTATATATTCTAGATAATTATCCACGAATGGGCTCCAAAAACTTTTGATTCAGTTCGTTCTTGTATAGGGCCCGATATTGAAATGGAATGAAACCAGATGTGTTAGAGTTATTAACGAAATTATTTTTTACTTGAAATAATAATGTTGTTGGTGCCTCACACATGTAGATTTATTCCATTCTTAACAACGACCCGTCCTTATTGAATCCCCATATATCTTGCCCAACTTTTTAGTGTGTTAATTTTTATATCGATGCCTAATAAAATAATTGTTAGTTATACATATTTCGATGTTCCACTTCTGCCTGAACGTGGAGGCCGATCGCACTACCCGACGCTGCTTGGGTCCTGTGGGGAAAACAATTTGATATAGTTAACGTATACAGAGAGTGAATAGCCATTCGTTTACAAAAGTGATACATTTTATAATATTTATTGAGATAGCTACAACAAAGCTCAACGCTACTAAATATTCAAAATAAATATTTTTTTACACAAATTGAAAACGAAAAAATTAATCATTACTGACAATTAATTAAGTTAATTATCAAATACTTGAAATACAAAAATAATCAAATGATAAATTTCTAATCTACAAATATGAATTGTCATGATGATAATTTTTCCCTAATTTATATCAGTCACTTCATAAAACCAAATATATTTCAATTTTGATTTCCAAACTTTATTCTGAAGGAGCTTTCGGCAATTGCCATATTCATGTACAAAATAAAATACAAAATATGAAACATTACAATTTTTAAAATTACATATGTACATAAATATGGAACCCTGTTTAGAGTTACGGTTATATGATAAAAAGTTTAATGTTTAAAATATATAAATTAGGGGAAAATTATCATAATAATAAATTTATTATCAGTCTTTAAACAAAAATTTTTTAATATGAATTGTCTTTAGTTATTAGCGACAGAAGACGTTCTATCTGAAGAATGACAACATTTTTAATGTTTAAAATCGCTGATTTAAATAGTTAAGTATCACACGCAGGATCCAGAGGACCGTTGTTGAAGAATGGGTAATGGAGTACTTTTCCAAAATGGTGGCGGCGTCGACGACTATTCTATTAGACGTAGAATGAAGGGTAGATAGCCAGACTTCGAGTTTTCAATCGTCTACTGGGTGTAAAGATGGTTTTATTAGAAACGAGTGTTAAATTATAGAGAAATAAGAAATGTCAGGCTTTTTTTCGCGACACCAAGCGCCGAGAATTCGATGGTTTAGCAGCGCGGACAACGAGGCGCCAAAAAACTTATACTTGGCGCATTGGTAAAATTACCGCGTTGAGCAGAAAAAATTCCACCGTCACACGACTGACGGGATTTGTGAAAATATCGAATCAGCCAAAATGAGAAGGGTTCAAAGACGCTCCAATATCGGTGACGACGACTCCAAAGGGAAACTGCGGATAAGTCTCCGAAACAAATTTTCAAACCGTTTCTAGTGGGAATTCATCACCTCTTGGACATAACTCTATGCCTTAAACTTGAAAATACAATTTCGCCTGTAAGTCAACTAAAAGTCTGCATATGCTATGATAATGGACTTTCCGACGCTTCTGCCATTGACATGAGCAGACCAGCAATTTTTTTTTCTGGAAGGCTGGAAGATTCCTGACATCAGACTACTGATCAAACACTCCGAAAACTGCTAACAGTATAATTTTGAAATACGTAAAACATATATCTGTTATACAAACGCACAAGGCTTTGAAATTATTCCGAATAAATACATGTAAAACTTACTGAGCCCGAGAAAATTATTTTGTACTGTAACATCCCGTACGTGGATACACTATTTTACGTTGCTTTTGTTTAATCGACATTTCAAACAGAACTTAATTTTATTAGGTTTTCAAAGCACACCTAAAGTAAAGCATTTATTCTGAGAGAATTTACTTTTGTTTTGTTTTTTTACGCATTATCTTTTGGTTGAGTACGTGGTGAAGTCGGAGCCTGTTAGAAGTCCAGTGGACTTATAAATTTTGACGAAGAGACACGCTCAAGCTCTCCTTATAATTTCACCTAAGCACCACATAAAGCCATCACGGGACGCCACTCCATTAAAACCACGAGTCGCGTATAAGTTGTCTTGAGTTTGTTCTGGTCGAATCCAAAGCAGAAGCGATGGCCGATGACGTCATCCTGGCAGCGAGCAGATGATCAGAATCCATCGTGTTCATTTCAGGTGAAAGGCATCCATATTTAGTTGACTCATTGAAACTGTGATTCTGTTTAAAGTGGGTAATATATATATCATAGAAGCAGTTAAATAACTTAATACTTTATGACATTAATTGTATCATAATTTGTTTATGGCAAGTAAATAGAGTGTAACATAATGAATTTAAACTAAACATTCATCTATATTTTACATATTTCATACTTCGAACTGTTAACGTTTGTGTTATCACTTACATGATAGGTCGATAAATGGTATCCTGACCTTAAAGTAAGGAACTTACGTTTTAATGAGACGGACAATCATTATTTATAATTCATTGGTGAGATACTTGAACAATAGACCAATGCACGTGTCATTTCAAGTGTTTGAATGTAAACTTAAAACCTGCATGCCTGTTTTATGCCTATATTTTAATACTATTATATTTCTTGTGTGTATTAATGATTTGTGTTTAGATCCGATATTCCATCCGGGTTTTTAACCGTAATTGTAATCTAATTTATTTATTAACCATCTCTACAATTATAAAATTTAATTGTAACTTGGATGAAATTAAATCGTTCAACTAACAACTGGAATTATTAATGCAAAATATGTTTATATGCATATAAATTAAGAAATAATGGTTATGTGTTTGATTTTTCACTTGACTTGTATTTAGAAAGAGTTGTTTAAACCTCGAGTATCCCGGCCCATCAAGTTCAGAAAACGTTCGAACCCCTAAATAAATTTATGTAATGTTTTGTCTCCCTACTTTCCATTCCATTAGGTTATGATTAAACTAATGGAAATATACTAAAGAATAAAAACGTTTCAGTACAAAAAAACTTCAATTCATACTGTTTTTAATTAAATCAGTATACAAATCTAATACTAAGATTTTAACAAACCCAAAATTTTTGTCTTAAATAAATATAAAACGCAATATCAAACACAAATAAATTTTCACTACATAATTTATAACCAATTATTTTAAATTACAATAAAGTATATACTTGAGAATAATACATATATTGCTTTCTTCGCGCTGGAATATTGGACTAGAGAGTTCCTGCTTTATCCATGTCCGATTTTGTTTCAAGTTTTAGTAAAGATTATAATTGGTGTTGTTATTAAATATATTTGTTATGAAAATCAAATTTACTACAAAGATTAACATTTATGATTTATACCACTAAGAGCTTTATGCCCTGGAAATGTTAGCATTCACAATAAAGTGCATTGAACCATCAAATACTTTGAGAGTAGTGAAAGCCTGGAACGACTGTACACGAATCGAGCTCCCCTCTTGAGGTGCGTGTTTTCACTTGAGTGCAGACGCAGAACAGGTCCTGGAAACGTTTCCTAAAAGCCATCCAAAAGTAGTGCCACTGCATTGAAGAGATACATCCCGAAATAGACATTTGAAATTTAGTTTCATCAAACGTCGCCAAACAAAACGCAATAGTGTGGTCAACTAAGCCATAGAAGAAATCGGAAATCGATCTCTTACTGAGTAACTAAACGATAATTTCATAATTTATATTCCTTTGAGTGAAAAAATGGTTACCTGATAGTTTAATATTATCTTTTGCCAATTATTAGGAGCTTGCAAATTTAAATTCACGGTTTCTGTAGTTTAGCTGTTATAGCTAGATCCCTCTTCCTCGCCTCATTATGAAGCTGGTTTACTCCAAACTCTCAGGAGAAAATACCATTCCGTATGATTCTGTAAAGACACGAACAGGCCTGAACGTGCTACTACGAAAAGGACGTAAATCTGAGGCCTTCTTGCAATCTTTAAGACCTCCGTAGCGCGATAAAACATTACATTAGAGAAATGTGAGAGCGCTACTGTTCTTCAGGGGTAGATTTACAAGGCTTTTACTTTTCTGGGAACGGTCCTGCCAGGAAACTATACACTACAGTCGGCTTTCGAGTAAAATACTGTGATATGTCACATGGAAATACGAAGACTACCTAACATAGTTTCTCTCCCAACATTTAAATAAAGATACTATATGCAACTAACGAGTATTCGGCAAAGAAATATAACCTACTTGATATTAAGAAAACAAAAGGTTTTATCTAGAAAAAAAGAGGCTAAGAATATCGAAATATAATCAGGTGGATAAAATGTAAATGAGTATGAGTTTCACTTCTTTTAGATAGAATAGACTGCGATTCTGTTTATCCTGGTTCTGTGAAACGAGTGCTTTTTATAACTTATTTTTTAATATCTATAACGATTATCTGTACAAAATCTTACTTTTTTTCCAACCCTCTATCATAATTTCAGAATCTGTAAATCTTTTAAAGTAGAAGGAACTATATTTTATAGCTTTTTAAGTCATTTTATTAATACTTAATGAAAGCAAATGTGAGTTCACCTGATTGTAATTATAAAATACAATTTAATAGAATTTGGTGGTATGAAGTCAAAGCGAGTCGGCTTGAGGGATATTGAAAGAAGTTACAGACAAGGTAGTAAAACCCAGACATTCTGACGCCTATTCGGGTTTTCTGAAGCGATGACTTTCCGTTGACCATTATTTCTAATTTACCAACTATCAGTGGTAGGCGGGATAAATCTTCCTCCCAGATTATTGATGTTTACATAATATACTGGAGTGGAGGAAAATTTAGAAAAAAAATTGGTTGATGAATTTTGGTGATAAATAGTGATACAGAACACAGAAACAGTGGACATTGTAATTCTAAATATGTAGAATATATATATATATATATATATATATATATATATATATATATTGTAGCGGATCCGTCGTTCCTCCGTATTCGAGGATTTCTTAATTCCTTTAGGGCGCCAGGTATTTTTCATAAAAACACCAAAAATTGATTTTAATAGTTTTAATTTCAATCAGAGCATGAAAAAAAATTATATCTACAGGGCGTGGTCATTCTCTCGTCGTCCCGCCGACACAACCTGCTACTCCCATCACCCCATGACGACTCTCCCCTACCTTTTTCGGACCACCCAACGTCTCGCCAGACCACATTGTTGGCCCGGGTTGCGTCAGTTCCTCAACAATTGCAACTCACAAGCTGGCCTGCATTGTTCATCGTAACTTTTCATATATATATATATATATATATATATATATATATATATAGAGAGAGAGAGAGAGAGAGAGAGAGAGAGAGAGAGAGAGAGAGAGAGAGAGAGAAGTAGTAGGAAACTGAATCTGAGTGCAGGAGTGATAGACTGTTTTTGATTTATTACGTTGGTCCTAATTTGCATGATTCAGGCTGGGATACTATTGGGTTTGGAGTCGTCTCAATATTTTAATGAGCAAGGTACTCATTTCCTACCCGGAAGTTATAGTGAATCTTTATGAGATTCTACCTGAGCGAAACGTGATGACCAGTATTGTCAGAAATTACTCTGTAACTTTATTCCAATTTCCTCTTGCTGCCAATTCCCAGTTATAAAATTCATTTTTTAATAACCTGCTTCTATGAAATGTCCCTTACTTAATACCACGCTATGTTAAGATCTCATTGCTCTACATTTCAATTCTTAAGGAATTAAATTTTGTATTGAGTGTAAGTTTTACTTATTCTAAAAAGCCATCTCCGTAAAATTTATTTTTGAAATAAATGTTGTATAGTATTCAATTATAATGTCACATGTCACTTGATATTAAGGGAAACAAACGTTTATATCTAGAAGAGTTTAAGAATGACCAACAATATCGAAATATAATCAGGTGGAAAAAAGATAGAAATTAATTTATTCACATCTTTTATATAATATTCCCCACTAAATATAGTTAAAACGCTTTTAATCATTCCATGATCATATATTTTCCCCATAAAACTTTTAAAATGACAGTCCGCAGTGGACTCGGTTGGCACAGGCCATCAATGGCCTGTAGAGCGATGGAGAAAGAAAGAAAAAAAAACTTTTAAAATTCTTTGTTGTTAAGCTTAACTTTGGATTTAACCAGAGCGCTTTGCTGATTTCTTTCACAGAATTAGGCCTTGAAATCATAATTACAATATTACCCACTTCTTTTCCGGTATAAGATGTTCCAGAAAATTCCACTGTTACTCCTCAAATAAATACAATTTTCACTTAATTTTATAAAAAAATGGCTTTTTTCTACATTTAAATATTTGATGTAAGTTGGAATTAATTCTAAACAATATGAATTTTGTGTTAATTTATTATGATGACGTTGGATTTATTTATACTCTGAAGGTTATGTTTATATCAAATTAATTTCAGGTGATTTTAAGATTATTAAGTTTCAAGTATGATATTCTATAACAGGATAATTTCACTTACGTTCCTCGTTGCTTTTCGAAATTTTTGCGTTAAATGGTCTCATTTCCTTTTATCCCTACAGCAGTTTGATGTGTAGTGTTTCACAATGCGACTCGTCGGCTCCTTCGTCTTTGTCTCCGTTGCGTACTGCACCCATTTGTCTCTTATACGAAACAGCCTTTCTTTTTCCGTCTTGCAAATTCATTTGCCGCGGCTCATTGCGTTCTTTTGTCTGGTCTTTGTATCTATACTGTCTTGAGGTAAGATTAATTCGTCCGCAGGCTCATTAATCGATTTTAATCTGTGTCGTGTTTTTTCTCGTGCTTCAAGCCAATTCTTTTACGGAATATTTCGGAAACGAATGTATTACGATGTTCAAACAAAACTTTACTAAATCTATAGGAGATGAATAAATTTAAGAATAGAGTTTTCAATGTAACAAGAATAAAATATTTGGGATTCTAAAAGCTACCACCGAATTTTGTTAGAGAGATACAACAAATTGAAGAAGAGTCAGATGGATAGAGTTGCGTATAAATTCATGACATATTAAATTTTGTAAAGGGGACATAAATTTGTTTCAAACGAATGGCAAATTTAACGAATACGGGACTAGAAATTGCTCATCTCAAAGATCTACCAGAAAAGTGTTCACCATACAGAGATAATTTTGTATAACAACCTTCCTGTAGAGGTTAATAACAATAATAACTACAGGTGTTTCGTGAGTCAATGTAAAATTATTCAGTTGTTCTGTGTCGTTGTAACACGTTGTGCCTCAGAAGAAATAGCCAGTGTTATTGTGTGAACTACTTGTTAACCTCTGTATTTGATTTTATAATTTACTTTTTTATTTGAAAATAATTGTTAATCTTGAAGATGGTATAAATAGGTTCCAAAACGTCGGTTTATGTAATAGAAATTTGCCTGTTTAAGGTCGTTTCATTAATTCCTTTAATGTTAAACAGACGTAAAACATCTATTAGTAAAAATATTCTATTAAATGGCTAGTTTTACTCTATACAGTTATTTCTTGATCGTTCTTTTAATAGTTGAAATTAATTTTCCTACCAAAGCGTTGAATGTTTGACGTAAAACATCTATTAGTAAAAATGTTCTATTAAATGGCACGGTTTATTCTGTACAGAAGTTCCTTGATCATTCATCTATTGGTTGAAATTAATTCTTTATAAAATTTCCCATTTCATACCTTCAAATAATGGACGATAGTAGCTCCGAAAGGAAATGTGGTGCTATAGGCGAATGCTGAAAATCAGATGGGTGGATAGAGTAACTAATGAAGAAGTTCTAAACAGAATAGGGGAAAGCGAACAATATGGAGGACGTTGACCAAGAGAAGGGATATTAATAGGCCACGTTTTAAGGCATGAGGGTCTTGTAAAATTAACATTAGAGGGAAGTGTGTGGGGTAAGAACAGAAGATGGAGGCCAAGGATAGAATACGCTAAGGAAATTAGGGACGATGAGGGTTAGGCTAGTTATGAGGAAATGAAAAGGCTTACACAAGATAGGTTAGCATGGAGGGTTGCTCAGACCAGTCTTAGGACTCAATACCATAACAAAAACCTTCACAACTATCTGTATAATTTTTTGTGTTCTTTTTTCTGTTTGTTTCATGTGTTGCCTGGAACTACTGTGGAACGTCAGGTTCCTCGTTCTGCAGCTCCAAGAAGTGAAATCTCCATTGTTCCTTTGACTTGAATTCCTTGTACCTTTGATCAATTTACACAATGTCCATTCTTCACAAAGCTGCTAGAAATTAGATTGAGATTAGTAAACTGTAGGTGATCCTGAAAGGGTTTTGAATCGGTCCTTGGACGTCGACGTTTTTCCATTCTTGTTTTTCTTCCAAATTAGCTATACGCTCCTACTTGAGTTTTAATTGAAACATTTCTACTTCCTTTGACTTATATTTTTACATTTTTACGCGAATAATGAAATCGATTACACGTAGCTTCCCATCGATATTTACATAATAAAGTTGCAATATGATATGCTTTATAATTTAGAATAAAAAGTTTAACATATAGGCTGTTTATAAATAAAATTTATGTACAATGTTTTATACTTGATAATTATGGTGTAAGTTGTATTCTTGGTCATTTTACTTATTATTTCAAATAATTCTCCACGAAGCGATTCATGTTAATGTTACGTGCACGTTGCAGTTTATTTAGCCTGACGCAATAGAAGAATAAAACTTTTATTTAACATTTGCACACCTTTGTACCGCACTAATTACTTCAACGTAATCCTTAATTATTCTACCTATCTAACGCAATTATTATCTATTAATGAAAATACATAGGCGCTGTATTGGACGAAAATTAATAAATATATAGCCAAAATAACAGACAAAGTATGTTCTTACAGACTTTACGATTATTCGCCATCAGAGGAAAGCAACTACTATTACAGTGGTCTATGTTTTGTCAACCAAATTTATTTTGTTATTCACACCAACGGCGTTTCAAAAAGAAGTTATTTCTCAAACAAGTCTGTATTAGCGAGGCAAGTAAGAGACCCAACTTCCTACAGCTCAGTTTCGATTATCTTCTGACAGCTGAAAAGTTCATTTTAACCTCGGACTGAAAAAAGGTTTTATTGGAAAATCCCCAATTCACCGTCAAGATAAGAAACTCACAAACGGAAGGAAGAGTAGAAGTGGATTACGATTGCGGTAGGCAGATCGCGCTGTTTTGGCTGGAAACGCAGGTCCCGTAGTCGGCGTGATAAAAAAAAAGTGCTCCCACATTTTCTCTGAATTGAGGGGCGGAAATTTTGCATCCTCCGCTGACAATTCCACATCGCTGAAGATTCTGGGATATGCTTAGCAGCTCAGGAGGCTGAATTACAGATTCCGAGAAAAAGACTCGACAGAGTCAGCTTTGCAGAGATGTTCCTTGAGACGCTACCACAAATTATATCCTTCTCAGTATCAAGATATTACTTCTAGCTTGCAACGGCGATAACAACGTTTCGCATTTTCAATATTTGCACCACTTTGATTGAATATTGATCAGTCCTCAATATGAGTCCCAAATTCATCATGGTGATTTTAAATTAAACCACGATATTTTAATATGTACTACGAATTCTACATGCCTAAGTAATGAAAAGTAGTAATTATGATTACAATTAACTTAATAAGGTTATATCTATTCATCAGACTTTCTAATATTACATTCTTCCAGGACGTTTTACTGGCGTTCACGTACGAGTAACCTCTTTGTGAATGCAAAGTATACATTTATTTGTACAAAAAGTTGCGTAGTTTATCAACAAATATTGACAGATTTAATTATTTTTATTAAAAAAAACATTTTAATCAGTTACAAATATTTTCCTACCAAGCACAAACTAATTTTGTAACACTCAATAAATTGGATTTGTGTTTAATGTTCCGCCTTTCAATTACTGTTATACAAGATCACTCCATCTAACACGTATCACTTGACTTGCATTGAAGTCAATTCGATTAATAGTATTGGGCCACTTTTACTCATCCCCGGAGCCTGATACCAAATTTATTCTTAACTGTTGCGTATACAGCTGGTCGATGCGTGATAAATGAAAGCGGGCAGCCTGGATGAGATTCCAAAGAATTTTTTATTTTATTTTATATTTTCCTTCTTTTACATGCTTCATTACAGGATAAAACTACATGCGGTTTTGGGTCTTTATTTAATTATAATGGCGTGTTGGGACCTTTATTTATTTATTCTTGTTTTCATTACTTATTTGTTGTTTTTCGTTAGATTTTCAAATTGTATTTCGTTAACGGTTTCAATTAATGTATAAATATCCGGATATTAGTTTTCAAATTTTGCATTGGCCACTCTGCTCCAGGTAGTGTTAGCTTATTTTTTTAAATTTTTTCTCTCCTCCTTTAGTAATCCACAAGTATATATTAGGTGCACTTTAGTTTGATCGCCCAAATTACAGTGTCATAATGAGTTTGCTTCTAATTTAGATCTTTGTAGGTATGCTTTTGTTCTTCCATGGCCTGTTACTATTGCCGTGAAGTTTGGTATGTTTATTTTTAATCTTTCATTAACATTAGGCAACATTTTTGTTTTTTCCGATTATTATAGTTTCGTTTCTTAGTTCAGTTTTGATGATAATTTAAAGGAGTTTTGTTGTACGAGATGTGAAGGTTTTCGTCTTCCGCGGGTTCTTTAGCTAGCTTATGCGCAAGTATGTTCCCTACAATCTCTGCACGTCCATTGATGCAACCAACGGGTATTGTCAAATTTTATATTTAATTTGAGTGTAGATTGCTTCTAATATCTGTTAGTATGAATGACTTCACTAGCGATGTCACCATCAACGACCAATACATCTCCAATGCCGTATTAAATATGAGATAAAATATAAATAATAAAATAAAACTATTATTCACTTCTTACGATAAACATATTTAATGATTTAAGATCCGTAACTATATATATATATATATATATATATATATATCACCGCCGTAAGAAGAGAATAATAATCAATGAAGCAACTTTCTTTTTTAATAAGTTAGCAGTCATTGAGAACTATTTTAGTACCAATCTGTTCGTTCTGGACAACATATAGTAACACAATTCATTAATATTAGTTATTTTCAAACATAGCGTATTTTAATGAAATATCTCTTTAGAACCAATAATTTTAATACACTTTGCGATCTTCCTGTTTCTCTGAGCTTCGGCGACGCCACGGACCGTTAGGATGTTCTGTTCCGACCTCTTCTTTTGTAACAACCCAGCGATCGAGATTATTCTTTAATAATAATAAAACAAAAACAAAAAAATATTAATTCTCAAATAACCTCAGTGTGTATAAATTCCTCTCGAGTTTCCAACCGGGTCAAAGATTTTAACAGTGACGTTTCGATGGCTTGCTCTGCCATCATCTTCAGACTGAAGTGTCGAATTCGGTGAGTGTAAGCATTTATATAGTCTGAGGCAAGTCTGTGCAAGCACAAACCGCCTGTGATTGGCTAGATGTGGAAGCGCCATAGCTAATTTCTATATGGAAGAATTTGAGGAAAGAGCATTGCGTGAATCACCTTTCAAACCTAAGTGCTTCTACAGATATGTGGACGACACTTTCGTCATCTGGCCACACGGAAGGGAAAAATTAGAGAGTTTTCTACTGCACCTCAACGGTATCCACCCGAACATTAAATTCACGATGGAGATTGAGAAGGAAGGGATGCTACCTTTTCTCGACATCCTGATACACAGAAGACCGGATGGACGCCTGGGACACAGCGTGTACCGTAAGCCGACTCATACGGACCTTTACTTACACGCTAACAGTTTCCACCACCCGGCTCACAAAAGGGCTGTGCTTTTCACTCTGACACATAGAGCGAGAATGATATCGGATAAGGACCACTTGGCAGCCGAAATGGATCACCTTCGAAGTTCCTTATCAAGAAACGGTTACACCGTTGGTGAAATTTCACGGGCAATACACGGAACCAGGAAGAAGAAAAAAGAGGAGTCGACCGGAAAAAGAGCGTATATTCCATATGCCGGAAAATGCACAACCATAGTTAGTCGCATACTGGCCAAGCATGATATAAAAACGGTGTTTCTAACACAACGTAAAATCAAAGACATGCTCAGGAACGTAAAAGACGATGTAGGCCTAAAGACCCCTGGTATTTATGAAATACCCTGCGACTGTGGCAGTAAATACATAGGACAAACAATCAGAACCGTAGATGAAAGAATAAAAGAGCATAATAGACATCTACGATTAAAACAACCCAATAAGTCAGCTATTGCCGAACATGCCTTGTTCACGGGCCATAAAATAGCTTTCGATAAGACGCGTATTCTGGACCGAGCTAATTGCTATTGGGATAGCGTTATTTTGGAGGCAATAAACATCAGGTCCAGTGAGAATTTACTGAATAGAGATTCTGGATTCCAATTGAGCCTGGCTTGGAACCCATTGTTTCACCGGAGGAACGCGGAGCTGAGTCACGGGACCCCAGATGCAGCGGAGACGGGCCACGTGACCGCAGCCACGGGGACTAGAGCATGACTAAGCAAGTGGACCAATGGGAGACGCCTTCGCTCCCGCTTCCACATCTAGCCAATCACAGGCGGTTTGTGCTTGCACAGACTTGCCTCAGACTATATAAATGCTTACACTCACCGAATTCGACACTTCAGTCTGAAGATGATGGCAGAGCAAGCCATCGAAACGTCACTGTTAAAATCTTTGACCCGGTTGGAAACTCGAGAGGAATTTATACATGCCATTCACCGGGAAAGACCTCGTACTTTAATAACCTCAGGTACCTTAAATCCGCATAAATTGAAATCACTACCTGTACGGGGCAGAGAAAAAACAGTCAGTTTCATTGCGGGTAAACGGTGAGAGTAACAATGACTCTCATAATGGAAGTCTGGTTACTTCTGTTTAATAGCTTTCCTGTCAGGGGCTACGGTAATCCTCATCTGGAGGTTGCATGCGTTTTATAGCCTCCGGCCCTTCAAGACAGGGAGGAAGCCTTCACGGTGCACCCTTGTTATACTATTCTTGGGTTATGAACAGAATTCTCCTGGTACGCAGCAGGGAAGTCGTGTGTCTTTCAATGGGGCTTTCTGAACCTACCCTTGATAGTAGCTGAGTCCCTCGGCTGGGTGCTGGTTCTCTGTCCTTTTAATGCCCAATGCTAAAACCACTTGGCCATAATCATCCGCTAGCATTGCCCATACTGTTATGGGGATGTAGACCTAGCTTGGGAGCTCATTCTGGCTCGCTCTGGAAGGGACCGGCAAGCTTCAAGGGCTATTTTATGGCAAGCGCAGCTCCTCCTTGCGGGGCGAACCTAAGCACGTTAGTGCTGAAAGGGGCAATGCAGTCCCTCGAGGATATTGGAACGTCGGGGGACTATGTTCCAGAGGCACTGAAGTCTATCCATGGGTGGATTGTCAACGTCCCAGGCCAACGCACATTGGAGTTGAACCCGGAGGGGTTACAGTTTCGCGGGAAAAATTTTCTTCTCTCTTTCCATAAGAAGCAGGGATTTTGGAAATCAGGTATATCCGTTGCTCCTCTGTTGAGAAGCTTCGAAAAAATACCGGTGAAAACGAAACAATCAGCCAGTTGCATTCAATTGCCCAACATCCCTTGTATGTAAAGATTGCATGACTCAGATGATCATGTAGGAAAAGTTCTCGAGATTCCACATGTGTACAACATTGATTATGTAACAAATTAAATACATGAAAATAGTAAGTACTGATATTTTCGTTAAAACTTTGCTATTTCGCAAAATCTATACCAATAATTAAAATTGAAGTGTCTATCTGTTTGTCTGTCTGTCTGTCCGTATGTTTGTCTCGAATAGCCTCCGAAATGGCTCAACGGATTTCAATGAACATTTGAGGGTTTAAACAAAAGAAATTCAACTTAAATATTCGTGCATATTTAATTTCGATAATGATAGTAATATAATAAACGTATGATATCGAGACCTGTTCTATACCAACTGCGAGATATAAGATTTGTCCTGAAGCGATCATAAATACATGATACCGTACTTTTTATATATTCAATGAATTTAACTTTATTAACATTATGTACCCCTTGTTTCGTATTTCGGGCAAAATAAAAAGAACTATTTCTGCGTGAACGAAGTCGCGAGGGTTAGCTAGTAGTTAATAAAATTATTTTACCAGAAAGGAAATTTTTTAATCGCCTATGCAATGACAATGCAGCTGGTTGTAGGAAATTCAGGAGTTAGTAAAATGATGACTAGTTCGAGAGAGTCCATGATGAGAGGTCGTACTGAGTAATATATATTCATTAAAAGAAAGAGGAGATCTACCGCTCGCAATGTGATGCTGAAGGTTTGAGGAAAGTAACATAGTGATCCAAAATGTAGGAAATTCAAGTGTAAGGGCAGTAGTCCAAAGGCAATTTTAGTTGGGAAAAAATTAAAAGTAATGTAGGTGAATATTTGGAATTGCATCAAGAGGGATACATTGGACGACCCTGTGCCTGTCGTTGTAGGCGCCTAGATTAACAGAGCGTCGCACTAAACAATTCCAGGAAAACGACGCCAGCATAATTAACATTCATCTGTGTACCGTAAAGTTAAATGTGTACCTTGATTTAAAAAATTGTCACAAACATTTAAGCCAAGACTTTCGTTTATAAAATGATTCGTTAAATTCAGTTCCGATCTTCCATATGATTTATTAAATTGAATATTAATGTTGTACGTCTTGCACATTTTAATTAATTACTCAGTAACTTTTATATTTAGTAAAGGTATTAAGAACACAACTGATATTTTGTGGAGAAAAATAACCATTGACGTATTTTGAGTGAAATGTGTTTTAATAACAATCCATGAGAAAGATGAATATGACTTTATAAAGTCGAAAAAAATTGCTTACTTTGAGAATGTAATTGGGTTTCGTTTTCTTATTATTTAATTATTTAAACAGTCTATTTTACGATATAGTTTATTGAATTCAATATTAATATTGTGCATCTTGCCCTGTTTAATTAATTAAAACTTTTACTCTGTAATTTTTTATATTTAGTGAAGAAAATCAGAACGCAATTGATGTTCAATTGAAGTATTAACTCTCTGGCATGAAACCTTCAATGACGACATTATTCATGAAGAGCGACGTAACACTGAAAAAATAGCAAAACAAAGTTGAAATTCGTAACTATGTCAGTAAAAAGCTCAGGTAGAGAAAAAACAAGAGCAAAAGGCTCAAAGTTTGTACAGAATAGTAAGGACACTACGAAAGGGAAGGTATCTAAACATGATTTTTAGCATGTGATGAAACTATCTTACCATTTTGAACCAGAGACCAATAGACAAAATCATGCAATGGAGGCACATCCCCTGCCTGTCACGAAATAAATTCAGATCGCAAGCATTACCAGAAAATGTCACGTTGACCGTCTTTTGGAATGCTCAATGTGTCGTCTAATGTGATTTTTGAGACGATCAGCGTACAATTAACAGGGATTACTACACAGACATCCCAATGAACAAAGTAAGGTCAGGAATGATAGAGAAGTATCATAAATCTAAAAACGAAAAGTCGTGATTCTGCTCCACTACAACGCTCGCCCACATACTACCAAGCTGATCCAAGAAATCATTGGGAGTTACTACCTTATCCTCCCTACAGTCCAAATTTAGCCCCCTCAAGGAGGCATTACGTAGAGAAAAGTTCAGCAACAACGAGGAAATAAAATAATTGTGGGAAACTGGATTAAATAAAAAGACAACGACTTATTTGCATCAGATATAAAAATAGCTCATTGTTGGGTCAAGTGTATTAATATGCGTGGGAGTTATGTTGAGAGTTAGTAAGAGTCTCATTTTTATAATTTACGGAGTTATTTTCTAGACTAATCTGTTTCTTTAATTGTTGAATGTCGTTCGTAGTAAAAGTCTATGCTAAGCCGATGATTAAAAACTGTACGAAGTGATTTCTTCCTACACTGACTCATTTCTAATTATTTTATCAGTTAGAGTTTTTTATTTTTCAAGAACAGTCGTGAGTTTTGGTTATTGTTGACCAGTCCAAGTAGTTTACTCAACGATTTAATGCGTTTATACAATGTTCACACCCAAAAACAGCTGTAACATATACTATACCCTCTCATGGCAATCAACTCACTCTCCAATAAACGATGTAGGAGTGGTTGCGTCAATGAAATCAGGGACCACCTTTGGGAGATAAAAGGAAATGACTTACAAATCGCCATCTGTTAAATCGCGCCTCACGCGGGCATCTTGGCAAACGAGCTTGCTGACGAAGCCGCTAAACTAGGCGCCTATTTGCAAATAAACCGCTATAACGTAATGATCATGTGCATCAACCTTCTGACAGTTGAATTAATTATAGAAGAGGGAAAATGTAGGAATCTCCTATAAATAAATGGAGTCCTTCAAAGAGAAGATAGCAGATCGTTGTTGCAAGACTCAGACATTTCCACTTCTGCGTTACATATTCATTTCTGTTTTCCAGATCTCTTCAGCATTTATAAGACCTCGGGCACGATAAAAGCGGCGAGCGGTGGGACTCCGAGCGGAAGAGTAGTGAGCGATGCCGGCTACGATAGAGAACCCTTGACGAGTACATGGCGTACTGGCTCGTTCTGCATTCCCCGTCGTGTGAAATAGCTCAGTGACAATAGTGGCTTTTATGGAATTGAATTTTAACGAAAGGCAAGAGAAAGTTTGGAGTTCATCCCATAAATAGAAGTAGAAGGTTTTACGGAGAGTGCCACCATCTTTTTAGAAATTTAAGAGGTGACGAAAATAGTTTTTTAAAACCTACGTTCTCTCTCTTAGGTCAATTTTGCTGCACAGAGAAATTTCTTTTTCTGCCATTTGTTATTTGTGTTCCATTAACTATATCCTAAATACCGTAATTATTTCATCAAAATCATTTTACCGACCTTTTAAAATCTTGGGCTGATTTTATAAACCATATGTTGTTATTTTCGTTCAAAGTTCAACTCTCTCTCCGTAGTCCTTCCAAAACTATTAACATTCCACAAGATAAATTAATATTTTAAGTAACTATTAACATTCCCTCGTAGTTTTATCACTTCAAGCCGAAGATAGGCGTAGCCTAGTCGTGGCAGGAATAACTCATTTGATAATTTTTTATAAGAAAACAAGTTTTGTTTCCTATACTTATTAAATATAATAAATAACTTAAATAATTAATTATTGGAGGGTACCAACTTTTCATGTCGTAATGCATCCACAAAAACATTGCGTCTGCATTTAGCAAAATGTTTTGTAAACTCGTACGTCGTTATTTCCTTACAAAAATTAATCAATAAATTATGATTTTAAATAACTATATCAACATTTCCATCACGTATTAATTTGTTAATATTCTCGAAGCAGGGTTGCTCAATATTAATGTAATATTTTTATATAAAAAGTAAACAAATTTTCTTCCTTTCCTTCTTTTAACATTTAATAAACAAATTAAAAGATTTTTTACTAACGGAAAATACATTGTCCTCGTCTTGTTTTTTGTGCATTCAGTTGGGCTTGAGAGTTTTTTATAGTCCCTGCCGCTCAGCAGGGGCAAACAATTAACGTCCGGGGTCTGCGGTGAGCGGCAGCCGCTCAGGCTAGAGTTGTACCGCTCTACCGCCCGCTCTTGACGTAGCCAGTGGAACCGCGAACCAATTTAATTATATTGGAACATTAAAGTGAGCGGTGCCTATATGTGCCTTTTTGATCGTTTTTCTTTGTTCTAAGTGTGTCTGTTTCTTCTCACTCGTTGCCTTTTCTTATTCCCAATTTCTATGTGTGTTTTTGTTTTTTATTGTAAATATTGTTGTAGACGCCAAGAACGTCTACTCTCAACGTGATATAATCTAAATAATAATAATAAATTTATTGCGTTCTACGAGTCTTTTGAATTAAAGATATAGTACATTATTTTCATCATGCAACATATATAATAGTTGTTTTGATTTTTCGTTAGGCTTGGAGAACTGACACTTTACTTGATCTGAATTGTTATTGTCTATCATTCGGCCTGTGAAAGACGGAAAGCAGCGCCACACACAAACCACTAGTTCAGTGATCATATGGGGGTAATTAAACTTTCGTGAAGTGAAATATTCGGTCGATTAATTCGTAATCGCCCGAAACGCTAAGCCCAATTAATAGGTTATCAGCAATTTGCTTATTAGCGCGTCCTCACTCTGGACCCAGCCGTTTCAGTCCTGGCAAAATAGTAAATTGTTTAGTTGTAGCTCTTGCTTCTGTCATCGGTACGAAACAGTATGAGTGACACTATTAACACCCTCGATCCAGATAAACTATTAATTCTTGAATTATATCTTAATTTTCACATTTATTTCCATTTTACCTCTACCGTAGCATTGAGTGTGAGTACGATTTTATTTCGGAAAGCATTTATAATTTATTAAGGTATCGTAAGAACAGGAGTTACTATTTACTTCAGTCTGAAAACAAAAAGAATACAGCATAAGTGTCTATTGAACAATTCTTATTTTCTGGGCACTTCACAGGATACAAAAATCTAACGTTCGTACTTAAATCAACAGGCTACGTTGCGTCGTGTTGCAAAGATTTTTATAAATAAAAAACAATAAAGCGTTTTAAACGGTTATGGAGTCAACCAGTGAAACAATCAGTTAACAAGAGGATATAAATTTAAGTTGGTTGCAGCGTCAGTTATGGCGAGAGTCAAGTACGCAACAGGCCGACCTACCTGATGCAGGATTTCTAGTGTTTTCCCTGCCTCCCTTTCAGGGAAATCACTGGGTAGGACCCTTAAACTATAACCCGTGAGCCCTAGTCATCCCTAGGCTACATTCCTCTTCCTTACATATCCCGCTTTTCAGTTTCCTTCCTATACTATCAAAGAGGATTTTCCCGTTTCAGGATCTCACTCATGTAGCCTGTTACCCAAAAATATAAAATCGAACAATGATCTTTGTTTCACAATATTTAAAATCTCTTCGAATACACAACAGCTACTCAGAAGATTTAATGTAAAGCAATTTTAATTATTCCAATACATTAAATGATTAATGGTTCAAAAAATATCTTTTACTTGGTATCCATTTGCATCTAAGTTAATAAAATTCCTCGACGAAGAAAACTCGGGGGCATGTTTAGATTATAAAAAGATTTTTTTCCGTTTTCCTTCACTTTGGTTTTAATTGACAATGTTGTACAGCGAATATCTTAGTTTCAATATTATACTCCGAGTAAATTTTTTTACAATTGTTTAAGAGTTTAGTAATGCAGTCTTTATAAAGCGTCCTCTTCGCTGAGTGCGTTGCCCCCCAAGGCAGTTAACATGGCCAATATCTCCATAACTACGTTTGGTTAACTCTGACATCACTGTTACCCGCGGTCGCTCGATTAATTATGGGCTCGATATAGTAAAGGGAGCTGCTATAATTATAATAGCCTGCAGCTACGGGAAGGGAATCTCAGAGTCACCGAAGACTCGCAACTAAACACAACTCGTTATTTAAGGGCACTTACTCAAGTATAAAACATGTTCATCGCTAATCAAACGAAACAAAATGTTTTGTGGAAATAACTTGCAAAAGGTATTTCCTCATTAGTTTCCTGTGAGGAATTGGTTAATCTGCGTCCGTCTGTGTATTTAAAACTATTGCACCGCTTTTCAAAATTAAATCCCAGAACAGAGAGTACTGTACGCTTCTTTCCAAACCATTTATTGCCTATTGATTTGAAATATACCATCTAGTAAAGAAATTATTAAAAATATATAAACAAGCTTAGAAATTTGTATTATCTCATATGACCTTTATATTCTCATACAATTATTTTCTAAAGTTATTAAAAATAGTTTCTGTATTATTCATAGTTTTTGGTTTTGAATACCTACAACCCTTGTTGTCCATTTTAGACATTCAAATGGTTTATATTTAACATCTGTTATATCTTAATCAAACAATTCATGACCTTTAACAGACTTGACTTCTTAAACTTTAATTAATAAGAACGTTTCGGCATATTTTCAAGCCTTCTTCAGGATTTCTTCCAAATCGGTATAAAAACACCGAGAAAGAATCACATCCGAATTGAGTCAATAGCAAACGATATCCGAGGGAAACATAACACTTAAGGTCCTCTCGGAAGTGGTTATAGCCAGACTGAATGAAATAATAAATTTGGAAGAATACCTGAAGAAGGAGTGAAAATATGCCGAAACGTTGTTGCTAGTTAAACTTTAAGAAATAAAGTCTGTGAAGGGTCACCAAAGATCACCAAACTGTCCTAATTTGTTGTTAAAAATCATACGTACTGTCCTGTATTAATATTTTATTCATTAGCAAATACTTATTAGTCTTTTAAAACGACAAGGAAGTTTCTCTAGTCTTATTAATAATGGATTTGACCCTTGAACATCCTCAACTATTGACGAACAGTCGGATTTTTCTGCAATGTAGATAACTATTACACAAATATAATTTCCAAACAATCAGAAAGGTTTTAACAATTGTAAATTAAACTAACATAATTGCAAAAATATGACATGCAAATAAACGAAAATTAGATCTCAACATTAACGATTAGTATTATGAATAAAATACAAATAATGGCCAAAAGTCAGAAAGAAATTTTTTTTAAAAGGTTCGTCCCGAATTTCCCCTTTTCGGTCCCGGAAATTTTTGTAAAGATTTTAATTAATGAACTGAAGAGGTCCCGAAAATTGGTGACGAAACGTTTTAATTTAATATTCTTCTGTCTGATTTTTCGCTATTATTTATATTTGATTTATAATATTAAGTCATATAATTTAATTATTTTATTTGTAAGTAATATTATGAACTAAAATAAATGAAATAAAATTACGATCAATTTACAGACAAATCAAGCTTTTTTATATTTTTCATAATTCCGTCAGAAATTTAGGCACTGACAAACGTAATCAAATTACTTCTAAAATTAACTGCAGAAAAAAATTATTGCTACGGATTATAAACTTTAATTGACAATGTTGGTTTGAGAAGGCTTTGTTTACGTATTATAATAATATTTTTAAGCACATGGTATAAGATTTAGTTTTATATATTTTTATCTATTTTCAAGCTAACAATTTTGCGTGTCTAGTTTAACTGTCTAATTATTTAATATTGCATTACTATTATTTATTTCAATCAACATATTTGGTTATTACAATTTACATCGGTAGGCAAACACAGTGTTAAATAAGCATGCTAACAATCTATGAAGCAAAAAATTATTAAATCTTTTCTGACTGTTTGGTCGTTATATGTATTTATTTTCTTCAGATTTGAATCGCAATATAATTATTTATATCTTACGCATATTCGTTTCTGAATTTTAAATTAAGGACTACATTATAGGTGTACGAAAAATGTTTGACAGATAAATACAGTGCTTCTGTAACTAAATGAATACTTACTGTATTTATTTCACTACAAATCCTTTTGCAGAAAATTGACACAACTCGAAAATAGGCGTATTATCTTCATTTAAAGAGATCGGTTTTACTCGAATAATGTACCTGTTGCTATATTAAGCAACAAGTGAAATTAATGGCAACAATAAATTTTGCACAGAGTTATGAAAAGAATCTCGGCATTTAGCCAACAAGATTCAGATCTGCAAATAAAAAGCACCGTGATGTTGGGTTACTGCACGCTACTAGGCAGCAGACTGTTCAATTGCCTCTGTAAAAGAAATACGCTGATGCAGTCTATGGGTTCCTCGATGTTCGTGAAGTAGCGGCATTCCCGTGGATTTTCAAACCCTAGCATTGAATTTCGTAAAATAAGATACTTACTTTACTGCCTCTGAGATTTCAAGTGCGCCTCAATCAACACTATCTTGAACTGGTCAACAAATGATGTAGCACCAGATCGTATTTAATAAAAATGAAGTAAATTTCTATTTCATTTTGGCTTTCACGTATCACGATAAACGCGTTATTACTATAATTTATAGCCTCTCACGTGGTATATTTCACTCAATCCACCTCTTCGTTTCCAACCCTCTCCCTTTGGGTCATCCAGGTGGCGGGGTGAAACATCTGGGAAAATTCCAGGGCCATTGCCCTAAGTCTGCGGGAAATTTTCTTAATCTGCCTGGCGACGGTCTGTCGCGTCACCTAGATTTATGGCATCAGCAGTCTTCGCTTGCCAAACATAAAATTCCTTCTTCGTTGAATTTTGAAATATATAATTACAATTATAACGCCAAATAATTTATTGGTGATTCTCTGCGCTGCAGGTTGAAAAGAGACTAACCATAGCGGATTCTCTCCGGAAGGTCAAATGATAAATTCAGATTATTTATCGGGTGTTTTAATTCGTTTACAGGTCAGGATAAATCAGATTCAATCTAAATACCGAAATCAAAGAACATCGTCTATGTTGCGCTCAAAACAAAAAAAAAATCGCAAGTCATTTCTAGAGTAAAAAAAATATTGAGGTTCTTGAACGCCCTCTTTATTCGTCTGAATTGTCTCCACGCGACTTTTGTTTATTTAAAAATTGAAAATGGTAATGGTAGTAAGGTGCTTCGATACCATTTCAGATATCAAGAAGGCTACGACCGATGTTTCTAAGGCAATTTAAAATATTTATTTTCAGAATTGTTTCTAACAATTTTTCAAGCACCTCCAGTTGTGTAGTGGCTATTTTGAATAAAGCGTTAAGTTAAATAAAAATAAACAGCGCCGAGTATTTTTTACACCAATTGAACCAACGTTATAGATTTGAATGACTTAGCAACAACCGAGCGGATAAAAGTGCTTTCCACCTACTAGGCCAAGTGAGAACCCCCTGCGCCAGTCATGACGGCTTCTGCCTGCTTCCAAACCGGTTTCTATCAACCCGCGATTCGACTCGGTCTTGTTCCCATCTAAGCAAAGCGTGGGACACAATCTTAAGTAGCCTGCGGCCACAACTCTGACGCGTCTATATAAACCCCGGGACCGTTAGTACACCTGATGAAGATGGCAGCGCAAGTCAAGCCATGGAAAAGTTGTGTTTAAATTCTCAATTGGCCCGGTAGGAAACCCGATAACTATATATTTATCATATTTACACCGGGAAAGCCCTCGTTCTCTTACAAAGAACAGAAGAGTTAGGCAATTGCTGTAATACGGTAAGCAGATTAGGGAGGTTGTGGGATGTGGTAATTATGCAGAAATCAAAAGGCTTGCGCAAGATATGTTAGCTAGGAGGGCTGCATCAACCCAGTCTTGCACACGTAAAGTGCCATTGTTCTTATTTGATTCTCAACTATTCTCTCCTGAGACTCAAACAGCTGATCTGGTGCTTAAGGCGAGTCTTGGAGGAATCCCAAACTTCCAGTGTGCTCAACTGGATGGTGTAAAGAGGTAGGACACCCTCAAATTTGTTAATCCCTCAGAAAATTGAAAGGTTGTTACGATACGAAAGTTTAAAATGTAAATAAACCGCAGATATTTCACAAGTAAGTAACAAGAGGCGAAAATACTCCCGATACACTATGAGAGTTAAATAAACTTCCTGTCGCTGAGGGTTTAATCACGTCTTGACAAAGAGATTGCTGTCGAATTAAATACTGTAGCGGGCGAAATATGAATGAATTCTCGGGCATCGTCTGGCACACAGCTACTAGTTAATAAATGTATAAAATTCAACGTGTGTTTTTTCTAACTTTTCCACTCAACAGTTAAACCTATCAATGTGAGTAGCCCTGACTGTGTCAGCTGTCAAAAACACATTTGAAGTTGATGAATTCAATGTGGTATACGAGAAAAAACAGTTTGGGAACGTTTGGTCTATTAGAATCGTACGTAATTGTTTGAAAACAACAGCTCTGTCTTAATGTAAAAACGGTTACATGCAATGTTTTATTATAGAATGTGTTTGCACTTACCTCTCCTTCATAAATGTCGTACTACCTGAAAAAAAAAGATAGTCACAATTTTTTTTTCTTCACAACAAATGGTGATTTCGATCGACAATAATTGTATCAACGGAGAAGTGGATTTTGGAGGCAGCGTGGGACTAATGGCCACAGACATTAGTGAACATACGAGGGAAATTTAAGCCCGGTAAATTTGCATACATGGCGACTGTCTGGAGAGAATTCGTTCGAGCTACTGCAATCAATAAAGCCGCTTCCGGTTCAATCTGTGAGCGGCAGATGAGCTCAGTAATCGCATCTTGGCCTTCTCGGAGGGTTAAGGCGTTCCTCTTGTTACCCCAAGACGGACAAGATACTTTCCACAACCAAGGAAACAGGGAAGCGTGCGGAGGAAAGCTTCGGCCCTGTGCTGTGCTTGGGGGAGAACAAGTGCTTTCTGCTGTTAACCGTTGGATTGTAGGGGACAGCAGAAATGTGTGAAAGTAACTCAGTCTTCAAGAAATCAGTGATAGTCCGTGTGGAGCTGGTATTGTTGTATCATCATCATCATCCATACCAATGGGGTATGGGATATGCGTTAATATGGAGATGGGTGCATTCAATTTCCACTATGTTCACTCGCTACATCAGATTTTTTTTAATTTTACTAGAAAATAAAAACCAAACTTTATATTACTTGAATTGATAACGCTGCAAAGAAAAGAAACGAATTTGAGTTTTTCCATGAATTTTAGAAAAGATAACCGTCACTCCAAGCACAAAAAAATTATTCTTAATTTTATACGAAACACGTGTTAAAACTAAACTATAATTTTATGTAGCATTACCGCACTTTATATTAGCATACAAATGTTAATATAATTTGGAAATTTGTCAAAATCGTAATGATATCATTCAGATCTCAGTGAATAAGAAAGATACTGGAGCTATGGGACAGGTAATTGCTGCAAAATGGAAAATTAAAAATATCATCAGCCCTCAAGTTACAGTTTTATGGTCGCGCATTTAACTTTTGTGTCTGCCCGTAGATTTGTTTTATGAATACAAAATAAATTCAATAAAAAAAACAGTTACAACAATTTTACGTTGCTATAAATAATTTCAGTCTTATTAAATTAATACTTCAGTGGAATGAAATACTTCTCCTGTATCAAAACTATAAAGCTCTACTTTAGGTTGCCTAAATGATCCACTTAATTAATCTTTATTACGTGCATTTTTAGTAGTTTTAGCGATTAAGTAAAAAGTCTCCGTCTTTTCTTTCGTTCTTTTATTTTGCGTACTATCTGTGTGAAAGTTGCCCATAAAAATGGCAGAGGGCACGGGCAAGATTAATGTTCGGAGCGTTTTATTGCTCTGTAAGCGAAAATTTAATGCACTGAACTTTGCTTACATTTCCTTCTAATAAATGTGTTTTGCGCGACCATTTTGACATAATAGCGCAAAACAATAGAGAATAATGGGTTTGTTAAATAAATTATCAATTTTCATTTTCATCCACGATTCTGAAATAAATGTAGCAATTTACATATCGATCTCAGTTTTTTGTTATACTATACACTTTGATTTTGACATTACATAACATTTCTCTATCATAAAATGGGAAAAAAATTAAAAATAACTCGTGTTTTCGAGGATAACTGAATGAATTAACGATCCCATGTAGTTTCCTTTGGTCAGAACAAACCAGAACGTTTGTAACTATTAAGTTTTCATAATATATTACTATAAATTTGATTCCCGAAGAGTACATGTAACATTTAAATCAATTGGAAACTGCGACATTCAAATGCATGACCGTATACCTTTAAAATTGTTATTGAATATCTCGAAAAATTAATATGAATGTATTTCCAGCCTTAAGGAAATTATTTTTCAACATAGACATAGTTGTATGTTGCGAAATAGAATTCTAACCCAGAAAAGAGTCGGAACATGGCAATTAGGGGAAGTCGGGGCGGAACGGGACACATATTGTAGAACAATTTTAGTAAAATAATGGAAAAAGAAGAAACACTTCATAAAAGTATCAAACAGTTTATTCTATTATTTAATTTCTCTAATAACTTAAAACAACGAATTTGATTTGTGATTAAATTTAAAAGGAAACTAACAAATCCCCCCCCTCCCCAGGGCAGAACGGGACAGGATGTTTTCTAATTATATTAATACAATAAAATTTAATTTAGTTTAAGAAGAATATTACCACCTTTTGAGTTTTCTATCTTATATTTATTTTCCATTAGGTTGATTGCTTTATCAATGTTTTCTTTCGATAAGGTTTGCAACAGCACAGTCTTTGCTAGCATTAAACACATTTTTCAGTTCTGTTTCTTTCTTAATCTATTCTTTTTGGGCACAGCATCCTGTAAGTCATTCTTATAAGATGTCTTCCGATTACTCCTTTTTCTCTTGAGTAACACGTTACATTTTGCCTTCTACAGTAGTATCCCGCCTACGCCCTGAACGCAAGTTTCAGTTTATGGTTTTTATGGAGGCTTAATACAAGAGATCTAAACCTTACATATAACCTATAAGCAGCTAAATACACGTAGTTTACGAATGAGTACCATTGAAGAGTAAAAAGTGAGGATTTTGTAGCTTACTCCAGTCGAAATGCTGCAAAAAGTATAAATTCACAGATGTAAGACGCCAAAACAAGATTTCATTTACAAGGCTCGGCCAGCATCAAGTCGGTTGTCGGGACCAGTTACAGTGTCCCAGTCCAAAGACAGGTCTGAGACAACCGTCCATGCTACCCTAACTTGCGCAAGCCCTTTCATTTCTACATAGCTACCACGTCTCCTGTTGTTTTTGTGGTATTCAGTCCTAAGACTGGTCTGATGCAACCTATCTTGCGCAATCCTTTTCATTTCCTCATAACTAGCACAACCCATATTCTCCCCAATCTGCTTAGCGCATTCTCTCCTTGGCCCCCCTCCTCTGTTCTTACCCCACAGATTTTACAAGACCCTCATGTCTTAAAACGTGGCCTATTAATTTATCCCTTCTCTTGGTCAACGTCCTCCATATTGTTCGCTTTTCCCCTGTCCTCCCTAATATTACTAGAGTATTCCATCTTTGGCCTCCCACTTCAGTTTTTACCCCACACACTTCCTCTAATGCTAATTTTATATGACCCTCTTCTTTCAAAACGAGACCTATTAATCTATCCCTTCTCTTGGTCAAAGTCACCCAAATTGTTCTCTCTCCCACTATTCTGTTAAGAACTTTCTGGTTACTAACACTATCCACCAATAATTATTTCCTAATATTCTTACTTGTATTAGCTGTAAGTAAATTCTATTTTTTTTTGCGAAAGCCCTCCTTGCCTGTGCTATCCTACTCTTTATGTCTACTATACTTGTACCATTATGCTTCCCAAGAAGCGAAATTCCTTAACTTCCTTCAGACTATCCCTTCCCAATCTAACACCCTTTGTTATTCTACTATTTCCCATACTTCACTCCATCACCTTGGTTTTCCCTCTTTTAATCTTCATGTTGTACTCTTAACCCAGAACCACGTTCATGCTATTTATTATGCTTTCCAAGTCTTATTACATTCCTATTACTGCAATATCATCAGCAAATATTATGGTTCTTATTTCTCCTCCTTGCAGTTTAGTTACTTTTCCACATTCATTTTGAACTGTCTTCATCGCCTGTTCTATATATAAGTTAAAGAGCATGGTCGACAGACTGCATCCTTCTCTTATTCCTTTCTTAATTTCTGCCTTCTTTTCTGTCTCTTCAATTTTAAATTACTGTTGTCTGCTAACTGGGTAACCCTTCTCTGGATATTTTAATCCTGTCTTCTTCAATGTCCTTAAAAGGTTGTTCCAGTTCACATTATCAAAAGTTTTAACTAAATTTACAAATGCCATGAACGTATGCCTGTTTTTTTCTAATCCTGTCTTCTAAAATTAGACGGAAAGTCAATATTGCTTCTCTCTCTACATTCCTCCTAAAAGGAAACAGATCATCTCCTAACTCGCATTCTATTTGACGTTCCATTCTCTTATATACTATTTCTTTTAAATTTTACTTGCATGATGGAAGGGCGCTGCGGGAGTTTTCTCGCAGGCGCTTCAGCCCAGAGTGACTGCGGGGCTCACCTGATCATGTCGGGAATGCCTCGCACTCTCTCTGGGTACTTTTTATCAAAGTTCTCATATGCCGAGACACCTTCACCTATTTTAGGAGGTATATGTACCGGGGTCAAAGACCTTGGGCATATGGCAAGAGTTGTCCGCTGATCCCATTGGATCAGTCGGCCAACTGCCTCCTGAAACTGGTGGAGACACGGAGAAGGGAATGCTGCGTCCCCACAGCAGACTCGTCTCCCGTCATTCGGAAGGGCGTGAGAATAGTGCCCAATGCTCGACCTACCTGATGCAGGTTTTCTAGGGTTTTCCCTGCATCTCTTTAGGTGAAACACCGGGTAGGATCCTTAAACCATAGCCCGGGGGCCCTAGTCAACCCTTGGCTACCTTGCTCTACCTTCCGCATCCCCCCTTTTCAATACCCTTCCTATGCTATTAAAGGGGAGTTGCCTGTTTCAGGATCACCCTCATGTAGCCTGTTACCCAAAAAAAAATTTACTTGCATGAGATACTGAACTAATTGTCCTGTACTGTTCGCATCTATCAGCCCCAGTCTTTATCGCTATAGGTTAATTACGTTGCTACTAGAATCTTCTGGTAATTATTTCTGTTTCGTAGATTTCCTTAACTATCTTGAGCAGACTTGGTATTGCTTCCTTCCCGATGATCTTGTCAAATCCGCTGAAATGTTATCAATTCCTGGCGTTTTACCATTGTCAGCGTCCTGTCAAACTCCGGATTATAATTTTGTCCCAAAACTCTTTATCAACCACCACCTTTTCTTCTTATATTACTGGATGATCTATATTTACACCGTTATACAGCTCTTCTAGATATTCCTTGCATATTTCCGTATTTTAGTATTTATCTAGAATTGGCTTCTCATCTTCTGTTCCGATGTTCTTGCCGAATTTTTTTTCTTCAGAATATTTCCTTGCTTTTCCTATAAATTGCTAATATTTTCTTCTGTATAGGGATAATCATGTTGATCCAATATAAAAAACAGTGTAGCTCGTTCTACCCCGCTATCCCGTTCCGCCCCGAGGTTCTTACATGTGATGAGTAGTATTTTAAGAAGTACCAACAAAATTTAGCGGATTAGGTAAGGTTCAGAACTGTCAGCGTCGGGTGAATTACAGCTTAAAACCATTTCGAATGTCTACGCTTCATCACAGCCATCAGTCAGAATATCAGATAAGCGGTCAAGTGTAATTATATATTCCTCGGAAAATTTTTGAAGATGGAAGAGCTCGTTATCATCTACTATTTCACTAAATATATCAACAAATAAGGAGTATACATAACAACTTTTGTTTTTCCTAGTGAGTTTGACTTAAAACTTAACAGTTCCTTAGCTTTTTCAATCACACCCTGGACGAGTTTCTCGAGACCTCCTAGTTATTCGAACGAGATGGAATCCTCAAGTACCTATAAATATGAATCATTCTTGGAGGAGGCGCTTACGAGTAATAAGCATTTATTTTTATAGTTTTGTGTTTATAGAAGCGGCTCGTCTCCGCGGTAATCTGCTGGAAAACCGCGTTACTGTTATGACCTACTGTAAAAACGCCTTTAATGTTAGGACATGTTACCTCTTATCCCTAGGGTGAAGTTCACATTTAAGAGTTTTTACAACAAAATAGTAGCTGTATACGTAATCAGTTTCACCAGAATTCACCTCTGGATTTTAACTGTTGCTCTGAAAGACCGCGCAGGGAGTTTTCATTTACCGACAGCAAAATTTGAACTATCCTAATTTCTCATTTAATTATACATTTAATCGTTGAAAATTGCAAACTTCGTCACGATAGTCTCAGTCTACGTGCCAGAGATTGCTGTTATAGAGCTGACTGAAATAAGCAAATTTGATAAATGACAAAATAATTGTGTACCGGGCGCTCGGGACAAACATCCTAGAAACGGCAAAGGTGGTTGGCTGTTTGCGTGCTACTATCGTGAAGATCCCTGGTAAGTGGGTTAAGGTAGGTGAGACTATTTTGGTCGTCTCAGCAAAGAACTCACTCTGTAAAGCAGTATAGTTCCATGGCTGATCTGACTGCAGAGTACAGCTCTGGTAAAGGCACATGTATTGGAACGAAACTTCAGCGGGCATTGTTTAATAACTCTCCATTCTTGATGTCTTTCCTTAATTTATTGTATCTTTCAGCAGAATACCTGTCCATGCCATAAGGTCAGAATCGTGTGATGGTGGTTTGTGGAGCATGATAGAGAAGTGGAACACATCTGGGTCGCCAGTTCCGCGCCCACCAAGCATCGGCCAGTAATTGAATGAAATTTCAATACAATTACATTGATTTTAAAGACTTTTAGAATCCATGCTACGCCGAACCAATGCTGTATTGCATTACAAAGATATATTAACACGCTGTTAAACTGGTGATCTCTATGTTTTGACTCATCAGTGTGTATCAGAATTCAGAGCAAATGGGATCCGCCTCAGTCACATCGTGCCAAAATTTAAATTTCACTCAACTCACTCAAGGAATCAAAAGATGGAATATTAGTAGTCTTAATTGATTTCTTTTGTAAAACTGAATGACAATTATTAATATCGCATTTAAAAATCAGAACATAGGTGTATTTAAAATTATGATTGTACTTAATTTAATATTCTCATCCTACATCCTCTTACGACATTATAAAAATAATTTTTGCTAACTTCCGACGCTGTTAAATCATACTCAAATAACTTAAGAATATAGAGTGAAATGGCATTTTGCTAGTCTATATTAAAATTACGTTTAGTAAATCGAGGGATCAAGGGTAATCACATCTGATAAGTGCAGTATCTTTGATCGGAAATTATCTTTGCACGCGGCCCGAGGTTTGAACAACTCTGAATTGTGTAGAAAATTAAACTAATTAACATCAGGTATGTTCATAAATTGATACGGAAAATATTTTTTAGTTGGTTTTGATAATATTTAGTTCGTGCGATATTTTTATAGACGCACAGTAAATGATGTTTTTATCATGTTTGGTGGTAAGGTCGCTATCTAGGAGACGAGCCACATAAAGTTCTAAAAGAAGAGCGGAAAGTATATAGTACATGGTATAAAGGTGTTTATTCGATTCTGGAGAATGTAGGAATTTGTAAAGCTAAAACGAATAATTAAAAGGAGACAAATATACGGTCTGTATCGTTTATGGTCCACAATTTTAAATTATTTTAAAGAATCGTAATAAATATTAATGGTTCCGCTCATTATTCTTAATACTTGTAACGGACAAATACATCTGCTCGGGCTTTGGCGGCGGAATCAAAACAAAAGAGACAGCGGTTGGCACTTGTGCTATAAAACCTAGCCTCGGCGTCTCGGCTCGGGTGTTTCCCAAAATTGTGTGAGAATCGGCGACCGGGTGACGTGTTTTCCACAAGTGTAACCAGGGATATTGTTGGAGGAGATTCACCCCTGTCACCTTGGTGATATATGTCGCAGAAGTGGGGACGAGGTTTTAAAGAGGCAGACGGAAACATTTTGGCAGGAGATTTGTAGTAGATTGATGGACAAGAGATTGGTGGTAGAGAATGGAATGAACAGATTGTTGGAGAGAGGTTGAGATTGTGGTGATTGATTGGTGATGAGATTGGTGGAGAGACTGATTGGTAGAAGGAATTAGAGAGATTGGTGGTCGAGAGCGGTGAGATGAGAATTGGTCAGATGGTGTGAGAGCGGTGAGATGGAATTTTGAGACAGATTTTGCAGGAGATTGTTGGAGAGCGGTGACGATCTGGAGAAATGACGAGGAAGGAGCTGGAACCTGCACTAAGACGATTAGGTAAACTACTGCATCTGTAACTCTTTGTAATTTTCTGTTTGCTGCCAGATACGAGTGGTTTAGTGTAATAAAATATCGGTTCTTTGAGAAGGCACATAAAGCATGAAATACTTTTGTTAATTATTAATGTCTTGTATAAATAAAGTGATTAACCATAATGGTCAAAAATCAGAAATGGAATAAATATTAAAAACGTTTCGTCCCCCAACTTTCGGAACCTTCTCATTTCTTTAATTAAAGTTTTGTGTTATTAATATTTATATCTGTTCAAGTTGTATGTCTGATTTGGTGAAATTACAGACGGACTACGTCAGAATGACGTAATCAAAGTCTGCGAGGATCCCACACAAAACTCAAATAATTACTCGAAGCAAAATTGTGGCCCGAGACTATAATGGGTACTGCAGAAAAACAGACACTTAAAGTGGCATATTATGTGAGGGATTCAATATTCAATAATGCATTTCGATAGAAGTTTGGGAGAGTGAGCATGTTGGTTGTTTTCGAATTTTAAACATTATATCCCTTGTAATTCAAGAACTGGTCAATATCGTCATTTATACTGAAGGCGAATATTTGTATAAATTAAAAATTTGTCAATAATTGTTTTGTGATAATAAAATATAGTATACGAATCTCGAGATCCGGTATTCATTTTACTTATTGTTGGTACAATAACTGTTATTAGATTTTAAAATTTAATGCTTCTGTAATTGAAACAAGACATTCAGGAAAGTTAGC
This sequence comes from Eucriotettix oculatus, assembly GCA_034510155.1. Lineage (NCBI taxonomy): Eukaryota > Metazoa > Arthropoda > Insecta > Orthoptera > Tetrigidae > Eucriotettix > Eucriotettix oculatus. Next base: position 52,850,197 of record CM067376.1, on the reverse strand, counting down.
ACATTCCTTATTTTAAGCTGAAAACAGAAACTACGAGCAGTTTTCCAATTAATTGTTATGATAAACGATATTAAAATATTTTTCACGAAACATTATTCGGAAACATTGCTGGAATCTAGTATTTTCTATTATAGTAAGGTCATTTAACTTGGCATTCTACCATTAAAATATGTATTAAACAAGGTTATTTATTGATAATAATTAATTACAAGTAAACAATACAAGTAGTTCAAAACTAATGCGCAGGGAAACTTACCGCTTTGCACCATTTTTTCTCAAGTGAAATCGTCCCGTTTAATATATTATTCTATGTGTTTATTGAATTCATTAAAAAAGCTCAAACAGTCTTAAGTACATTCATTAATAAAGTACGTCATTAGCCCGAATACTTAGAACCATTCCTATGCAATTTCGGAAGAAGGTAAAAACAGAAGAAAGTTTCTATCCTACGAGAGGTAATAAAATAAAACGGTGCCTTCGGAGTTAAAGAAGGAAGTGTTATTGTTGCTGTAAACATTCCGAGAAATTCAAAGAGAAGCAGAACGAATAGTGAAATTCAAAGACCGTTTTTAACATAATTAACGGTTTCGAACATTTCCATTATTCAATATGTTGTACTCATTTTAATATTTCGTTGGAGTTGTAAGATATTACAACAAATTTTTAGTCCTTAATACAATACAGAAAATATCACGCAGACTGTCCAATTATAGATTAGGATTAAAAAATTATTCGGAATACATATAACAAACATTTAATTCGACTTACAGCCGATAAAGTTTTATTCATAAACGAGAAGCTTCAAAAGCGATAGATTTAGATTTATTGTTGTTTCCATTAATCCTCGATTCAGGAAATCGGATACGTCATACATTAAAAATTAAAAATGAACAAAATAAAGTACATAATTATAGACAAATAAACTTAAAATAAATTAGTAAAGGAAAGAGTATATAGACAAAAGTCAATATAAACACAACACGGACACACCTGAGAAACACAAACAAGCACACACTGAGGAACACACAATGGAGTTTTAACTACTTGGAGCTTTGAGACCAGGAAACTGTCCTTCCGTCGTAGCTCCTGGCAATACATGAAACAAACAAACAAAAGAGCAGAAAAAACTGAATAGAAATTTTAAAGATATGTGATGTGCTATTTTATAAGGCAGCTCATTCAACACTTTTTGCAGGAACCTTGATTTAAATACTAGAAGGACGATTAAGAAAATCCTGTACCGAGTAAAACGCGCCATTTAATAGAATAGTTTTACTCTGCTTCACGAAGCTTTTGAAAGTACTATTTTTAACCGCTGGCGGAAGGCTGTTGTATAAAATTATCCCGGTATTGTGAATACTTTTCTGGTGTAGAGCAAGGCGATGCTTGTCCGACCTTAGAGCTGAACGATTTCTAGTCGCGTATTCATGAAACTCGCCATTTGTTTGAAACAAATTAGTGTTTCGCTTTACAAACTTTAATATTTCATAAATATATACGCTTGGTAAAGTAAGTATTTGCAAACTTTTGAAGAAAGGTTTGCAACTCGATCTAGAATTTGTGCTAGAAAGTATTCTAATTGCACGCTTTTGCAACTTAAATATTTCATTACTCCTGGAGCAGTTTCCCCAATTAGAGATGCCATAGCTCATAATTGAATGAAAATACATGAAATAAACCATTTTGACGTACTTTTTGTCAACGTGTTGCATTATATATGTTAGTAAATAAAAACAATGCAGAGAAGGTTTAAAATAGTTTACTTTGGAAAACAAAATGTATCCAATAATTTTAATTTATCGATCACGTCGAACTTTGATTAATTCGAAATATCACTTCAATATATAATAGTTTCGGTAAGGATGGGTTCGTTTCTGGACTGCGCTATATAAAGGTGTCCGTGGAACAAACAAACAACCTAATGTCTAACAAAAATAGCTAATAATACAAATTTCTACCTTAAAACCAGACTACTTTTAATGAAAAACATTCACAAAGAAAATTGAAAAATTCCTGAACTTTCGACTCTGAATAGCGGGTTTCTCTAACGACGGTTAGATTTGAACTGGAAATTATAACAAAGATCTAAAACTATTTTTGAAAACAGTATACAACCAAGAAAACTAGTACTTTGCTAATTTATTAATGTATAACATTCCAGCAATTAATTTTCTGTAATAACCCAGTTTCCTGTCTAAAATAGCGCAGTAGTCAAAATCGAAACTGTGATTACATTCAATGCAATGTATAGTGATTGTGTTGTTTTTAAGGTTACCATCTTAAAATTAGATTTATTTACTTTATTTATTTGATTTAAAAACACTATTAGAACAAATATTTATTAATAAATGCTTAGTAGAGAACATATGGACGGATCTGAGTCTTTTGATGAATCCAGGAAAAAGAAGTTTAAGACTTAAAAGTTACAAAAACATGTAGCATTTTAAGTCAATGCATTACATTAAATGACAAAGGAAAATTAATTCCTTAGGTTTTCTCCTTAAAGCATTGTTATGTTTTAGGCTGGAGTTAATATTAATTAATCTAATATTAATTTCTATATACTAAGAAGGATTTTTTTGCAATTCTTTATACAAATTTAAGTGCGCGGACAAATTGCAATAAAACATGGTAAATATATTTTTAAAAGCCCAAGAAACAAACTGACTGCAAATTTATTCCTGGTATGCGATTAGATGGAAAGTCAGTTAAGTGAGGCAAGGGCGCTCATGGAACGAATCGTGAAATTGTTTAGACTTTGTAATGAATTAAGGTGGCGATTGCCATTTTATTTAATTAGTGGCAATATTCTGGTTGAGAAATTCCATACCGGCGTCAATCAGGCGGCAATAACAACCAAGTCAGATGGCAATAACATGCAATATGCGCCGATTTGTTGGCGAGGAGAGACCATAAGCGTATGAAATCCTGCGCTTCGAGGATTAAGGGAGGTTTATCTGCCCATGACATCGACCCTTCGTTAATTTCGGATGCCGCTTCACCTTCCACGAAATATAAAGAAAACCGCGGGCCAAGGTAGACATTTGATTGGGGCCCGGGGATCATGTGATCCGCCATCCATCCTAATGGAGGGACTATGTGGATTGTTGGCTTAAGATGAGACGTGATGGAAAATCAGTCAGTGGGGAAAGGAACTCTGGACAAGTACGACGTTAAGAGAGAGCGTGGTAGTTGGGCCACCGCACAAGAGAATTAGTCAGTCGGGTATGTAAGTTTGAAGTAGGGAGATGAAAGCGAGATGATAAATAAATCAGAGTGAGAAAATAAATTTGTAAGAAGGAGGGGATGAGAGAGAGAATCACCATTTGATAATGAAAGTTTGAAGTGGGAATGTGGAGAGGAGACGACTTATCGACAGTTTGTCAGTCTGGTGTGGCATTTTGAGTATGGAGGAAGTCAGAGGAGATGAGATCCGACAAGTAAGTGTTGCTGTAGTAACAGAAAGACGACAACTAGTAATCTTTCTGGAGTAAGAAGGAAAGAAGACTGACGATAGGGTGCTGCAAGGTGGCTTCGCCCGTCAACTTAATCGCGGAACCAGAACTCTTGGAAGGAAGAGCCAAGAACTCCGTTGAGCATGCCCATGTAATCGTGCCATAACCAACGAAGGAAGTAGCTGCCTCAAAAACCAGATACCAGTTGTTTCAGTGCTAATTAATGCATCAAAATTATTAATTACTATCTTTCTACTGCGCACAAATCCCTGTCTCTTGCTCAGCTAGTTATGGCATATTAATTGAAACCAAATTTGTATTTTCATATATTGTTTTAATGTTAAAGTAATGAATTCGTCCTTATTTAAATTAAAAATTTACTTTCATTATATCACGCCAACGTTCCGTCAGCTACAGAATTCGAAATTTCTGAGATACAGAACTTTGGACAGCCCGCAGTAATCAGGACTTAATTATATGATGGTTTATTAAATTGTCTTTGTTATTTTCATCTTCTGATTATTCTTTGATTTGCAATACCTTTGTTTTTATTCTGTGACAAACATACCCAAGGACCACATGTGGTGGTCGTAACGTCTATTTACTATTAAATTTTAAGTTCTTTTTCAAAATTGTAACATTGTCTGTTATACGGATCGTTAATGATTATCTACTTTTTTATTTAACTTCATTAAATTTGCATTTAGTTGAAATTCATTTCAACTTACATTTTGCATTGAGGCAATTTGTTTAGTCTAATACAATTCGAACCATTTTTTATTGTGTAACTTCAAGTTATTTCAACTTCAGGGTCTTTGCAAATTTGTAGCATTTATAAAGTAAATAAATTTATTAAATTTTCTAATGTTTTGTTTTAATATAGTGCTTTTAATTATCCCATTCATTAATATAAATATTAAACAAGAATCATTTCAGCAGAGAAAGTTAATGGAGCTCATTCAATAAATTATAATATGAAAAATCTATTTCGTGACTGTTTTAGATATATAACAGGGCTAATAAAATAATTTCAAAGAAGAAAACTGTCTGTTGTGCTTGATGATGCAGTACATAAACGTATCTATTTACTGATGCTTTACATTTTTTAATGAATTGACATTAAACGAAATTAATGGAGACTGTAAATAGTGGGTGTTTATTGACATTAAACAAAATTAATGGAGATTGTAAGTAGTGGGTGTTTATTGACGTTGAACAAAATTAATGGAGACATTAAGTAACGGGTGTTTATACTAAACAGAATCAATTAACAGTCTATCTACAAATTACAAGAAAATGGTATTTTTAGCTTAGTTTTACGGAAGTACCTCAAATTTTATAGAGTCGTTTTAACGATTTTACTGGGGGAGATTCATTACCAGAATCGACTGGTTTCAATAAACGGTACTCTTTTGCTCAAGTTTGTAACTGAGCCGCGATCATAATAGTATTGGTTTCAAGCTCAAAATGCTTTAAATAATTTTCAGATTTGATGCTACAAAAGACAATTCTGTATTCTGTACGGGACGGCTTCAGCTCCTAGGAATCTCGCGAGTTGCGGACAACTTGGTATTCCGCTCGGTGATAAAACTTCTACAAATAAGCAGCATCTTCGTCAGTATGGTCACAGTATCGTGAACTTAACTTTCAGGGTCGTTAAAAATAGAGGGAATCCGGGAGAAGCTGTTCTGAAGTTCGCTAAGCGAAGAGCTCCAGCCGATAGCAGCTATCTTCGCCGCACCTGACGGTTCTCAGCGTCTCTTCAGATACAGCAAACGTCCTTCATTGCTTCTGCCTCTTTCTTATATGTATTTCCGCATAACCAAAAGATCTGACTGAAAATAATCTGCTCCAACTTTCAGCCACTGTGAAAACTGCACACAAATCAAATCACAAGTTTTATAAGACAAAGGAGGCGGTGGAAATCCTCTTCCTGAACGATCGCATGCATATTCAAATTAAAAATTTAATAGTTTTCTTTAATTACTATTTTAATACAAGACGATGTAACACATTGAATTTTTATTCCACCCACGGGTTTACTCCTGTCGCGTCAAAATAGAACCAAATATATTGATTAACATACTGACCAAAATACCCAAAAATACGAATTTATGTAACAACCAGATGGGGACCCGGCTAATATTTACATTATCTTGGTACATTATTTAATTCTTGGTCAATACATGATAAAACGGGCATCAAAAGCTTCACAATATGAACTTCAAATATACTCCTAGTATCTCGAAAGAATAAAAAATATTACCGGTACATAGAAAAGCTAAAAATATTTTCAGTAAACTAACTGAAATAGAAAGCAGAAGGTCATAATAAATGGAGTGGAGTCAGAGGCATTAGGCTGTGAAATTGGGGTTCCACAGGGAAGTGTTTTGGGCCCTACACTCCGTACTTTATACATAAATGATAAATACTGCCGCTTTCAAAATTTTGATGTCAGTCATAGGTTATATGTTAATAATGCCCTTATATTAATTTCTGGAAAAGATAAAATTAAAATAGATTGTCATATAGATGTTGTAGGTAGAACCATAAGTAGAAGGTTAGGGTTTATATATACAGTAGGAAATTTTTTAACTAAGGAATCTAAAACAGTAATTTATAATTGTATTTTACTTCCTCTTTTTAATTATGTTTGTATTGTGTTGCATGGGATATCTAATAAATGTATGGACAGACTTACCAAGTTCCAAAGTAGGGCATTAAGAAATATCTTATGTAAGAATAAAAAATATATTGTTACAGTAACGTTAGGCTTTGTTTCAAATTTCATGCCATAATATTTTTGTACAAATGTATCAATAATTTGTTAAGTCCTATTATAATAATTATTTAGCTTATAAGTATTATAGAAAAGTAAACCTGGGGTTAGGTTGGATTTAAAACAAAACAGTATATTTATTAAAGGCATAAAATAATTTAACGAGTTACCAATAGAAATTAGGGAATGTAAGAGTGTTATTAAACTTAAGGATTGTTTATTTAAACATTTGCGTTTTGAAATAAGAACTGTAGTAGTGAGTAGTATTTCTTTTCTAAATAAATTATTTATTTAACTGAAAAAATCTCTTAACACTTTATAAGAGCACAAAAATCCTCCGGGTACATTAAAGAGAAAAAAAACTGCCCCCAGTAATCTAAGAGTATGAAAAACATTTCCGGTAACCGAATATAGTGAGAAACATTCACTGTTTCTTAAGAAAGGCAAAATTACGTTCTGTATTTTAAGATGGTAATAATTAGCTTTGGTACCGTAAGGCAATAAGAGATGAGCCATAGTCACACACCTGAAGGATCTAGGGGCTATTTTATATATCAAGTGTTCAAACTGGATCTAAGTGACATGTGAACTCAGTTCGATTGAAATAACTTAATTCACTCCCTCTGTTAACAACTATAATTAAAATTACCCAGAAATGTGTTTTGCCCTGTTCCACCCCCTATTAAGGGATGAATTGAACTTTAAATCGCATTTTAAATGTCAGCATCAAACTCAAAGACTCACATATTACCTATTTCAATACCAAACTTGACTGTTTTCGTTTTATTCTTATATGACGCCACGTACAGCCCCCATCCTTATAAATACTACACTTCGACGCTGAACGGGGTTGAAATTATGTGTAAGCAAATTAAGCGGCATTGTTATCAAATTGATCAATCCGAAAAATATATATTAAAAATAAAAATCGGCTTTTATGGATTTTTAAAATTTTTCGCCCCCTCCATTACCGCCCAGATGATGGTAGCCTTGTCTTACCCCCATAAATGTTGATATCCGTGTCGCCAAAAACATGTGTTCAACATTTGATCTAAATTGTTCCATCCGTTAAAAATAGTACGTGAAATTAAAGTACGAGGTCTTTCCCGGTGAATGGCATGTATAAATTCCTCTCGAGTCAAAGATTTTAACAGTGACGTTTCGATGGCTTGCTCTGCCATCATCTTCAGACTGAAGTGTCAAATTAGGTAAGTGTAAGCATTTATACAGTCTGAGGCAAGTGTGTGCAAGCACAGACCGCCTGTGATTGGCTAGATGTTGACGCGGGAGCGAGGGCGTCTCCCATTGGTCCACTTGCTTAGTCATGCTCTAGTCCCCCGTGGCTGCGGTCACGTGGCCCGTCTCCGCTGCATCTGGGGTCCCGTGACTCAGCTCCGCGTTCCTCCGGTGAAACAATGGGTTCCAAGCCAGGCTCAATTGGAATCCAGAATCTCTATTCAGTAAATTCTCACTGGACCTGATGTTTATTGCCTCCAAAATAACGCTATCCCAATAGCAATTAGCTCGGTCCAGAATACGTGTCTTATCGAAAGCTATTTTATGGCCCGTGAACAAGGCATGTTCGGCAATAGCTGACTTATTGGGTTGTTTTAATCGTAGATGTCTATTATGCTCTTTTATTCTTTCATCTACGGTTCTGATCGTTTGTCCTATGTATTTACTGCCCCAGTCGCAAGGTATTTCATAAATACCAGGGGTCTTTAGGCCTACATCGTCTTTTACATTCCTGAGCATGTCTTTTATTTTACGTTGCGTTAGAAACACCGTTTTTATATCATGCTTGGCCAGTATGCGACTAACTATGGTTGTGCATTTTCCGGCATATGGAATATACGCTCTTTTTCCGGTCGACTCCTCTTTTTTCTTCTTCCTGGTTCCGTGTATTGCCCGTGAAATTTCACCAACGGTGTAACCGTTTCTTGATAAGGAACTTCTAAGGTGATCCATTTCGGCTGCCAAGTGGTCCTTATCGGATATCATTCTCGCTCTATGTGTAAGAGTGGAAAGCATAGCCCTTTTATGAGCCGGGTGGTGGAAACTGTTAGCGTGTAGGTAAAGGTCCGTATGAGTCGGCTTACGGTACACGCTGTGTCCCAGGCGTCCATCCGGTCTTCTGTGTATCAGGATGTCGAGAAAAGGTAGCATCCCTTCCTTCTCAATCTCCATCGTGAATTTAATGTTCGGGTGGGTACCGTTCGCTCCCGCGTCCACATCTAGCCAATCACAGGCGGTTTGTGCTTGCACAGACTTGCCTCAGACTATATAAATGCCTACACTCACCGAATTTGACACTTCAGTCTGAAGATGATGGCAGAGCAAGCCATCGAAACGTCACTGTTAAAATCTTTGACCCGGTTGGAAACTCGAGAGGAATTTATACATAGTACGTGAAAGTTTGTTTTGCCCCCTCCCATCCACTCTTAGCGGATGAACTATACCTTAAATTGCATTCTCAATGTCAAAATTAAAATCAGGGGCTCACATTACATCGGTTTATAGCCCAATATCGATTGATTTCTGTTTATTTTTATGTGGTGTCCCTCCACCCCACCCCTTAGAATACTCCCTTTCGATTATGGATGGGGTTAAAATTATAAACTAGCAGTATCGGAGGACACATTATTAAATTATTTGATCCAAGAAGTATATATATTATGGAAATAGTGACCGTTTTTGCTTATTTAAAATTTTCTACCCACTCCAGCCACGCCTTTAGGGGTGGTAACAGAGTCTTAACCCGACAGTGCTGATTTCCGAGTTGCAATGAATACGTGTACCAAACGTGGCCGAAATTGGTTCACTCGTTTAGATTAGTTTGTTGGACATGTATAAGGACAAACACGGAAACACACATAGAGGCAATTTCAATTATAGAGATTCAGACCATATATTCATAAAAGTTGTTTAAAAGAGGACCGCGGAAGTTTAGTATTTCACTTCCTCTTAAACATTTTCGGGTAAAATCAAATTGTTTGTTGTTTACAGCTCAGCCAATCTTACCGTTAATTCTCGTGAAGGAATTTCGCGGAAACATGCTCAGCATAACGCTGGAGGGCTTCCTCTCGGGAATCTTCTCCCCTAACGATATCGACTTATTTCTGCAATGGGCGCTTAATTAGTCCATTATTGAATATCTATAGGTTTCTCCGTTCCGTAAATTATGATGTGATCTTCTATAAGTATGGAGCTCAAAAGCAAGTTGAATTATTTTATTACAAAATGTTCAGATAATATTCTCTCTAATCACATAAAATAATAATAATATATATAACATAATTATATTCTATACTCTTTCTTTTATACGGATATTTCATCTAATGAGGACACTTACATACTTATGAAATACTCTGTAAAGTCACGACAACTGTCAAAATTTAAATATTTAAACAAGAAAAAATATTCAGAACAGAGTGTCATTATCATAATTAATTCATTTTTATTTAACTTAGTGTAAATGCCGATTTAGAAGTACTTCTTTCAAAAATATAAACATTGCTGATAGGTCTAACCAATCTAAATATAATTGGCAAAACCATCTGCTAACCAAAGGACTAACCGAACCTCATATTTGCAGGTGAATTATATACTTATTTTAATTTTGTATTGATTATTTTCAAATTGTATGTACTAGAAAAATTATTGTACTATCTGATAATCGTAAATATATGTTTTTTATATTAATATATTTATATATTAGTTGTCTGTCGTGTTGACTTTCATTCACAAACAATAACAATGTTTCCTCTAATAACATTTAATCTGCACAGTGAAAACCCCTACATTAATCGGTCCAAAAATTTTCACACTACTTGCTCAAATAATTATTTCCCAACATAAGTCCTCGTTATCCACAATTGTTTTTGATATTTGATTTTCTGGCCTTCTGACATCCACCCAACTTCAGGTGTCATATCTGCCCTATCCTTCAATGAACCACAATCTTCCAGAAACCCACCAAGAATGCAAATTGCAAAACATAGTCACCCACTGCTGTACAGTCATGCTTTTCGAAACACAATTTCCTTTAGATGTTTATGCCCTGAGCCATAATACTAACATTATCAGCATATGTGCTTCACAATGACCTCCACAAAGTTTTATTTCTCCTCCCCCCTCTTCCACAAATTCTTCATGGGCTAAACTCTTATTCCTGTGGGAACATTCCTTCCAACACATCCTGCAGCTTGTTGGAGGATCGATATGCTGACCACGTGTCACTCCAAATTCGTAATGTGTCATGCAAGATGACAGTCCGCATTTGTATCAGTAGGCCCAGGCCCTCAATGGGCTGTAGAGCCATGGAGAAAGAAAGAAAGAAACATCCTGCAGCTCAGGCAAAGTTCTGGACTCAACATCCTCTAAATAGTATCAACCATCCCCACTGACCACACTCAGTTACTTGAATACATGTAAACATATTTACATGTGTCTAAGTTTGGTTTTGTGTGGTGTGAAATAGGCCATAAGTGGTAATATGTACATATGCCTGCTCATGAATGTGTTCATGTGTGCATTTACTTGTACGTCTATTTATTTATTTGTGCATGTATGCAGCTCCCATAAAAACCTTGCTTCTGCCCTGCCCTTCTTTGAGGTATAAAGTTGGTGGCATGTTGGAGTTTACTAGCAACAGCTAGCCACTTGGCAGTTTATACCATACAGTCAATGGCTGGCTATCAGTCAAGTCCTGTCTGTTCCTCTCCTGCTTACGGGAACTGTTGAAACCAAAAATTTGAAAGTATCCCACAACACAATGTTGATGCCTAGCTTTCTTTACCTCTTTCATGTCCTCAATTATATATACATACGACAAATTCAAATTGAATAAAATAATTTTTGATATGAAGTGAGTCAGAAAACCACCATAGACTTACCTTAACTTGATAGTAGGAAACAACTGATAAGAATGTATAAAAATGTGAAATATTGTGAGCCAAAGCTACATTCCACAGAAAGGGCAAGTCTGAACAGTGTGCAGGCAGTCTGAAATAATCAGGCAGAACTCCCATAGGAAAATTATCAAAAACTATAAAATTACCAAATTTTATTGAATTATATTATGAATATGATGTACAATAAATTAACCCTACAAATACAACGAATTCAATAATCTTTAAGCCATTTGTTCATGCTGATACATAAAATTTGCTTTCAGTCCATAGAATAGATCCTAACAGCCAAAACACATTAGCCCATTTAACATAATGTATATATATTTTTTGTGTTTATAATTATACTAAAACAGAATACGCAATATTTCACATTAACTACAATGCTATTGCAGACTGAAGTAGATTTTTAACTATTCTTGACTTGAAAATACAATTTGTTCAGTTAATGAATCTATTAAGTATTATTGTTAATAATATTATTATAAGAATAAGATTAAGATTGCTGAAAGTACATGTCTAAAAGTTTAGTTTAGCTAAACTAGTCAAATTAATTGCTGTATCATGCATTAATCAATATAGTCTTTGAAATAGCATGGTAATAAGTTTTATTATGTATATACTTTCTTATTGTATTTTGTCAACACTTTTCAGACAAGATTATTAACTACATATATTTGTGGCAGTTTTGATGTGAAATATTCAACTCCATTTGCAAAATCATTTATAAAACATGAAAATGACACAGCATCTAATCACTGATTTAGCTTCTTTTCACATCTGTATCATTATTGACAAATTATGAGACCTTCTAGCTGAAAATTTATCTTGATTAGTTATTACTTTCCTGCAAGACAATGCGACAATTATTTAATTCCGTGAAATTGTGTGTTACTATAATACAATATTTCCAATGAAAAAGCCATACAAAAATAATTCATACCATGAGTATTTCTATCTTAACCTGTATTAATCCATTACCTTGCAATAGGTCACAACAAATGTTTATGCAACATTAAAATCGGACAAAACATTCAAGAAAGATGCAAGCAATATGCTTTTATCCTTTATACAATTCTAACTTAAGTAGATGTTGAAAAAAGGTTTCTAATAGAACAATTAAAAATGATATGCCTACAAATTGAGATTCACAAAGTAAGTGGAATTTTGGTGGATAAGTGGCCATAAAATAATTTCACTGTTCAGAGGTTAAGAAATAGAACAATAGTAGAAGATTTGCACATGGAATATGATAATTTCCATTGACATATTTCTTCTGGCATTTTAAATAGCATATCTTCAATTAATTGTAACCTTGAAGTCATTTTATAGGCTCTTCTACTAAATAACAATAATTCACAACATTTTCAAAAAATATATATTTAAGTTCATACATATGCAACTGATTTCAATACTTAAAATCATATTCACTGAAGTGCACATAAAACAATCACTATAGTTAACTATAATTGTAGTAGTAGAGCTTAATAGACTTCTCCAACTCTGTTACTTAAAATATTATTTCATTTTGAAATCATGACAACTTATTTTGAAAAAATAATCTCATAAAATGACAATAGATATGTTGGTCTGGTTATTTTCATGAAAACAATCAACATAAACAACAATTTCAGGACATTACTTCAATGTGTTGTAGAAGTCACACTAATCATAAAATTATTTACTGTTTACCATAAAAAACTCACAGAATGGTTTATTAAAAGTACGTAAATACAAATACTTTTTTGACTTTCTAATGAATAATAAACATAGTTTTACTTTCTGTGTTTAATGCTAAATGCAAAATATGAATTTTTAAATAAATATTTTTAAAGTTTTTAATTTTATTAATTTATTTAATTAAAATATTTGATAACATTTCATTGGAAGACACAGCTGCTCATTTTTCTTTTGTATCATCCCCTTATCATGCTAATATTTTCAATATTAGATCAAGTTCCATACTTGTGTTGATTTCCAAATCATGTTTTCCATAAACTTTAATCAGATATTTGAGTCATGTAAGTTACAATTTCTGTAAGTTTTCACAACCTTAAACCATATTGTGTATGTATATTGATGATCAGTTCTGCTACCTTGTTGAAGGTTTGAGTTCCTTATTTCTACAGACATGAGTAAAACATTTTTTTCAATTGTAAGTTACATCTCTTTGATGATGACCATATATAAGCTGAGATACATACATAGTCACTTTGCAATGCCTCTTGTGACCAATGTGAGCAACTTTCATCCATTTATTTATCATTTGATCAGTAATGTTTGCATAACTTAACGGCAAAGTATTTTGCATTTCGCAAATACAAAATGAATCAGAAAAGTATTTTAAATAAAATCAAAATGTTTACTCGAAAAAGGATTTAGTAGGAAAATAGAAGTAGATATTTTGCATCTTAAATAACTCATAATTCTAATTAATATGATATGAAGCATTTGAAAGCCCTGCAATCAATCTGGGGAGAAATACATGTGAGAGAAAGCTGTTGGCACAGCATCTAAAGGATAATTAATCATAAATCAAATTAATATGGCTAAATGATTTTAAAAACTGAAAGAAAAATCATTTTACCTTTTAAGTGGTTGCTTAACACTTTGTGCAAAAAATAAGCAAAGCAATGGGGAAAGGACAGAGAGATAGAAAGAAGTGACTTACCTGAGGTTCATAGATGGTAGACACCTTGTGAGGTTTAGAATACTTGAATTTTCGGAGGCTCCGCCCCCTTCATCAGAAAGTTAGGAAGACATTTCCAGTGGTCGGCTAGCAGAAGGACTGAGAAGTAAAAATTTGGCTGCTCTGCTAACTTAGGTCATAAACAAAATTGACAACACCGTCACACACATATTCTCTTAAATGAGGGTCTGGGAAGAGGCAAGGACTTGATGGGGGTACCTGAAGCTGATGAGCAAAAATTTCCACTGAATAAACCAGTATTAATAGCAGGAAGTTTAAAAGAAGCGGCACGGCTTGGAAAGAGTGGAAGTTTACCTTCTGCAGTAAATGGAATATTTTCCCAATTTGGGGCAACAGTAGTTGATGGGGGTTGGGGAGATGCATACTAACAAATCATCTTGACACACATTCATTCAAATGCATCCACCCTTAGAGGAGTCAATATTTAAATATTGATACACACTCTCATACATACATACATACAACCACCATTCATACAAATAGCAAGGTATAACACACAGTATGCACTACAAGAAGTTTTATTATTATATATACAATTACAATGAACTTGTGCTTTTTGTTTTTTTGTCTTGTGGGGGATGGGGAGTTGGAGATCAAGAGTTATAGATTCTTGAGTTCCTAAGTTAGCAGAGACAGCAAATTTCTGCTGATCAGTCGTCGGCTAGCCAGGATCACTGGAAATGTCTTCCTAACTTTCAGATTGAAGGGGTTTGATGTGTGGAGCCTCCGAAAATTTAAGTATTATAAACCTCACAAGGTGTCTACCATCTGATGAACCTTCCAGAGTAAGTCCTTCTTTCTATCTCTCTGTCCTTTCCCTTTAATTGTATCTTTATTTAGATATATTATATATATATATGTGATATATATATATATATATTGCTTTGCTTATTTTTTGCACAAAGTGTTAAGCAACCACTTAAAAGGTAAAATGATTTTTCTTTCAGTTTTTAAAATCATTTAGCCATATTAATTTAATTTATGATTAATTATCCTTTAGATGCTGTGCCAACAGCTTTCTCTCACATGTATTTCTCCCCAGATTGATTACAGGGCTTTCAAATGCCTCATATTCTCTCTGCTTTTTAAAGGTTCTCACATGACATGACACCTTAATCTCTTTTAGGAGTTGTATGTACTGGGGCCAAAGACACTGGGAATACAGTAAGACTTGTCCACTGAACCCATCAGTTGACCAGTTGCCTCCTAAAATTGTTATAGACTCAGAGAGGGAATGCTTCAACCCTACAGCAAAATCATCTTCTGTCATTCAGTAGGAAATGAGAATAGGACCCAAAAGCCAGACCTACCTGATGCAAACTTTCTAGGTTTTCCCTGCATCTCGTTTAGGTGAAATACCTGGTAGGCCCCTTCAACTACAGCCAGGAGCCCTAGTCAACCCTTGGCTACCTTGCTCAACCTTCCACATCCTCTCTTTTCAATTCCCATCATATGCTATTAAAGGGGACTTGCCTGTTTCAGGTTCACCCTCATATAACCTGTTACCCCCCAAAAAAAACATCCATTAGGTAGACTGAAACCGTAAACCAGTACACTTATGTGAAAAGGGAACTGTTTAGGCAACGCATTAAATGATCACCACAGACTAACTTCGGTGAGAAACTATGGATCGAAGATATGCAAAATGGTGACAATTGAGTTTGTATAATAATGAAAATATGTGGACTAGGTACACAGTCTTGAAAGCTCTAAGGAAAACACTGGATGGATGAGAAACCCCTAGTTTGAACGTGCACGGAATTATGTTTTTCAAAAAATAATATTTTGCGTCAAAACGTAAAAGTTTATGACGTCACTACTATTGAAACTGAAGACGCTGAGAAATATTGCATTCGCACTAGTTGACTCTGATACTCCCAAACTTGAATTTTGCCCAAAAAATATGTTGAAATACAAGCTTTCAAAAATATGGAAGGGTGATTAAAAACGTATAGATCATATTTTAATTTTTATTATTCAATAGATTTCAAATACATTATTACAGCATAGCTTTAGAATATCAGAATATAATTGGCAAATTATGTAAAAATAAATTTTGAATTTAGAGAGTTCAATGTGCATCAAGTAAAGAGGATTGTAGCGTAGTGGTGATGTTACAGTAACAACTATATTTAGAGATCTCCGTAATTACGAAGAGGAATTGATAAATTCTTTCTTTTACGCGTTTTAGAAGTATCGTGAGTATTTAGAAATAGCAACAGCAAAAAAAGAAAAAAAATTAACTTCATGTTGACAGCGCAATTGTCAGAGATTCACAAGTTAAATAGCGTATATGTCCGTTAATAAGAGTAGGCAATGAAAAAGACTTTCTAAAAATCATCCTTAGAACGAAATGGTAGGTAGGGCTGACAACATAAGTGTACAAAAACGGACGCGCTCAATACCGGTTAATTCATATTAGTGTATAATTAAATAATGTACCGGGTTAATACAAGTAAGTACCCAGGAAATGCCGGGTAACCAGCCATTAAATAAATTCTCCCGGTTTTTAAGATTTTCCCCCGATTCTATTAACCTCCTTTTAGTTTAATAAGGTCGATAGTGCAACCAGTCATTATGTTGTAATCAACCCTTCGAGAACCGTCTTTTAAAATATTTCCGTCAAGTAATAGTACCTGACTGTGTACAGGAATCCCTGATTCTTTATATATCATGTGCTTTAGTTCTGTGATTGTATCAAATTGACCCAAACTCAGTAATACGTCGTCAGAGACTCTGACGTTTACAAAACCTCCGCCTCTGACGCGTATAGTCATATGTAATAATGATTCCTTGGTGATATTGTAATTGCGCAAATAATGCCCATCTTGAAGCTGTTTCCCAGCAAACAGTAACCTTATGCTATCATATGGAATGCCTTCGGTGAATTCTATCAACTGCTTGAGATCCTCCACTTTGTCATTCTCGTCGCACTCTACCGTCAATCCCTTGCCCCCATAATCCTTAATGAAAATCTGCATGGGATCTTTCTTTTTGCTAACAAAATACAGCACTGAACCATCGACGACGTTGCAACTTTCGAGGAGAAACTGGTTCTGCAAAGGACGGCCACAAAATATTAACCTTTGCAAGTGTACGGGGATTCCCTCCATTTCTTCGATCTTCAATTTCACTTCTATCACTCGGTCTGAAGGGGAAGACTCAATCACTAACGTTTTATCCGATTCCATTGTCTTCACTATCAATGACAATTTGTCAGGTGACTTCTGAGATTTTTCGTCTGAAAATGAAAATTTACTTTGTTTTAATGGTGATATTGGGTAACTAAAGCTTACTTATATCTTAAGATACATAAATATTTACGGCATCATTAACATAATTATCGGTTAAAATATTACATTTAATTGCTTACGAAGTAACAACCCGCGTGTACTAAAATGATACCCTGTCGTTTTAAAAGCACATTTGAAATTTTTAGTTACTCTATTGGATTGTCAATACACGCTCTTTATCCCTCCTGTAGACGCCCTTCTCTTATTGCAAAACAAACACACCGTAGCCAAATACTAGTTGGGTGATATATAGATATTCAGTCTAAGATATACGAAAAAGTCTAAATCTTAAACGAAGAAATTATTATGCACAACTTTCAAAAAGAGATGTCTGTACAGCTAGTACGGAAATACCAAAACAGCCCAACAGATTTCTTCCAAAGTAAATTTTGCAGTCTAATGCTGTCATCTTCAACAATGCAAAAGATAGTTTTTAATAGTGTTCTTTAAGTTTAAGATTTATATTTGTAACGTTAAAACATATCTACTCGGAATTTGGCAGTACGAAATTAAATGCAATCTACGTGAGGGTTGCAGACAGGAGTAATAAAAGTGAGACACAACGGCGCTACTGGGGTTTTTCCCACGTCCCGTGAAATTTTGGTGTTTTTCTCCAAGATCGTCGGTGAGGGGAGCAAACCTCCTCCCAGAGAGGACAAACAATAATTTTGATTGGACAATATCGAGTCCCGCGCACAAAGGCAATACGATATAGGACACTGGGAAAAAATTATAAAAACCAAAGCAGTAACGAACATTGGAGAATAAGGAGATGAGGAGTTGGACTTGGAGGTGTTTGTACTTTGAACATTAAGGAGATGATGATTTGATAATTAAGGACGTGGAGGTCATTATTAGCGTTTAAGATCAGACAGTTAAAGATTGGAAATCGTCCTGACCACGGACATTAACAACGGCAGTAAGGCGTGATCCAGTCCGGAGCGACGAGGAATCGGCAGCTGGAAGTTCCAGGTAAAAACGACCTTTAACCTATTTCCTGGTACTGCCAGTTTCAAGTAGGTTTATTGTTAGTTATTCTCTCTATGAGAAAGCCCATTTAAACGACCCTTAGTATAGAGCTCTTGGATTTAGTTGTAAGAAATTTACATTGTATAATTATTGTAAATATAGTGTTTTTCATTAAAAATAATTGCCGGCTTATAACTTTAAATCGAACAAATTGTAATATATATCTAAAACTGTTAAATATTGGGAGAATGTAATTATATTCTTACTATAATATTTCATTATAAGATACCGTAAGAAATTAGCACCCTATATTCATTTCATATTCAACTAAGTAAAACTATCACAATAAACAAGTGGTTTAGTAATGACGATCTTTTGACTTAATACCATTCTTAAAATCAACAAATAATTCCGATTAGAAATTATTAGGAATAGATTTTATATATAAATTATGAAATGTTTTGAGGAGTGGTTTCGATTTGAATATTCGTTGATAAAACACAACCGCTTACTCGAAAATATTTGTTAAAGTGTGCAGCGTTTGGGAAGAACAGTAATATTACGGTAATAAACCATCGTTTCGGAACTTGTACTTTTTAAATAATAATTATTAATACATTAAACATCATCTTTGTCCAAACAATAAAGAGAACATTGAATTAAAATAGATTTAAATAACGTGGGATTTAAGTGAGTTTTTTACTAGGTTTGTTAATCGAATTTCTTTAGCTCTTACAGATACATCCGCAATAAGCGAAAATATATCAAAACCCGACTAAACATGGATAATTATAATTCTATTTATGCTTTTCTACTTACAATTTTAAGAAAAATTATCAATTATCTACTGAAGATAAAACGATTCAATTCTTCTACTTACACTAAAATGTCGTAATGATTATCACATTTAATGAAGTCGATTAAATAAAAAAAGTTTTCTGGCTCAATAATTTCAAATTATAGTTTTAAAAATTAAATAACCATTAAAAATTAAAAATTTCAATTTAACTACATCACATACAAATTGTTCTTCGCAACTATCAGATTCAATTACATCGGTTTAATAACAATAATTTAAGTTGGTTGTAAGTATATTTTAAAATATATAATTTTAAAAGATCAGGGTGGAGAAATCTCTACCGGTCCTGTTAAAATCCCTAAACTTCTATTTTTGGAACAATCCCATTTCACACGAAATTAGATGCTTACAACTTTCGGAGGTTATTGGTCAATTTTTTAAATATTTACATTAACTTATACCTCCACGACGCTAATCCGCGCATGACGTGATGTAAGGCCTGGAGCTTTCGATAAACTTTCATAGGACAATTGCGGTGGAATAAGCTTTTCCGACATAGCTCCTGGGATGATTGTGGTGGAGAATTGTAAATTAAAAAGTATGCCAGGCAAATTGGAAGTGTTATGAGTTGTATGATAATATTACTGGCGTGTAAATGTTGTAACTTGGTCTAGTTCGCTTAATTACTGCTGGCGCACCTTAACCATTTTTATTTGTCATTGAATTTACTCCACAGTAATCTCTTCGTGAACATGTTATTTAACTGAGATCGAGACTGTCATATTTTTGGATCATGAAAGCCTTGATGTGCACACAACACCTATGCTGCCGATTGTGATTTAACTGACGGTGCCTTAACCTAGTCACGAAATCTTCTCTTACTTTAATTAAGGTACTTTCAGAGAGTATAAAATCCCGGTGCTTGAACATCCTCATTTTTTTAAAAAAGGGACATGTACTCCGAACCATGTATTATATGATTTACGCGCAGATTAAGGATTTCGACCGTAAATAATACAAAAAACTGTATAGAAGTAGAATTTTATTGAAAAGGATAGGTTCAGTTAACTTGCACTCCATGTTGATTAACGTCTCACAACAACAGCCAGACCAACCAAACCACGACAGTGTGCAGGCTGACGGAAACGATGGACAACGAACAGAATGGTTACTGTGCTTAACGCGTGTGTCGTAAGTTATAAACGACGTGTATCGGAATATATGATGCAACAAAAAAAAGTGATCCCCTCTACGTGGCCTATCATCACTATTAGTTTGTTGGTAAGGTCATGTTACACCCTGTATATACAGAATCGTCATGTGTGATTACTAATATTCTATGACTGTAAATAGACAGCATGAGTTATTCAACTACCTGCGTTTATATTCTGACTTATTATTAGTTCAAAATTTTTTATGGCATAACTCCAACGGTTTTTGATCAACCTCAGTTATTAATTTAAAATTCCAATACTAAGTCCTCTACTAATACCATACTAGTCGACTTTCCTTCAGGAACGAGATTTCTGCTTCCATTTTACAGAGCTTCAGGCTCAGGCTCAGGCTCACCAACGATTTACTGGATCCCAGTCTTCACGATCTAATTTTAGTACTTGGTTGAAAATAGTAGACTGCGTGAGCTTGGGTTTAAAATGTATATAATGGATGGAAAAAGCTCGTACCTGGCGAAGAAACGACTAGGATAGCTTAGATGGGACAGCGTTCACACACTAATTGGAGGTCCCGGATTCGGTTCCTGGTCCGGTCGGGAATTTTACATTCATATATTTCGTATCTGAGATTCATTCAAAGCATCTGTACTGTTCTTAAATCAATCATAGCTCGCGGTGTGGCGTATTCCATTTGTGTTCGGGTAGGGAAGTGGTGATAAACAGAATTATACTATGAGAATGATAACTGCACAGAAATTTGAGAGTTATTTACCAGTTAAATGAAGAGTGTTGTCTTGAGATGCAGGCTCGCCTTCATCCTATAAAAAGATAATAAACTAAAATTAATAGACTAAATATTCGATCGAAGATCTCATTAGTTAAAGTTTAATAATCACTACTTGCAAAATGGCTTAATAAATTCTGTGTTTGTGTGGTGTTGAGATCGCATAACGAATCCATTGAACTGTTATAAGCAGGTCTTTGGGGCAGAGCTCGAGTAGGACCAAGTGGAGGAACGGAGTCGGGGCATAGTAATGTTTAGTGCTTCAATATATATTTAACTTAAATCTAGATTCTTCAATATACGGGGATAATTTTTTTATAGCAGCAATGTGCTTTATTGACATGAAAAATAAAACGAGAATACAGAAATAGAAATGTTTGGTATTGCCGATTATGATGGAAACCATAAGTAACTCGTTATATATGAAAAATTAATTTAATGATACTTTTAACCAATTTAAAATAGATGTAGAAACGTAATAAGTATTTGTGTTGATAATACAACGAATGTATGTATTGTGAATAAACTCAGGGATAATAAAAATATTTCCCAGAATAAAAAATGTGCGATCTTGTGCGCAATATATAAAGCTTATAAGGGAGAACCGGCCTGGAAGGAAATAACAAACCATCTTACGACGCCGAATTATATTTCTAAAAATGATCATACGTTCAAAATTAAAGAAAAATGGCAACGCACTGACGTAGTAAAATTTTCATATGGTAATAGATCTATACGCGATTGTAATTCCTTGCCTGCATAAATACATACGACTTTTCCGGGTAGCGTAAATCAGTTTATAAATAGACTAAGAAAACTAAAGTGAGCAGTTTTCAATTTTTTAATTTATAATCTGTGAAGTGCTTATAGTAAAGTGCGGTGAAGTGATTTCTGTGTGACTCCTGACTTCTCTTTTATTTTTCAGATCAAACCTACACTTCAAAATTGTTTCTTAGTGTGATTTGTATTTTCTTTTTGTAATTGTATTTGTGTTTTCTTTGTATATAGCAGCCACCAGGCAAATGCCCTAACTATGTAATAATAATTATTATTATAAAAAACCGAAGACATGAATACAGAAATTTCGCAACAGTGGATTAAAAATATTTCCCTAATATTTTCAGACTGGACTAATGATAACACAAATTTTAACTAATGCGGTGTGTGATTCACGCTCTTCATGTGGCCATTTGGGATGAATTAAAGTCTGAAATATAATAAAAATAATAGAGGAATTTCTATTGGTTGTGATAAAATTATAAATGACAACATTTAGTAATATTCTGCAGTAGGTATAGGGATAAACTCAATCTCTAGATACAGTAACGGTATTGGACCATGCTTGATCGTCTAAAGGCTGCCGCAACAAACGGCGAGGAACGAAGCAAAGCACGAATGAGATCAACCATTTTCCCGGTTAAGGCAAAGAAGCACGATTTTCTGTCTTTCGTTTTATTTATTAAAACAACGTTAATATATATACATATTGTAAATTTTTCTAATTTAAATTGTAAAATTTCAATTATTTAATTGTAAAATGAGAGTGATGCCACTTTTGATAAAAGTAAATAAAATGAAATAAATTAAAGACCAGTTTTACAATTTTTTATTTAGTTTAAACGGCGTTTCGTCGTTATATTTTAGACTTCTTCAGGTGGCATATTTTGATGAACGAAAAAGATGCCAAATTTGAAAAATCCAGCTTTGTTTGCCTACAAAAGCAGGTTCAACGAAATATAACGTATTCTACTGTCTACATTTCGGTTGAAGCTGCCATTGTAGGCAGTCATGGTTGGACTTTCTCACATTTGTTTTTTTCTTCTTTCATTAAAGTTTATCACCTGAAAAGTCTCAAATGTGGTGGTGAAACATCGTTTAAGCTATATAAGCTGTGTCTGTAAAAACTGGTTGTTAAATTATTTCATTACATTACCTTTGAAAAACAGACGTTAATCGATTTACAATTAATAAATGAATTAGTTTAAACAAAGAAGATTATCACATGTACCTATATATCGAAGGGACAATTAGTGTGATACCTAAAACAGCCTGAAGTCGAGTTGGAGCAAATACAAAGTGATCCTAGAGTCGCCCAATTTTTTTCTTCTGCAGCTGATCCGATTTCACGGAAACAATATATTAATCAGGTTATTATCAAATTATTAGGCACTTCTACATCTAGATATTTCACACGAACTGTTCTACAAGTGCATATCAACGACTGGTGAAATAATATACACCAGATTCAATCACTAAATAGAAAAAATAATAATAACGGCTAAGGAAGTTATTTATTTAATTAAAATACTAATATCCTCACCATTAAAAAGCACAGCACAACCTCACTACAGACAAAAAAATTGATAAATTTTGCATAAGGGAATAATTATGCTTGCTGTCTGTATAATTAAATTATAAGACTGTAATAGTAGGAAGAAGTCACTAAAGGTTGTATAAATGAAAATGATAAAATCGAAGACAACTTAACAAATGCTACGAAATATGCGATATTTTCCATCTGATATATCTGGAATTCCATCGTGTGATACAAGTAATAAACACACATATAGAAAAGCTAAGAACATTCCACAGCAGATTACCTCGATTTTAATCAAAATCATTTTACAGAAATTGAAACCAGGTATTGCTATATAAAACATAAGTATTGTCTTTCCAAATGCTAGACGGACCTTTGAAATAATAGAACGTTAAAATTAAAAGGAACCTTTGGCATCAAAGCCCTTAAATAATGAGTCGGAACTAACTAGAAGAACGGTTATAAAAGTGGAGGATTAATGTAAATTAAAAACATGATTTAAACACATGTATCACTTTAGTTCCGAAAGGATTTAGAGTTCTAAATAAAGAAGAAATATCGCAAACTATCAGCGCCAAATACCCGGAAATGCACTTTGGTAAATCAGTACTATAAACTATACTTAAAAAAATAAACCAAAAAAAAGGAAACCATATTGACTATTATGAAGTAGTTCATTTGAGTCATTTGTTCTCACGCAATCGATTTTTTTTAATGTTAAGGCGGATGTTGAAGACTTGGGGGGACAAAATTTAAAGGTCGGAGTTTGATAGGGCGCTGGCAGACCAGCGGTGATGATAAGAAGAAGAAGCAGTATCATGGCTCTGCAGGATAGTTTACGAAATCTAAGAAACAGGAAGAATACCGGAAGTAAAAACATAATTATACCCATATCAAAGAGGACTGGGGTTGATAGATGCGAACAGCACAGGCCTATTAGTTTAGTATATCATGCGTGCAAAACACTAACTAAAATAATATATAGGAGTTAGGAGAAGATCAATTTAGTTTTAGGACGAACGTAGGGACAAGAGAAGCAATATTGACTTTGCGTCTAATTTTAGAAGACAGGATAAGAAAAAAACCGGCCAACGTTCATGGCAATTGTAGATTTAGAAAAGGCATTTCGTAATGTGAACTGGAACAGTCTATTAAGGATTTTGAAGAGCACACGAATAAAATATCAAGAAAGCAAGCTTATACATAACCTCTACAGAAGGCAGTCAGCAGTAATTATAACTGAAGATCAAGAAAAGAAAGCATAAATCAAGAAAGGAGTTAGACAAGGATGCAGTCTGTCGCCCATGGTGATGAATGTTTAAACAGAATATGGAAAAGGAATCATACTGTAAGGAGAAGAAATAAAAGCCCTACGCTTTGCGATGATAACGTAATATTAGGGGAGTCAAAAGAAGACTTGGGAAGCATAATAACTGGCATGAACGTGGTCCAGAAGAAAGAGTTCAATATGAGGACAAGTAGAGAGAAAACCAAGGTAATGGAGTATAGAATGGGAAACAGTGCAGTAACAAAGGGTGTTACATTGAGAAGGGATATTTTGCTGGAAGTTAAGAAATAGTTGGGAAGCATAATAACTAGAAACAGTAGAAGTACAGTAGACATAAAGAGTAGAATAGCACAGAGAAGGAAAGCTTTCGAAAAAAATAGGTATTTATTTACAGGTAATATGTCTGAATATTTGGAAATCGTTGCTAAAAATGTTCATATGGAGTGTGGCGTTATATGGCAGAAAGGAAAGAATAGAAGTCTATGAAATGTGGTTCTATAGGAGAATGCTGAAAATCAGATGGGTGGATATAATCACTAACGAGGAAGTTCTAAGTGAAAATAATGGAGGACGTTGACCAAGAGAAGGAATAGATTAATAGGGCACGTTTTAAGACTTGAGGGTCTTTTAAATTATCATTAGAGGGATGCCGATGATGGAATATGTTAAACAGATTAGGGAGGATGTGGGATGTGCTAGTTATGCGGAAATGAAAAGGCTTGCGAAAGATAGGTTAGCACGGGGGTTCGCATCAGACCAGTCGTGGAACTGAATACCACAGCAACAACAACAAGCCAAGTTGCTTTAGAGGAAGTAAATAATAACTGATATCGATCTGAATTCGGAATGTGGCACATAAGATGACAGACCTCAGTCGACCCGGTAGGCCGAGGCCCTAAATGGGATGTAGAACCAAGGAAGAAGAAATAGTAACTAAGAAAGTAATTAATTTAATGGTAACATTTTCTGTAAATGGCACGATAAATTTTTGATCTTTCTTGAAGTATATATGGAAAGCTTTAATCTGTAAATAAGGTATATTTTACATTAGTTTCGAACACTTCTCTTTTTTCGTCGTGTGATGTTAAATTCACTTCTGGTGCGGTTCTGTCATCCACGACACGACGAACTCGTTGATTCTCCCACATCTTGCTCAAAATCAGGATCACCTGGAACACACGCACCTCAGATTTAATTGCTTGGAGGCAAGTGAGTGCTGTAGCTAGTCGTTGGCAACACTGCTTACCGAAAACACGGCCGACGCCAGAAGAAGTTCCAGGAGAATATCGTACAGGGAATACATCTTTAACATCTGGTGGAAAAACAGGAGGAACCAGGTTAAAATGACTGAAGATAATTATTAACAACGTCAACATTTTCCTATCAAGAAACAGTAATTTTGTGGATCTCTGCCGAGTATTTTTCTGGTTTGGCACGTTACAAATGATTTACTCTGTTGTTTTCGTCGAGCGGCGACGACAGGGACAGTCATCGAAATGTCACATTGAGTATCCCACTTAGTTAGAAACAAAATGAAGACAATTCAGCAAAATTGAACAAAGAAAGCTTGTATTCGACGCCCTAGCAAAGAATAAAAAGCTAATCTGATAAAAGAATCCTTTTTTTACTCAAGCACTCTTAAAAAGAGTTTCGTCTACAATTTTCATAAACTTCGCTGAAACTAGCTCACAATAAGTCTTCCTCTACTAATAACACTGTTTTCTGTTGGAAATGATACAGAATTCCTAACAAGATTCCATAGTAATCTTTTGTAATGTATTATCTTATCTTACCAATACGACAAATAATTCTTAGAAAAATTGTAAAAAAAAATCACCTGATACTGCTACGGGAGAATAATTTAATAAAATGCAGAATCTAAAACGTAAAACTAAAGAACTGTTTAAAACCAATGAAACACAGATAGCCTGGAAGTCGAAGCAGAAATAAATCGTCGCTGTTTCTGTCAGAAACTACGAATTGTGTGGAATTCATCTAAATGACGGACAGTGTAACTGAATGAAGCGTTATTTTAATCAAACTACCGGTAATGTGTCACAATACCAAAAATATGGAAATAATCAGTAAATAAACGGCCAAATAAGTCAACAAATAAATTTAATTGGTATAAATACGTTTTATCCATTATTTTGAACTTCTTCAGGTAAATATACACAAAATAATTCATGTTGTTGTATTCAATCCTCCATGCTATACTACATTGCGAAAGCCTTTTCATTTCCGCATAACTAACATAAATCTGTTTATAAAAGAATGCTGAAAATCAGATAGATAAATATAGAGAAGTTCTAAGTAGAATAGGGAAAGAGCGAACAATATGGAGGACGTTGACCAAGAGAAGGGATAGATTGATAGGCCACGTTTTGAGACGTGAGGATCTTGTAAAATTAGCTTTTACTGGTAAATGTGTGGGGTAAGAACAGAAGAGGTAGGCCAACGATGTAATACGCTAAGCAGATGAGGGTGCATTTGGGATGATGTAGTTATGTAGGAATGAAGAAGCTTGCGCAGGATAGTTAGCATGGCGGGTTACATCAGACCAGTCTAAGGGCTGCATACCGCAATAACAACATTTTCTGTATAGTTACCTGAAGTCGTTCACAAAGTTGGATGAAACGTTATAGTTATATTAATTTAATACTAATGCAATTTATTTGCGGACTTATTTGACCGAATTTTCATTTATTATTATGAAACATAATGACAGAAAAATGGTGTATAAAAAATTTGAAACTTTTACTTTGAACGAAAGAAATGGAATTTACTGGTGAAACAATTCCAAGTAAAGCGACAGAAACTTTTAAAAAACAATGATAATTTTGCATACCAATCGACATAGATGTTCCAAAAATAAATTTCTCTGGTTACACTATCTGTTTTATACAGAATCAAATCGTTCCCGTATAGGATACACACAACTTTCATAATCAACAGGGACCACCAGGTGTAACATTACATTATCAATATTTCTCCTTTCTAGCGTATTCACCAAAGAGCATTATATCTACTCCTATCTTGTACTTGAAGATAGCAGTTGATATTGCCCCGTATTATCTTTCGTCAAAAGACTCCTCTAAGGTTTTCTGGGTTCCACAATAAATTTACCTGTTAGGTGATCAAAAATTTACGAAACAACCAAATACTTACATAATTTCTAAGGACCTTCGGCAAATTTCTACTGACAAACACTTAGTCTCTAGTTGGCGCCATTCTTGAAAATGAAGTACCACGTAAAAGGAAAAGAAAATTGGAAGAATCGTACGATGGCTGAAGGAAGTAATTATTTTTTATTGTTAAATATATTTGAATTACGTAAGTAAAAATGATACACGATAATTAATGAAGTAATATTAATTTAAACGAAACACAAGTTAATCATTTAATACTTACAAATGTTCATTAATTTGTGTACACATTCAGTACACGCCATCACATAGCTGTCTCAATTATGGTGAAATGAAGATACTGATCTATTTGAAATTCTTTTCTTTTCGTTTTCCTCAAAGTATTAGTTTGATAACTTGAACCAAACATGACACTATATAGAAACTGTATATATTTTTCAACACAATACCTTCATTTGCGTCTCAATGAATCCCTGAGATCTGGACTGCAGAAATCTATGGTAGTAGAGGCTTCTAGGACAGGATAGTTGTTGGATTCGTCTCCAGAAGAGATCCCAACAGAAAACCTGTCTCTTGAGGTCCCGTGATTACGAACCACTGATGAAGGAATCCGATTTCCCGGAAAATGGGGTTCAATTACGGATTGCAGTAGTATTTGTGTGTGACTCGGAATTTGTAAATACACCATTGTGTCCTTTCTATAAACGGGAACTCACTCGACATTTTCGCTTCAGAATGGAACTAGAGGAGTGTAACCTTTCCTTTACGTGACAAACCCATTTGGAGACTGCCAGGAGGAGAACTAGGCCATTCCGAATACAGAAAACGTACCCACAATGATCAAGATCTCCATGCTAACATCTACCGCATCACCCCGCCCAGAAAATGGCATTTTATCTACATTAATACTCCGACGAATGACGGCATGACGGATTAGAAGAATCTAAATTTATACATAGGGCTACGGAAATATCGGGCACGGCCAGCCTACCTCCGGAAATTGAACAACTGAAAAGTACATTCCTCAAGAATGGATATTCATGTGTACAAATACAGAAAGCCTTCTCCTCAAAAAGCACGGCCTTCAACAATGGCACTGGACGAATGAGCATAATTCTTATGAAAGAATATATTAGAACAATTTTTAAGGCGCTGACTGAATATACTTTTTAAGACCCCATTAAAGACAATCCCGGTCTAATAATTCCAGGAGTATACATTCCAGGTTTTTGTGGGTTTAAATATACAGAGCAGACAGTGCGCACGGTTTTAAGATCGAATAGCAGAGCTTAAAAGGTGCATTGGTTGCCCACACAAGAGCAGATTTCATCGGCAGATCTGATCGGCCGTCCAATCGCCGGATTGGAGCGCAGATAATTGTCTGAACGATCAAATCTGTGGTGCGTTTACACGTACAGATCAGATCTGAACAATTGACGGTCGTCAAGCGCTGAAATACAGATTTATCTGCGTATTACAAAGATTTCGTGTCAAATTTGTTACATCTACGCTAACCCTTCTTTTGAATTTAAGCATATTAGAAGTTTTATAACGTCAGTTGTTGGTTGTAGTGGTGAACAAGAAGCCAGAACAGGTTATTACAATTACAAAATATATAATATAGCTTGATGTCAACAACGAAATATAAAGTGTTATTATTTAAACTATTCCACTGAATCATTAAAAAAATTAGTTTCTTAATGTTATTAATTTTGTTGGTAATTTCTGATTACTATAATAATAAAGTAGTCCTTTAACTTGTTAATTTCGTAATTAGAGATAATTAGCTAAGGTAGTAAACAGATATCCCCTCGCAGAGGAAAAATGTATTGCACAGATCTCGAATGTAAGATAATTGTCGGCAGACCTACACTAACGTGTAAACGACCTTCCCAGATATCTGCCGATGAAATCTGCTCGTGTGTGTGCACCCAATAGGCTCAAAAATCTGGCCAAATTCGCAATAGCGAAGCATGTTTTTAGTCTCGGCCACAATATTGAGTTTAGAAAAACCAAGATCTTGAATCAAAATTTCTCGGAGAGTATGTTATTAGAAGCAATGAAATAAAAACTATTAATGACCTGATAAAAAGGGATTAAGACTTCATGATAAGTGCTGCGTGGAACCGTGTTCTAGTTCGTATTACTGATCTAAGGCAATGAATCTCAAGGAAATAGGGAAGTCATGTGATAAGTCACGTTAAATCATTCCACTCCACCTGACAAACAAGGTGAGGAGAGAAGCCTACAGCCTCCTATAAATAGGAGACTAAATAATCGGATCGCTTCGCCACAAGATTATGACAGAGCGAATCATCGGAACGCCGTTCTACGTGAATTCTACGCGGTTAGAAGCTAGAGAATGGATACAACTGTCTAACAAAATCTTCATTGAATAAAGAATTCTCGGGTTTTCGCCCGGCTCAAGTTGCGATCAAAGCGCCGGGAAAACCTTCGTTATTTAATAAAATCTTCATTGTTTTATAGATGTTATTGTGTAAAATCGTTTGTAAATACTTAAAATTAACTTTCAAACAGCACACTTTATTTATAATAAAAAACATTCAATCACGACAGTAACTTGACGTAAAGCAAAAACATGGTTGTATTAAAGGTCTTACGTCTAGACAAAGTTCGACTGTCAAACATTTTGATATCAGTCTGTAAACAGCATGACAGTGTGTTGAAAATTCAGGGATACAATTCACACACTTATTGTTTAGTATTTTATACCGGTATTAATTAACAATGATAACTGCAGCTACGTGTAGCCACCAGCTTCCCTGACTGCTGTCTGAATCGCCGGAATCCTGGCCAGAGCCAGAGGCGACTTTCCGTAGTCGTCTCTGGCATTGACGACGGCGCCTCTCTGCAACAGGAATTTGACGGCATCTACACGTGATTTCCTGCATGCGCCGTGCAGTGCTGTGCTGCCGTAGGAGTTCCTGTGGTTCACATTGGCACCCGCCGTCATCAGCCGATTCATTGCTTCGATACAACCACTTTCCGCCGCGTCTTGCAGCGCCGTATTGCCTTCTGCAACTTCCTCTAAATTGACATCCAATTCCGCCTCGTTGAGGACGAATTCTAGCGCCTCCATGTGGCCCTCAGATGCGGCGCAGTGGAGCGGGGTCGTGATTCCCACTAGCATCGGTGCCCTCCTCTCGTGGAACAGCCGCAACAGATGCGTGTGTCCATAGAAAGCAGCCTCAGACACGGCGTGGCGCCCACTGTGGTTGACCGCCGTGACACTGGCCTCCAAGTCCAGCAAATATTGTACCAGACCAACGTTGCCCGATTTCACGGCGAGATGTAACGCTGTATTCCCGTCTTCCTGGAGTACGTTCCTCAGCAGCTCCGGCCTTTTCTGCAGAACAACCTCCGCCAATCGTACCCGTCCTTCGCTACAGGATTTCGCCAAGACTCTATAAGCACACTCATCATCGTCTAAAACTGTCACTTTACTCCCGGAGGCACCTTTCTCAAGTATAAATTCAGAGAATTTCCAGTTTGATGTCATAATTGCGTACTGCAGAGGAGTCCATCCCAAAACGCCATCGGTGTCGTCCACAAGCGCTCCATATTCCAAAAGTAGATTCCATAGCACTGTGTCTCCCTTAGGAGCCGTCGCTGCTACATGGAGGACATTGCGTTTCCCTCCGTCCCTGGAGTGAAGAGCGAAACCTCTCCCTTTATCCTTCAATATATCAGAGGCGGCATCCGACTTTCCTCGAGCTACAGCTTTGTGAAGTTCGTGGTCCTGGACTAGGAAACTCTCGAAAGACTCGCGTACGAATTCGAAGTTTGCCCGAAACAGTAACTTTCTACACAGCTCAGACACACCCTTTTCTGACCAATGGCGACTCAACCACATGCCCAGGAAGAACTCATCGAAACTTCTGTGTACAAACTCAACTTTCTCTCCTGAACGCATCACTAGATCGGACTTACTGTCTTTCAAGTTATTAATAGTTTCTGACATGTTGATTTTTAAAGTTAACAGATCTCCGCTGTCTACCAGATTATTGACTGCAAGGCTCATAAATTTCTCATTCTGCGATTGTTTCTGGTTGGAGAAATTCTCCTGGTATCCCAGTTGAGTTGTTTTGAGATTAAGCTTCTCTGTGAGGAATTTCTCTACCTCCTTCTCGACGAAGATTCGGAACAGCTCTGTCCGTAAAAACGAATCGACAATTCCTTCTTCGGCTGCCATGCGAGCCAGTAACGGCACTTGCATGCATGTCCCTGCCAAACTCACCATTTTGGCAATGTCCGAGGTGCTTCTATAAAAACCTTTGTGAGCGCAGTACTCTTGGAGAAAACGGGTTAACTGAGCTGGACTGAATCCTGGAAGATTGAAAGCCAGAACGTTGAGAGTATCCTCGACTTCCTGACAGGTGACTGGTCTTGTAGTAATCAGTAGCTTCTGGTACGGCACTTTTGAGTCAATGGCACGTAATAATTCAACGCATGTCTCTTCGAACTCCGGACAACCCTCGTCTACTGCATCAATGAACAGAGTGACGTTTCCTTTCTCGTTGAGGGCATGCAGGACCAAAGTCTCCTCCAAGGTACAGCGGTCACCTTGTTGATCAAGGTACATCGTGGCCAGGATTGTTGTGATCTTACTATCATCGAAACCTTCCCTGAAACACAAGAGAAAATAAATAAGGTTATTAAAAGTAAAACACGAAAGAATGCCTTTTCAAGTCATTCTTGGGTGATGAGGTTTTAAGAAGATAACTTAAAATCCGTTCGCATGGGAAGATTTTAATCTGAAAGTTCCATGTAATAAACATTACATGACTCCTTCCTTGCTGAGAAAATTTGGAGGAGTAACATGCAATAAGAGCAACTGACTTTAATAAGAAATAAGAAAATACTTTGTTCAAGAGAAATTATCAGATGATTACGGATAGAACAAACTACTACATTAAATTAATAATCGGTAAGGTAATAAATTCTTGACTTATATTTTCAATTTTGCATGCTTTAACTGTACGGGTTTCTCTTATGTTATATGAAATATTACTGAAATATCACTAACTTTTTAATTGTTAATCTAACAGACTAAATCACTTGGCTACCTTGCTCTACCTTTTCAATTTCCTTCCTATACTATTAAAGGGGAGTTGCCTGTTTCAGGATCACCCTCATGTAGCCTGTTAACCCCAAAAAACATTACTGAAATAAGTTCATGATTTAGGTAAGTAAGGTTCCAAATCAAGAACTACAGATGCTGGGTGTTATATTCAGCAGGAACAATTATGCATAGAAAAGTATTTACTCGAAATTTATAAACTCGTTACCTAAGAAGTAAGTGTACTACTAAGTATTTCAATCAATATATATAGCGTACTGTTTCTTCGTTTAAGATAAAAAATTGATTAAAATACACTAAACAATACTATAATACGTCGGTTGGTCAAATTCCTATAATATAGCAAAATGGACAACCTTCTGGTTCCTTTAAATTTATAAACCATACAGATGTGAAATATCTCACGCAGCCAAAATATCACACTTTACTGAACAGTAGGAATCCGTAATTTTGGATTTCAATTGTATTTTTGGTATTATTTATGAGACGTTCCTTCTTATTACGAAGTACTAATTATTTTTGAATAAATATTTATCCAAAAAATCATTATTATTTATTGAATTTGTAATAGAAAGTCATATAAAATAGAATAGACTGAAATGATTTAGAGGTGGTTAATTAATTACTATACTAAAAAAATATATTTATTAATAAGTAATAAGACGGCCAAAAAGCCAGCGTATAAATTTATCACTATTTATTCAAAAGCGACGTTTCGTCTCCATTTTGAGAATTCCTCAGGCGTAAAATTTAGAAATACATCGTATTTACTCATTGACTCCCTTAGCCGAAAAGATTATTGAATTTAAATGTTAAGAATTTAGTGTCGCGCATGGACCATCGCCAGCGACGGTTGCGGCCGAAGGCTGAGGGAGTCAAGGAGTAATATGATGTATTGCTAAATTTTACGCCTGAGGAAGTCTGAAAATGAAGACGTAGCGTCGTTTTTGAATAAATAGTGGTAAATTTATATGCTGAATTTTTGGCCGCTTTTTTATTTATGGTAAATTTAAAAGTCAGAAAATTATGTTGTAAATATATTTATTATAAAACTGCGCCACTCCCCAGACCCGTCTCTTGGGCTGCTACTGGTAACACTCGTATTACGAGAAAATTATATGTACTCACTTTTTAAGGTCCTTCAAAAAGTCTCTGTGCTCTCTGATGTTCACTCTGATGGTCCACTCGAAAGGTCTTCTCTTGATGGATCGCAAGCACATGTCTGTGACGAAAGACGACTTTCCAATTCCTGGATAGCCGTTGATAATTACTCTTTTGTCTTCTACCTCCCAAATATTCTCAATAATCTCCGTCACATGATCTGACACGTGTTTTCTCACTAAATTTAGTGCCCCTTCACCTACGCAGTCTTCGTATATAAACTCGTCGTTAATCAGGCGTAATTTGTACAGTTTTTCACAGCCTTCTTTAGGCTTCATTCGATGAGTATTAAAGGTTTCCCAGTCCACCAGAGCAATGCCTGCCAAACTTCGTCCGTCTTCGCCTTCTGGAATTGCGTCAAATGCGCACGCTGCTCTCTCTTGCTTAATAATTTGAAAGAAAGATTCGTTCAAACAAGTCTTTCTCGTAAGAAATCTATTCTGGTAGCAGACGACCTTATCTCTCAATGATAACTTGCCCAGAACGATATCTTCAGATCTTTCTGAAAGCAGGAGAATTTGTTCGGGTGAAAAGATGTCGCCTCTGTTACCTATGAGATCACTTACAATCGCCGGGGAATCTTGGAATGTCACAGGAGTATTTAGAATGTAAGCCTGGGTCTCTGTGTCAAGATCTTCCCAGCAGACACCTGTGCTTATTTTTCTCCAAACTGAATTATCTGCGTCTGATGTGCTTACCCAGACTAAGTATTTTTGAGAACTGAGCAACGACAACTTTTTCAGTAATTTTGATTCCAAGCGATCGCTGGAGGAGTCATTCACTACCACCAGAACGTCACAGAAATCCGTATTCCAGAGGGAAAATGCTTGCTCTAAGTCGTCTTCAGTCATTGATTCTGAGGAGAGGACCAGTGACATCTCTAAGGCTTGGAAAAGTTTGAGGCGCGCTATGATTGCCTCTGCTAGACTGTTTACCCGTAGAAACAACGATCTCGAGGATCGTAAGGCG
Organism: Eucriotettix oculatus; assembly: GCA_034510155.1. Lineage (NCBI taxonomy): Eukaryota > Metazoa > Arthropoda > Insecta > Orthoptera > Tetrigidae > Eucriotettix > Eucriotettix oculatus. The sequence continues at coordinate 52,815,344 of CM067376.1, read as the reverse complement.
CTTTGGAGTTCCTGGACTGAGCTCTCTTTGAAAGCCAATCTGTGCTTTTCTGCTAATTTAACGGTTTCTGAGTTCATATTCTCCAGTCTCGCCTCAACAATTGTCCTCCAAATGGGAGAAGTCCTCGTTTGGAACTCGGCTTCGATTCGTTTGTCCCACCACTCTTTTATGAGTCCTGTTAACTGCACACGAATTCTGGATGTGTCTTCCGGACCTGTCTTTAGAATAAGCCTAATTTCTTCTTCAATGAAATCATTTGAGGTTTTATGATCCATTTGTCCGTGGCAAAGGGTAAAATCCTTAAGGAAAGAAGCTGCGGCTTCCTTATTTTCGTGTTGAAATGCATCTTCCACGTCGCTCAATGAAAATTTGTGTGCACGACCACTGGTCAGAAGAAAATAGAATACGTCATCCGTATCATCTCTAGCGCCGACGCCCTCCTTCAGTTCCAAAGGAGCGTTGGTATAGATAAAGTACTTTATCCCAGTCACAGCTTCTTCGTTGATGGAGAAGGAGCGCCATGCCTGATCAATGTCGTTGTGTGACTTCTGGTATTTACTCAGCGAAAAATCATTATTGCTACCTAATAACGTCTTGTACGTTATAGGCATGTTCAATTTGTATTTCGACTGTATTAGTAACAGGCGCAATTGGCTAGTAGAGGAGCGTCGGTAAATGAAAACTGCATCATCGAAGAGACCAGAATTCGCATGGTTGGAGCCCAAGAAGAACGTGGAACAAAGGCGAAGTCCTCGCAAAAACAGGAGAGTACACAATGCAACCTCCAGATCCTGGCCCGCGGTACTGCTGAATGACTTCAGTTTAGGGAACTGAAGCAGTCTGTAACATACGGTTTATGATACTAAATATAATTCTTTGCTACGAATGTAGGATGGAAATATTTGAAATACTATTGATCAGGTTTTCCGTCGTCTTAAGGATAATTTGAAGTGTGGTAAGGTAGTTTGTAGTGCAATTTTATTATTCCAATAGCTTGTAATTACTGCAGTTCTCGGGTTTCCCCCACGTGGTTGTTGAAACGCCGCCGCTTCTTAATCGTAGCTCTACCCAAAGGAAACCCGGGAACTATTTCTGCAGCAACTACACCGGGAAAATCTTCGTTCAGCTTGTATTTACATTTTATTCCACGAAAAAAAAGTTGCACATCTCAAACCTTGCTAACTTCTTTCTTCAAAACCACCAAATGGGAAAATTAAAATTGACGGCACAATCCTTCCCCTCACCAACTCTCAGACGGTACAAAAACTGATCAATAATATTATAGATGTATATTTATCACCAATTTTAAATGCAATATAATTTTTTAAAAGTAGTACAATATTAATAAAATAGTGGTTATAATTGTTATACGTATGAAAATTTCTTGGATTTATAGTTGAATCAGTGGAAAGACATAGAAACTATGAAAATTATTAACATTTTCAAACGACTATTCTATCAAACTGCGCTTCACAACTTCACAACTAATCTGAACGCCAAGACAGCACATATGATTGTAAACAAAAGACAATCGATATCAACAGAAACACTCAGTCCATTTTCTTTTTTTGCGTACCGTGAAGCGATAAATTTGAAATCGATTCAACCTTTCAACTTATTATGCATCCAAATAATGCATTACTGTACTTGGGTTCCTTATCAAAACTTGATCTAGTAATTTTCCTCTACAACGTACAGAAGTCAGTAATATTAATTCTCAAACACTCTACATGCATAATATTAATCTTCGCGCGTGTAATGTAATAATATATACCTTAATAAGTATATATTTATATAATTAAAATACTTTTGATTGGTACCTACGTTTCAGTGAAATGTCGTGTAACAAACACATCTGCTCGGGCTTTTGGCGGTGCGGAATCAAAACAACGGGAGACAGGACTTGAGCCAGGGGTAATAAAACCTAGACTCCGCGTCGTGCCTTGGGAGTTTCCCAATTATCACCATAAATGTTATTGGTGGATATCCCTGCAACTTTTGTGATATAAACTAAAGAAGTGGGGAAGAGACTTTTAAAACAGGGACAGAAAGATTGTATGGGGAGATTTGGACAGATTGTGCGACAGCGGTGATACGAGAGTAGGTGAAATTGTGCGAGAGCGGTGAGATGAGAGTAGGACAGATCGATTTTAGAAAGAGAATCAGATTCTTGGAGAGGAGATGACTTTTGGATAGATTCTTCACGACAGTGGTTCTAATTGTGGAAAGGAAGATTTTGAATTTCTTCCTGAAACAGGTCGGTAGCTGTGATCTAGAGAGAGGACGACCTGGAACCTGCACTAAGCCAACACGGTAATTACCCCTGTGACTCTTTGCTGATTTTGTGTTTCTGCCAGGTTCGTGTAGATTTCGTGTTTAAGATTCTGTTCTATGAGACCCTGAGGTTAGAGATTGAATTGTTTAAGTTTAAGGAATTCATATGTATCATGTTAGTAAATATATATGTAGTTGTAGTTGACGAAAGAAGTGCCATCATAAAAATCAAAATTGTTATTATTAATGTAAATATGTTTTATTGATTAAGTAAATTGTTTTATTAGTTTTATTACGAAATCTTATTATTAATGTGTAAATATTCCACTTAAATAATTAATATCATTAAAGTCGCTTGAAAACTTCTATAAAATTGGTTAATAACGAAAGATTTACTAATTGTGAACCATACGTTCTTAATCATAAACTGGATTTAGATTATGGATACTATTGGGCTAATAACATGAAGGATAATAGTTAACACAAAATAACGAATCTCTGAGTGTTAGAGGGTAGGATAAACTTGTTTGTATAGTAAATAATATTTAACTGAAATGCGGAACTCTTGTATAATATAAAAACATTGAATTATTATCGTTACTTACGAATTTGAAGACGTTTCTGTTACTGTAACATTCTTCTTCTTCCTCTTCTTAACTGCAGCATCCACGAAGTCGTTGCTGTTTCGGAGTAAATCTGCAAGCAACGAAACGATTTCAAAATAATCAAGCACATTTTGCTTGAATGTGTGTGGTAATGAAAATCCACCCCACTGACCGATATCAGGTTAACAAATCAAGCCTAGCTTATCCCGTCATGTAAATGGCAACATTGATAGTGATGACTCCTGCGTATACATAAATAAAGTCTTGGATAAAGTTACTAATGACACAAATGGCAACTATAAGAACTTCACCCAGCTAATTTCCTGGCCGCGGTTAACAGTCAAAATTCGTTACTAATACAGCGGACTTTCAAGTGATGTGTGACACAGAGAGAATAAATTCCTAAAATATCATTTAGATCAAGTGATTTGTATTCAAATTTGTGTTCATGTTTTTCAAAAATGGCACAGCTCAAATATTTAAAAGTAATAGGAAAATACAAAATAAAATGCAGTGAATATTTTAATAGATACTGAGAACCGAAAAATCACATATGAATAGTATATTTTAGCAATACATTCATTTTCCATCGATCCACTAATACAAATATGATAATTCAGACACGGATTTAGAATATCTCGATGTAAAAGCAGAGAATAGGGCTTCAGAAACGATCTGTTTGGTTTAATGAAATTAAGACCAAGTTACTGCACATCATAAAAAAAGAATAATAACATGATATAAAAATGAGTTTTCGTAAATTAAAGTGGAATTTATTCTTTTTCCATAATATTTAGGACATACCCGACATGTATACACTTCAGAACTGTTAAACATTGTTTACGTTTTTATTTCCATTCCAATTAATGATAGGCTACATAGGCAGAGTGCATCAAATAACATTATTCTAGAAGTACTAAGTCGTGAAATGTAATGTATTTTTTTTAATGAACAGTTAAATTAAACGGTCACAAATTAAGAGTAGTAAATTAAAAAATTATAAAAGACCATTAAACTTTATTGTCGTTTTTGTTTTTTACAAAATGTATTATAACTAATTAAGAATGTTAAATAAAATTTTTAAATCCCAACTCAAAATAAAGTAATATACTGAAACTTACATTCAATAATATTTTTATTTTTAAATAATTATTACTCTGTGATGAATTCACATCAATGCCTTTTATTTTAATATAGCAGTTACAGTTAGACTATAAATTGATGTAAATTTAAACATCAGAGAAATTGAAGAAGTTGCTTCATCCATATCAGAAATATATTAGTATTCTCTAGTTCAAATACAATAAAAATGATATTTAACAACTATATATGAGAAAGGGTATATCAAAATATAAAGTAACTAGAGTAAGTAGAGGTTTCTCTATTTTAATTTTTACATTTAATATTATTAAAATGACAAATATCGAGAAGTATGATTTTCGTTGTAACAAATAACTTTTTTACTAATTTAAAATGAAACAGTTGGATCAAATACATTTGCAAGAATGAAAAAATCAATACACGAATGACATTGACGTATTATATATTATCAATAATCAAAATTGATTATCTCCAAAAATACTATACCCAGATCATAAACGAGGTCACCCAATTTTTATCCACAATTTTTCTTAATAATAAATGTTATTTCTACGAATACAATTGTTTTATACATTTTTATAAACTTGAATTTTATTTTTAAAAACTTCTATAAAAAGAATTTGACGTAAAAGCAAGCGTAATAAAAAAATTATTGAAAGTTTAATTATTCCTGTTCTTCCATTATAAACATAAAAATAATTAAGATATTCATTTCTCTTTCTAGTTTCTTTATGAAAAACTTTTATTAAATACTTTAAAAGTGAAATTATTCTTGTTTGTTTTTTTATTCATTTAGACCCAGTAAAATTGATCTATGACTGATTAATATTAAATGGTAGAATATCTTTGTCTCTAATAATAGGAAGTTTTGTGTGGCGAAAATAATCCTTATATGTAATCTCTTTGGTAATAACAATGGCATTTTCTTTTCTAGTAAGTTCTAAAATATCAGTCCTTACCTCCAATAACGATAAAGAATAGTAACTCGACTAGTTGGATGAGGTTAAAAAATAGGAAATTGTTGCAATTCGACATTTACGTAGACTAAACCAGAAGCAAAGTATATTAATTCCAATGAGGTTGCGTAATGAACTCTAAGATAAGTTATAAAATTCTCTCCATAGAAAAATCTAGATGGCATCTTATATAGTGTTGGAAACCTGGAAAGTTCCTTATTAAATTACAATAAATAATTCGCAATGTTTTCAAAGGTTTCTTTTAATTCTTTGTTACAGCCCTCCTAATTTTGCCGGTGCAGTTACTCCCCATTGTTACCATCTACTCTGCGAGAACCATCATCCAAAAATTTACCATTAATTAATTGTTTTTCCTTGTGTACAGGGATCCCTGTTCTTACACATCTAACATTATTGTATCAAATACCGTAAGCTCGCAATAAGTGATCTGCAATCATATTCTGCTGTTTACAACGAAATCTTCCCCTCAGTCGTTTAGAAAGTTTTTACTGTTTTAGTCAATTTCATGCGATCATTTTTAAACGTCATCCTCGTATAATAACATCAATAGTACAATTACAACCAATGCTATAATCAACTCTACGAAAAGCATCCTCCAAAATATTTCCATCAAGTAACAGTTCTTGCCTGTGTACAGGGATCCCCGATTCTTCATATATAGTGTGCTTTAGATCCTTGATTGTATCAAACAACCCTACAATAAGTGATCTGCCGTCACAGATTCTGATGTTTACAGAAAATCCTCCTAAGAGACGTTGTATCACAAATATTGTTGAACCATCCTGGATATAGTAACTGCGCAAATCAAACCTGTCTTCGAGTTGTTTCCCGGCATATAATAACCTAAACTTATCAAAATCAGTGCCAGCAATGATTTCTATCTTCCGCTTGAGATCTTGAACCAAGTCATCCTCGTCGCAGACGATCATAAATTCAGAGCCTGGCAATTGCCGAATAAAAAGTTGCATTGAGGGTTTCTTTTTTTCCACAAAATGCACCACTGAACCATCGACGACGCCGCAGCTTTCGAGGACAAACTCGTTCTGCAAAGGACGACCACAGAATATTAACCTTTGCAAGTTCACGGGGATTCCCTCCATTTCTTGAATCTTCAATTTCACGTCCATCACTTTGTCTGAAGGCGAAGACTGGATCAGTAATGTTTTCTCCGATCCCATAATCTTCACAAGCACTGACAATTTGTCAGATGACTTCTGAAATTTCTCCGCTGAAATGGAAAAGTTTTCCTTGTTTTAAAACTTATATGACGGAAGTATATTTATATAATCAAATATATGAACTATCAGTCTAAATTGAACATCAGTGATTTGAAAAATTATATGTACGTGCATACGCTTTCCATCTAACCACACGCATGTACCAAAGTGTTAATATTTTCCGAAACATTCCATTTATTTTCAATGTAATTTATAGTTATACTTGAAATTTCTGGTCACTGTATTGGTCTGTTTCGTTTCGTTTACCAACTGAGACAAACGCGTTGCTCTTGTTATGATAGTCAATCAATAATTCTAAACAACCCAATAGGTATCGTACGCTAATCAGATATTCACTCTGAGATGTATTGAAAATTCATACAAATGAAAATATAACTATGTTTTAATTACAGACAACTTCAAACGGAACCAGTATGTCCTAAAACACAGTTAAAATTTTTCTCCAAAGTTAATTTATGCAGAACTTCAATAGTTCTCAAAATAATTCTTAATAATGTATTTTTTAAAGATTTCCTGTTGTTTTTGATTAATGTTCTAGCGTTTCCACCCTGGTACAATGGTCAACATTCCGCGACTTTTCGAGGATTATCTTCCAGGCTCATGGAGGATTGATTACAGTGTGGATGGTCGTCTAAAAGTCGACCAATATACGCTGTTGTACCAGGGTGGAAACCCGAGAATGTTTTCTGTAATATTCTTTTATTCATTACAATTCACAAACAAAAAGTAAGCAAAAAATTCAAAATGCCGTGCGCTTTATAATTAATGTAAGATTTTTACTTACATGAAAGAAAATTCAGTATAAGTAACCGTTGTTTATAAGTTGATAGTTGTATATGAAATTTGTTTCAGTGTAAATAGACAATAAGTTCAAATTAGTTAATTCAGAATTACATGCTAGCTGATATATGTATTTATAAATATAATCAAATTTCTGTCTGTCTGTTTGTCCTTTAAGCATTACTACATCAATAATTGGAGACTTGGCGAAGTTCTTAACTTGTTAACTACACTCCCGCGACAGTTTCTGGGATAGTACATCAACCTGCGATAGTAGGTTCTATATCTATAAACATATAAAAGAATGAAAACATTCTACGGGATAGGGTTCATTCCCCATACGCGTCTCGAATTCTGCAAAATGAATGCGGCTTGCCCATACTATCTCTCTCCATAATACTATATATTTTTTAAATTATAAACATTTTGCGCTGTAATTAACCTATAGTTGAAAGCGGGACCTGTTCAAACCAACTACGAGTTATAAGGTTTACCCTGAAGCATAGGTACAAAAAACAACCGTATACATAAATTTTACCATACTTTTTATATATTCGCTGAATTTATGAAAATTCTGATGTTTCGTTTTTTAGGGCAAAATAAAAAGTGCTATTCGTCAAATTGACTGTATCTGTTTATTTTTCTGTATATATCCGTTCATTTGATATCATTACATTTCTTGACACGATAAAGATACGGAATTATTGCTGTGGTTATGACGGCATAAAGGAGGGGACGTGAAAAGATAAACTTCCAAAAATGTGACGCTCTCAGTGATGGTTTAATCACGTTCTGATAAAAGATTACTGTCGAATAAAATATTGTGTTAGATAGACGAACAATTACAGAGGAATCACTGTTTTCACTGTCATGTCAGAAAACACAGAATTTATAACGTGACAAACAGATTTCAGAATTAATATTTTTTTATTTTAGTTTACTTTCTTATTTTAATAAAAAAGATGTTAAGGACTAAATTCTGCAAATGCTTCATAGAACATTTTTCTTCTTAAAATGTAATATACCGGAATATACCCGGAATACTACAATCCTGAAATTAGGAAACTCAAAGTAAAAGTGTGAAAAGCATACAATAAAAGGAAAGGAAACATCTATAACAGGAACAAACTTCATCTTAGCAAAAAGTTAGTCGAAGCCAGGAAAACTGCCCAAGAATTTTATTTAATAAACCTGCTTGAGGGGGAGGTAATGGATGGGGAAGAGTAATAAGAGGGCTGTTCCGCCACTAAAAGGAGTAGTAAATACACTAGAACTAGACGAAGCAATTATAGCCAACAGGTTTGCTAACTACTTTGCCACGGTATTCGCGATAAAGATGTATTTACCCACTTAGGAAAACTGCCGATCTACATCTGACTTCAAAATCAATGCTAGGAAGTTACAAAAAAAGATTAGAAAACTTAAGGCACATAAGTCAGCTGGCCCGGATGGCATTTCGGGAGAAGTGCTAAAATTAGGAGGGGAAGCCATGATTACGTACCTCATACGGCTATTTGAAATATCTGTTAACAATTCTGATGTTCCAGACGATTGGAGAAAGGCGATTGTAGTTCCCATATTTAAATCAGGTGCGCGATCGGAAACAAGTTAATTACAGGCCGGTTAGTCTCACATCTGTGATATGCAAGCAATTTGAACGCTTGATAGCTGAATATTTGATTAAGCACTGGGACGAAAGGGGGTAACATGGCTTCAGACCTGGATTCTCTTGTGAGAGCAACAGGCAACTAGCAACTAGCAACTAGCAACGAGGTTGACAAGGGAGGGAGAATAGACGCTATAATTATTGATTTTTCTAAAGCCTTCGACGTCGTGCCGCATGATCTATTATTAAGTAAGTTAAAAATACTGGTATAGATTTTGGATTCTGGAATTTTTAAAAGATCGTTCACTCAGAGTTCGCGTGAATGACAAATTGTCCGACTAGGTGAAAATTACGTCAGGGTCCCGCAGGGAAGTGTGATCGGCCCACTTATGTTCCTTGCATTTATAATATATTTAACAATCGATAACAATCACAGATCACACTTTTTGCCGATGATTGTATGGTTTATAGGGAAATCGTAAACGTTGAGGATGCACAGATTCTGCTGACTGATTTGGACAAAATTTACCAATGGTCAGTTAGAAATAAAATGCAAATAAATGCAACGAAAAGTAAAGCAGTCGTTTTTACAAAAAAAAAAGAGAAATGTCCCTTCCACTAGGTTACGAAATTGTAACGGAGTCAAATAACTGTAAATATCTTGGGATCACGATTATTAAATATTTAAATTGGGCTAATCAGGTGAGCGAGGTCCCTGGCAGGTAAAGGGTGGAGGGCGCTGCTGCATCACTTTGTAAACAAGGTCTTGAGGAAAAGCACGAGAAAAACCAAGATTTCTGCTTACAAAACGCTGATCTGGCCAATTTTAGAATATGGGGTAACGTTCTGGGATCCATATCGAAATGAACACTTTCTAGCGTTGGAAAAAATACAAAAACGAGCTGAAAAAATGTTTGGGGGTCGATTCGCGAACAATCTTCACGAGAGTTTAGAAGGTCTCAGTAATAGAAGGAAACATGCCAGATTGTGCGCAATATATAAAGCTTATAAGGGTGAACAGGTCTGGAAAGAAATAACAAACCATCTAAAGGCGCCAAATTATATGTATAAAAATGACCACTCGTTCAAAATTAAAGAGAAAGGGCAACGTGCAGACATAGGAAAATTTTCAATTGTAAATAGGTCAATACGTGATTGTAATTCCTTGCCTGCAGAAATACTGACGACTTTTCCGGGCAGCGTAAATCAGTTTAGAAATAGGCTAAGGAAACTTAAGTGAGTAGTTTTATTTTTTTTTAAATCAGTGAAGTGATTTTTGTGTGGCTCCTTTGTTTTCTTTTTCAGATAAAAAACTACACTTCAAAATTCTTCCTTAGTGTAAACTTTTCGTAATTGTATTTGTGTTTTATTTGTATTTTCTTTGTATATAGCTGCCACCGGGCAAATGCCCAATAGCAGCTCAGTAGTAGTAGTAGTAATAATAATAAATTTATTTGAAATAAACGGTTATATATGCATGCAAATTAGGAGTAATAAACATAAAAGGAATAAACCATAGTTAAAATTTATTATTGTGTTTCCTTATATTCAGTCAAATTAACACTGTAATGAAATAAGTCATTGATTTCGATTTTTATTCAATCAGCAGAATCACTCTGGTTGACAAATTCGATTTTGGCGCCAATCAGACGCTGATGAGGCGGCAATAAGCTGCCCCATCGTGCCAAATCCAAAGCACAGGGAATTAGCGGACGTAAACTGCCCGGGCATTACTAATCCCTCAGAAATTTTTAAGGACGTTTCTTCCATCGCGGGCAAATCTTGAGATTATTAAAGCTAGGGGTCATCTGCTCTATTATACACCCCCATAGTAGGGGTATAAGGAAAGCTAACCTGGGAAGTAGACGAGATGGAGAGAGAGGAGACGAGTACGGAATTTAGAAGAAGGGTGTCAGGAGAGAGTGGTAGCCGGACCACGGCAGACTACAAAATAGAGTCTGGCTGGAGTATTTGAGCAGGTAGTGGGAGTCGGACCGCGAGAGCAAACAAGTTACTCTGTCCGTAGTATAAGAGAGAGAGATGAAGGTGAGAATAGCGTGTTGCTAGTGAGAGAATTTTGCCTTTAATCTCTTGAGACAAACTCAGAGAAGGAAAGAAGAGAAGGCAGCATCATGTGGCATCCCCTGCACAGGAAGGAGGAAGGAGTCCCGACTTCTAGGAAGTGTATCAGAGCCATTACATCAAAGTGCGTATGACAAATTTCTTCTGCATATCAACGACTAGATATTCATGACTCTGCTAAATTTCAAGTCTGTGCTATACGTAGTTTTTAATGCACCCTTATTTTGTAATAGTTGTGATTGGATTAAGAATTTAATTTTTTTAGATGTTAACTTAACAAATTTGCCCTAATTTAAATTAAAAATTAACTTTCCCTTAGTTTCCCATTATTCAAATTTCGTTGTGTTTAATAAGTTTTTAATCCAAAGGAAAATTAATGTAAATACTGAAACCAACTTTCATTGACCTTATTTTGTTACATAATTATTCATTTTTGTTACATCCATTACAAATTTTAACATATAGCAAATACAATTAGATAGCATTTTGACGGAATAAGAAGTAGTTGCTTCCCACGGAGCCATAGTAAAATATATTCTCACGTTCTTATACAATAAACAATGTCTATTACTTAATTTAACTTTAAAGTATACAAAAAGGAAAGGAAGTATCAATTTTAAAAAATAATAATGTCAGTAAAAGCTTATTTATTTATTTTATATATATTTCATTTTCTCTAATTATAACTTTTTAAGTTGAAGAACATTGAATACATTGAAACGCAATTATTTCCCTTCTAACAGAAATATTTTCCCAATTTTTATAAATTAAAAATTGAAACACAAGAATGACATTCCATTTAACTTACTTATAGAAAATAACATTAAGACGTACTATATAGCATAAATATTATAAATACATGTTTAGTAAAGAAAATGGATAAATCAGTAAAATTTTCTATATTATTTTCTTAATAATTAAATGCTTCAGCAATACCTCATATTATTGTCTTTTCTGGAGATGCATTTTTATAAAAAATAGTTTTATATAGAATATTCACCGTAAAATATTCATTTAGCGTGTCGATTTTTCATAAATTTGGATATATAAAGTTTGTATTCAAACACAGTTTTCTGACTTTAAGTTTACAATAAATAAAAAGACAGCCAATACGTGAGCATATTTACTTATTGGCCGTTTTTTATTTATTGTAAAAAGTTTGTTTAAATAAAAGTTTTGCAAAGTTCTAGAAAATAATGAGATAAATATTTTGTTTTGCAATTTCATTCCACAATTCGTTTAATATGTACTGAAAGGTAAAATGTTTTGTCTGCCAAATTTTTTAATTTATTTGGACACATTAAATTTCTCTATGGTCAAATTTATTTCCAATTGTGATTGGAAAACTTATGTAACGGAAAGGTTCCTTTAATTATAGCCTTTTTTAAAATAAATAGCATTTATTTTATTCAAATCATCAAAATATCAGAGTTTTCCTCAAACTTTATAAAAATGCGAAATTGAATGTTGTATTTCAAATTAACATTTTAGCGGACTAAAACAGAAACGATGTCTAAAAATACAATAACGTTACGCAGGAATCGTTGAGGCAACTTATTAACTTCTCACCACAGAGAAACTCTAGATGACTTATAATATAAAAGATACACAATATTTTCCAAACATGGAAAAACCTTAAGATGAATCATTAAATAATCATCAGTAAATAAATTCTCACTGGTTTTAAGTTTTCTTTGATTCCGTATTAGCCTCCTCTTAATACATTAAGGTCGATAGTGCAACCAGCTTCTATGTTGTAATCTTCTCTGCGAGATTCATCCTCCAAAATACTTCCGTCAAATAATAGTATCTGCCTGTCTACAGGGATCCCCGATTTTTCATTTATTTTTTGTTTTAGTTCTCTGATTGTATCAAATAAACCCACAGTGAGTGATCTGCCGTCAGAGATTCTGATGTTTACAGAAAATCCTCCCCTAAGACGTTGCATCATAAGAATTGTTGAACAATCTTTGATATTGTAACAGCTCAAAGCAAACTTATCTGTCAGCTGCTTCCCAGCATATAATAATCTCATACTTTCAACATCAGTGCCATGATTGATTTCTATCTTACGTTTCAGATCTTCAACCATGGCATCCTCGTCACACACAATCACAAAATCAGGCCCTGTCATTTGTCGAATGAAAAGTTGCATTGAGGGTTTCTTTTTTTCCACTAAATGCACCACTGAACCATCAATGACGCCGCAGCTTTCGAGGACAAACTCGTTCTGCAAAGGACGACCACAGAATATTAACCTTTGCAAGTCCACGGGGATACCCTCCATTTCTTGAATCTTCAATTTCACGTCCATCACTTTGTCCGAAGCCGAAGAATTAATCACTAATGTTTTCTCCGATCCCATAGTCTTCACAAGCACTGACAATTTCTCAGATGACTTCTGAAATTTCTCCTCTGAAATGGAAAAGTTTTCCTTGTTTTAAAACTTATATGAAGGAAGTATAATCAAATAAACACATATATGAACATTCAGTCTAAATGAAAAATTTGTAAAAGAATTATATTTAAGTGTATACGAATCCTAACTAACCACAGGCGTGTACCAAAATGTTCGTCTCATACTAAACCTGCCATTTCTTTTCAATTTTATTATATTAGTTTGTTTCTTTGCGTTTACTGCCTGTGATAAATGCGTCGCTTTTGCTATGACAGTATTTCAATATATAAGAACAACCTATTAGGCACCGTACGATAATCAGATATTCAGTCTGAGATATATATGGAAAAGACATTTAAATAAAAGTAGAACTATAGACTACCAGCGTAGAATTTTTTTAATTACAAGGTAAAAAATCCTCTGAAGTCACTTTTTGCAGTATAAAACAATTGTCTTCAACATTTCGCAAAATAATACTATTTTTAAAGGTCTAATGTTGCCATTTTTTGTTGAAGAAAATGTTTTAGTGTTTTCACCTTGGTTGTAAATGTTAGGGGGTATTAATTAAATGAATACAATAATTGATTTTAATATTTGCATTTATTAACTGAAAACTCAATACATTTAAAATGGGTCTGGCGTATATATATCATGTACAAAAATAAATAATTAAAAGGGGATTAAATTAAAGTTCTCAGGGGTAATTATAGTTTGGGTAACCACTTTCGTTGACGAAACTGAGTTGTTTGCATATGCGATTTGCTGCAGATATCACTGAAATTTCCTTGTTGTAGAACTTGAAGCGGCTGGTAGACAATAGCACAAAGTCGTGCTGCCAGAATAGAGGAAACTCAACTTTTTCCTCTGTCTTCCTTCGTTGTTAAAACCTTTCTTCGCTGCTTCCTCGACTTATCAAAACAAGTTACACCTCTCAGCTGCCTCGTCTGACAGATCGGTCCGTAATTTACACTGTCTTCCTCCACTTGTTAATGTCTCACCTTATACTCTCGCCACCACTCTGCTCTCGCCACCACCTTGCTTTCGCCACCAATCTCCACAATTTCTTCTCCACCACCAATCTGTCAATCTGCCTAATTCTTTCTCCACCATCAGTCTGCTCTCGCCACCAATCTCCTCTCTCCACCACTCTGCTGCAAATCTCCCCAAAAAGTCCTCGCCGGCCTCTTTTAAAACTTTGACCCCACTTATTCGACACCTATCACTAAGGTGGCAGGGATGGATATTCTCCAATAATATCCCTTGATACATTTGTGGAACACACGCCACCCGGTCACCAAATTAGGAAATTCAGATTAGGAAATTCAGAAACCGGCGACGAGGTGTCTGAGCTTTATAGCCCAAGTGTCAGCCGCTGTCCCTTTGTTTTGATTCCGAGCCGCCAAGTCGGCGCACGGAAAAACCCCTTCTTCCTGGCCAGCGACATGCTTATGCCGAAATATTTATGCAATTTAAATTTCCATAAATAGTAAAAAATTGGACCGGGTTCTACTGCGCTCGATAGTAGAATGGTCAATATTCCACGACGTTTCGAGAATAGTCTTCCAGGCTCATGGATCATTGACGACAGTGCAGATGGTCGTCTAAACGTCGTGCAATATTCCTTGTTATACGAGGTTGGAGACCCAACAATGTTTCCTGTAATATTATTTTTTTAACTACAATTAATATTCCACAAATAAAAACTAGTTGAGTAAAGAACCAAATTTTCAAAATGCCGGTCGCTTTCTAAATAATGTTTTCCTTTTTACACGAAAAAATTCAGTATAAATAACCAATGTTTAGAGAATGAGAATGGATCTAAAAGATCTCAATTTGATAGTTATTGTTTCTGCAGAACTAGTTGTTTGGCTCAGAGTAACTCATAAAGGGCCAAATTATTCAATTCAGAATAGCATGGGAGCAGATGAGTATTCCGATTATACAGATAGAAGATAAATTACAGTGAAATAATTGTTTTCATTATATTGCCATAAACCTCAGGATAATAACACGACAAAGAGATTTCAGCACTGCTAAAGTAATTTAATTTCTTATTTCCAATAAAATATCTACGAATGAATAAATTTGTGAATGCTCCACGGAACATTAAACGTAATACTGTTTCATTTGAAATCATCGGTTTCATATACATACGTACACAAATTAGGAGTAGTAACTTTAAAAAGAATAAAACATAATAAAAAAATTATTATTGTGTTTCTTCGCTATTCAGATTAATTAACTCAAATTCGATATGGTTACAAATTTTCAATCAAAAGACAAATTAATGGAACTTACATTATTTTTACATAATTATTCCCTTGCATGCATATCAAATACAACTAGTTAGCGATGGATGCTAACTTAAACATCGGGGGAAAAGAAGTAATTCTTCCCCATAGATTCGTAGTAAAATATATTCCTAAGTTCGTATACAAAATATTGTATATTCCTTCATTTAGCATTAAGGTATATAAAAAAGAAGGGAACTAGCAATTTAAGAAAATAATAAAAATTTCAGTAAAAGGTTATTTATTTATTTCAAATATATCTCATTTTTTCAAATTACAACGTTTTAATTTGAAGAACATTTAAGACATTGATGCTCACTTATTTCCTTTCTAATGGATAATTTTTCACATTGTCTATAAATTCTAAATGAAAAATAGGATGCAATTCAATATAAGGAATGAAAAACATCCCAGTTTAAAGTAATAACATTGGCCCGTAAAATATATCACCACAAAGAGATAATGTTGTATATAATTTTATAAATAAATTTTTAGTATCAAAAAGGGTAAATCAGTCATGTTTTTTTACGGTTTTGTTAATAATTAAATGCTCCATCAATACCTATTATTATTGCCTTATTCGGAGAAAAAAATTTCAAAATTGTATTGTAGAAGGTATTCACCAAAAAAACATTTTAGAGTGTATATTTTCATACATTTCGATATAAAAGGTTCGTATATATTTTTAAAATAATTCCAAGGCACTAAAAATAATTCCATAAATATTTTTATTTCAGGATTTCGTAAAATGTTTTGTCACTTCAATTTTTAATTAATTTAATCACATTAAATTTGTCTATTAGCACACATTTCTTCATTAATAATTACAAAACATGTCTAACGAAATGTGTCTTTCAATGGTCGGATGGTAGAAAAATTATCAAAAATATCAGACTTCATAAACTTAGTAAAAAAGTGAAAACTCTAAATATAGTCAGTCACAGAGGTAGTCCGAAAGAGAAATATAGTATAATAATTACAATGACGTTACGCAGGTAATGTTTAGGCAACTTATTAAACTCTCACCGCAGAGATTTGAAATATAATATAGAAGATTCGCAATATTTTTGAAACATGGAAAAGCATTAGGATGAATCATTAAATAAATTCTTTGATTCTTTATTAGCCTCCCCTAGTATATTAACGTCGATAGTGCATCCAGATTCTATGTTGTAATCCTCTCTGCTACATTCATCCTCCAAAACATTTCCATCAAATATTAGTACCTGCCTGTCTACAGGGATCCCCGATTTTTCATTTATCTTGTGCTTTAGTTCCCTGATTGTATCAAACGAACCCACAATAAGTGATCTGCCGTCAGAAATTCTGATATCTACGGTGAATCCTCCTCTAAGACGTTGCGTCATAATAATTGTTGAATTACTTGTGATATGGTAATTGCGCAAATCAAAGCCATCCGCGAGCTGACTCACACCATATATTAACCTCATACTATCATAATCAATGCCACTAATGCTTTCTATCTTCCGTTTTAAATCTTCAACCTTGTCATCCTCATCACACCGAACCACAAATTGAGGACCCATCATGTTACGAATGAAAAGTTGCATTGAACGTTTCTTTTTGTTGACAAGATGAACCACTGAACCATCGACGACGCCGCAACTTTCGAGGAGCAACTCGTCCTGCAAAGGACGACCACTGAATATTAACCTTTGCATGTTCACGGGGATTTCCCGCATTTCTTCGATCTTCAATTTCACATCTAGGACTCGGTCTGAAGGCGAAGACTCGATCACTAATGTTTTCTCCGATCCCATAGTCTCCACGATCAATGACAATTTGCCAGGTGTCTTCTGAGATTTATCAACTGAAATCGAAAATTATCTTTTATTTGAAAGCGATATAACGAAGTTATGTGTAAATAATAATTTACATAGACAATCAGTCTAAATGGAAATTGGTTAGAAAATTACATTTATGTGCATACGATTTTTTACTAACAGTTCATCTTTTACAAAATCTTTCATTTATCTCCAACGTAATTTCAGTCACGTTTGAATTTGTAGGTCAGTATTGACCAGTTTCTATGCGTTTACTGTGATCAGCGCGTCTCTCTTTTTATGACACTCATTCAATAATTAAAAACAAACCAATAGACACCCTGTATGGAAAAGAAATTTAGAGAAATTAGAGCTATAATTAACCAGCAAAGAAACGCTTCAACTGTCGACAACTTCAAACCTAACGACACATATCAAAACACTGTTAAAACTTGACTCTAATGTCACTTTTTGCAGAGTAAAGCATTTATTTTCAACAGTTCGCGAGATATTTTGTAAATAATTTTATTTTTATAGATTGTAAGGCTTTCCCGTTGTTTTTGTTGAATCAAACGTTGTACACTGTTATAACAGCGAATAATCCTTGACCTTTCGAGGATCATCTCCCAGGTTCAAGGAAGATAGACGACAGTACAGGTTGTCGTCGAAGTGTCGTGCAATTTCCACTGTTGCACCAGGGTGGAAAGTCAAGAACGTTTACAGTAACATTTTTTCATGATTACAATTTATATGGAAAAAACTAGTTAATTAAGTGTAATTAATTCACGTGGTGATTGCTATGGTATTCAGTCAGTGGTGATGCTCAGCAATTACTCTTTTTGAAATTCCTTATTGGAGCCAATCAGACGGCAATAACGTGCCAGCCAAGACGCCACAGGTGGGAATGAGCGACCTGAAACGTGCTAAACCCTCAGTTCCGCGAAAAAGCAGATGCTACCTTTCCAGGGCGTTAAACCTTTCGAGATTTTCGAAGGTCGTTTCTCCCTCCGCGAAATCTGATGACCAGCGTAGGTCAAGCTGGAATATGATTGGAGCAGGGGTCATATGATATGGCATCCACCCTCATAGTGTGGGGGCATTTGGATAGTTAGCCTGAGACGAAACGAAGTCGAGAAAAAGAGTGGGGAAAGGAAATTGTACGAAGGAGAGTGAGAGGAAGCGGAGTGGAGTGAGTTAGGAAAGAATCTTTGAAAAAATAGGATGCCAGTGGACTGTGTGGTAGTTTGGCCACGGTAGGAGAGAAGATAGAGTGGGATTTTGAAGAAGGAGAAAGTCGGCGAAGCTGACTTAGAGAAGATAGTGTGGTTCGAGTCTTTTAGCAGATTGAGCCCGGCCGTAGTAACAGAGAGACGGCAATGAGTAATTTTGCTGGCGTAATAGTAGGAACTCCAAGCAACAGCAGGTGTAATCACGTCCATGTAATTGTCAGAGACGAGAAAGGAATCTCCCGGCGCGACCAAAGGTGGACCTCAGGTACCGGTGCCGAAAAAGAGAGCAGCCGCTTCCTAACACGGAAAATCAGGTGTGTCTGTGAAAATGTCTCGCAATTGCGTACGATTGCTTTCCTGCTGCACGAAAATGCTCCTAATAAATAGAATTATTCTCTTGCTAAATGTTAATTTGAACCTGCCATGCTATTTAATGGATCCTAAATTAGTATTTTAATTGATTTTTTAAATATTATTGTAAATAATTATTATTAATTTAACTAAAAAGTTATAACTCACCAGGTTCATTATATAAGTAACAAAAGTTTCAAAATAACGGTCGCTTTTTGGCAAATGTTTGGTTTTCTACTTTACGAAAAAGGAAATATTCAAGGAAAGTTGTTGATTTTAATGTAGATAATAATTATGATAACCCCTTGTTTTCAAATCAGTCACAAATTTAATAAAAGCCAAAATTGTTTCCATTTTGATTATAAAATAATATTCCACAATTTTCACAAATGATTATGACTAGCATATTCCCAAAGCTCATCTAAATTTTAATACAAGCTATAAAATATAATTTTGGTTTTTATTAAATTTGTGAATGATTCAAAACTAATAAATTTTCAGTAAAAGTAACAACTTATATAGACGAATCCATTCATAGAAAAAACAGTACTTTTCGTCACTTAACTTTAAGGACTATAAAAAGGGAATGGTATATAAATATAATAAAGAAAATAATGATTCAGTACAAAGTTCTTTATTTTATTTCAAATAATTCTCATTTTCTTAAATTCGAAACCTCTTATTTTGAAGAGCATTGAATGGCATGGTACTCGGTTATTTTCTTTGTAACGCCAATTTAAAATGAATCCAATGGATGCAGTTTAATTTAAGGAATTAGAAACATCCGGATTTTTAAAAAAATATAAAGGACTTCACTAACGCGTACTATATATTATCAATAAGTGAAACTGATGACCTCATAAAATACTATAAATATATTTCTAGTAAAATTAATAACTTTTCCCACATTTATTTAATAGTTAAGTGCTACTTTCTTACCTAATATTATTTTCTATTCTTTAGCTTATTAAAGAGAGAGCATTTACCATAAAACATTCTAGTAACTTTTTTTTCATGAATTTCGATATAGCAGGACTAAAAAAATTATTATTTTGCTTTGCTGTATTCATTACACAATTCGTTAAAAAAGCCCTTAAGTACAAAATGTTTCATCCCTCACATTAAATATGCCTATAATACATATGACACATCTTTCTGGACTTGTAATCAGAAAATCAGACTAGTAATCAGAATAGGTATGTAACGAAACTTTTCTCGTAATGATTATTTTTATTTGAAAACAAATAACATTTGTTATTTTAAAAGCTTCGAAAATATCGGAACTCTCCTCAAACTTAGTAAAAATTCGACTTATTTATTCACACACAGATATAATAATAACAACGACGTTACGTCGGAAATTTTAGGCAACTTATTAATCGAAAATATCAGGGCTGTCCTCCGGTAACAAAACTTCATAAATATATCAAAATAAAATTCTACGTCCTATTTAAAATTCACATTTAGGTAGCGTGAAACAGAAACAGAGTACTGCAGAAAACCCAAGTTGACGTAAGATACATCAAAATGTTTTAAACATGGAAATTGCTTATGATAAATCACTTAATGAATTCTGCCTGCGTTTAACAGTTTCGTTCGATTCTTTGTTAAGATCCTCCTCGAATAATAACGTCGATAGTACTACCAGATTGTATATTATAATTTACTCTGCGAGATCCATCCTCCAAAACATTTCCATTAAATAATAGTTCCTGATTTTGTACAGGAATCCCTGTCTCTTGATGTATTTTGTGCTTTAGTTCTGTAATTGTATCAAAATTATATAAAATTAGTTGTCTGCCGTCGGAGATTCTGATATATACAATAAATCCTCCTCTAAGACGAATTACCATATGTATTATTGAACCATCCTCGATATTGTAAAGGCGCAAATTCCGCTCATCCTCGAGTTGTTTCCCAGCATGTATTAACCTAATACTATCAAACTCGGTACCTTCTCCAACTTCTATCTTCCGCTTCACATCCTCTACCTTATCATTCTCGTCACACTCCAACGAAAATTCCCTGCCTACCAGTGTTACAATAGTAAGCTGAATGGAAAGTTTATTTTTTTTCACAAAATGCATCACTGAACCATCGACGACGTTGCAACTTTCGAGGACGACCTGGTTGTGTAAAGGACGGCCACGAAATATTAACCTTTGCAAGTTAACGGGAGTTCCCTCTATTTCTTGGATCTTCAATTTCACATCCATCACTCGGTCTGAAGGCGAAGCCTCAATCACTAATGTTTTCTCCGATCCCATAGGCTTGACTAACACTGACAATTTTTCAGGTGGCTTTTGAGATTTCTTAGCTGAAAGAGAAAATTTCCATTCCTTTAAAAGTGATAAAACGAAAGGATATTTATATATCAACAATCATTCTAAATGGTATTCAGTTAATATACATATATGTCATATGTCAGAATTATATTCCTGTACTGTAAAACGTACTCTTCGTCTTTTACAAAATATTCTATTTACTTTCAGAGTCATTTCAATTACCTTTGAAATCTGTGGTCACTGTATTCGCCTCTTTCTACGCATTAATCCCTCCTTTCATAATTTTTTTTCTTAACAGGCAAATCCTCTTTAATAACATAGGAAGGGGCTTGCGGAAGGTAGAAAAAGAGTTGACTATAGTTTAAGAATCCTACCCGGTGTTTCACCTAAAAACATGCTGGTAAAACCCTAGAAAACCTGTATCAGGTCGAGTTAATGGGTACTACTCGCACGCCCTTACGAATGACGGGAGATGAGTTTGCTGTCGGGTCGCAGCATTCCCTTATCCATCTCTCCACAAGTTTTAGGAGACAGCTGGCCAACTGATTTCAATGGGATAAGAGGACAACTCTTACCGTGCGCCCACGGTCTTTGCCCCCAGTACATACACCTCCCAAAATAGGTGAAGATGCCTCGGCATGAAATTTGTAGTCACTCTATTGGCTTGTTTCTACGCATTACTCCCTCCCACAGATGTTTTTCTTTAATTCCAAGACACCCGAACGGTACCCAAACAGTGGACTTATGATATTCAGTATTTGATATAAATAATAATGACCTAACAATTTAAATGAAAATAAGCAATATTGTTAACATTATAACGGAGATTTATTTAATCTGGTACGTCTCAAAATAGATTGACATATCTTTACCGAAGTAAATTCTTCAGTCTAAACCTGTCGTCTCCAACAAGAGAAACAATTTATAATACTATTCTTTTTGTTTAGAAATTATCTTCATAGAATTAAAACTGGATCAGCAAATAGTGTGGCGGTCTATTCGACGTAATAAAATTCTTGCAATCCAGAAAGAATTAAGATCTTAAATACTAAAAAAATTTAGATTTGTTGCATTCAGCCAAACAAATTCGTGAGGGTGTCACATTATGAAAACACAGTTACAATACGAAATTAAACTAACTTTTCGTAACTTGAAATAATTTCCTTCAGACCTTATTTAAAAAATAGTAATCTATACCAGTAAATAAAATTGAACTGTCTGGGTGTCTATCCGTATGTTTGTCTGGAATAGGCTCCGAAACGGCTCAATGGGTTTCAACGAAAATTAGAGGGTTTATAAACAGGAAATTTAACTGAAGTATTCGTGCATGTTTCATTTCGATACATTTGAGAAGTTATTGATTTAATATAAATTAATATTAAACTTTCTCCGGGAAAGTTTTATTTTTGAATCGCGCGTTAAAATCTCCCTGAGAATGCTGGATGCCTATTCTCTTAAGTGAGCTGACGCTTTCCCGGTGTAGTTGATGCAGAAATAGTTCTCGGGTTTCCACCCGCACTTGCACCCGAATGGAAACCCGAGAATTATTTCTGCCTATACTCTTGATCTGTTTATGCACAGAAACAGCTTAACGGATTTCGATAAAAAATTGTGAGATTGAAACTGGAATTTTAACTAAAATTTTAGTGTATATTTAGATATCTTGCAGAGTTCTGAAGATATTATTGTAAATATTTATAATAAATAAAAAGACGGCCAATAAGTCAGCATATAAATTTCTCACTATTTATTCAAAAACGACGTTTCGCCTCATTTCCTCAAGCGTACTATATACATAATATTACAAGAAATTAAATATGGGTTCTGTGTTACCATTTTTTAATTTATATATATAACATGGTTCAAACTTAAAAATTAAGTAATTCATCATATTTACTCCTTGAGTCCCTCAGCCGAAAATTTTATTGACTGTGCATGTGAAGAATTTAGTGTCGTGGACCATCTCTAGCGACAAATTTCAGCCGAAACGATGTAACAATGAGTGCTTTCGGCAGTAAAATTTTAACAATTGACCAGAATATTAAAAAGTTAAACTACTCTAACAAAAGAGTATCGTAAATTTTGTTCAAATTATTCCTGTCATTTTTAACATTGATTGCATGAGGGTTGCACCCGATATACATTTCACTCATAATTCTCGAAAAGTAATTATTTTCTTTGTCTTAAATTTAATAATCACAATTTCTATTGGCAAAATGTGGAAAAATTCTGTTCTACCAGTAATACTGCGTGGAGACGCAAGTCAGCCATCGCCCTATTCTTCTCTCCTGGGCTTCCCTTTGGAGGCAGGAGACAGCCTTTCAATGTTTTGCTTCCTCCTCCCTTCCTGTGTCTCCACTTCTCTAACACAGGTTGTACTTCTAGCTCCGGAATTCCGGTTACCCTCATTTTCAGGCGTCCAGGGGATGAGAGTTTAAGCTAGCTTCTTCATGTGTTCTTTTTTTTTCAACTTATACCGCCAGTTTGATGTGAAAATGTCGAGAATTTTTGTTGTTGGTATATTTTAACTGTCGGTTTTTACTAATTATATTGTACGGTTCACAAATTAGTATTTGTAGAATAATGATCTATGGATTATTTTTAGAATATGTGACCTATCATATTTGCATGGAAATAAAGTCAAACTATTTTAGCAGTTACGAAATCTGCGGTAGTTTTTCTCCTTTTAATTTTAGTTTTAAGGCCTCTGCCCACTACAACGCACCATACTAGGACCGTGCCAGAAACTAAAACGACCGCTCCAGTCACTACTTAGCCCACTACAACGAATCAACACTGTTCTTTACCCGTATGCAACGCGTATGATAACCGTACCATACCCGTAAAGTGGCCGTTCGGTTCCGGTCGCTATATCGCCATATTTTGTTATTATAAGTCACCAAGTTCAGTTGCAGACAATTTCATTCGCTTAGTATAATGCCATAAAAAGAAACAAAGACACCCTGTGCAAGTCCTCAACGTGTAGTGTTTGATCGCCCTGGATATGATATAAATCAAGAAGAACGGAATGCCTTAAAGGACACGGATCTAAAAGCTGTAATCGGGGATCCGTATTTAATAACAGTGTTAGAAAATATAACCAACCAGATATCCCGGATTGAGCTAGGAAGATATAATTGCAAATTATCTCTGTAGGAGCCAAATGTAGAATTTCACACCACCATACATGAAAGCTCCATAGACATAAAACAAAAAGCAGAATTGATATTTTCTGAAAAGCGGGTAGAGAGGAAGACGGTTGTAACTGCTTCAAATAATTCGACATTTATTTGGGTCCCTCGAAGATGTTATGACTGGCAACACTTTTCTGGACCGGTAATCCCAGGAACCGGAGAGAAACATAGGCATTGATCATATAACAGGGAAGCATTCCCTTATGCGATGGAACTATACGAGTATAGCACTGATGATTCAGAAATAACCTTAAATAGCAGTCTTATTCCAAATATGTTGCACATCAGTATTAATAACACTATTACACTTTTGTTAAATGTAAACGTTTTCCTGTTCACGGTTCTAATTACCCCATTCCTGGCTGATTAAGTCTGTCTAACGTATAAATGTGCTGGATATGAGCTATCTACCATTTATATTTTAATTATATTTTAATTATCTCAAGTTCAGGAACCTCCGAGTATCGTAATCATGAAGAATGAAAAGGGATATAAATTATGTGCATGATTTCGTCTTACTAATGCATAAAAGATTATAATATAACTAATAATAGCCTTTTACTTACTTTGCTTATAGAAACACTTTCTCAAAAATAATTTTTATTAAATCTAAATAATTTTGTATGTGTAATTTATAAAAAAATGTAGCTTAATCACCTATTAACGTACGTACATACGTCTGACCAATCTTATTTCGTAATATGATCACTAACGGAATAACGTAGTCTTATTTCGTAATATGATCACTAACGGAATAACGTAGTCTTATTTCGTAATATGATCACTAACGGAATAACGTAGTCTTATTTCGTAATATGATCACTAACGGAATAACGTAGTCCTGGAGAAAGAGTTCAATATGAGGATTAATAGACGGGAAACCAAGATAATGGAGTGTGGTATGGGAAACAGTGGAATAACAAAGGGTGTTAGATTTGGAAGGGATATTTCGAAGGAATTTAAGGAATTCTGCTCCTTCGGAAGTGTAATAACTAGAGACGGTAGAAGTATAGTAGACATAAAGAGTAGGATAGCACAGGGAAGGAAAGCTTTCGCGTAAAAGAGGAATTTACTTGCCGGTAATCTAAGTGTGTATATTTAGGAAATCGTTGTTAAAAATGTTCGTATGGGTGCGAAACGTGGACGGTAGGAGTTGCAGAAAGGAAAAGAATAGAAGCCTTTGAAATGTGGTGCTATAGGAGAATGCTGAAAATTAATGGGTGGATAGGTCACCAACTAGGAAGTTGTAAACAGAATAGGAGAAGAGCGAAAAATATGGAGGACGTTGATCAAGAAAAGGGATGGATTAATAGGACACGTTTTAAGACATGAGGGTTTTGTAAAATTAGCATTAGAGGGAAGTGTGTGGGGCAAGAACAGAAGTGGATGAAGTGCGATAAGCAGATTAGTTAGTTACGTGAAAATGAAAAAGTTTGCGTAAGATAGGTTTGCATGGAAGGTTGCATCGGACGATTCTTTGGACTGAATACCACAACACGACGGAATAATAAATAAATAAATGTGTATATTATTTAACATAAGACTACAACATATCCTGAGGCGTTGACTTCTCCATTACTTTATTTATGAATTTAATATTTGTCAGACAATTTGAACTGTATACTACAGTCAATAAGGCATCTAAATAGTTTAGAATGTAGACTGGTAAATTTTTTAAATATTACATTTCTCATCGTAAAATGTGCTGCTCAGCATATACTTTCATTGAATAGTCGAGATAAATTACTTCTAAACATAGACCGTTTATTAACCTCCATATAACAAATTAAATGTTATAAAGAAGGGTAAGTGAGTAATAATAATCTAGCGTCTCCTAATAAATTGTTTATATTTCCTCAAATGGCATTTGATATACATTTTTTGAAGTTATTGAAATTACATAGAACTAAACTATAGACCAAAAAACTCAGTTAACTGTAAATCACAGCAGTTTTCTGATGGATATTGCTTTAAATCATATATGGCCTGAGTATTAGTTATGTCAGCAAATAATGTACTCAAACATTATTGCAAATGTTGGATTTCAATTCAACAGCATTAAATATCCTAAAAAGGACAGAGTATAAAGATAATTAAATTTGACATCGTGATTATCATAGAAAGTGGCGAATATTAATTTGAGTGATTTCTCGCGACAACTTGAACCAGATACAAGAATCAACAGAATCACAAAAGAGTATATTTTTTACTTAACTATAACCTTTAATTCCGCTGAGAAGATTAGTAATGGAAACTCAGGAAACCAAGAGTTTGGTTGTCATGTATAAATTATAGTACCGGAGAAAAAAGGTCATGAAGACCCATGCCTACAAATGAGACTAAAATGTATTTTCTTTACTTGTTTGTATAATTTATTTAAGGACCTACTTTAAAGCTTCAGTAGTAGATGAGGACGAGTCACAAATTTTGAGAAGTATAATAGATTATTCAATTTATTATTATTTCCGTTCGATACTAAATTAAACCATCACGAATTCGTCTTTTTTAATCATTTTTAAACAATTAACCAATAGAAGGTAACACAAATATTCAATAAAAGTTTTTCATGTGTTCAATGTTTTTGTTATATGGCAGATAATATTAGCTAGAAGATTGATGTAAACTTCAATATCATGAAAATCAAAGGAGTTTCTTACACAGAACTTGTGTAACAATATAAAAATAAAAAAAGTAAATAAAAAGTTCTTTATTTTAACTAAATAAATGACAAGTTTTCATATTAAATCTTAATAAATTTACGAACTTTGAATAGTATGACGCACCGTAATTTTCTTTCGAACACATAAAATAACTTTGTCACCAAAGGTCAGCACAGCACTACTTATGTATCGAAAGGTTTCCTTCAATTATCCCTTTGAGGTACGACAACTGATATTTGCTTCGAAAAATCATTCTCGTTCGGTAATAGTAAATGATAAAAACGCGACTAGAATGTCTGAAGTGAAAAATTGAACGTTATTACATTTTGATATTCACGTTCACCTAACCTGAAACAAAGTACACTTATGCAAATGACAGGGACATGTTACTCTTAAACGATCTCGTCGCACAATAACCTAAAAGACTTCTAATATTTCAGATGCGCAAAATTTTAGAATATGTAAAGACCTTCGGATGAGTCATTAAATATATTCAACCCTGGTCTTAAGTTATGTTCGGCTTTACATTAACCTCTTCTCAGTATATTAACGTCGATAGTGCTTCCACCATATATGTTGTAATCTTCTCTGCGATATTCATCCTGCAAAACATTTCCATTAAATAACAGTACCTGCCTGTGTACAGGGATCCCTGATTTTTTATATATCATCTTCTTTAGTTTTCTGATTGTATCAAAAGGCCCCAAAATAAGTGATCTGCCGTCAGAGATTCTGATGTTTACAGAAAATCCTCCTCTAAGACGAAGTAGCATAAATATTGTTGAACGATCCACGATATTGTAACTGCGCAAATCACGCCAATCTAAGAGCTGTTTCCCTTCAAATTGTAACCTTATACTATCATATCTGGTATCGTCTATGATTTCTATCTTGCGCATTAGATCCCCAACCGTGTCATTCTCGTCGCACTCCACTACAAAATGCGAGCCTGTCAGTTTTTTAATGTTAACTAGCATGGAAGGTTTCTTTTTGCTCACAAAATGCATCACTGAACCGTTGATGACGCCGCAACTGTCCAGGACGAACTGATTCTGCAGAGGACGGCCACAAAAGATTAACCTTTGCAAGTCCACGGGGGTTCCCTCCAATTCTTGGATCTTCAATTTCACATCCATCACTTTGTCTGAAGGTGAAGACTTAATCACTAATGTTTTCTCAGATCCCATAGTCTTTACAATCACTGACAATTTTTCACGTGTTTTCCGAGACTTCTTAGCTGAAAGAGAAAGTTTTCTTTGCTTTAAAATGTATATAATGAAAGGATATTGAAATAATAACATATTTCAACAGTTATGAAAGAACCAGTCTAACAGGCATATCGATGGAAAAAATATATATATATATATATTAAGTGATCTTATCAGAATTTGCTTTCTACCTAACCACCAACGAGGAAAAAACTCACTGTCTTTATAGTGTGGCATCGCCTCTTCGTCAGCGTCTCTGTAGGGCGTCTCTTTCAGCGTCACAAGTTGCCCTCCATATACAGCGTCGGTTTCCGTTCATTTGTTTCAAGTTTTGAGAGCCGAATCTATTCACGCAGCCTCACTGCCGTCTGCAAAAACCTCGAAATCGATCTTTAATAATCGATTTTTCTTTAAACCACGAAACTGCATTGGCTGAGGCAACCATATGATACTTCAAATTTCGTTGTCTTATTCCCACGCAAAGCTGTTTGCGGGAATTCCGCAGGTAATATTCGTACGTGTCCAAAAGCTATTCCGGGGGATTATAGGCCCGCCATTCTGACGCCCAGTCCTTGCGAACTTTAAATTGCGAAATAATCAAATATCAATTATCGCACTACACGTCATTTCGGTTACGTTTTATATTTTTACCTTTGCATTGACTTTCTTATATGCGGTTACAATTTGTATAGGTATCATTCAATAATAAAGACAACCGTACAGTAACCAAGTAACAACCCTATGATATTCAGCCTCGGATATAAGAAAAAGACAAACATTGAAAACAAATTATAGACAACAAACATGACTGAGTGACAGATTTGTTCCGATTTCGAAGTTAACGAATTCTGCTACTTGGGCAGTATAGTAACTAGGATGGTAGAAGTATAGTAGACATAAAGAGTAGGATAGCACAGGCAAGGAAGGCTCTCGTAGAAAAGAGGAATTTATTTACTGGTAAAATAAGTGTGAAAATTAGGAAATAATTACTAAAAATGTTCGTATGGGTGAGAAACGTGGACGATAAAATTTGCAGAAAGGAAAAGAATAGAAGACTTTGAATTGCGGTGCTATAGAGGAATGCTTAAAATCAGATGGATGAATAGAGTTACTGAGGAGGAAGTTAGAAACAGAATAGGGGAAGCGTGAACAATATGGAGACGTTGACTAGAAATTTATACATACATTTTTGGTAAAGAACAAGGTTTCACCAAATATTTATTTAAGTTTTTGATAACAATTAAAAAAATTTTCTTTTCTTTGATCAAGTTGAATTTGTAAAACTTTTAGTGAAATAATGAACCATAAAATAATTCGCTCAGAGTGTCTCCCTAAATAAAATTCTATATAGAAAGTTTAATTTTCTCCGTTTGTCTATTATAAACTCTTGAAAAACCTGAGAAAGAATTTCGATATATACCTGGATTATCTGTTTCTTATTCGAAGCGTTAATTAACAAATCAAAGAAAAAGTTATTTTTTCCTCGGTTTTTTATTCATTTAATGGCATTGGATTCATCGGTGATATACGAGAGCCATCTGTCCGCATTAACAATCGGAAATCTTGTGTGTCGAGTAGTTTAATTTGCTTTAAGTAAGATAAATGATATATGCTCTTTAAGAAATGAAAAATATCACAGCACTCATTTCTCGGGCAATGAAATATGATCGAAATGCGACTAGGATGGATGAAGTTGAAAGTGGACATTTACATTTAGGCAATCTGACGTTAGTATTGAGAACAATCAAAAGTATCTTTTCAAACATTTTCTTTATTGTACAAAATTGTTTGTATTTTTCTGTTACTGGGGTCATGCGGAAATGAAAAGGATTGCGCAAGATAGGTTAACACGAAGGATTGCATCAGACCAGTCTTGGGACCCAATACCACAACAAAAACATTCGGGTCGTTAATATTTACGTTATTTTAAGCTCTATACAGACGGTAATTGGTCTCATGTTCTAGTGACCCAAATATTCTTTCTTCACAGGTTTAATTTTCCGTCTGATTTACGTAATAATTAAATAAAATTTTATGACCTACTTCAGACTTTTTAATACAATTTAAAATAACAACGTTTCGGTACATATTTGTATCTTATTCAGGCTTTTATCATGTGGAGAAATATTGATTGACATCGCCTTAATCATGTCCATCAATATTTCTCTTCTTTTATTAACTTATGCCCCGCCTTCTTCAGCTTGGCGCGGGTGTTGAAAAGGTGCTTGGCTTCCTTTTGGAGGCTTCTGTTTTCCGGGGCTCGTTTTTCTCAGACCACGCCGGGGTCCAGGCGAAGTCCCTTGCTTCTTATTGTTGCAAAGAGGTTGTTTATTGCAAGAGATGTTTTCAAGTCGCAAATTCAGGCAATCATCTACATTTTTCTCAGGTCTAAGAACTGACCTGCCAATTCTTTAGAGGGACTGAAATTGCCGTTTCTCGTTCTGGCTATCGTTTCATCTCAATTGGATGTTAAATTAACCAATCGCGTCATTAGTGCTCTGCCGTTGGCTTGACAAGCAACCTAGCCCGCTTCCTTAGAATTATACGCTATATATTGTAACGACTCGTTACTTTTGTATACATATTTTGTTTCTTGTCATTTTATTTTAATGTTTCTCACAGCGGCCACTTATTTCGATTGGAATCTTATTTTACGTAAGATGGTTGGTGTTATCAGTTTATTGTTCACGAAAAAAAATAGTGTTAAAATAAATAAAAATGATACTTATTTCATTCATATTTGTTTCTTATCACAAAAACATTATTTTATAATATCTTAAAGACATTTATTCCATAAAATTAGTTTAAAGGATATTAATTTTTTGTTTTTTATATGAAAGAATTTAATCGCAGGATTTTTCTTTTATGCTTTGAGAAAAATTGAATAACGGGTGGAGATGATAGATAAGATCATTCATTATTGGACAGAGAAAGACCGTCGATGGGAGACCTATTTGAGTGCAGTGTAACACAAACGGCCATATAATTTGAGTTAAAAGGTCTGTAGCTCGTTGTGTCCAAAACGTTCAGGATCGAATATTAATTCCTACTTGAGTGCTTTTCTTTCCATGTATCCTGAACGTTATTGGCGTCGCATCACAGCTGGTTCCGGGTGACGATTGCAAACTTACGTCGGAAACGGCTTGAACGGAGGAGAGGAGAAGTTTCTTGTTTCATTGTTCCTGGATCATCCAGTAGAGTGGCCAGCGTACAACCATTGTAAGATAAAAAATAATATCATCTTCATTTGTTATTGGAACGAAATATTTATGTGAAAACTTTCTGTTTGTCGACACATTAGTTATGGCCAAAGACCTTATCCAAAGATTAAATTATATTTGTGTTTCTCTTTTTTGTTACATTTGTGTAATTTCTTTTTTTTATATTCCTTCCCGTACATTTTTATTAGTTTATTTTATTTTTTATTTGTGTGAATTTAATTCCACTCAACGAAGTGGCGGCGCCCTACTGGTAACGTCAGGTATCATCAAATAAGTTATATGCCACTTTTTGTTGATTTTTTTCATCACTTTCACTTTACCGTCAATCTCGAACCGGCGAATTAGCTTGGGCAATATCCCTATCTATTTCGCTACACCTATAGAGGCTGAT
Source organism: Eucriotettix oculatus (assembly GCA_034510155.1). Classification (NCBI taxonomy): domain Eukaryota; kingdom Metazoa; phylum Arthropoda; class Insecta; order Orthoptera; family Tetrigidae; genus Eucriotettix; species Eucriotettix oculatus. The sequence continues at coordinate 52,783,669 of CM067376.1, read as the reverse complement.
AACGGAATATAAGGATAGTCACTTCCGCAGTTTCTCAGTTGGTGTAATATGCGAGTGCAAGATGAGAAGGTGACAATATATACAAAATTAATAAAAGTTATTATGGGAGGGAAATCGTTTTTCATATAATATAATATATCATGGTCGTGAAGGCCGGGATTAAGACTGTTGGAGGATCGATACGCTGACCACGTGCCATTCCAAATTCGGAATGTGTCATGCAAGATGACAGTCCGCAGTCGACTCGGTAGGCCCAGGCCTTCGATGGGCTGTAGAGCCATGGAGGGAAAAAAGAATATAAATATGTGTGCGGACAAACGTACACCACATGTTGAAATGTATCCCCAGATATTAGCAGCTCGTTACCCTTGGAAATAATACCCCACCTATTGTGTCTCATTTCCCAACATGCGTTTTGTAAACGAGATTCAGGTGATTTTCTTTCCATTAATTCTCAATTTCCTTTTCTGACCCTAGCTATTGACTTTATCTAAATCTTCTTGTAATCCTAGCGTCTCTTGCTCGTTTGTTAACTTTATATAGATTATGCAGTCGTCCGCCTGACCCCTGATTCTAAATAGTTTGGTGAATCGTTGAGAAATATTAAAAACATTAATTGTCCGATTACAGAGCCTTGAGGAACTCCCAACGTTACAATTCAAAGGACGGCGTTGGAATATTAACATTAGCAAGTTCACAAGTGGTTTCCTCCAATTCTTGGATCTTCAATTGCACATCTATCACTCGGACATTTTATTTCTGAAGTACAAACCTAAAAACCTATAACTTGTTGTGTGCTCTTCAAGAAAAGCACATTAAATCTAATTAAAGGGGCATAATTAAAAAAGTTCAAAATTGTACCAAACGAGGGCCATGACGGTACGTGTTTCTTCATTATTGATTACGTTAAAAAATATTGTATCAAATGTTCCAGGATTATTATTAATCATGTGTAGCATAGGAAAGAGACTCCAATAAAAATATATACATATAAGGAGTTTATATATGTAATATATTTAAAAAATCTACAAGAATTGGCAATGTGCAGACCTTAGTGAAGAAAACGGCAGCGTTGGGTAGGGATGTCAAAATCCAAATGCCTAATGTCTGGACCATAATAAAAGTCAATACTGGACGAAAACAGCGGCGACACATAATTTTGTCTCTAACCATGAGAAAGAAACAGTAAAAACCGAGAAAAAAAACTTCCACATCCAAGACGAATGCCTCCACTAGTTATGGTGATTAGTAGTTTTCATTACGTCGCTGACAAAAAGTAAGAGAAGGAGATGAATACGGTATATTAATTTTCATGCCAATCGTCCCTTAATGTTAACACATTGCATCGACCTAATGCTGCCAATTACATTTAAAATTAATTTCCCGATAAAATAAATTTAATTATTAATAAATATGTCCATGAAAGAATTTATCTAGGGTTTTCATAGCTAGTGATGTGACGTTTACACCCTCTGGTCGTGACAACGCAGTCGAGGTGCTTCATAAACATTATTTTGCTATTTAGGCGACTTTTATAACTGCAATTCGGGAGTGTTACTTACCAGTTAAAGGAGGAGTGTCATCTTGAGCAACAGGTTCTTCTTCAACCTATAACGCATAAAGAGAACATACGAAAATCAATAGAATATCTATATACTATCGAAGATGTAAAGATTAATAAACACTACTATAAAAATTACATACTACACTGTTTTTCGTTTCCAAACCATTTTGAGATGTTCTTAAGTAAACAGTGATAAAAAAACAAATTCAGACACAACCGACAAAATTAAATATGATCATATTAATGGTGTCACCTAGAAAACGATATCTGGAGTCGCTCTAAACGATTTATTCCTCTGAAAATGCTCATTTTTAGTATTTTCATTTTGGCTCCAGGTTTGCTGCACCAATGTGTATCAACTGCAAATATGTACATCCTCTGACTTGTAGACAGTTATGTAGACACGCGAACCACTAAATATGAATATCGTACCTACTTAATAGGATTCCCTGAAAATACGAAAAAAAAACGTTTTTTTGGTAACTTTGAGGGGAGGGGTATGTTGGATAAGGGTGGCATTTGTGTAACTTTTCGTTATTATTTTCGTAATCTACGTAAAATGTTTACGTAAGAAACGAATTTTCAGGGTCTATTCTCAAATAAAAGTTACAATATTAAAGCTCAAAAGTGGGGGTTTATGAGACGACGTTGACTCAGACGAACGACAGCCTTCTCCGTATCTCACAAATGCATATTTCAAACTAAAATTTTGCAGATGTCCATGTAAGGCAACATAGTACAAACTATAAAAAATTTCATCATAATCGGAAATGAATGCATGTAATATATTAACGAAAATAGTATATAGGAAGATGGTACGTCAATTAGAATGCCTGTGGGAGTTTTCTCTCGCAGGCATTTCTTCTCCAGAGAGACTGCGAGGCTCACCTGACACCGTCCGGAATGCCTCGTTCTCTCTCTCTCTAGTTTTTTCAAAACTTCTCACATGCCGAGGCACCTGCACCTATTTTAGGAGGTGTAAGTACTGGGATCTAAGACCTTGGGCATACTGTAAGAGTTGTTCGCTGATCCGATCAGTCGGCCAACTGCCTCCTAAAACTGCATGTCGAGACTCGGAGAAGGGGATGCTGCAACCACACAGCAAACTCGTCCCCAGTCATTCGAAAGCCTGATCTACCTGATGCAGATTTTCTAGGGTTTTCCCTGGAACACCGGATAGGATCCTTAAACTATAGCCCTAGTCAACCCTTGGCTATCTTGCTTTACCTTCCGCATCCACCCTTTTCAATTCCCTTCCTAGGCTATTAAAGGGGCGTTTTTAAGATCACCATCATGTAGCCTGTTAACCAAAAAATATAGAATGCGAGTTAGGAGAGGATCAGTTTGGTTTTAGGAATAATGTATAAGAAACAATATTGACTTTGCGTCTGATTTTAGAAGAAAGAATAAGAAAAAAACCGGACTATGTTAATGGCATTTCTAGGTATAGAAAAGGCGTTTGATAACATGAAATGGAACACACTGTTAAGGATTTTAAAGAGCACAGGAATAAACTATCAAGAAAGAAGGCTTATTCCAAACCTCTACAGAAGACAGTGAGCAGTAATTAGAATTGAAAATAAAGAAACGAAAGCTGTAATCAGGAGTAAGCCAAGGATGCAGTTTAACATATATATAGAACAGGTGATGAAGAAAGTTAGAACGGAATATTGGAAGGGAATCATACTGCAAGGAGAAGAAATAAAAACTCTGCGCTTTACCGACGATATTGTAGTATTAGGAGAGTCAGTAGACGAGTTTGAAACCATAATAAACGACAAGAACGTTGTCGTCGAGAAAGAGTTCAATAGGAGAATTAATAGAGGGGAAACCAAAGTGTCTAGTATGGGAAACAGTGGGACAACAAAGGCTATTAGATTGAGATGGGATATTTTGAAGGAAGTTAAGGAATTCTGCTACTTGGGATGCGTAATAACTAGGGATGGTATACGTATAGCAGACATATAGAGTAGGATAGCACAGGCAAGGAAGGCTTTCGCGAAAAAGAGGAATTTACTTACAGGTAATATAAAATAAATATCAGGAAATTGTTGTTAAAAATGTTCGTATGGAGCGTGACGTTAAATGGGTGCGAAACGTGTACGATAGGAGTTGCAGAAATGTTCCTATGATATGTGGTGCTATAGGCGAATGCTGAAAATGAGATGGTAAGATAGGGTCACTAACGAGGAAGTTCTAAACAGAATAGGTAAAGAGCGAACAATATGGAGGACAATGACAAAGAGAAAGGACAGATTAATAGGTCACATTTTAATACATGAGGGTGATGTAAAATTAGCATTAAAGGGAAGTGTGTGGGGAAAGAATAGAAGAGGGAAGAATGAATGGAATACGCTAAGCAGATTATGGAGGATTTGCTAGTTAAAGGGAAATGAAAAGGTTTGCGCAAGTCAGGGTTGCATCAGACCAGTCTTAGGACTGAATACCACAACAATCGAAAATGGTCGCGAGGGGAATATTCCTCCAATTAGGCCATTTGACATAGAGTGACCCATTACTAAATTGTAGGTTTAAGCTGAGATGAGGTATGAAAGAGATGAGGAATTATGTATCGGAGCTCTGACGTCAACTCGGACCGGATCTGTAGTAGAGCATCCACCCTGCAAGCGGAAGGGCCGCGTTCGATACCCAAGTTTGTCTCTCTTTGAAAAACCTGAATTTATTTATCTACGTGTTCCATGAAACAAATAATTTCGGCTCTCTTTGGCCGCGTCTGATCACCACTGGTTTTTATGTTTCGCTTTAAAGGTAAAAAAGTTATATTAAAAATTATATCCAGACAATTTCCTAGTGTCCATCTTCTGTGAAACCCACCTTTGGAGTGGCTCTGTCATCCACGACACGACAAACTCGTTGGTTCTCCCACCTCTTGCTCAAAAACAGGATCACCTGAAAACACAGACACCTCAGACTTAATTGGTGGGGGCAAGTGAGTGCTGTAGCTAGTCATTGGTAACTACTTACCGCAACCACGGCCGACGCCAGAAGAAGTTCCACGAAAATGTCGTACAAGGAATACATCGTTCATGACGTAAGGAACCTGGTTAAGATAACTGAAAATTATTTACAAATTCAAATTTTTTTAATGACAATAATCAACAATTTTGGGGACCCTTACCGAGCCTTTCTTTGGTTTGGCTGTGGGACATTACAAAATTTTATTTAATTAATGCCATTATTTTTATAAACTTTTACTACTTTAGATGTTACGTTTAGATGTATGTTTAAGAGCAATACCTTACATTATTATCTGTTTTGTTACTTGTTCCTTGTCCAACTGCTATTTCAGTATCATCAGTGGTATTTAATTCGGGTACTTTATTATTATACTTATTGGCTTAAAATAATGTGTGATATCTTATTTATAGTTTTAAAGTTATTAATGTGTTCAGAAGGCTGGGGCTAATAGATGCGAACAGCACAGAACAATTAGTTTAGTATCCCATGCATGCAAAATATTAACGAAAATAGTAAGTATATAGGAGAATGGAACGTCAAATACAATGCGAGTTAGGAGAGGATCAGTATGGTTTTAGGAAGAATATGAGGACAAGAGAAGCAATATTGACTTAAAGATTAATTTAAGAAGACAGGATACGAAAAAACCGACCTACGTTCATGGTATTTGTAGATTTAGAAAAAGCGTTTGATGATGTGAACTGGAACACACTATTAAGGACTTTGAAGAGCACTGGAATAAAATATCGGAAAGAAGGCTAATACATAACCTCTACAGAAGACAGGCAGAAGTAATTAGAATACCAAGAAAAAGAGATCTGTAATCAAGAAAGGAGTAAGAAAAGGATGCAGTCTGTCGCCCATGCTGTTTAACTTATATATAGAACAGGCGATGAAGAAAGTTAAAACGGAATATGGAAAGGGAATCATACTGCAAGGAGAAGAAATAAAAACCTGACGCTTTGCCGACGATATTGAAGTATTAGGGGAGTGAGAAGAAGACTTGGAAACCGTAATAAATGGCATGAACGTAGTCCTGGAGAAAGAGTTCAATATGAGCATTAATAGAGGCAAAACCAAGGTAATGGAGTGTAGTATGTGAAATAGTGGAATAAAAAAGGGTGTTAGATTGGGAAGGGATATTTTGACAGACGTTAAGGAATTCTGCTACTCATGCAGCCTAATAACTAGAGATTCTAGAAGTATAGTAGACATGAAGAGTAAGATAGCATGGACATGGAAGGCTTTCGCGAAAAAAATGAATTTACATACAGATAATATAAGTATGGATATTAGGAATTCATTGCTAAAAATATTCGTATGGAGTGTGGCGTTATATGGGTGCGAATCGTGGACGGTAGGAGTTTCAGAAAGGAAAAGAATAGAAGCGTTTGAAATGTGGTGCTGTAGGAGAATGCTGCAAATCGGATGGGTGGATAGAATCACTAACAAGGAAGTTCTAAGCAGAATAGGGGAAGAGGGAACATTATGGAGGACGTAGACCAAGAGAAGCGATAGATGAAAAGGTCAGAGAAGAGAATTAGATTAGGGACGATGTGGGATGCGGAAATGAAAAGGTTTATGCAGGATAGGTTAGCATGGAGGGTTGCACCAGACCAGTCTTAGGACTGAATACAACAACAACAATGTGTTCATTTGAGAAATATTGGAAAAAACACAATTCCTCCTATCATTAAATTTGGTTGTTGTACACTATGTTTTCTTCTTCTCTACGAAAGATGCGAAAACCACAGAACAATTAGTTTCGTATCTCATGCATGTAAAATATTAACGAAAATAATATATAGGAGGATGGAACGAGAAATAGAATGCGAGTTAGGAGATAAAATTGGTTTTAGGAAGACTGTAGGGACAAGAGAAGCAATATTGAATTTGCGTATAATTTTACAATACAGAATAAGAAAATCAGGTCTAGAAAATAATAGTTAGAGTGAAGTTCACAAAAAAAGTATCAAATGTAACATTGCGAGGAAAGAATGAAAGAAAAGAGGACGATTGGAAATCGAGGAAACATTACGGGTTTACAGATAGGCTAAATCGGGGTTTCACAAACTTTTTCCTCGGTTGAACATTTGTTAAAATGCGACCTTCTAACGGAACACTTGGAATATTTTTTAGTATTCCTAGTCGTGAAAAGTAAAACAAGATTTAATTTAGAAATTATTTTTAAATATATAGCTGTAATATAATATAAATATATTAATAAATAAAGAACTTAATAATTTTGATTAATTTTGGTCCTAGAATATTTGTATGTTCAATTCTAATACCTGGTGTGGCGTTGAGCCTGTTCCTACACTTTGACTTCATTGCAGCATAATAAGAAAATCCCACTTCACATAAATAGATTATAGAAAACTGAAGCAAGACTTGAAGTAGCTATTTTTTAAATATCGGGGTATCTACTCTTCTGACAAACTCGCCGAGAAAAATTTATATATTTGTTTCAAATGAGAGTCACTGATCGAATCAATTAGATTTCCATAGACATTTACACCTAAACCTACATGTTTAGCTGTCATCGATTCTGATCCCAGGAATCGTTATTACTAGTATTCAGAAAATATTGCAAAAAGTTATGTAGGTGTTCTAAAAACAATCAGGAAACTTCATGATTACTTTAAATTTTAATCCGTTCAAACATTCATGTAATGTAGGAAAACAATTAAAATTATTAAATGCAACTGTTGAAATCCGAAATTGTATTTTTTAACAAAAGATGTAATTTTATCTCTTGTATTGAAAGTTGAATACTAGCTTGTTCTTCGTAATGATAAGTTAATTGCACTTTGTAAAAATATCTGCTATATATGCAAGATTTATCAACCATGAAGGATTTGGTAAAAGTTCAACAAAATATTGTCCTGAATTATTTTGTGCCTTCAAGAAGACCAACAATTCATTTCGAAGTTAAAAAAGTCTCAATAGTGCTTTCTGTTCACTACTCATTTCAGCGCACAAAATTTTATTCAATCTGTATTGAAGTGGTATTGTTTTAAAATAGTTTAATCACTTTCACGGCTTCATTCATAACATTTTTTTTAAATTTGTAAATTTTTTGTCACCAGTATTTATCTCTAAAAACAATTCCGATCCACGTTCGCTTCACTTGCTTTGTTTTCCTGCTTTGTGAGTTTACCTAACAAAATATAATATCTTAGAACCAGCAAAATTTAATTAACATAATTTATAACGTTGGTTTATTTGTTGGCCATAACTGCTCATTGTCAAGTTAGATAAAATATTCAACTATAATTTTCTGACTTTAACTTTAAAATGAATATTATCTGTACAACTCTGGGTTACTATGGTAGCCTCTTTCTCAGGATTCTAGATTACAGAACACGCCCAAACTTATTCAGTGTTACCCATGTTTCCAATAGTAGTAGGAAACAAGGAATAGGCTTAATTCGCAACGTTGTTGAATCAGTTCTGAAACAAGCTAGAAACAAAGAAAGATGTGGGAAATTATTCCATTTTCTCCGGCTAGAAGTAAACGGAGTTTTCGTCTTGCCAACTGATTAAGTGGTATTATAACAGAATATTATGATCCGTATAGTATAGATAGAATCACTCGCAATTTTTTGCGGAACACCTATTCAGACCTTCCGGAACACAGTTTGGGATGATTGGCACATTATAGACAGACAATTCACTCCAGACACTATGTGTGAACTGCTTGTCCTTTATTTGAATGTTCTGTCTTACATCTTACGTTAAAGCCTCCTATTTCGCATATAACGTGAAATTTTAAAAAAGATATACATCTTATATAAAACGATATGCAGTATTCGCAAAACTTACCTTAGGTTTTACACATGTGCATTCGATGAGCTTGGATACAGACGACAGCTGTACACACGTAGTTCAAATCCTGTAACGTTAGCGAAAAGTGACTCTCAGATACGTTCGTTATCTTTGAGACGCTCATGTTCTAAATTCTGTCTGTGACGTAGCCATTCGCACAGTGCCCGCCCAAGGTCTCGGCCGCCCTGTGCTGCCATCTGCTCACGTCCACGCTCCAACTAGCGGCCGTGAGGAAGTATTTCCCGCCAGTCGCCACCGCCACCGTCAACAGAGGCTGATGCAAACAAGCAGCTGAGGGTGTCTCGTGCGTGTCGTGAAGCTTGTAACAGGTTGTTGGGTTTAAGTGACTCAATAATATTAGATTTTGTACTTAGTACGGTCAAAGGAGAAAAAGCAATTCCCTCTGATGAGCACCACGATGGACGTAGAAGTGTTGATATCTAGTATTCGTGAAAGGCCACCGTTGTGGGATCAATCCCATCATGACAAAATCGTGATTGGAAATCTGTGGACTGAGGTGGCTAATAAATGCAACGCTACAGGTAAATTCTTACACTTACATTATTTATTGACGTATTTATGTAATGTATCTTATGGACTGTTTACTACTTATTAATTCATCGAATTTCGTTATTTCTCCGCGTGCGTGTGTTTCATATTATTGTTTTGTCGTTCTTTCTTTTATTGGAGATGGATCTATTTAATAAGTAAACAATGCAGCCAATTTGTCAGCAATTTAATATATCCAATACGTTTCGTGCATATTTGTGAACTTGTCATGTAAATTTTAAATGTTTAAAACGTATGGAAAAGTGTATAATTTTGAGTTTTGCACGGCTACTGCCGAAGTATTGTATAATGAACGTATTTACCCTTAATACCTTATCAGTGATTGTTGGCGAACAATGAGTAAAATTTAAAGCTAAATTCTAGTCAAAATTGATTTTAACATAACGGTATAAATATTATAACCAATAAGTCAGGAAATTAATGTTTATTGTATTGTCAAGTTCAACAAATACATTTATAATGAAATTAGACACGTTTCGTTCCGAATTTGGGACTTCCTTACTTGATGCCTGTACATTAATGAGGAAAAAAGAAATAATTATGTTCCATAGATTTGTTATATTATGCGCATTTTTTTCTCAATTTAGTGACGAATTGTGACTTGTTTTATAGTTTCACCCGAAAATATAATTAATAAACTTAACAATGCATTAAATATAATTTTTCTCACCTATTGACCTATGTATTTATTTATTTCACCTTGGTCGATCTAAATTTAGTTAAATTATATAAATCATCAACATTGGGATTAAATGAGTAGCCCCTTTAGGCAGAAGATAAGAAAGAGCGTTCAGAGCACCATTGTCAGATTTATTTATCCATATTTTGTCATAATTATTTCATTTAATCTTTTCCATTTTGTTTGTTGTATTCCAAAATTTCTAGTTTTAAACTTAAAACTTTCTGGATAGCTTTCTCCAAACCTGCCTTTGTCCTTTTCTGTTCTCATCTCCCATGTTAATATTGCATTTTGCTTTTGATTCATACAAACTTTCAAGTCCGCTTTCTTTGCCAATTTACTATTACTTTTATACACATTTATGCATCTTTTGGTCTTAGTTTATATTCGCTTTTGGTCATGCTTAAAGATTTTCAGTTTTTAATATCTGCTTTGTACATTCACTTAGTTGCTTTCACCATGAGATCCTGTGTAATTTTGATGTGAACATTAATTAATCTTTGTCTTCCATTTATTATTTGATCAATCCTTATACCCTAAATTTTATATGTTCTATGTTCCTTCAACTCAAACTGGCTGTATGCAAAGTTGTTTCCACAGTATTCCTAGGATCACAATATATATAATTGGGTCATGTTTATCCATGGTGCTGTTTAGTTGTTCTGCAGAGATTGAGGTTTTAGATCATAAGAATGTGTTTCTGTGGTGGCTTAATTAAGACATTTCACAGAATAATTGCAAATATACTCGAAAAACTTTAAAGGATTCAAAAAAGAAGCAAACTTATTTCTTTAAAGAATTTAAATACATAACTTTTTGTGTCGGTGAGTTTGTTACAATAGATTGAAACTTGTGGAAAGTGATTATTTAAACACTAATGACCTCTGAATCCAGCTAATTAGAGTATGACTTTTCACACTAATTAGTGGAAAAGATTTTACACAAAGAACATCAAAATTTATGTTGATAATTCTCCATCAGCCGTAGTAAGGCAGTTCATGAAAACCTTCAGTTAAAACAATATGTAAACATGAATGATGGAAATTTCTCTACCAAACTGAAAACCCACATCTCTTTCTTACTGAGCAGACATACTACATGCTGAGTGTAAATGAGATATTCCACTCAGTTTTATGCAATGCAAAAGAAAGAGGTTAATTAAATGATATCAGTGTAGTTTGTTCCCAAGGAAATGAATAAAATTTTATTACTGTCAACTACTCGCCATGATGCAAATATTGACCTAAAATAGTTACAGAAATAATTACAATTACAAAAGTTCTGGTATTTATTATGTTGATGATTGAGCCACATATAATAATGAATGTAGGACAAATTCCTGGTTTCTTTCATTGTTATATTCAATGGTAAATGTGGTGTTAGTCAAATATTTATTTTAAATACGTATGACTTAATATTATAAATAAAATACAATGGCCAAGAGGTGCTGAAAATGGGGACAAAAATTCTTTATTCAAATTAAATATTTTATTTCTTACTTTTGGCCATTCTTTGTATTTTATTTAAAATATTAATTTTAATGGATAATGCAAATAATCCCTACTGCTGCTGGTCAGTCAAGTAAATATTGCTATTTTACATCTCTGTTCATGTTGTTCTGTTATCATGACACAAGCAATGACTGAATTGGTTTCTTTTGGAAACTGCAGTTTTAAATTTTTGAATTTTCTATTTAAACCAATAGTATTAATATCTATACTAATTTTTACATGCTTATTTTCAGAGGTTGCAGTAAAAAAGAGGTGGAAGACTTTAAAGGACAATTATCATCATTATTGGAAAAAATCTCGAGGATCAAAACAAGTTGTTTGGAAGTGGTATGACTCTTTGTCATTCCTGAAACCTCCCAATAAAAGAATTTTGAGGGGCAAAAGAATGTCTCCGTCTAAAACAAATGTATGTCAAGCTGATAGCTCTCAAACTAACTCTGTTTCATTCAACCCAACAGCAACTATTTCATCTGTTCCATCATGTAAATGTAATGAGGCGGTTACCAATGTAAACAATCAGTGTAAAGAACCAGAAAAATTTGTCAGTATAGGGGTCCAAACGCACATTGACAACCATGAAACTATGCCAGCATTCATGCCAGCCCCTGCAGCTCCTATATTGTCTGTTCAGTGCAAATGTAATAATGTGTCACACACTATTTCTAACAAACCATTTGAAGATGCCTTGACCAGCCAAGAGAGAGGAAGATTAGAGCTTATTCGTGCTCTGTCTAAGCAAGAAGAAGATCGTGATACCACTTACCACTTTCTGATGAGTTTGAAGGACCCAATAAACAGTCTGACAGTCTACGAACAAATGTTTGTCCGACTCAAATTTCTGGAAATTGTAACTCATATCATCCAAAACCACTGTGAAAGACAAAGAACTCCATCACCGTCTTAAATAGTTCACATTGGTAACTCAAGAAATGCAATATGTATATTTTATCATTTTTAGACTTCATTATTTCCTAGTTTTGTTTAATTGAAATTGTGACTATTTGTGTTTTGCAATAAAATATAATACATGTTAAATAATATGCTCATATTGTATGTCAGCCTTTACTCTTTTTATGGTTAGTGGGTTTCTGCCATGTGGCATTGGTTAAACATTGCTTCATACAATCAGCATCTCCTTGGTGACGCCCAGTTCAAAACTCAAGAATATTTTAAACATTATTTATCATCCAGTAGTATCTAAAATAAAATTAAGATCTTCTCGAACATAATTAAATAATTAACCTCCATTTTCCCCACTGTCACAATTCATTTCCACAAGACATATTGATGACAGTATTTATTTTAATTGAATTATGAGCGGTGATGTCACTTCATTATCATAACTTGTATTTCAACCTATGAAGCCCTTGTGATCAGGATAGAGTCCTATTAGTGAGTACCTATAGTCTATTTGAAGCTGGATGAGCTGATAGATTGAATGGCAGCTTCTAATTTCCAGGTTGTAAAAACCCCATAATGCAGTTGAACTTTTATTTATATTTGGAAAGCAAAGGGAAGCGGACACATTAATCATATTCAGAACATGTAGAAGTGTTCTACATGCTAGAAACTCAAAAGTCTAATTCAAGTCTCCAGGAAAGAAGAACACAATGGAAAACCTGTGTGATCTTTGTGTTGTTACATGAAAGAAAGCTTGATATCCAGCAAATGTGTGATCTGAGATAGGGGTCATTCCATGTCAAATCACCTAGGACTTCCAACTTGACCCTCTTCCAATCTCATGAAATTGTGTAAGAAAGTAAACCCAGATCCCAATTGAAAATCTGCAAAATATTAGAGCTCATCGTACACTGATTCAGAAGTTACAAGCTCATTTTCAATGGTCTGTCACCATGTTACCGCACCTCTGAAAAGCCAAACTTGGATCCCTTGCCAAATTAGCTTTAGAGGCCAGTTAAGTGTGAAACTCGGCTTATCAATACAACTTCTAGGCTGGAATGTAGTGGTATGAACAAATTAGTAATATGACTGGCCGTTCTGATATCTGTTCAAGCCAAAGTTGCCACAAAATTTTGTCATTTTGGAGGCCAACAACTCAGTAGAAAAAGATCTATATGCCACCATATTTTGGGAATCAGGAGAGAGAACTATGCTAAGACGTGTAGAAATAGAAAAGAATATTATACTTTTGTCTTGAGATATTCCTCATGAAAGTTGCCCTGAAAAATTTTACATGTAAAAGTAGCCAAATTTCAGGCTAAAATATCTCAAAATACGTCACAATTTTTTTTAGGAAAAAATGGTACTATTACAAAGAGCAGTCTTTTATGTACACAAAACATAAATTTTTATGTTGGGATCTGCCAGTTTATAACAGATATAGTCTTCTGAAGTTAACTATGTTGCTGCGGTATTGTGCGCGAGTTGCTAAAGATTTATAGTGACCAAATAGTGTAGTGAAATTTGGCATATTTAGATTTATTATTCAATCCATAAGCCCTCGCTTGAGGAAATAGGATACGTCAAATGTAATATTACAATAAATATACAAAATTTTACTATGGAATTTAAGGACAAAAGAAATATAAAATTCGATTTTCAGTCTACGGAAGACGCAGCAGAAAATCGTGCGTAGGTTCCCGTCGAACATGAAAAAGAAAATAAGTAGGCAGTTAAATTCTAGTAGAGTATAGTTGTAAAATAATGGGATAATTTGAAAGTACACCAGCAAACTGTTTCTTCCTATCTACGAACTCTTTCCGTGAATAATACGCTCCATTCATTAACAGAGATTTACAACTCTTTATAAATAATTTTAGAACCTTTAAAGCTTTTATTTCTTCCGGAAGAGTATTGTATATATTTATACCGGAATAGTGAATGCTTGTTTCAAAAAGACTTAGACGATGGTTTTCTACACAGAGCTGAGAGCGATTTCTTGTGTTGTATAAATGACTTGAACCGTTTAGAGCAGTGATGGGCAAACTTTTTAAGGAGGGGGCCACAGAAAAGGAAAAAAAAAACTTTTGGCGGGCCAACATAATTTTAAAAAAAATAACAATGATACATTTTAGGAAGTACTTCAATTTTTTGTGATACTAAACTCTATTAATCACTGAAGGAGAATGTGATGAATGAAACTGTGACTGCATTTCTAAAAGGTTTTCATAATTTGGTTCGAACTTATTCTTAGAAGAGAAGTTAAATGCTCATCTATAAATCTATCTCTAGGGCAACTCTGTCAAAGTTTCGTTGTAGAAAACACCTGTTCACATATATATGAGCAGTACCTTTCTGGGCTTGTGATATAAGATTTTGGAAAGTGGATTTCGACAAATACTTGAACTCTAGTTTTTAAACATTAAGAAACAGCTGCTTGAGTTGAGTGTTACATTGTAATTCAACCATTTCAAGTTGCAAGTTCAGTTTCACAGTTCACACTAAAATCCATACTGAAAATTTCAAAGTCTTTTTTAATGCCACTGAAGTCCTCAATTCTTCGTTCAAATTCACCATGGAGTCTCCTCAAACTATCTTCGTAACTCTATGAATTCAACCTCGAGAATTAGCAAGGTGATTCGCGAATAGGACAAGTTGTAATTTAAATCCTTTGAGATGGCCCACATATAATCGATAAATTAATTTTTGTCTTTCATCTTGACATTCAACTTGTTTATGTAGCAGAAACGTTCCGTAACGAATGCCATGCAGTATCTTTCAGGATTTTATACTCTACGGACTCCTGTTTCTCAAGGAAGGATGTCAGTATTTCGTCCTTCAGCTGTCGAACTCGCTTGAAGACGCGTCCTGCGCCTGCTTCAGGATCACCCTCATGTAGCCTGTTACCCCCCTTACTTTTTTTGGGGGGGTAACAGGCTACATGAGGGTGATCCTGAAGCAGGCAACTCCCCTTTAATAGCATAGGAAGGGACTTGAAAAGGGGGGATGTGTAAGGTAGCCCAGGGTTGACTAGGGCCCCCAGGCTATAGTGTAAGGATCCTACCCGGTGTTTCACCTAAGGTGATGCAGGGAAAAACCCTAGAAAACCTGCATCAGGTAGGTCGGGATAGTGGGTACTACTCCTGCGCCCTTCTGATGACGGGAGACTGGATTGCTGTGGGAACGCAACAAACCCGCCTCCGTGCCTTGACTTTCGAGTAGTACAATATATCAGAGTGCTCAGAAATCCAGATTTTTCTCGCTCTATCTATTGTTATATTACATAAGCAATTTATAGGTACTTTAAAAGTTGAAATTCCATTCATAAATTCATGAAAAAATCTGATTCTGCTCTAGGTTCCTTCAACGCTACTTCCTCTGTAATACAGAATTTTTCATCAACACCTCTTATAAATAATAGCAACTGTGCAGTATCATTTATATCACAGCTTTCATCCATAGTAATTGTGCACAATTTAAATTGGTTAATCTTTGATTCCAACCGTGATAATATTTGTTTTATCTATCGCTGTTTTCCGAGATAAGCTTATTCTTAGAAAATCTTTTCTATTGTCAGGATTAAAATATCGCAAACTTTGAGCATGCAGCGTTTAACAAACAGAGCTTTGTTACTTTTAGCAATATTTTATGCTACAACATATATAACTTGTATGTGTAGCTAGCTGCTTGCTGAGAACTATTTCCTTTCACAAAAATACTTTGCGGGCCAGATAGAACATTTCAGTGGGCCGCATTTGACCCGCGGGCCGTAGTTTGCTCATCACTGGTTTAGAGCATATAGATTGATGTTGCCCCGTACAAATTTTAAAATTTCTAGAATATACGTACAAGGCAAGGTTAAAATTCCAAGTTTGCAAAACAAAGGTTTGTAAGTGGTATCCCACTCCGCACCAGATACTATTCGTACGGTCCGCTTTTGTAGTTTAAAAATGTGAATCGCGTGATGCTAATGACCCCAGTTTGCAATACCGTAACACATGACAGAATGAAAATGTGCATGGTACATCATTTTTCATGTAGCTACATCGGCTTTCCGAGCTAACACTCGTAATGTAAAGCAAATTTTGCTGAGCTTTCCCGATAGTTTTTTAATGCGGTGATTCCATTTCAAATTATTGTCAATCAGCAGACTAAGAAAAGGCACGTGCTCTGAAATTTTTTTCCAAGTTAGGAGATAAACTGTTTATGTTTGCTGTGAAGTTAACGATTTTGGTTTTCTCTAGGTTAAGAGAAAATTTGTTTGCCGTGAACCATCAACTTTCTCGCACAAAGTTTCCGAGTCGCTGTCCGTGATAACCAAATTTGTGTCGTCAGCGTAGAGGACTGATTTTAAGTGATCTAAATAATTAGGTAAATCGTTAATGTAAATGATGAAAAGTAAAGGTCCCAAAATTGAGCCCTGAGGGACACCGCAGGTATTTGTTTCCCATTCTAATAGATACTCGTTTCCATCTGAGTTTACAAACGCAACTTTTTGGCGTCTGTTTTGCAAGTGCGATATCAATAAAGAATGGGCAACTCCTCTGATCCCACAGGAATCTAATTTTCTGAGTAAAATATTATGATCTACTAAATCAAACGCCTTCGAGAGGTCAGCAAAAATGACAGTCACTTTAGTCTTTCATCAAGTGCGTCATGAATACTTTGAACGAAGCCGTATTGGTAGATTTTTCAGTAATGAAACCATGTTGTGATGTGGAAATAAGATTATATTTTGTAAGAAAATCAGCAATTCTCATGTGTATTGCTTTCTCAAGAATTTTTGAGAAAATTGGTAAGAAGGAAATAGGGCGATAATTGGAGATGTCTGTTGTAGAACCCTTCTTGTGCAACGGTATAACTTTCGCTACTTTTAGAGCATCTGGAAATATACCGGAGGAAAAGCAAAAGTTAATTATGAACTGCATTGGAATTGCAATTTCATTCCAGCAATGTTTAATGAGCTTACTGTTGATTCAGTATATGTGACAAGTATTCGAAGTTTTCAGATTTTTTATTATATTAAAAATCTTATTTTTATTGACCGGGAGTAGAAAGAAAGACTTAGTAACCGGGTTTCTGGAGTTGTGCAGCATTTCGCTAAAGTTGGGCGTGTTACGTTTCTCTAAACCTTGCTTTTCTAACATACGAGGAACGTTAATAAAATGCGAGTTAAATTCACATGCTCCTTCTTTACGTGATATAGGCTGTTCGTTCATTATTAGTTGTATATCGTTACGGTCTTTAGAATTACCGGAAGTCACTTTGATAACGTTCCATGTCGCTTTTTTTATTTTCCGAATTACTAAAATATTTTTCAATACCTATTTTTTTTGCGGCAGAGATAACTTTCTATAAATACGTTTATATTTAATATAAAAGTTTTTAAATTCACTGCTTGTATTTATCTCTTTTAATTTATGAAGGCAACATAGATTTACAAGTGATATTCTAATGCCTTTAGTTATCCACGTATTTTGTTTAGTAAGTTTCTTTTTACTTAATTTTAGCGGTGCAACAGCGTCGACGACCGATAAGAAGTAATTAATAAATTTACGACTCGTTTTCTGTGTCAAGAATTGTATTCCATGAAGTTCCCCCGAGCTTCGCTTTAATTTTGTTCAAATTTAATTGACAAATACGTCTTCCGCGCGTAGGTGTTACAGGTGTTTTGCAATGGAACATTTCACTATATATGTGCATAACATAACTTGGCCTTTGTGATATGATAATACAGAACTAATGGTACATACTTTGTAATTTTGGAGATCCAAGTTACATAGGAGGAAGTCAATACACGTTGAGGCAGTACCGAAAACCCTGGTAGGATTATTTTAGTAACAGGAAACCCGTTACAGGAAAGGATTTGTTCAAGATCTCGTCTTTTTCCTCGTGTCCGACAGAAAGTCAATGTTGAAATCACCACAGATAATTATATCTATCCTTTCTTTTTGAACTTTTGAAATAATCGAATCCAAAATTTCAAGAAATATGTCTACATTACTAACTGGATTGCGATAAATACATAAGACTACTAATTTTTTTATGCCTCTACCAGTTGTGATTTCAATTGAGCTGCATTCAAAAACCTGTTCTTTACTATAAGACTGTATATCAAATCTCGCATTGCAATTGAAGGAATGCTCGTTTTTTATATAAATGCATGAACCTCCATATTTAAGTGTACGTCTATTAAAGTCCGCTAGTCTTTTATAACCCGTGATTGTAAAAATTTCAGCTTCAGGACTAGATGTTCAGTTAGCGCTTATACGTCACTGGGATACTTTACTTCTAAGGCTCTGAATATTTTGGTTAAATATACAAAATTTTACATCTGAGTCAGCCACATACATGCATTCGCTATTTCTTGAACTGAACTCTGAAATAGTTTGTTGGTTTCCGTGAAGGTTTAATTAAATGAAAGTTGAGCAGAAATATTTTTTTTACAAATTGTTACTTCCCAGAATAGTTCATGTGAAGACCGTGACCTGTGAAATTGTTACGTTTTAAATTATGAAATAAATTAGTAACACTTGAAGTTTTAATTTTGTGGCAGTTCTGCTGCTGAAGAACTTCTACCACAAAATGTAGTGGTATGATCAAAGAAGTAGTACAGTTGGCTGTTATGACATATAATACTTCTAAAATCACCACAAAATTTTGTCGCGACAAATTCGGACCTAATTTGGAGGCCCATTACTCAGCAGCAAAAGATCTATGCCCAACAATAATCTGTAAATGTACATATTAGGCACCATATTATGAATTACTTAAACATAAACTCTATTGTTCTTATATTTTCAGAGATGTTGCTCATGAAACTAGACAAGACAAATCTTACTTTGAAAATATCCATATTTTATAGCTATGAAACGAAATGTGTGTCACACGTGATTTGATTTTAAATGATATCATTATAAAGAGCAGGTTCTTATATACAAAAAAAAACGTTTATTCGTGTTGGGTTCTTTAGTATTACAACTATAGGACTCTGAATGTAACATATTTTGCTGCGGTAAGCAAGCGATTTGCAAAATAGGTAACTTTGATTTCACGTCAAATAAATTCTAGGGGGTCAGATAGGTGCGAAACTATGCTTATCTATACAACTTATAGCCCCTAATGTAGTGGCATCATCAATAAAGTAGTACAGATGTGCAAAACCACATCCAAATTTTGTCTCTTTGGAGGTCAATTACTCGGCAGGAAAAGGCCTATATATCATAATGTTTTTGAAATGTATATATCAAGTACCATATTAAGCATTACTAAAACAGAAAAACCATTGTTCGTTTTTTTCCACATATGTTTAAACGAACGTTACGAGCTATCAATTTTTGATCATCTGCACTGTACTCAGAACCTTCAAACCTCTTTCGAAGTATAAGTTATCAAATGACAGTAAGAACTGTCATACCTGTGAATGGCGCAGAACAATAAGCTAGTGGGATCATATTCCATTATGTATCCGTAACACACATGGAACTGAACTAAACAACAATTTTGGACAAGATGGGAAGGTTGAAAATCATTGATAGTTCCCTTCAAAACCGTAGCAAAATATTGAGGCGTGCATTATCGTAAAAAAAACATTAGGAATTCATTGCTAAAAATGTTCGTATGGAGTGTGGCATTATATGGGTGCGAATCGTGGACGGTAGGAGTTTTAGAAAGGAAAAGAATAGAAGCGTTTGAAATGTGGTGCTGTAGGAGAATGCTGAAAATCAGATGGGTGGATAGAATCACTAACGAGGAAGTTCTAAAGAGAATAGGGGAAAAGCGAACAATATGGAGGACGTTGACTAAGAGAAGGGATAGATTAAACGGACACGTTTTAAGACACGAGGGTCTTGTAAAATTAGCATTAGATGGAAGTCTGTGGGGTAAGAACAGAAGAGGGAAGCAGATTAGGTTGGATGTGCGTTGTGCTAATTATGAGGAAAATGAAAAGGCTTGCGCAAGATCGGTTAGAATGTGGGTTGCATTAGACCAGTCTTAGGACTGAATACCACAACAACAACCGTACCTTTTATAGATTCATCTTTATCAAAATTCTGGACCTGTATTTTCGTTTTTAGATCAAAATAAAAATAACTATTTCGGCGCGAAGTCGCGGGGGTTATCTAGTTCAATAATGTGTTCTCAAATTTATGACGTCACGAAATGTAATCTCTGACTGTACGGATATGTTTTACTATTAACTACTCTTTCGGGATTAGTATATTTGTGTTTTCGGTTCTACACAGTTACTTTATTGGAATAATAGATTCCATTACATACACATGCTTATATAATTACATGTGTGATTCGGTTCACATTATTCCCTATAACCTACGTTTACGAGCGAGTTTCTATGTAACTATTATCTGTAAGGCAGTTGTCGTCTGCCCGTGACGTATACTTGGAAACCGTGGAGATGTGTTAAGTATTGTTATAGTGGGTATATAAGGGCCCATTCCATCTGTAGAAATGGGGCCGAGGTCTTGATCTTCAGGCTCAAGGGCGAGTGAAGGCTCTCACGGTTTCGCTCACTTGGGAACCTGGAGCGGTAACCAACCTCTGGTCTCGTCACTCCTACGGAGGGCTGCAAGACGTCTATGCCATGGAGCAGAGGCGGTGGTAAATCTGGTTGACAGCCAGCGGGTGGGGCTGGTCCCCAAGCAAATGAAAACCAATTGAGTTTCTAGTAAAGACGTGACTTTGTCAAATAATTTAAATAATTTTATAGAAAGAAAAGAGGAAGAGTGGCTTACCCGGAGGTCCGGTGACGCCATATTAGGCAGGGGAAAGCTACTAAAATTTTCGGATGTGTTCCAGCTTCATTTATCACTAGCCTTGACACATCTATAATAAAATAATTTATTTGATTAGTAATTAACTCCTGCTGCAACAATAGATGGAGCGAGTATGCTCTCTCTCTTTCATGCTGTCAAAGTTACGCTTATGATAACACAGTAAGTGGACTTTGTTTTGTGCCCTTTTAAACTCTGCAGCTTCCCCCCTTCCCCCCCCCACCACCTCCACGGTAAAGCTGTCATGGAATCGGTAAATAATAATATGGTCACCGTATTTATATTATTCCGCTACAGTATTTATTAGACAGTAATCTAATTGTGAGCATGTGATTAAACCATCAGCGAGAAGGTCTCGTTTTTGAAAATTTACCTTCTCAGGCCCCCAGAATTTCTTCATAATCACCGCGATTACTCAGTTTCTTAATCTAGTTAAGAAACCTGTTGCAAGTTCTAACATATATGCCTTTAGGGTAAGATCATTTTTGCCTGAAAGGGGATAAAGGAGAAACATAAATTTTCAAAAGATCGATAGTAAACTTCTCTGAGATGATTAGTGCAAACACCAAAATTTTACGGCAATGGGATAAACGGTGTAGGAATGCCTAATGAGCCTTATATCACGCAGTTGGTTTTGAACAATCCAGCTTTCGGGGGACAGTTCAATGGATTTACGCATTATATTAATATCTTCTGAATCCTGCAATATATCAAAATGAAACATACACGAAAAATGAATTTAAAATTCCTGTTTTAATCCGTCAAATTTTCATTTAGTTCCGTTGACCCATTTCTGGGCCTATTCGAGACAAACTTCCAGGTAGGCAAATAGACACTTCAATTTTATTTATAAGTATAGAGTATAGATGTGCTCCGGCTAGCTGCAAATGAGACTTTAAAACCGGGTCTGTTGTGGGCAATGGTCTTAAAAAGAACCACGTATAGTATAGCCAGGAGGAGAAGCATGAATCTGTGTACTTAACCCAGCTTGATTTTGTGGTGGAAAAATGCATAGGCCCTCATTTTGTGGTGTTCCAGGCTGGTTGTTGTGGCTAATGATGGTTTGTGGCAGCTGGACTCTTGGTGTTAACTCCCTTTGATGTGTTTTTGATGATTGTCTATGGAAATATTGGCTTGGTGGTATGAAGCTATCATTCCCATATTTCAATTAGTGTTTTCTTATAAATTGTGCCACAAAGACTGTTGTCATCTCTTTTTCATTTTGGATGTCGCCAGGATATTAAAATATGTCCAGTCCATCACGGTGGTGAAAATTTTGCCCATTTATTATGATTGGTTATTAATTTTCCTGTTTTGTCCCAGGGATGATCATTTCAACCCACACAGCTGCACTCCATATATTGTTAAAATATAGACTTGTTGTCATGTATCACCGTTGGCAAGACTAATAGAGTTGTAATGTGAAATCTTGGGCTCGCCATGAAAATTGATGTTGTTATTGAATGTAGGTCTAAAGTACAAAATGAAACACTTTCTTTAGATGTATAACTTCATGTAATAAGGCCTCTTTTCATGTAATGAGTATATAAGTACAACACATTATAATTATTTACAAATTCATTAGTACAAGTATATTCACAAGTGTTGGTATTTCACATATTAAGCTGTTAGAGTTGTGGTCCCCTACCTTTATATAAATATGCTCTATGAGAAATACAGTATAATACTCTGTGTTTAGAGGGTTGTTAAAACAGTTTTATGGTACAATATTTTAAAACTACATATTCAATATTTTAACTACTTTAAATCTACGTTTCAGCATATTTTTAAAATAGTAGGCATCTAACAGTTTACATCTATTATTATTTATATTAATCCTTCACTGATGAAGGACTGAAAGTTACTTTCAAAAATAAATGTAATCTCTCTGACACATATTTGAAATGTAATGCATAGTTTGATCTTATTTTCATTTCTGGAATTGTTCCAGTCATTAATGGCTGTAAACTAAATACACAAAGTATAAGACTCATTCTGTAAATTAGTTTAAATGTTGCTTCCAATATATGAGCTATTTCATGTGGTCCCATACAGGAAAGGAGCATAATTAAAATCCTATAATATTCATACTAATCTTCCCAATTATAAAAAAATCTCCCAGTTCACAGTACATAATTTTTTTAATGAATTACAAGGACATATATTCTTTGATAAGAAGAAAAACAATCAAGAACCGGAACAACTCTTGGTTAAATTGATTGTCCTAGTATATAAGGGTAGCAATAATATGAATTCATTGTTTGAAATAATAGTTTAAAATGCTTTTTATATTATAATATCTCGAATTTGTTAGAAATTATTGTGAATATAAATGTAAAAGAGCAGTCTACATGCTAACCTACTAACTATATGTAAAATTATCTGTTCACATATCAGTTTAACATACCTAGTTATTTTTCTGATCTCATAATACACAATTCAGTATTAAAACTGTTCTTTTAGATTGGTGACATAATATCCCAATATAGACACGGCAAAATATCAAAAGTGGATCTTATAGCTAACAGAAGATTAGGGAAGAAATATTTTCTTTCATAAAATTTGTTTTTCTGCAACATGCCATCCTTATTGAATAATAATATTACAATTACTAAATCTAATTTTTATATAAAATTTATTGCCTTAATGACTGGAATAATCAAACTATTTTTTACAATGTAAGAAATAATTTGTTACTTAATATCTCATTCATATCTGCCTAATGCATTAGTTTGGTCAAAAAAAGAATTGTATTCCTTAAAATTGATTTGATGTTCTTCTTAATCTTGTAGCCACAACATAATTTTACAATATAAGCCAGTTAACAAAATAATTAACTATATTTCATGTTTATTATATACACAACAAAATACCTAATAACAATTGTACACCATATATTAAGCTCTTTGTTATTTAATATAACTGTGGATTCTTTAAAATTTTCATGAAACAGTATGACACTAGGCAATAATATTTTAACTATTTAACATATTTCCAGATTGATTTTTGTTTCTGATATATACTCACATTTTTTGTGTTGGCCCTTTTCTGTTTTTTATATTACTAATATTTTAAAAAATAACAATAAAGTTTATAGCATGATATGACTGGATTAATTTGTACAGATTTACAGAAGAAATGTAGTATATTATAGATAGTTGCTGAATGTATCATGTTATGAGAAATATTTCATTAAGAGTCATTATGAGAGATCTAAAGGATTTTATTAAATACATATAACTTTTTGTCATATTTAAAAATACATTTTAGTATCATTGAATTTTAATAATGCTTCGTTTCTTATTCCTATTCAATTATGAGTGTTTTTCAGACTCACAATTGCTTGAGTGGATTTTTAATGACTTTATGACACATTGAAGGAATGTTGAGTTTATTTTAACAAGTAGTTTTAAATTTGTTTATGACAATTTTCTAGGCTAACTGAGATTTATCTGTTCCTGAATGATTTTATTACATTTTTATTTAACCTTCTATTAAAAAAAGAATGTGAAAGTAGTTGGAAAATATGAATAATATTGGATACGGTCTTCCATAATTATACTCGAGTATTCTTTTCTGCAATAGATATTAACAAAATTGTATTTTACAAAAAATTAGTATTGTGATTTGTGAATAACAGGAGACCAAACTCTTCTGTGATGTAAAACATTTGAATTCTGTACATTATGTGTATTGTTTTCTTATGTTAGATGTTTAGTTGTTTCTTTTATATTATATTAACATATCAGTATTTGTACAAAGATGCTTACAAATTTCTATATAATGGGACAAAATTCAGATTAGATGTTTCAATTTTGTAATAGATATCATCACTACAAATTATCAGCTTTTAAAGCTCAATAATGGTACAAAAAAAACATTTATTATAAACATAAAATGTTAACAATTAGTTTTAGAAATAAAAATTTCAGAAACTATAGTGCATGTACTGTACTTCATTGTGATGAATTTGTCATACACTAATTATAGAACAGTTATAATCTTTGATAGCCAGGGGCTGATTTTATGTCCCAATTCAAAAACTAATTGACTGAGGTTGTGTTTATATTATTTAAAGTCATAAAGAAGTGTATGATTGGCATAAATTTTATATTTTATATGTACAGAATTGATAATTTGTCATGGGAGAGTGAACTAAAAATTAAAGAATATAAATTTAACTTTATTTTATGAAAGGTTGTTCAGTTAATATCCTAATTTTTTTAACTCATTTATTTATAAATTATGAATGTCAAATAGGGCAATATGATGTAAAAAGAACTAGGCATCCTAAATATCACAAATAAATTATGGATTCAAGAATATTATATTCATACTAAAAAAAGTATAACCAGTTGAAAGCCTGAAGCAATAATAATGTCAAATTAAAATTAATTTTAGAATGTAATGAATTGTTAATCTGTGAAATAAATATGGTACACAATATATGTTAGGTTCTAACAAATATATGTGAAAGCATGTCTTTTATATATCAGAATCAAATCTGGCATTTGCTTACATTTTAATGATTGGGAATTGTTAGCAGATAAATTTGTGAGCAACAAGTACATTTCATACCACAACCTTTATTAAAAGAAGGTATTTTTCACTGATTGGTGCATTTCTTACATGTTAGTTCCTGCTTTGCTTGAAACAATTCTGATTGGTAGTGTATAATTTTTTATGGTTTACTTGGCTTTAATAAATGTTTTTAATTGTCATTCTTAAAAAGTACATATTTTATATCAATTAACAGGTAAAACAGTCTTGTATTTAATAAATAAACATTTAATGAATATTTCTGGACACACTGTCACTCACAACCATCCTGCTGATATGTTGTGCCCACTAACTGGTTGAATACCAGGTAAATGTGGTAGAGCAGAAACTACAACTGAACCATTTCTGGGCATTTTTACCCCACTTTGTTGTTCTTGACTAGCAGAACCTGTTCTTGCTTGTTGAAGAAGTGGGTCCCTTGAAGCAGCAACACTTTCCTCGGTAGTGGAAGGAGTTAATGTCTCTTGTGGAGGGGGCATGTCTATTGACTGTTGTTCTGTCTGCAAAGCTACAACAACCTCAGATGACCTGGCTGGGACACTTGAAGCACGCTGTAGATGTTTTCTTCCTGCTGCAGAACAGCAAGGAGCTTGCTGAAGTGGTACATCACCAACATTCATAGTCCTTGAGGCAGAGAACTTCTTGCGTTTGCGTTTAAGAGCAGCCAGTGGCCCTCCTCCAGAATTATTGTGCTGCTGCATTGCTGTTGATGATTGTGCATCTGCTAAACTTGGATTTGAGTCAGTTGGAGACTCAGTTATATTGTCATCAGATGCAGGACTGTTGCTATTGTTACTATTTCCATGTGTATGAGGGTGATGAGGACAATGATTATTACACACAGAGTCTTCAGATCTACTGCGCCCAATCAGCCGACTTACTCTTCCAGATTTTGCAGCCTCAATAAGGGTTCCCCATCGACGTTTATGTGAAGATGATCGTTTCATATGAAATCTATAAGTAAACAGAACATAATAGAATTTATTTGTATCAGTTATATTAATCTAACAAAAATGCTTTTAACATCAATCTTTGTGGTACTTATTATAGGGGAGAAAATCTTCATCAATATTATAAAAATATTTAAGTATAAGAAAGTCGTACATTATAAATGAATAATAAATTAGTTAGTAAATTCCACAATGTACTTTCTGTTGTCAGTTGAAATGAATTCATCTCTTGAAAAATTAAGGAATAAAAGCATTTTTACATTTATAATACATATAAGTACAATGATAAAAAGAATTACTGAATTTTCAAAACTTCATATAATAACACTGATATTCATAGCCATTCCTCACATTATATGCTTTTCTTCATAATTTATGAGTTTAAATCAGTGAACAGTATTTTGTATCTGCTCTGAAATTGTTCAAGTAATAATTTTAATTGGCAACAGGATATTGTAATTTTATTTTCAACCAAATCAGTAGTTTTGATATATGGTTAAAAAAGACATCCAATGAAGGGGTATGTGATGGAATTATTATGGTTGAAAGCAAATTTCACATATAGAATCACTCCCAAAAAAATACTGCAATTAAATTCATACATATGAATATGGCAAAACTGTCACATGTACTAGAAAATACTGTAAAACAAAAGAAGAATATGATTAAAGAGGAAAATAAATTTGGCACCAGAAATTGAGTAGCTCATTAAAAAGACAAGTGTCACCCATCACAGAATGACCACCCAAGGCAACTATGTATAATTGTATTTATGCTATTGTAAAGAACATTATCATACATATTTGGTTTTCTAATAGCATAATAATATTTTATTTAAGGATTATACTGCAGGTTATATTAGTTTCATGATCTCTCTTGTACCAAAAATACCTATTTTCAATGTCGATATTTAGAATATGTGCTCATTATAGTATTCCAATATTCTCTTATAATTTGTTGGACCATTCATGAAATGAATATATATTAAATTTATTCCATACATATATATTTAATCAGAGATTTATATTTAATTTATTTTAGAGAGAATATTTTGTTAATGATTCATTCTTTGAACTGATACTACTTACTTCCTTAATGTATTAAGAATTGTTAACTAATTTGTGTTTGACTGTTGTTCAATCCTCTTTACTATTCTATATCACAACTGATTCTCAGTCTTATTATTCTTTTCTCTGGCATCAACCTTAATTGGTATGATTAATATAAATATAAATTAGGTCACCATATTCTATTCATACATTTCATTTTCTGTTAATAGTTCCCTGCCTTTTGCTGAGCGCCATAAACATCATTGGGTACCTTTAGTAAAATCACAAAGCTGACAGGACGATGTGATTCCTTTGAGCTTACATGTTTTGTATTGTGATGAGTTCTTTTTATGTATTCATATGCTGCTAAGTCTAACTATACTTTCATACTACCTTTTTTATTCATATTTGAATTGTTCTTTACATTTTAAATTGGATTGTTTTTTAATCACGTTCTTTTTTATTCTAATTATAGATGAAAACCTGTTAATTCTGTTACTTTAACTTTTTTTTTACATATTTTGTCAAGGATCTTAAATCTTCACATAAATCCTGAAAGTAGCTTAAACATTGCAAAAAGATTAGAAGTAATACAAGCATAAGTAGAAATGAATAACTATTTGTAATATTTATTTTAATGCAGTGCTAAATCGTATCAAGGGAAAATAAAATATTAAATCAATTAATGACTTTTAGCAATAAAAATTGAATAAATTTACAACCAAATAACAGACATAAAGTTTTTATTTAATTAAAACATTTCATCACCATGTTTGGGACTTCCTCATGTAATTTCTTCCAATGAAACTAAAAAAGGTTAGAAAATGATACATTACAATTAAAAATGTACTGTTATTCAGATTATAATATTTTCATAATTTTTAGTTCATTATTTTGTATATATATTACAATTTTGTAGGAACAATTGAAGCAATTACCTAAGGAAGTCGCAAACATGACAACAAAACGTTGATTTAATTGAATAAAAACTTTGTCAGTACTTTAGTCATAAATTTATTTTAAAATAAAATAGTATTTTGTAACATTTATTTGGATCTTAGCTTCATTTTAGCTAAGAGTAATACACAAGTGATACAGTCTAGATAGATATGGTCTAGAGCTATTTATAATAATGACTTCCATAGACAATGAGCCTAACACTTACCTAGGAGCTAAGCGACTTAACACTTTATGTGGATGATCACTGTTGCCATTATTTGCTGATGATGGATTATTTTCCTCACTGCCATTATTATGATGTGTTTTCTTAGGTGTAGAGCCAGGACCACCAGATGCAGAACTTCCAAAAATGGCTGAAGTTGTTGAACCAAATAAGTCGTGAAGATTATGATGATGGGGTTCTGGTGTCTGGGCAAGTGTAGCCATCAGCTCAGCCACTGATCCAAGAGGTCCTCCTCCAGATGGTGGTGGTGGAGCAATGTTGAAACCCTTCATTAATCGACGTTCTTTTTGTCGATTTTTCTTTCCTCCTGAACCTAAAATAAGAAATTAATGCAAATCTTTCAAAGCTTAATTGCTAAATTAATTTTCATGATATTTTAAAAATGTGTACTAATATTCATATTGATACATGGGATAACATTACTGAAACAATTATTATTAAGAAAATAATATAATGTGAGACAAAGCTGATTTTTCATCTATTATATATTTTACTAACATTATGTCAACTGATATTATAAGAGATATGTTGATGACACAAACAACATGTTTCTAATATCCAATGATATGTTAATGTAAAGCAAACTTTATCAGCAATGTTAAAATCATGGTAAATACCTAATAGGATGGGAATAATTGAAGAGAATTAATTGAAAATCCTTCAAAATGTGTAAAAATAAAATAATAAGCCATACTTTTTCTCTATCTAATAATGTTATTATGTTTAAATTAAAAGTCATTAATGGAAAAGTAAATTCTAGTTCCTTAAAATTTTTATCATTCTAATTTAAAACCTAATACATTCTTTAGTGAGACCCATGGAGTTTTGGAGCACATTTTATTTTAAAACTCAATTTGATCTATTTATTGAGAAATAAACAAACTAATTCAATTTAATCAGTTTTTAACAATTTATAAATTATAGAATCACCTTTACTGTTACACCTGATTTTTTTTTTATGAAATATAGGGAAAAAGGAATGGGATAATATTTTATTATTAGTATTTTGAACCAGATACAACAAATGATACACTGTTGAATTTACAGGGAGAATAAACTTCAGCCTCTAAGGACTGATTTTATCTATGTTATTCTAGCTAAAGTACATGCATAAATTAATATATTGCCTTGCCCTGGCATTAAGAAAAGCTGAGAAAAGTGAGAAGCAACTACCAGCTATTTTTGGTATAAGACTGAGTGAATATTCTCTTGCAGAAGAAATTCACCAAAAAAATGTATAAGGCTGTGTTAATATTCTCATTCAGAAGAAATTTACTTAAAAATAAATAGTTTAGTTGAAATATTGACTAATGAAAATTTCATGTGAGTTTGTTCTATTACAGTGCTGGAAGTAGTTTCTTTTCACATGTATTATGATACACTGGAATCACTGATAAGTAACAACAATTTTATAAAATCTCTGTTGACTGCTTTGATCACACAGTTTCTATTAATAAACTCAATTGAGGGTTTATACTTTAAAGAACTTATTTGATAAAATAAATGTTTTATGAGATAAATGTAAAATATTATTGGGCTGCACATAGGCAATTTGTTAAGAAAATTGTTTAAATAAGTTACATCAAGGTAGTATGAATGAAATTGTTGTTTAAATAACTGACCTAGTAACATTAATTAAATATTAGTATATTACCTGTACCCATTCCTGCAGCAGTAGATGTGTTCATACCAGAATTCTTGAGTATCTCAATAAGTTCACAGCGGAAAGCTGATATATCCTGCTTAATTTCATTTACATCATCTTCAGTTACTCCTTCATTCTCAGCCTTTCGCTGCTCAACTGTCACATACCGCCTCACCAAATTGCGCATGATGCTCTAAAATCACAAACATTTGATTGATATGATAAAGCTACTTGTTTTATATAGATCCACAGGAGAAGCAAGATTTCAATTTTGTGAAAAGTGTGCAATAACTACTAGTTCTATATTTTTGTTTTAGTATAATTTGATCATGTATCAATATAGATTCACTTTTTATCTATCAAAAGGCCAAGAAATTTTGTTCTTTTTTCAATCATATATATTTGTATAGCTACAGGCTGAAAAGTGATATTATAAATATGAAATCATTTGTGTTTTGTCCACATTTATTGCTGTACAAATTTACAGTCAGTTAATTTACAACACAATTGAATATTATTATCATTATTAATATGTCTATATCATCTATGAAGAGAACAGCTTTATCTTTTTAGATTCATTAACTTTGGCTAACAATTTATAAAATTTAATAATAACAATGGACATAAAATAGAACCCTGTGGCACCCTAATGTCCCTAGTGTAGTAGCCTACATTGAATTATCATCACAAACCACAACACTTGTCAAGACTACTAACAGAAAGTGAAGTTATTCAGCAAACCATCTCCAGTAACATTCTATCACTTGTATCCTGTGTTTTCACGGAGAACTAAAATTGAAGTACCAATGTCACTATATTAAATAGGTTCAATAAATTATTTAAGCGTATTATTTTCAAAACATGTAAAGACACTTTTACAGCAATAGGTTAGTTTAAATACTATCGTTCTCTTAACCATTTGGAAGTCGAAACACTTCACTTAGCCAGAATTATAGGAACTATTCACACATTAATGGAATTATAAAAAAACTTAAAATTTCTTTCAACTGTTATTTTCTGCCTTTATCTCTCTTTATTTTAAACATATTGTTTTATATTAATCACATAAAAATGTTATGTCATATGCCTTTATATTTATGTAACTAAAAAAACTGGGGATTAGTTGCAGTATACTAATTGATTTCATTTTTATATTCTTATAGTAGAAACAATCTTGACAAATTACTAAAAGTTGAACTTCGTCATGAAAAATAGCGAATTGACTAAATACAGTGTTAAACATTTGAACCAGTTGAACTTAATTTTCTCATTTAAAATAAAATATTTTGTTTGGAACATTGATGAAGAACTTACCTGATAGCGAAAATCTCTTTCACTTGCTTGTTTCACCTTCCGCTGAAATATTAAGTGAAACTTCAGTAAACAGAGACACAAGACCACTCATTTCACATAAACCAATATTTAGAGTGAAAATATTTAGGCATATAGTCTATATATACATATTTGCTGAACATTTTGACACACTGGTCGAAGATTATATGCAAGAAATTAATTTGTCGAATTTCATTATAAATCATATTTAAATTATAATTCTAAAAGAAAGTTTAACATTAATATATATATATTTTTTCATTAGGTTTTTCATTTTGGATATTTAATAATCTTAAGGAAAATCCTTTAAGGCTCTAGATTCAGTGAAATTTTGGATAAAAATTCTCAGCTGTCTCCTAAGACTGGAAGAAATGAGAGTTAGAACTGAAGTCAGCAAACTAGAGAAAATGGATTTATTTTAGGAACTCAGTAAGTAGATTTAGTAACAATGACTATTACGTTAGTGTTATAAACGTCATGTAGACTGTAACTATTGCACGACAGTACAGGGGTGGCAATCTTTCATGTGAACGGACCAATTACAAATTTAAAAAGATTATTCGGGCCTGCCTTTATGGCGTTTTGAATGTTTACCATTCATATTTCGTGGTAAAATTTTAGATTTATTATTTTTTGAAGTCGAGTTGAAGCAATTTTCAAACGTTAGTATCCTCTCGATGATTACGAGATATCGAGATAGAAGGAGAGTTAGTAAATAACTTCACCAGTCGGTGCTGGGCCAGATGTACTTAACATGGAAGCCGATTCGATCCCTTGTGCCATCAAATGAAATTTATGCGAGGTTTTCACTTTGGTTATTTTTATTTATTAATTCACTTTGCAATATGTTTACAAAAATAAGGATATATTATATTTGATACAATGTTGGAATGACACGAGATGGAAACCCACCGCTTTACAGTTCAGAAGTTATTTATACGATGTTGGTTGCAATAATAATGACTTCATTAGTCAAGCCTATGAGGTAAGTCTAACGATGAAAGTCAATGAAACTTTAGGATATTTTCACGGTAAGATGCGCCAGCAGTAAACCGAGCGAAATCAAGTTACAACATTTACACGTCAGTAACATGATCCTACAACTCATAATTAATCAAATTAGCCTTGCATTAAAGATCGTTACCAGTCCACCCCAATCACCCCACGAATTAAGTCTAAAAAGTTTATTCCACCACTATCGCCCCATGAATTAATGTCGAAAGCTCCAGGCCTTACGTCACGTCATGCGCGGTCTAGCCTAACCTTATTCTCCGGCATAAGACCCTACTTCGTAATTATACTTTTAATCGAATCGACTTTCACGTAACCTATAAATATTTTCTGCGTTTCTTATGGATCATCCATCACACGTAGCACTTTACATTGAAATCTTTCTAATATTTTGATGTTGATGTTGGTAGCAGTACCCCACAGCTGGATAAAATAGGTTCAGATGGGTTTGAAAACTGTGTTACAGACGAGAAGCTTGTTGGTTAAGGATAATTTGAATTTTCAACCAAGTAACCAGTAATGTTTACGGAATTTCAATCCTATTTGCTTGCACTTTTCCAGATGCGGGGCTTTCTCGTCAAGCCCTTTATCAAGGTGTAGACCTAAATACTTTCTGTTTGTAGAGTTAGTGAGGTTTTATTTATGAAAACTGCTGGAGATATACATTTTATAAATGAGTCATATTATTGTCCATGTAACTTCACCGCAGTAACGGCTTGTTGTCGCTGAAGGTCACAGTGGCCCCTCGATAATCAATGGCTAATGACTGATCTCGAGTAATTTACAAGGAAAAGAGGATACATAACCTAAGGTAAATACTGGTAATCGTAACTTAAATTTCTACTGAGTATCAATTTTTTTCATGTATGGTGTGTGAACTCACCCTTATTGTTCGCATGTGTTCCTTTTTAGCCGCCCGCGAGTGGCCACAAAGCTTCCGGTGCAACCACTGGATGAGATACCAGAGGCTCTTGGGCGTAGGTACGATGTTAAAGGGCGGTGGGACCGTACCACCCTCTTCAAAGTAGCTGATCCACAGTTTGCTTCGAGCGAATTTCCACTCCACGTCCGCTCGTTCCTAGAACAGATAACAACAGCTGTCACTTCGCATATGGAATTCATGTACTTGGTATTTAAAATTGGATCTCTTGTTTTCATAGACACTGTGACCAACCATAAGAAATAATTTTTTTATGCAATTTGAGATCATTTGGGTAAACTTACCAAGAGGATCTAATAAATGGCTTTTCAATTACGGTAGGCTGATGTTGGCAGCCTCTGTCGGCAATGTTGTTTTGGTAGCTTTATCTAAACTGTTATTCAGTCACTATTGCTAAATCACCATGGCAAGTTACACGATTGAGCAGCACGTCCAAATGATAAAATTTTACTGTCAAAATCACCATGGTGGTGATCCTTCAAATTCGACTCTCGAGACTTTGGTGGCCAAATTCGAGACGACAGATTCGGTAAACAATCAGCCCAACGCTCGTACGACAAAAGTCACGTCACGTCGCCCTAGAACATCACCGTTTGTGAGGCCATCACCATTACGGCGAGCGTTACAGAACGATGATAAAATTATTTTTGCTCAAATTGAACGATATGGACGTAGGCGACATGTGGTTCTAGCAGGACGCCACGATGAACATTCTGCATGAACGATTTGTCGGTATGGTTATGAATTGGCCACCAAGATTGTGTGATTTGACTGGAGTTTCCTGAAGTCCCAGGTTTATTACCAATAAACCAAAATCTACCGGTGCCCTTAAAGTCAACATAGCCCAGGTCATTACTCAAACTCAGCCGGATCTATGAAAACTGGACCACTCGGATCCGAGCCACCGTGAGAAGCCGCGGTGACTTTTTGAACGATGCTATATTCCATAAAAAATGGCATACATCGGCCATTCGAACAAAAAAAGAATTTCGTTAATACCTCAGACACGACTTGTTTTATTCCATTTCAACATCACACACATCACTCGGTTAGAATCCAGAAAATTCTTTGTTAATCACACACCCTTATTGAAAAACCTTTATACATATCTGAACCTAGAACTCTGAACGGAGTTAATACGTACAAAATGAAGAGAGATCTGCCGCGATAGGTCCGTGATCGACTAATTTAAAACTGTATTATACAAAAATAATAGACTGGATAATATAAAAATCGCTGTTATTGAACGACAGTTAAATAGACAGAATAAGAATAAGTAAAATGGATACAAAAAAGAGCGACGTAACTCTGAATATAACTAACCTAACATAATCAGGTATGAAATGTATTTGAAAGGTTACATTATGATTATTTTAATATGTTTGTGCCCACTTATAAAAATATAAATTAATGTAAGTATCTAGTCAGGATGGCAGAAAACGATGGTAATCTGTTTCTGAATAATGCCAAAAAGTGGACCAATTAATATAGTCATCGGAAGGGAGAATCCATAGTCAAGGGAATAATATCCCCTGTCTTAAAAATAATTAAATATACGAAGACGTTCCAAAGGATTCGTGGACAGGAGGCTCGATATAAATAGGATGTGGTGTGGTGGTCAGCGTCAACGTCAGCTCCGGGTTCCGCGTTGGATTCCTGGCTTGGGTATGGATGTTTATGATCGTCATAGACACGTAGGCTGCGGTTAAGACTGTAATAGAAATACTCCGAGAAATCCGGTATGTGTCATGAACGATGATAATTCGACAGTCGTCTCGGTAGGCCAAAGAACTAAACAGGTATTTAGTGTTAATTAGTAAAAATGTCTTATTTCACTCTGTCTCCTTTTAAGATTCTGGATTCCTTGCATTGAATGGACAGAATAAATCAATTCGTTTGTTGGTTGACTCTGCTCCGAACTGACGCTCCTTACATCTTGAAGAGGTGTTTACTTTTTGAAACCTCAGTTAATTTAACCACTTCCTCTTTGATTACACTTCCATTCCTCTCTCTAATTTTCGTTCTGTATTCTAATATTTATCAAATAGTGGAACACCCAACAAATAAACTATACTAGAATGGGCAATAGCAAATATACAACAGCATAACATATGTTTACAATTTGCCCTATTGACCAACCACGGAATTTAAATTTGTGTTTTTATTACCTTCAGAATACAGCATTTTTTTCTTTTAAATTAATTAAATTCTGTCAATTTAATAAAATATTTTAGGCTTTTTTAAAGTCATTTCTGTAAATAATTTGTGAGAAATAAATAGTAGTATTCATGGGCTGTATTTTAACGTCTGATTATTTACTATTATTAAATATATATAAAGGTTTGAGGTTTTCATGTTAACACGTGGTTTATCAATGTTCTCCACAGGATAATAACCTGAAGAAGGTACAAATAACTAACGAAACGTTGTGGTTTTCCTCTTTGGAAATTGTTAAAATTAAAAATAAAGTTTGAAATTGGTCGGATAATTTTACTCCTATTCAAAACGAAGTCCCCCACAATAGCAGTAGAAATATTGCAACGTAAAGGATGAATGGGAAGCAATATATATTCTGAATCAGTTCTAGTATACAATAAGTATAATTAAATTATGAGTAAATGAATCTATTGACTATGTAACGGAAGGACTGTAAGACACTAAACAAGTTTGTCATTTAACTACTAATACTTGAACAATTATTACAACAGTGATTTTTTTAAGGCTGGTACTCTAGTTTATTAGCTGACGCTAAATACATACATTTAATTATTTTTATTCGTATTTGATTGTAATTATACAGATTACTATAATGTATATTTATAACGTAACATTGGGTGAGTTAATGTATAATAAAAAGATTTCATCAGGTTTGTAAGTGTTATAAATAGTCCTAGACCCCGATTTTATCCTTATAATATTTTGTGCCCTTCGATGAAGTTAACGATTGTAGCATCGCAGTCTCTTTCTAGTTTTAGTATATTTTTGTATACCGTCTTTATTTGAGGTTGAGGTTTGTTTGAGGCTAACTCGGCATCATCTTCAGTGGTTGAAACTTCTCCGGGCAAGTTTTAAAGTGCAACTCTTCTCTTAAGCTCATCCTGGGCGCTTAGAAACTTCCTTCGCAGTTAATGATTACGTTTCGCAATTTCTCATTTACTCCACAGACTTGAATCAAATGGACGAGCTGTGGTCTTCGTTGTACGTCGGATACTCGATTAAGTGACACATAAGTAAGATTATTATTCGTTCTTTTGCAGTTCCAGCATTTTAATATTCTTAAATAATAAAGGAAAAATAGACTGAAACTGGATATAAAAAATATTGATAATTGTGGGTAAATAAATTTC
Organism: Eucriotettix oculatus; assembly: GCA_034510155.1. Classification (NCBI taxonomy): domain Eukaryota; kingdom Metazoa; phylum Arthropoda; class Insecta; order Orthoptera; family Tetrigidae; genus Eucriotettix; species Eucriotettix oculatus. The sequence goes on along the minus strand of CM067376.1, from coordinate 52,746,829 downwards.
ACCATAGTGATTGAATAGCTATTATAAATAGTGTGCGTATTATAATTACCAAGATTATTGGCTCCTAATTTATGTTTACAAAATTGTTAAAACGGACCTACATAGTTTCCTGTTAAATTCCTGGTCCGGTCGAGATTTTTCCATCCTTATTCATTAATACTGTCAGTATTCTTCCACTACTAATATATATTGATGATCGGGTATTACTATGTTTCTGAAGTACACGAAATTAAGTGATGCGTCCATTTATTTAAAACGCGTTGCGTATCTTTAACTTTAAAATCCATTGAACGCGACTCTAAACTTAATTTGCAAAAAAGTAGTTGATCAAACGACAGAGTAGCAGAAAGTAAATAAACAGCCACCACATAGTGTGCAGTTAAATATGGCAATTTTCCTGTATTCTGTCTCTCTGAATGCGGGTTGACGTCGTCGACATATGCATGCTGCACATTAGAATGTTTTTCTTTCAACTATTCCTTCCATGTTTGTGCTGTGAGTTTCTCACTCAACAGTGTTTCTCTCCGGATTTTTAAGAATATGAGTACCAAGTTTTTTTGCTCTCAGCGCTTAAATTTCTCTTAAGAATATGTAAACATACAGACATACAAGCGTACATGTTTTTATATATATATACTTATATATTAAAAATTATATATTTTGTTATGTGTTATCTTATTCCTCAAGCTCTTAATATCAAAAACCTGTTTAAATTAAAATAATATTTATAAGTGCTATAGTATTTATGCCTTACAGTGCGTAATTAGATTTGATGCTCATGATGATCTATAAGAGCAATTAGCTTAAGCCATTCTATATACTTGTATGTATTTATGTTTCACGAATGCCATTTCCTCATTTTTGGACTACCTAAAAGTAAAAACTCATATGGAACCTATGAATCTTTCCACAACCTTTAAAATTTGCTTCCTACGAGGATATAAGAAAATGGTTCTGTTGTAATACATTAAATATTACCCACGATTTCCATTACTTCTTAAATTTCGGAAAACAGTTGCGAAGGATATTAATATCCTACAGATATATTAAGATGTAAATATAAAATGGGTTATAGGGAATAAAACTCCAATCAATTTATTATATAAAGACTGCAAAATATCGGATTCATACAATTATGTCTGTAAATAAAATAGGTACTTCGACTAATTAGATATCCAACGATAAGAAACATTTAGGTACGTTGCGATTGAAAACAAGGGATACAACTCTTAATTTCGTGCAAATGAGCTTTGGTTATAACGTAAAGCATAGTTTACTTTATATACAAACCGAGTTTATTCATTTTCCCGCTTTCTCTTACGTACTTGAAGAAATTTTGGTTGGTTTACAAATTCGATGTACTTCAAAGGCACTTCCAGGCTGCTGCCTGTGTAAGGTGAGCGACGTTATCTTATTAGCATTGAGCGAACCCCGATGAATAGTTTTACACGGCGCACCAGTTTAATTAAATGATGAAAATGCAAAGCATGTCTTGAGAGAGAGAGGGGGGGGGAGGGAGGGGAGAGAGAGAGAGAGAGAGAGAAAAGAAAGCTTGCTGTTGGGAGGCGAAATTCGCAGGCTGTCATCAACGCAGCTGTTGACAATTCATCGCTATCGCAGAAACACACAATGGCGACAAATGTTGACTGTGTTGTTTGTCCAAACAAAAACCCCTAACGCGTTCCACTGTCGACAGCTGTTTCAGACTCCCGAAAAGGAATTCTATTGTACTTCCTGTGAAAGCTGATCGGTTTGAAAAATGTTAAATTCCTCTTGGAACTGCCACATTCCAGCCTCAGTCAAACCGAAAGGATTTCGTAAACATTGCTGATCGGTGGGAGGATTCTACGTGCGTTTTCACGTAACAGATTCTGATACCCGTTTTACTTTCAGAGCTCCACAAAATAGTAAATGACAAAATATTTCGTTGCACTTCCATCGGAAAACGTAACATGAAGTGGTCCACCGCATTTTAACTCTTATTTCCGTTGTCTTGTTGTTGTGGTATTCAGTCCTAAGACTGATCTGATGCAACCCTCCATGCTGACCTATCCTGCACAAGCCTTTTCATTTCCTCATAACTAGCACAACCAACATCCTCCCTAATATGCTTAGCGTATTCTATCCTTGGCCTCCCTCTTCTGTTCTTACCCCACACATTTCCCTCTAATGCTAACTTTACAAGACCCTCGTGTCTTAAAACGTGTCCTATGAATCTATCCTTTTTCTTGATCAACGTCCTCCATATTGTTCGCTTTTCCCCTATTCTGTTTAGAACTTTCTCTATCCATCCATCTGATTTTCATCATTCGCCTATAGCAGCACATTTCAAAGGTTTCTATTCTTTGCCTTTCCGGAGCTCCTATCGTCCACGTTTCGCACCCAAATAACGACACACTCCATACGAACATTTTTAGCAACGATTTCCTAATATTCACATTTATATTACGCGGAAGAAAATTCCTCTTTTTCGCGAAAGCCTTCCTTGCCTGTGCTATCCTACTCTTTATGTCTACTACACTTCTACCATCCCTATTTATTACTCTTCCCAAATAGCATAATTCCTTAACTTCCGTCATAATATCCCTTCCCAATTTAATACCCTTTCTCTTATAAGCGTTTAAATTGTCTGGTTTGAAGCTAAGCCTCTAATAAATTCGTGGACTGCTTTAAAGTTATCCGTTACGATTCAACATGCGCCATGGGACAGTTTTAATGTGGGTTTAGATATAATGATGAAAATAGAAAAGGAATTATTCTAAGACCCGATCAATTTATTTTTTGAGTGGTCACAAATCAGAATCTAAATCCTTCCCTCTTTAGATCAGGATTTTCGTCCTACCAGTCTTGAGTAACTCGCTTCCTTAATGTAGAGAGATAAACTAAGTATTTAAGTTATTATAAAACATCTTGAATATAGCTTCGAGCTGTTTGTGTTGCGTACTTTAATTAAAATAAAATTAACCAAGCAACACAGTTCCTAATGTTCTAAATTTTTATTTTATTACTGACAAGTTAAAGAGTAGTCCCAAAAGGACCCGACAAAACTAATAAATGAACGCCTCATGTTTTTCGAAAAACAACAAAAGTGGTCAATAGTATCAAACTTATAAAGCTTAAGTTGTTAGGACTGTTCGACAGCTGGCAATAACAAAACGATTTCAGTGAATTTGTAACCATGGGAAATATTGATCATCTTTCTCTTGTACCATACGTTTATTTGAAAGGTCTTAGTCCAACCATTATCATATAGTTGCTCTACGGGAATCTGCTTCTCCGTTTGCAACAATAGAATATTGGGGATCAGAGTTTAAAGAAGACCGTGCAAGTTTCAAAGACGAACAATGATGTGGTCGATCGAATGAAGTGACCACGCCAGAACTGGTGACCAAAATGAACAAAAATGGTATTGAAAAACCGGCGACCGAAAGTGCACAAGTTACGATACACGGGTGGCATTTCAAAAAGAGCTGAACATCGCATATTGGCTGGAAATGTGGTCATAATAAAACTGTGAACCGTTTTGGGTACCGAGTTTACATATTATGAAACAAAACCAACATTATGAGGAGTTTCAGTCAAGTGTTTGGCGTTGTTCCACAGCTTAAAGCAGAGATTTTGTGACGATTTATAACCATAGACGAAACACGAGTCCATCCGTCTGATACGAGGGAACCATCAAAACAACGAACTGAAAGCAAAAAGAAAAGAATAGGCTCCAGAGAAGGCGGTAACAGTTTTATTTGGTCAAATTTTAGGATCCCCATGGAATAATTTTCAAAAAATAAAACAGCGGCAAGTGTTCTGCGCAATTATTGCAGGGTTTGAGTGTCGATTTCAGAAAGAAAACGGCCGCATTTGGTGAAAAAGAAAGTGTTATTCAATCGAGGCGGTTCAGCAGTCAAATTTTCTTATCGTGATTGACAATACTATTGAGTTTATAGTGAACATAGTGTTTCCGGTGAAATTGTTGGATGTGAAGTTCTCATCACTCCAACCGGGTATCGACGCTCGTCTGACACAACGTTTCAATGACTAGCACCGCCATCTTCGCCTGAAGAAGATATCTTTGCCAGTCATTGAAACGTTGTGGAAAGTCCCGAGAACTTTACATACAACTAGTGAGTTTATGCTCTAAATACTTCCTCACGCACCCTATTTTCGAAATTGAGGTCCAATATTTTCTCTTCCCAAACTTGCAAAAATGGTTCGGTATTGAAATATTTGTCAACAATTAAAGGAGTCGAGGTATTTTGAAGATTTTCATTTCAAACAGTTGATAAATACGTATGTGTGCTTACAAATCTTTTATATTTTCCTTTTTAGGTCGGTCCTTTTGGGAATACCCTAGTATTAAACGGAAGTTGAAAGCCAAAAATAAATAACAAAATAGAACACTTGAAATTTAAAATGATAAAATCCTTGAAACTTCTTTAGACTATATACTTTTTATTTTAATAATTTATTTTAAGATTATTTGTAATTAATTATGTACCTTATTTTGTTCTTAAAATTATTTGTTATTTTTAATGTATGACGTGCCCTATTTCCTCAATCGAGGACTAATGGAAACAACAATAAATCTAAATCTATTGAATCTTTTTATTGGTGGTTTATGGTTGCGACTACTAACAAGAATTGAATGTTGAGTTTGGAATATATCATCCTTTAATAACATTTCTAAAATGTTTTTATAGACCTCAGATGCAATTATTTCAAGTACTACTTTTGTCGCCACGTCGCATTCGTAATTCCAGTAGTAGTTTTTGTGAATAACGTCAACAGTTTTATTACTCGTGATATTCATAAATGTAGAGATGGAATACAACAGGAAATTTATAAAAATGGGTTAGTGTATGTAACGTGGCACACGAATGCAAGTTCTTCCTGCCCATTAATGTCACTACCAATGTAAGCTCGTACTTAACTAATTTAAGGGGCTGTTCCTATTTTTCGGGTCAAATTACCGCTGGGAATCAGATCTAAAATTCCACACGTGCGTTTGTTCTCTTATTAAGTGAATCTGCGGGTGTTCCGTAATGAGATTGTGGCCATATAATCGAGGACACAGGGGGGCGAGAGAAGCTCATCAAGTAAATTGTGGTTACGCAAACTGAAGGATGCAGCTTACGCAACAACACGATAACAACAGAAAACACGCGCGGAAACGTAAAATACAACTTTTAAGTTGTCCGCCGCTCTTTTGTGCTTAATAAATGATGAGCTTTCAGCATGCAGAAAGTTTTGAGACGTTTGGGAAAGACGATAAGACTGTTGTAGACGAGGCAGTCAAAAGATGAGTGCTTTAAATTTCCGAGTGTACTAAAATCATCCTTTAAAATATTTAGAAATTTATAATGACCAATTTATACTGTCGACAACAGTTTTGAGTGTTCCCGTGCATCTGTTGCGTTATTTTTACCAGCTAATTTTCAATGTGGTTACTACTGGGAAACGTTAAACAATATAGTCAAAAGAAACTGATTTGAAGAATTAAAATGTTACAATGAGAAATAATATCTTGTCCATACAAAACGGTATTATTTTCACTCATATATTTTCAGTAAAATATCCTTTTGAAGGATTGTTCCCACTCACCAACCGGCTCTTTGTTAGTTTTTAAAGAAAGAAGCTCTTAAATAGTCTCAAAAGTGTTATCACATACAGACACAAAATAATCAGCATTTGCGATCCTCGCAGTTTACATTTTATTGAACACAAAAAGTGTGTGCCATTTGTTCTCTTGTGCTATTCTGTGCTCAATTAGGCGTGGTCTTTTGAAACTTTCTTTTTTTTACCTCTGTCGTACCATTATAATCTCGTTACAGAGATTTCAGTAAATAGCTAGCAGGTTTAGTGATTTTAGGGTTACACACACACAATTTGTATGTGGTTAGTGGGAAATGAAAAGTTAAAGAAGTTATAAAAATTCCGTCAGAAACAGAATATAATAGTTAAGAAGGAAGAAATCAAGCATGGTAAAACATGTAAATACGTCAGGAAAGTGCAGGATATCGCACAAGAACACAGAGAGCATCGACTATATATATTTTTACCTAGATTATTTCATCATTGTACTAACTTAGATTATATTTGGTGTTTAGTTGAATTTTGAAATTTTCGGATTCTTATTCTGTATATGTCATGTGTTAGAAGTGGACGGAAACATAATTAATTGCTTTATGATTTACTGAGAAAAACTCTTTAAAAACCTTTGGCATTAGAACATTTATATTTAAATTTCTTACACAGGTTTTGTTAGAAACACATGGTAATCAACGAAAAAAATTTGAGAAGAGAAATAAATTAAGCACGTTTGGAAAACAACTGAAATTATTGAAAAATGTGTAATGTTCTATAAATATTTTAAATTACGTCGAACGAAGTCCGACCTTAATTTAATAAGACTTCGCAACGTTCTGGGTGGTTCATGATAGAAAATATATAACTAACAAATTTCATTCGTTCGCCTCTGTGATCTAGTGGATAGCGTCACTGCCACAATGGTCCCGGGTTCGAGTTCTGGTTTCCCATACTGAGAAAGCCGTGACAAAGGAAATAAGTCACCCAATTGGCAGAAAGTCGCTCAAGACCTAGTAGTAATTGCGACTCTAAAAAGGATAAATAAAGTAATATACATATATAAAAGTTTCGTTGATATAAACATTTTAGAGTTTTGCAGAAAATAGCGCGGAACATAAGTAAAAAGTGGTATAAAAATGAGGTTATTATAGTTTACCGTCATTAATTATTATGGTTGCACCAATTTCACGTATTCAATTTAGTGTTCGAGAGTATTATAATCAGGGTCAGAATAAGTCATCCAGGCCGGCTGTGTTGCTCAAGTGCTCAATGTGTTTGCGGGCCTATCTTACAATCATGTTGGTCGACTCAAATTTACGTAAATAAAATAAATTATTCCTTATTTTTCTTAAATTTTATTTTATTTTGAATCTAGTAACTGTGACTACAATAGTAAATTAATTCAATTATGCCAAAACAGTTGAACGTGTAGACTCGTAGAAAGTTTATCTTCTTTTTTCCCCCATGTGTTTGGATGTCGGTTTACCATAGAGGTGTTAGTTTTGCAGGCTGGGAGACATCTAATTAGATTGAACACACAGACACGACGGCCACACACATCGAGTGCGGTGACTTACAGAACTTACGGAAATGAGCTGGTACGAGTGGTTCATCATGGCGATGAGCAGGTTGAGCAGGACGACGATGTTGATGACCGAATACGTTCCGAACATCAGCATCCCCCAGAAGCGTGTGAAGCTCTTGATTCCCGCCAACTCGAAGTTGTCTAGGTCGATGAGACCAAACACGGCCCAGAATAACGTCTGTGTCGTCTCGAAAAGGCTGTAAGAATACAATTGCGAAACATGTTAAATAATAGGGAAATCCAAAGGATGAATAGAAGCTCATTCCATCAGTGAATTGGTGTGTATATATTTTTGCTTTCTATATGCGAAAACTATTCTATCAATCAGAATGTCTAATCCCGTCTGCAAAAATATTTACTCGATTCTTCCGTTCTTTGATTACATTTATCTTAATTGTCTAGCGTCATTGATTTATATGTAAAAGTTAAAAACAGAAAATTTTATTAACTTGCTAATTTTTTTTCACCCTCTAGTATAAATAAGTGTTTTTTTTCATTTCACCGTCTCGCTTTGCCGTATTACTGTAAACCAGAAGTCTTTCTTTTATACAATGAACATATTTAGCGGATGTTATTTTAATGTATTGTGACATCCAATGATCGTTATTTAATTCGAACAATAATAATTCTGAAATTGCCTGCCAATTCCAAACAACAGACTACTGTTCGTTTCTATCACTGTTTATAAATTATGCTCTGCGATTGCTGCCTCTAAATCCTCTTAAATTCCCGTCCTAAACTCTCTCGTCCATCTCCCGGCTGGACAAATTTCTTCCCCTCCCCATGATACACATTTGTTCCATTTTTTGTCAATTATTATTTAAGTTCTTCATGGCACCAAAACTAGGGCTTGATGGTGAGGGGGTTTATGATCTTTTTTGCAGGAATTATTCCAGGGGTGAGGTTATGCCTTGAAAATGCAACTTGGCAGATGCTACCTGGGATATCTACAAGACGCTAAACTTTATTAAGGTCGCCGTCTTCCAGAAAGGATCATACTAGGAACGAAAACAACCTCTCCGGTAACTATTAAGCCCACTGCAACGGATCAAAAACGTTATATACCCGTAATACAACGCGTATGATAATCGTACCATACCAGTTTTGTGGCCATTCGGCTCCGGTCACTGTATTGCCAATTACTGGACCGATTCCTTCAAAGGAAAGCGAAGAATTAGTTTGACAACGGGGTATCAACGCGGTTGTCCATCAGCACCAACCAGTTTGCCAACGTCACGTGCCATTCACAGATCGTACCGACACCAACAAAATATTCTCACCAGCAGATAATTGACTGGACGGGCCTAGTACGCTACGGTGTTGTCCGGTCTAATGGGTGTTTTGCTATACTAATTTATACAAATTTATTTTTTTGCGTGTGTCAGTACGGTTACGGTCCTAGTATGATACGTTATAGTGGCATTTACGGGTCTTTCCATATCTACCATCGCTGTTCACTTCGTAAATAATATTTATATCCTGATCATGAAGTAAACAAATGGCGAGTTTCACGAATACGCGACCAGAAATCGTACAGCTCTAAGGTCGGACAAGCATCGCCTTGCTCTACACCAGAAAAGTATTCACAATACCGGGATAATTTTGTACAACAGCCTTCCGCCAGAGGTTAAAAATAGTAGCTACAAAAGCTTCGTGAAGCAGAGTAAAACTATTCTTTTAAATGGCGCGTTTTACTCGGTACAGGATTTTTTTAATCGTCCTTTTAGTATTTAAATCAAGGTTCCTGCAAAAAGTGTTGAATGAGCTGCTGCCAACTTGTAAAATAGCACACACCACATATCTTAAAATTTCTATTCAGTTTTTCTGCTCTTTTGTTTGTTTGTTTCATGTATTGCCTGGAGCTATGACGGAAGGACAGTTTCCTGGTCGCAGAGCTCCAAGTAGTTAAAACTCCATTGCGTGTTCGTCAGTGTGTGCTTGTTTGTGTTTCCCAGTGTGTGTGTGACATCGTGTGTCCGTGTTGTGTTTATATTGACTTTTTTCTATATACATTTTCTTTTATTAATTTATTTTAAGATTATTTGTCTTTAATTATTACTTTATTTTGTTCATTTTTAATTTTTAATGTATGACGTATCCTATTTCCTCAATCGAGGATTAATGGAAACAACAATAAATCTAAATCTCTGCATTACAGGGGATAATAATGTATGGCTTCTATAATACTTTTACCCAAAAGAGTAAGAATTACTAAACTTCACTGACAGGTTCTATTTTTCCAGTACTCATAATGATGTTGCAGTTATACAGAAATATTTCAAATACACTGCTCTTATTTATCTCATGGCATTGATAAAATGAAAAAGAATTGCCAAGTAAGTGAGTTGTAACCGAAATTGAGCATGAGATTAATAAGTGGCTCTTTACTCGTGCGAAAGACCAACTCGTTTCCACAAGATATCACTTTCACAATGTTAACACGACCTTATATTCTCAATAATGCCATTTCTTCGAAATTTTTCTCAAGATAAATATGCTAAACATTTTATAAACTTTCTGATGCATATCAATGGAAATAACGTTATCGATCTGACTCTATATTCTGCGACTTTTGTCTGCAGACTCTTTGTTTCCTTACGCCTTACGCGAGGTCCAGATATAACTTAAAGAGAGCTGGACAGGTGAGACGTACTTGGCAAAGCGACGCCACACGACGCAGGCGTCCGGGTCGGGCCTCTTGGGATCGGCCGACGATGAAGACGACAACGCCGTGCCGTTGGGACATAGCTGCTTCTCCATGTCTGCGTAGTACCACAGCAGCTGGTTCAGCCCTGAAAATAGAGAAAATAAGTTTTCGTTTCCCGAAAGTGAAGAACATTTACGAAAAAATAAGAACTTGGGCAGATAAAAATACATAATTGTGCGAAACAAGGCTGGAAATGCGCTATAAAATGCTAATATGGAGTCCAAGACTTTATCGTAATTCTGACTTACCACAAGAAAACGCAAAGAGAACGAGTACGTAGAGAAAGAAGAACTTCATGATGTCCAGCACCATGCGACTTAAGGAAACTTGAAGAGGGCCCAGGTAAGGGTTAACGGAGAAAATGTACACCAGCTTGAGAGAGCTGAAAGAGCAAAACAAGATCAGAATAGAGTAGCGTTACTAATTGATTTTATCAATCAAAAACATTATCCAAATAGTTTATATTTCTATTCCATAACAAAGTAAAGGACTTCAATTGCTAAATTTATAATGGTAAAACCTAGCGAGCCTTGAAAACGCTGATTAAAGTGCAAACAACATCAAATGCAGCGTTCAAAAGTAGAAAGTTGTGTCCTAGAACATTTATTTCCAATACTGTATATCATTTTTTGATGAAGAAAACTATTATTTCACAAGATTGATTGGCAAAATTCTACATAGCAGTTAAATTTCTACTGAATTTTGTGTTAAAATGATTCGAATTGTATGAAATAAATTTATGTTATCCTGTTATTATAATAATTAAATTTTGTGTAATTATTTATCTCAATTTCCTCAAATTCGCATTTTAAAGTTTAACGGTCTACAATATAAACGTTACTCTGTGTCATTTAGTTTATAACACAGTCAAGGACACAAGCTTTTCTCTTTTTGACCTTTATTTTTTAAATTAAAATAAATGTATTTGCGTTCATTAAAAATTGTGATATTTATCAACTATATTAATTAAAAATTATACAATTTTTATTTTAATAAAATTATACATTAAAATTTCTAATTTATCTGCACAAGGAAAATAATAATATTTTTTTACCTTAAGAAATACCAAAACTAATGTTTTGAAAAAACTTATTTTGTGCCTGAATGTTTCGATGTTGATTTGTTAGTTTTATAAATGTCAGATTAATTGAATTATTGAAAATATCTCATTTTTTCGATATTTATTGTAATAGGGGGTTTTAAAGAACAAAATATTTGTAACCATGTAGTCTGGTTATGAATTGAGTTTACTAAATATTTAAATTCAGTTACGTTGTGAAAGATGATAGTACATAGATAATATAAGAAGTTTCTTTACATGGATAACAACTCCGTTTGTTCCGTATCTTATCATCTTAGTTCTCTCTCCCCCTCTCTCGTTCTCTTTCTGTATATATAATATTATATCGCACGATTACGCGTAACTTATAGAAGTATTTTTTTAACAATTTATTTAAATTCCTTCCATTTTGAAAGTTATTTTCAATAATACTGTTCTACAGTTGATCTTACTTTATCTTTGAATATCAAACTCATATTCCAAATTGTCTACGTAAATACTATACGTAAATAATGTTCAAACTGCATTAAAATGTAAATAATTCACCTAACATAAGAAATGATAAAGAAATATAATGCCGTTTCTATTAAATAAACTAAAAGTGACGCTGAGGATCAAATAGTAATTAAATATGGAACGATCGAAAGTCTACTTGATAGTTTCTTCGCAGAAAGACAAACAAAGGAATTAGAAGCAGATGCAAAGTATGTGCCATTGTAAATCCTCCAGATCCTTTGAAATAATGTTCCGCTTTAGTAATCAGAGGCGGTGCCAAACCGACAAAAATAACCCAGGGTTTGTAAATTTCCCGAGAAGCCGTGCAAAACAACTTTATCGTTCAGACTACGAGTGTGAGTTGAAAGACATTTTCCCGAGGTGGGAAGAAAGGCGTTTCGAAGCGAGATCAAACTGTTTGAGTTGCACGTTCACTTGATGTATAATTTGTAATGGTAAGGCTACTGTAATAAATTCTACAAAGCTTTGAAACACCGATATTCATTTTGGTACGCCCTGAATTTTGCCGCTGCAGCGCTGCAATTACAATTTTTAACATACTCAGTCACATTTATTGGGAAACCAGACGCAGCTGTGAAGCCTTGTCTCTTTCCAGTTTTCGTTTGGTTAGAACGTTTCCAAAATTTTCAAAACAATTCAACAGCCAGGTCAGTGGTTTGTTATGCCAGCAAACATTCATCGAAAATTGTGTGACGTGTATGGGGAAATTACAATGAGTGATGGATTGGTGATGGAGTAGAATAGACGAAGATGAAAAGAAGAACTGAAAACTTGGCCTCTTTCTTTGACGAATGCATACAAAGACTGGTTACCCGTTACGACAAGTGGCTGAATAACGACGGTGACTAAGTGAAGTAATAGCGCAGTTTTATTTTCCCCAAAGGAACAATCATCGGAAAATTTTCAACAACAATGCTGAGGTTATATAAACACTGCAAATTATTAATTACATTACTTCTAAATTGTAATTCATATGGCTTTTTTATGTGAATTTAATATCATGATTGTTTATGTCCAGTGTTAAATTAAAAAAAATATACCGAATTATAAAATGTTGGCTTGCCATTTCCATTAACAAAGAAAAATATTATGACAAAAAACTTGTTAATCATGCGGCAATTTCAAATTGTAGCATAAAATAATTTGTCAAGGAATAAATTCTTTTTTATAAAAAGTTTAACAACAATTATTTTCACCAGAATTACCGACTTATGTTTAAAAAAGCAAAGACAAATGTAGACCTGAATATGTTGGCTGCGGAGAAAAGGCCTTCTGCGATGAGCATTGGGTCCCAGGTGTCCCAATCTTCTCTGGCTGGAGCCTCACGCTCATGATTCATGGCCAATTCTTTTTGTACCTAAATGAAACGAATCAGAGGATTTTAATATTGCGACTTTTGTTCTCCACATATTTCCGGTGCTTTTTGTAATACCTGTACTCACCTGAAAGTAAACGACGACTCTCAGAGCCACCGTGGCAACGTATAAGGAGTTGGTGACAAAGTCTATGACGTTCCACATGTCGTTGGCGTATTCCTCCAGCCCTACATCCCAAAGCTGCTTCACCTCACTCCAAATAAGGCCTTCATAACAACAAAATTCATATTCCATTAAAATACAACGGGAAAATTGAAACACAGCATAATTGTATATATAAGTTATTAAATATCCTATAATGAAAAGACAGATTGTTGAATTTTGATTTTATGCAGAATTTAGTTCATCTTCCTGTTGACTAATTACTTTTTCCTTCCAATTCTGGTACGATTCTGGGCATGTTGAAACGTGCTGCTCCCATCTTAAGCAAAATGTCCTTAACTCTTCAATTTCCTCTGTTTTTTAGCTTTATACAAGCTATTGTCATCTGCTTCAGCTTACTGTTTGTAACAGCATATGAATTTCACTTACTTAAATTTTTCTGCTAGTCTTATATAATTTTCAAATTACTACAACAGTTACTTTTCTATCGCCATACTAACTAAATAATTTCACTATTTTCCTAACTTTACTCCTTTACTAGTTCTGAGTTGACCGTCTTCCATCTCAGAATAAATTTCGAAGGTTAAACTCCCCTTTCCAAATAAATTTGAGATTCTTCTCTCAGCAATATTTTTGTGTCATCGGTCGGTTGGACCACATCTGCTGTTTTCAACTTTTCAAGAAAGTTTTAAAACGCCCGCTATGTGAAGCTATACGAAACAAATTCGTTGTAATCATCCCCATAAATTATTACCGTCTGAATGTTCACTACAATGCCATAATCCAGCGAGTTACGGAGACTAACGATGAATGCATTGTACATTTCTACTTCGATCAAACATTTTATTTTATAAGTTTAATATCAAGTATGTTATATTTATATGTTATATATAGTAAGTATCAATTGCAAAACTTTCGTCTGAATTGTGGAACAGCGTGGGAAAAATTGGCAACGTATAAGGTAATTAGTGTTTGTTACAGTACTTAAAAAGCATCCTGAATGACTTGCAGTTTTACGTTTACACATTCCACTACAAACTAAATGTACCTTTCCTTACATAACTCATTTTCTGACGGCGTATTGATTATATTTTCCTAATGTAAGTAGAGCCGGCTGAATATATATAAAATTTTATAGTTTATCAAAAAAACTAAATAAAATCTTATATTTCTATTGAATATACAATTTACTGAGTAAAATAAAATTGATTATTTTTCTTAGAGAATGGTGGTATTTATATTTCAAACATTTGACCACTGTAGTATTTAATTGACGGTTTTTATGGATTTAAAGTCTCAATCGTACTTTAACAACGACACTCAGGAACTCATCAGGCAGATCATCACTGACACTCAGAAACCTGAACAGGAACTGAATGGCATGACACCGCCGACTTTGATCTTTGACTGTGCACAAGTTTCCGCTACCATTTCTCTACCATCTCTTCATTTCAAGTCCCTTCGATAACTGCTCTTTCACGTTCCCTCAACAACTGCTAACTTTTCTGAAATGTATAAATTAACTAACTTAAATCTCGTCCACAAATCCCCTTTTCAATTCCTTTCCATAACTGCTCTGTTTAAAATCTTATCCGCAATTAAATTCTTTTTTTTAATCTATTAAGAAAACGTCGGAACCCCCCTCCAGTTCCAAATTATGCACCACTTAGGCTAAATATCAACCATCGCTCACCCCACAAGTTACCAATAGGGGGTTAACAAGTCTTTTTCCAAATCTGCGAAACCTCACCCAGAAGGATATTCCCACTTCCTGTGTGAAAGATTCGTACATGATAAGATTTCGACAACCGAGATAATCATCCCGAAAATTTACAACCCTCGATGGGTCAGCGTAGGCATTTTCGTCCGTCGATTGTGGCTGTTTCACAGACCCCCGGTACCTAAAGTTAAATGACATCACGAGTTCCGGAAATCGAAAAATTTGGTTTCAAAAACTTTATTCAATTAAAATGAAATGAAGTAAGCCCTTTATAAAGTTATAAAACATTTGTTCTCTACACCAAGAATTTATAGGAATTAGAGTAATCAAAAGTTTTTTGTCATCAGAAAAAACGACTGATAATGTTAATGTTTGTATTAGTAGGATATACAATAGTTCATCCATCCATATACTAGATTCGAAAATCCTTTTCTATTACTTTTTTATGCCTCGGAAAAAAAGGAAATTTTTTGCACAAACCCATTGCGCTGGATCTAAGCAGCGCAAGACCCTCGAACATGATGGTCATACTCACGTACGTAAATATGAACGTTTTAAAAAATCCGTAAGACGACCGAACAACCAAAATCACTTTTAAATAATTTCATTTGGCGCTTAAAGCATTGCGAAGTGATGGGCTCTGAGTTTGTTTGTCAGAATACTCAAGGAAATTCATTTGGAATTGACCAATTATATTCGGCGCTCGGGTTAATAAATTTATTGTGATTAAAGGTATCATTAAGAATACACCCTGAAAATTACATAAATATACGCAAGTCAGCTGTTCGTGGTGTCAGCGGGTGCGGCACAGCTGTGTTAGAAACATAAATATTACAGCATTTACATAAAGATAATCTAAAATATAGTTATTCTGCTTGAATGACAGTCACATAATAAATATTTATAATTTTATTTTATGCTCAACAGTTTGTTAATAATACAACATATTTCGAATTAAGAAAGCCGGTTTGTCCATTTCGGAACTTAAAGTATTGTTATGCAGTTATCTACAGAATGAAAAGGACAAATTATAATCTATAGCTCATTATTATTATCATTCGAATTATTTTTGACGTTATTTTGAATATTTGTATTGACTTTCTCTTTAGTTGTTAGTGCAAAATCTCTCAATGCAAGTTAAGATTCGAAACCGCTGATGTTTCTTTAACGAGCGATATCATCTTGCATAAAACAAAGCAGACGCCGCTTCCCCGTTATTCTCATTTTAAACGAGACAAAGGATTACTTGAGAATTTGGTATGCGTTTTCCTGTAATAAACCTTCCCCTCTTAATTTACATTAATCTACACAATACTGGAACTAAGCTGACAGTTTCTTTGTTGAAATCGATTTAATTTAAATAAATATACAATTGTGCAAGTTATGTGTCGCTTAACTTCGACTCTTTTCGAGGCAAACATTACTAACCACGGAAACTGTGAAACAACATTCATCAGAATTTTAGTTTTACAACAGAGTATGAAACGACAAGACTTATTTTTAAGTCTGTGTAAAAAGTGTACCAATATACCTTAAAATGGTAGCTAAATTACAGACAAAGATAAGAGTTACAATAAATAATAATTAATAAAATATTAAAAATGAAAAATTCGTAATAAACACATTAACATTAGTTGAACAAAATCCAAAACATACTGACAATTAACCCTAATAAATTTGTTTTCCCCTAATCACAAATTTTTACATCACACGTTTGTCCAAATTTTAATGAGTACCATGAATCCATCATTTAAGGATGTTCCTTCTTTATAAGAAACCCACAAGGATCCACTTGACACATATATCAAAACTTGTGTAGTTTACAATTTTTTTGTCTTTAATTTGGATCCATTTTTTGTGTTTATTTGGTCTTAGGCGTATATCTACGAAAAACCTGGCTTAAATGACTAATTTAGATGAGATTGAATACCGACTGTCATTTTCAATTATACGCATTGAATAACTACACATTCCACAATGTTTTGTTTTAAATCTTTGTTAACGTCGCATCAACTACTATTGTATGGTTATTAGGGACTACGTTAGGGAAACTCGTTTTATTGTTAATTGTAATCGTTTCACAGTGTAGAAACTACCATGCCGATGACAAGATTTGAACCCAGGAGCACTGTGATGCGACGCAGCGACGCTCACCACTACACAACAGAAGGTAGACTAGACCAGCTTTAATGAGAAAATTCTACAACGTAAATTTTAAAATACCAGACGTTTCGTCGCAGAACAATGTCTTCATATAACGGCGATTACAAAAGTACTGGAAATTTAGAAAAAATCTAAAATTAAGGTTAAATACAAACAAATGAAAATAAAACATAATATAATTTATTAAGACTTTCAATGATACTTAATTCGTTTTTGGTTTTTAATGTACATTTCCGAAATTATGTTGTTGTCCAATGTGGAACTGTGATTAAATTTAATGCAACTGGTAAAAATTATATATTTTTTTATTCTAGTGTTGAAAGTCGTTTGTGTTTGGATCGCGTCACAAAATATATCTATGTTACATACATTGAAATTATGAGTTGCTATTTCAGTTTAAGGTGCACACAGGAGTTTGCGACTGTATTATTTATTACCCTTACTTAATCGGGATTATTGACCGGTCCACGTAAGAATTTGTAAAATCTGTTGGTTTAGTAGTGCATTACAAAAAAGTTGAATGTGAACTTGTATCAAATATATCAGGTACGTTTTGTTTGGAAATATTAGAAAAATCATGCAGCTACACAACTCTCGTTAAAGGCGTAACAAAAGAAATGTTTCGATCCTCCCCTCACTGACTCTTACAAATATCCGCGCACTGTATAATTTTTTACTACTGATTCAAACCTTACACATTTCAAAGGCTCAGAGAAAAAACTACAGTAGACATGATAGACCGTACCACAAATTGTTCACTTATAGAAGTGTACTAATGGTTCTTATAAAACTGAGTTGTTCTATCACTGTCTACATTTTAAGATATAGGGTTTTTCAATCAGGGTGGGTCGATGTTGAAACGGAATAAAAAAAGCTGTGTGTGAGGTACTAACAATTTTTTTGAAATTTGAATAGCGCATGTATGCCATTATGTATGAAATATAACACCGTTCAAATGTCCACTGCGGCTTCTCACGATAGCACAGATCCGAGTGGTCCAATTTTCAATTACACTACCGCATAGATCTGGCTGAATTTGAGCGATGGTCTGGGTTATGTTGACTTTAAGACCCTGTGTCTTCAGGAAATCCCACTAGAAAAAGTGTAGCAGAGTAAAGTCACACGATTTGGTGGTCAATTCATGTTACCTCTACGAGGAATAACCAAATCGTTCTGGCAGAATGCCCAACGAGTCGTCCGCTGTGTGGCACATTGCGCCGTCCACCTGAAACCACATGATGTATACGTCCATATTTGTCAATTTGGGCCCCAAGATAAATCGGTTATAACCATTCTGAAGCGCTCGCCGTTGACGGTGATAGCCTCAGCAATGCCGTTTTCAAAAAACTACGGATCAATGACGCCGCAGGTCTAAAATCTGGACTAAACGATAACTTTTTGTGGATATATTACCACCTAGTTGGCGACGTCCCATATAAGGCAATTGTGCTTGTTATCATAGACATTCATCCAAATATGCGCCTTGTCGCTAAATATGGTTTTTAGGCCACCAAGCTTGGAGAGTCGACTTTGAAGGACCACCGGCGTGGAGGTTTGAGTTAACGAACACGTTTAGCATTTGGACGTGCTGCTCAATCGTGAAACTTGCATGGTGATTTGGCATCATTGAGTAAATAATAAACAAGAGTGGGGTGGCACCAAAACAACACGGGGGCCACAGGCTACCAACATCGACCCGCCTGAATTATTACAGAAAAATTGAATATATATTGTACATGTAAAGTTACAACCCTAGTCGACTGTTGGTATATGCGGTCAGACTCAATTGTTGTGTGTGTGTGACGTAAATTGCTGACTTAATAGATACGCGGGAAAGACATGCTGTGAATGCTGTGTTCACGTGACATTTTTAGTTAGCTCGATTCAACTGCGAGAGAAATCGCAAATCGGAGCAGCGAAGGTCTAGACACTCAATGTACGCGTGACTGGGCGATACAAATGGCCGACGCAGAGCGGGAAACGCATACCTGCGATTGGCGGCTGAGGTCAGATGGCAATGGTTTCTACAATATGGCGTAAGCAAGGAGGAAACATTAATTTCAGTCGTGAACAAGTTGTGCTGAAGGCAAAGCGTGCTTGATGGCTTCGCGAAAATTCACGACCACGCGTAGCAGTTTGGCTATCGAAACAACCACGGATTCAGGTGGTGATACGCCAAGACGTAGCTTAAGTCCGTGTAAAGTGATTTTTATCACTTCGACGAATATTGAATTTTTTCGGCGAGCAGTCGATGGCGGGTTAGTGGAGGAGTAGTAAGTACAGTGGACTATGCAGTTTAGGAGCCATGAAGCTTACAAACGGCGAGCAAGTAAGCCGCAGAATAAGTGGTGTTAGGCCATAATAGAATCGCGATTAGCAGCGGTGAGTCGACGAATTTCTTATATTTGGAACGTCAGACGAGTGTTTGGAAAGTAAAGTGTAATGACCACGCCTTGCTATAGATAATTTTTTCTTGTGTCTCAGATTTTAATTAAACTGATTTGTTTAAACCTTTTTTATTTTTTCTGGCAAAAATACCTAGCGCCCATATCTTTTTCCTCTTTTGAGGAAATAAATCCTTATCGAAGTGAGTTGAGCGGCCGGAGAAACGAGTTTGCGTTTCATATACATGTTTTCACTGTACTTTTCTAATTGAGGTGGTTGGAACGGAACACCCTCTATTAATTAAAATCATACAGGGTAAGTTTCGCTGCAGGAGTATTTTTAATGAAATATTCATTGCTGCTACGTTAAAGATTAAACAATGAATATCAAGGCCTGTTCTCAAGCTAGAGATTGAAATAACGAAACTTATTATCTCGTTAGTAGTAATTAATTTTTCCCCAATCGTTGCCCATTAGCTTTAATTATATTATAATGAGGAAGGTAACTGAATACTTTATTTGGAAACAGCTTCGCTTCCATCTTCGCAAAGAAAAGAAAAATTTAGCTTATAAAAGGTTTCTTTCGGTATAATGGGTAAATGTTCCCCACGTGTATAATGAGATATGCTACAGAGTTGTTTGTCGGAGCAGTATCGTCTTCCTGAATATTTTTTCGTGGAAGCTAACACCTTGTATCGGGTAGATCTACAAAACGTCCGCTTCCACTTTTGCATTGACATCAACCATCGCTCGGCAGATAGTAATATTGTCAGAGAACGAAACGTTGTTTGCTTTGGCAAAAAGCTTTCACGGCCCTGGCAGACGGAGAAAGCGCATACGTTTGAGGTGAAAAGAGCAGACATCCCTGGTGCACGGGAAACATGTGAATGCTTAATGTATCACGACGTACGTCCGACATCTGCGGAACAGAAAGGTAAATGCAGCTGTGCAGAGCATTGTTCGACCTGATGAAGAAAGTTGAAAAAGTACGCGGCTGTGGATAATTGTAAATTGTTTTATGAGCGTCTACAATGTAAGATCACGTGAGGTAAACGTGTATTTAAATTTACAATTTTCAGCGCAACGCTTACACGTAATGGGATACTTCAATTTCTATAACTAATAATGAACAAACACACAATTCAATATTTTTTGCAAAAAAATAGATTCACTTTCAACGTGCCCCCGCTTCAAAAAATAGAACACAACTTTAAGTTTTGTTTACGCCAAAAATGATTTTTTTTTTTTGCACCAGAGTATATTTTTCATCTTGCAGCCATTTTTCAATACAAACTGATTTGAGGACGAAATGTTTCTCGCGTAATAGTTTTCATCTCCTGTAAGTGAATATATCAAAGTTTTCCATTGGCAGTTGAAATCAATTGAGCTATGAAGAAACTTGAAAATATCCAGGTCATTGTGTTTCCCTTTCCGTTTCAGATAATACCAATATCTGAAACTCAAGAGTCAGGGAAAATACGTTGCTACCATGTAATTAAAGCCATTAATTAAGAACAACCCTTTGTGTTAACACAAGGTTGAAACTCATAGCTAAATAATTGTGAGGTTCTCACATGCCGAAGCACCTTCATCTAATTAAGGTACTAAAATTCACAAATAACGCAAAAAGTTATAAACAATTGAAGAAATATCTTTAGAACATCATGTTTTACGTTAAACTGATTATTTTGCCATGAAATATCGCCAATCTACACATTTGAATTGAACTACATTTAAATTATGCCTGATATTTTTGGACCTTTGTCACACGTTTTTGTAGGATTGAACCTCTGCGTGTCGGCTGGTTGTCTCCTGAACTGGTCACAGCCAGGATGTGGGACAAGTACTGAGAGGTCGGCCTCATTTATCCTCTTACGTAAATCCTGGTTAGGATTTTTAAACTATATCGATGGGGCACTAGTAAACCTTTGGCTACTTTGATCTTCATTTAGCATTCCCCATTTATATCATTGGAAAAGGGCCACAAGATTATGTTAAATCAGATTGCCTTTTAAGAAAAAGTGATGCAACCATTTTTAATTACGAGGGTGTCCTAGAAAGTAATGCAATACATTTTTTCTTCAACAATTATTTATTGAACACAATGAAACTTATACACAAAAAATAATTATGTTTCTTCTACATTCCCACGTAATCTCCTTCACGTTCTACGGAATTCCTCCAGCGAGACACGAGGGCGTGTATGACCCGTCGGTACAACTCCTTGTTCTGTTCACGAAGCCATTTATTCACCTCTTCGTCATCCTCAAAATGTCTCCCACGAATGGCATTCTTCAATGGCCCAAACAACTGAAAGTCAGGACTGTAAGGTGGATGGTGTAACAATGTCTAACCTTGTTTCGTGATGTGTTCTGACGTCCTCAAACTTGTGTGAGGGCGAGCGTTATCATGATGAAGCAAACAATCACCTTGCTTGTTTCAGCGTACACGTCGCTGGAAGTGCTTCTTGACTTTGGTTAATGTGCTCACATATGCCTTAGAATTAATGGTGCTGCATCTTATCAGGTGTAACAGTCGTATGTGGTATCCCTGACCACAGTAAATCTTGGAGCTATGCCGAACCGTCTTCTGATGGCGTCACCATATGTGCCCAGCGACTACTGATGTTCCAAAAACTGAACATAAACATTTGTTAATTTTTCCAACCGTTTCTCGCTTCTCTGTGAGAAATTCAATAACGACACACTACTTGTAACGTACATCACTTACAGACACCGTGTTGAACCACTGCTGCAAGTGCGCTATCAGTCGAAAGGAACGGTATCGTTTTCTGCTTACTCCATAACTTCAAAGAATTCATATCTGAAGGTTTACATTCCTACTATTGTTGGGGACTGAGAAAAAAAATTTACTGCATTAGTTTCTGGGCCACCCTCGTGTATATGACATTGTTAAATACCGGTACTGCAAGAAGAGTATGTACTCGCTAGTTAGATTCTGACTTTTATTTCATGGCTGGTAACAATAACGACGCCTCTACTTGTGTGCGTCAGTATGGGTGGGAAACATAACCTGGAAATGAGTATTAAGAATTACTCACCGCACACCCACGCCAGGATGAGGCATTCAACGATGGACGGGGTGCCTCCCCTCATGGCCGTCACGTCCACTTTTTGGGGTTGTGGACCTTTCGTCTCGCCGAATATGTCTTCGAGCACATACTCGATGCGCTGCGAAGCCAGGATCAACAGAACTGCACCACACCGCCACGATTGGAAATAGAAGAAACAATACATTAGTAAATAAATCCCAGAAGAAAAAACAATTAGAAAGTTGTTACATGGGTTTTCTAAATCCACATTCGTAGAACGGTAGAAGCAATGTAGAGACGCCGAGTTGGGAATGAAATAAATGTTGATAAGTTAAACCGAATTTGTGTTTTTAGCACAGTACAACTGTCTGAAGTATGAATGTGCAAACGATACAGTTAAAACGTCATTATATTTTACTTCGAACGTTATTTAATTTCAAGCAATGTATGAACATTAGGAATGCAATAAATATTTTAGAAACATTCTCTGTTGATTGCTCATATTTTACTTTCATTGGTTTCACATACCCAAATTCTTCATCAAAATTTATTTATTGCATGTAAGCGACATATCCATAGCCTCTACAGAAGGCAGTATGCAGTAATTAGAATTGAAGATCAAGAAAAGAAAGCAGAAATCAAGAATGGGCGTTTGTGTGTGTATTCAAGTTCCCTGACGGAGAAAATTTGACTAAACTTACCTAATTAAAAAGTAGATAATGACACTAGATGTTAGTGCAATTATAATATATAATTAAAAAAAGAAATCTTTTCCAAAATATTGTGCGTCAACATTTTTGAAAACAAAAAAACTTGGGTATTGTCCATCAAGAGCAGAAAGGAAAACAAAAACTGACTCCTGTTAATCTCAGGAATATTCATAGGAGAGGCGAAACTAAAAATGAAACAGTCAAGTTTAATACAGAAATCGGTGCTATTTGAGTCTTTGAGTTTGATTCTGACTTAATTAAGCTGCATTTCAAGCCATAAGACTAGGATGGGAAGAGGCAAAACATACTTATGTGTAATACATTTAAAGGACCGGACAATTTTGACAAAATTTTGTTTCCAGATTCCTCGCGACCTAAAACAAAACACTTTGGAGATAAGACTCGGCTTCCACACCTAGGGGTAGGGGGTGGAATTAGCAGAATTTTTATATGTAATAAAGACTCAATTTTTGAGGTCAATAACTTTTATATTGATTCCCCGACAATATTTGTGTATAATTTCACCCCTTCCAGCATGTGAGGGGTGGGGATGTAAATGAGTCATATGAAAATGACAAGGAAACTGTCGAGTTTGGTGCGAAACACGTGTAATACGAGTCGCTGTTACATAATGACCTTTAATAAGAGATTTAAGGAAAAATTCATCCCTTAAGTGGGGAGAATTTTTATTCTCTTAGAGTACGAAAACCATTTGTAGCGTTGCTATTGTACCGGGAATACTGTTTACTCTATAGAGATACTGGGAGTATATTTGAGGTTTTTATTGTGATTTTGTGTGTTGACAAAGAAAGAAATAATGTAGCGGGATAATATAAATAAATACGCGGGCAACTCCGGGTCCCCAGCTAGTTATTAAATAAATTTTTTATACATTAACGCAAAAAAAGTAAAAAAAGATGTTGATTTAAAAATAAATAATACTTCCTCTTACTAAATCAAAAATAAATTTCATGTATATCATTGTAGACATATGAGATCAAAGTCAGAAAAGAAAAAGATTTTGACGAGTATTAGTTAATAGTACAACAGGAAAAGCGATCCTTTTCATCCAAGCGCCACTTCTCGCGCCAATGCCTGAGGGGCAAGAAACATTTATTTATTTAATTATTCAAAATTCAATTCTCTGACATTCAGTAAAATAAATAAATATAAATCCTGCCAAATATGTCAGCAAACAAATGCAATAACTTTACTTTGGCCGTAAAGGAGATTTTCCACGACACCAAATTGCTCACAATTTAATTAGGTTATCCATTTAAAAATTTACCTGTACAAGTTCACAAAGATGGATGAAACGTTGTATTTATATTAACTAAATTTAATTGTTTGCTGATATGGTCGTATTCTTTTATTTGTTTATTAAAATATTATTTATTTTTAAGTACTTGTATATGTTTATGTTGTATTTATTTTAGACATAAAAATCCCGCAGTTTTCCGAATTTATTTTATTAGAAGTGCATTACGTAACAAAACCAGTTCTAGTAAATTTAATTTTCTTATTATTTTATTAATAATTTTTTCCTTGCATTAAAATTTTATGCATCTGCGTTTATTTCGTAGTTTAGGATTCTTATCGTGACGGAAATGTTGACTTAAGTGTGCCTGAAAATGTTTGCGAAACAAGCAATAACTTCCTGAACCTCAAGTGTTGACTAAAGCACTCTTTACACGGAAGCTACCTTAAGGCAGAGCAACGTCTTTACTCAATGTCCGCTTACTTCAGGCAGCCACTGATGACGGCTTTAAGAAAAGCGACTTTTACCAATAACGTCTGTTATTGTAACCAGGGAGGAAATATTTCATTATGACCTTTTGTAAGCTTCAAAATTGCTGAAAATATAAATATTTTTCGAACTTAATTTTAGTCATTTCTGAAAAATGCATAAATGAAAAATCATTATTTAATTTATAGCTCAAAAGTTTTGTTTGCTTCATTTACCAATTGTTTCAGTTGTCCTTCCTTCACGGTACTACAGCCCTGTGTGGGACTTGACCTCCTTCACAATATGTGTCCATGACTCTATCCCTGATCTTTTCTCTCTATTCTCTTTC
The DNA here is from genome assembly GCA_034510155.1 of Eucriotettix oculatus. Taxonomy (NCBI): domain Eukaryota; kingdom Metazoa; phylum Arthropoda; class Insecta; order Orthoptera; family Tetrigidae; genus Eucriotettix; species Eucriotettix oculatus. The sequence goes on along the minus strand of CM067376.1, from coordinate 52,721,796 downwards.
TTTCATAATTTTCAGATCCTCTGTCACATCCTCAACTCATCTCGTTATTGGTCTTCCTCTCTTCCTTGTCGAATATAGTCTAGCTTTGAATACTTTTGAGGTGTTCTATTTGTGTCCATACGATTTAGATGGCCCATCCATTGCAGCCTTAAAGATTTTATGTATCTTATTATATCTTTTCCTTTTATGATGTGATTAATCTCTCCATGCTATCGAATTCTCCATGACAAGTCCGCATATTCTTCTTATTATCTTCCGTTCAAATTTCCTTGATCTTTTTTTTCTCAGTATCATGGATTCTGCCCCATATGTTAACCACTGGTCTTATTAGTATTTCATAGATCTGTTTTTTATCTTTCCTGAGTAATATTTTGCTTTTTAACGGTTTTGTGTTTGAAAATTATGCTTAATTTCCTGGTGGATTCGGTCTTTTATTGTGATGCTTACTTTAGACTCATTGTCTATCATGTTTCCTAGATATCTAAATTTCGCTACTCCCTAAAAATTTTTCTCTCCAATTTGCAGATCCTGTAACGTTAGTTTTGATTTAGAAGCCGATATAACCATATCTTTTGTTTCCCTTATATGCACTTTAAGCCCCATTCTTTCTGCATTTTCCTCTAATACTTCATGTACTTCTATTATTTTTTGTTTAGATTATTTCAGTATTCCACTTTTCCCGCATTTCCTCATTTTCCCATATCATTGTTATTATTTTATGTAGCGATTGATTTATTGGATCTCCACCATACTTGAACATTTCCGCGATTATGTTATCCTCTCCTGGTGCCTTATTCTTCTTCATTCAATCTTCCTACGATCTCCGTGATTTCTCTTAGTGTTGGAGTGTCAGATATGTTTGCGTCCTCTATTCCATTCTCAATATCGTTCCTCTTCTCTAGCCATTATTCATTTATCACATTCATATCCTTTAGTAGATTCCTGAAATATTCTTCCCATATGCTTAGTACCTTTCTTTCTTCTCCTATAAATTCTCCATTTCAACTTCTGCAACCATTAATCCTAGGATGGAATCCTATTTTCATCTTGCCTATTGCCTTATAAAAGTTTCTGCTTTCATTATGCTTTCTGATCCATTGTCTTTTCTTCTTCTTAATTATATTATTAGCTTCCCTTCTCTATTCTTTATATTTATCAGTGTTTGTTCTGGTTTCCCTTTCTATCATCTTTTTTCTAGCTTTACTTTTCTCCTGTAGGATTTTAACATACCCCTTATCAAATCAGTCTGCATTTCTTACCCTTTTCCTCTCTCTAATCACTTCCTTAGCTACACTATTCCTTCTAGGTCCACCCAATCTTTTTCCATCTTGTCATATTTTCTATCGTTTCTCTCTCCTAATCTATCTTTTATAGTGTCTTGATATTTTCTCACTTCATCGTTTTTTTATTAGTTTATCCACGTCCCATAGTATCCTCTTCATCTTTGGCATTTTTGTATGCTCAGTTGTCACCTTTCTCAAATTGTGCGTTGGCCGGACAATGAGATTTCATCCGTAACTTCTTTCCCGCACTCATCATCATAATAAAGAAGTGGAAAGTTCTCCAATTTACAGAACCAATTTATCAGCAACATGTTCACAACACCTACTTGAGGCCACTGAAAAGTACAAGCTAGCAAGGAAAAGCGGATACTTTAATGAAATCAATACAGTCCCGGATTTATTTTATCGTTGACCATCAGAAACGCTACTAAAGGGACATTTAGATCTGTTGATGCATAAATAAATAGAATATAATTTAAAACATTTGAAGGTATATTACGATTTATCTCAAGAGTTAAAATGTCTATAGCAAACACACGGTAAGCGGGAGGTTCCAGGTTTGATTCCCACACCCGGTAGACATTTTACATTCTTATCATCTAAAATTGTCCTACCGAGTCTGCTGGAAACTAAACGTTGCTAGTAGCATATCTAAAAACTAAATAATAAATTATGGGAACATTTATTGGAGTCTTATTGGCCAGATTGTTGAAATTTATTTCGAAAAAGTACCTTTAGCAGACCGTCTCACGTTACTGAAAGGATGAAAGGGAATTTTTAAATCTATCTTAGTCTAAAATTGGCGACAACTTGCGAAAATATTTTTTCTAGGCACAATAAATAAAATGAGCAATAAACTAAAAAATAATTTCAAATGTTTTAAAAGCCAAATAACCGACTATAATATATCACTATAATGCGGCCGCTGGTTATGAACGGAAATGTGTAATGACACTGACCAATGGATCCATCTACGTCAGTTTTGAAGAAATTCCGTCTGTTTCCTGTTCTTGTCCATGAAAACTTTGAAACTCTTTTATCATTTAATTTACTGCATAATGCTTCAGCCACGTTCCTCTTTCATGGCATAACATGGTAGTTGGTTAGACTTTTGTAACTTTGGGCCAAGTCCTGGATTATACAGTCAATTTTTTAATAACATCATTTTGTCTGTCATTGTTATGTAATAGGTCAACACTCTGGAATTCCCGAAAGCAACTAGCATTTGTTTCTAAATATCACGTCTTCCTCTGTAGTGGTACGAATATAGTTGATTCTCAGTCTCATCTCATCTTACATACAAAGTGTGAACTTTCGCCCCTCGGCCAGCATGCTGTGAATCAGTATGCTTTAATTTTCAGCCCCCTTCCAACTCTGTGAATTTGCCTATATTTTTGTTATGTTAAAACTTTTTTTGGCCCTTCTTCTCTTTCATGGAACAAGCAACGTAGTAATTTTTGGAATCACGGCGGTTCTTCGAGTCCAAAGATAAAGGAACTCCAAATGATGAAATAGATACAATGATGCAATAGAATCATGGTTTCTCTTCTCCCACCACCGTGATTCTCAGAAATAAACAAAAAACTCCAGCTTGTAACACCATGAAGTGGAAACAAATAATTACATTTATTTTGGAATTAAAGAAATAATTAAATTTTCTATTTAGTTTTCGCTACTAACAGTAGAGGAAATGCTGACACAATATACGTACATATTAAGATAAAAGCCGCTAGAATAATGTGAGCTAAGATACACGACCGATTTACAAAAATGTTTCTTCTTATTTTAAAACTTAAAATAATCTTTTGCCTCCACAGCGGGTATTCCGAGGGTTTGCGATTCTTTATTCTTTTTATGATTTCAGTTTGTTGGCGGCACTGGGAAGACCTGCATATGTGATAAGGGTCGCAGATTGCCAACCTTTAAATTATGCAGGCGCGACAGCTGCATCCCGTGCACAGGCCACAGCCTCCATACATTATAAGGCAGAAAACAGAGAAGCCCAATTAGAACTCGGCTAGGGAACCTATTGTTTTGAAATGACAATTCAAGAAATTCAGGCAACACATGGAGAATATTCGACTTCAAGGCATTGTTTGGTTTTCTATCATTGTGAAGGTGATGACGCGGAGGATAGCAAGATGCATAAATTAAATCTAAGGGCAAATATCTGACGCATGGAAGAGCCAATGATTTTGCTATTAATATCGAGATAGGGTGATCAGTCTAGTGAATGGATACTTAGGTTGCCAGATTTGTGGTTCCAAAATTATTTCCTTTGTCCCCAATACCAATTATGTTGCTAATGGTCTTTTGATCGCTAGGTATTACTATCAAAAATGTTTTCATTATTTGGAAGATTCAGTAAATATACATATTTAAAATTTTTCGATGGAATTGGTTTGTTTTACTACATTAGTCTCTAAGACACACGCAGAGTTTCTGCAATTCCAGAAAAAAATAAACACTGTCTCTTTAAACTGTGTACTGTATTACGCCTGTGTTTGACCAAACTTTCAATTCAATCATCAAATAAACATACATGAAGATATTCATTATATTCACTACTTCCATTTTAAAATTTCCATCTTTAATACCAATTCAAGTTTAACCCTGACATTTAGGTTCTAGGGTAATTTAATTCTTAGAGACATGTGGAACAAGTCTCCTAGTTTGGTTTTATTTATGGAATTCACCAATTGTACAGGCTAATGTTAAGAGTGTTAATGCTTGGCCAGTATCATTCACAAACCTATTCCCTAAAAGTGTCCAAGAGCAGCAGGGTTTATCGTCACGCTTGTTGTATTCAGTCCTTGGACTGGTCTGATGCAACCCTCAATTCTAACCTATCTTACACTAGCCTTTTCATTTCTACGTGGCTTTTACATTCCATATCCTCCTTAATCCGCTTAGCGCGTTCCATTCTCTTCTGTTCTTACTCCATACTCTTCCCTTGAATACAAGACCCTAATATCTCAGAACTTGGCCTATTAATCTATTCTCCTTCTTGGTCAAAGTTCTCCATATTGTTGTATCTTCTCTTATTCTGCTTAGAATTTCCCGGTTAGTTACTCTATCCACCCATCTGATTTTCAGAATTCTTATATAGCACCACATTTCTAAAGCTTCTATTCTTTTCCTTTCTGCAATTCCCATCGTCCACGTTTCGGACCCATGTAATGCCACACTCCATACGAACATTTTGAGCAAGGATTTCTTAATATTCACTCTAATATTACCCGTAAGTAAATTCCTCTTTTTTACGAAAGCCTTTCTTGCCTGTGCTATCCTACTCTCTATGTCTACTATACTTCCACTACACCTAGTTATTATGCTGCCCAAGTAGCAGAATTTCTCTATTTTATACTCCATTACCTTGGTTTTCCCTCTATTATTCCTCAAGCTGTAATCATACTCCAGGGAGGAATGGCAAGTCTGTGTCGTTCTATTGGCATTACCATGTTACATATTTCTATTTTTAAAATTAATTTTATTTCTGACAAATTAGGTTTATTTATTTATATAATCATAATAATTTCAAAATGATTTCTTCATAACTAATTGATATAGTTCTCATTAATTCACAGTCTTCCGGGTGCGTTGAATCTTTCTGCAGGAAAATAATTGTTGGCCAAAATACCTTTTTTTTCTTATGTTGCAGGAATAGTCGTTAATACATATTATCTATTTATGTGCTCCTTTACATAGAGAATTCCATATTTTTTCCATTTACATCTCCATTTTTCGACATTTATGCACTCAAAGAATAATCGTACTCAATTTTTCGAAATAATTATAATACATAAATTGTTTTTCTGTTATTAAATAGAGATCTGTATGATAAATAATATACTTACATAGAAAAGTGAAATAAGAAGCAGAATGACAGATGAACTTGATGAAGGGTTTTCTCATAGTTTGGCCCACTCGCGAATGGGGCGCCAGCATGTACATGACGGAAAATAGAGGAAAGAGGATGCCGATGCGAACGATTTCCAACGCCTGCAGTACCATATTCTTTCTTCTAAAACCCGGAAGACCTTCGTACCAGATAGACGCTAGTAGCTGCTGCACGTTCGGATGCGCTACGAACTGAAACAAAGATGTAATAGGATAATTAATTGTGTTATTGAACAGAGTCATTTATTTAATGTATCAATATATTGAAAATGATTCCTGTAATGTGTTGTAATGATTTACATATTATGTGGAGAATTTATTTATTTGGGAACATTATGCAACGAGTACGTAACTATGAGATAAATGGAAGCGTTATGCTCTTTTTAGAACAATATTTTTATCTGCAGGGTCAGAAAATCGTACATAAAATAATGTAAACAGCTTTTAGCTTCGGCTGAATTTTGTCAATGAACGTCAAATCTGGATAGTAGTAGCACAACAGTCCGAACATATTTGCAGAATACGAACTAATATAAATTAGGCAAAGTTGCTTTACACTATATGTTGTTTTTTTGGGTTAACAGGCTACATGAGGGTGATCCTGAAACAGGCAACTCCCCTTTAATAGCATAGGAAGGGAATTGAAAAGGGTGGATGCGATATGTAACCAAAACTTTAATATATATTAGATATTTTCCATGTTAAACTAGGAGTAATTTTCCATGTTGCCTGGATTAATTTAAGAGCTTGAACTATAATAGTATATATAGTGTAGTATATAACAGTATATAGTATATAAAAGTATTATTCGTCCAATAACACACGTTTTAAGAAAAATTAAAATAAAAAACCAACAACGTTTCAGTACATATTTTTACCTTTTTCTGTTTGTGAAACATCGGAGAAATTACACAAATTGAGAAATTATACCAAAAAAATTAAAAACACTTTTTTGAAACTAATTATAGTATGAAAATATCCAACCGACTAAACGATTGATTATTCGACAAACAAAAAGATTGACTGTATTTTATAATCTATATCAATAAATAAAATTGAAGGGTCTGTCTGTATGTTTGTCTCGAATAGGCTATGAAACGGCTCTACGGATTACAATGAAAATTTGAGGGTTTAAAAACAGGAGATTTAACTTAAATATTCGTGTATACTTCATTTCGATACATTGTGGAAGATAATTTTAATTTTACGGGAAGTTTTCTTGGCATACGCGCGTCGAGATCTCCAAGGGGATGCGATTTCCTATACTATTGATTTACGCTCCAAAACGGCTTAACAGATTGAAACAGGAATTTTAATTTTAATTTTTAGTGTATGTTTCATCTCAATATTTTGCAGAGTTCAGAAGATATTAATGTAAATATTTATAAAGCCATTGAATTACCACGCGAAAGGTGGCTTGAAAATAAACTGAGATTATAAGCCGTATAAGGCGTTCCTATAGCATTAATGCCACATACTGTATTATTATAAGTATAGTTTTGCTGCATGAGAGAGGGAGGGGAGGGCGGGCATTTTCACTCCATATATTGTTGCAGCAGGATTCGCGCCGTCAATAACCATTCGTTAACATGGAGCTAACTCCCACAGAAATAATAAACTTCTTTGGATCGTCGATACGATATATACATAAATTGGTTTTATTTGTCGCGTCAGGTAAATTTTAATATTTAGTAATTTCTCTTTTTTAAAAGAAAAGAAATGTAATTTATCTATATAATTGATGTTTCTGTCTGTCTGGAAGTTCGTATCGAATTGGCTCCGAAACGTGTAAAAGCGGGACCTTTTCAAAACCACCTTTTTTGCCCTGAAGCGATCATAAATAAATGTTACTGTACTTTTTATATATTCAATGAATTTAACTATATCAGAATTCTATACCTGTTGTTTCGTTTTTGGGGCAGAATAAACAGCAATTTCCACGAAAACTAAGTCGCCGTTACAAAATAATTTTGAGGAATATTTCAGTCTAAACGGACAGCCTTGCCAAGTAGGAGGCCAGAGCCAACAAAACCAACTGTATTGTTGCACTGAGTAGAGTACGGAATAATAATACTTTAAGATCAATACTTTAATACTTTTAGCTGCCACAAGAACGACGATAGTGAGTCACGAAATGCTCAGAGCATCTGACTCAGTTTCTTTGAAACCGTGAGTTTGTCTTACAAAAATTGGTCGGAAATGTTGGTTGAGTTAGTTGAGGTTTATTGTGCGGCTATTTTAACCGAAGCAAACATGAGCTTCGTAACTCCAAACTCATAACAATGTAGTGTTCAGGAGAATTAGTTAGTCGTGTGTCAAGACGATGCGCAGTGGACAACTCCACCTATATTGTAGTGGGGGTTGACATTGTTGAGAAAAGTTGGTAGTGTAAAAGTAATTCTGAAAGTATTGGCGTAAGGAAATATATTTGTGTCATCTTAAAATGTAATACATAATAAGTGTAGCCTTTTTTTTAAAAAAAAGATCTCGTCACAGTCTCCGTATCCCAGTCGTATGAAGACAATAATGTTCTTAACAATGATAATTGCGTTTCGCCAGGCCACTTGGGGGGGGGGGTGTAGTACCTCCACCGACAACAATACTCCCTTCCCTTCTCCTTTCTCTATTGCGCATGTAAACACGCCATGAAGAATCTCACTAACTGTACGAGGGTTGTTTCATAAGTCTGGTAAAAATGTGACGAAATAATTTTGTTTTTAAAAAAACTTTATTTAATTCTCAGCATAGTATCCTTCCTTAGCTACGCACTTGCCTCTGTTCCAATTTTTCAACCCAGTACAAAAACAGGTTTCGTCAAATTATGCAAAATACTACGTCACGATCTCAATCACTTCCTCATTGGATAAAAAGTTTTTCCTATCAAGCCAAATTTTCAAGTTCGAGAACACGAAGACTTCACTTGGTGCTAGGTCTGACCAATAGGATGGATGAGAAACAATTCGAATCCCCACTAGAACTCTTTCGCCATTGCTGCTGCGTGCGCTGGCGCATTGTCCTACAAACACTGCACTTTCTTGTCCGTTTCTCAATCAGGACCCATGGAAAACGATCAAACAGAGCAGCGTAATTGAGCCCATTTTATGGTTGTGCCTCTCTTCAATAAATATATTAATATTATACCCTGAAAAAACAAAAAGACTGTGGGCAATACTGTCTTTGCCTCTTTAGATGCACTTTCACCAGCTTTTGTGCATTCTTTTGATTGTTTTTTGGTTTCTGGTGTATAGTAATAGACATTTCATCGAAGGTTACGAATATGCACAAAAAGTCTTGTGGACTACGCCTGAACATTGCTAGAATCTCCGCTGAAATGTTTCTCCGAATCCGGTTTTGGTCTAATGTCTACTGTCGCGACTTCCATCGTGAACATAGCTTTTTCATGGTCAGTTTTGTATGGTGGATGTTCAGTTAAGAAGTCTGTGGTATCAGCTAACTCACGCACTTTTAGTCTACGATAAAATGAACTTCTTCAATGTTGTCTGAGTGGTGATATCAATTGGGCGGCCGAAGGGAGTTTCACCTTCTGTGATTCTACGACCTCGTTTAAACACATTTATCCAGATGTAAATGATTTTCAATGCTGGTGCAGAGTCGATTTTGACTTGTACAAGTGTCCAACCTTTTGAATGAAAGTGTTGAATGACAGCACGAAATGCGTTTTTTCCCATAGTCTCCGCCTGATTACACATCAAACTCTACAGATGGCTGCCAGCAATAAACTACGACTGTTACATGTTTTAAACTCATAGTAATATCTCTGATCGGATCATGTTTACCAACAGTGGTGCGAAAGTGAAAAATTTCCAGCTCTATCATAAACATTAACCAGTCATATCGGACAACTCTCGTGTATAAATAAATAAATATATATACATCATAAGAGAACAAGAAATGAACAAATTTCGAAAGAAAGTAATTTTGTGTTGGTCAAATCAAATCTGTTAAAATCAGTTTCTGTGTAATTGCACATCGTTCTAATATCCTGGCCTGAGTTAATTGTATAGAGATCGTAAATGTGTGTGTAATAAACCGGATTTATATATACTTTACCTTAAATCTGTCTTTTGAATATGAAACAAATAACGTCTTTATTGCACTTCCGTATCCAAACCTCACGAAATAAACCGCATTTAGATTTATTGTGATGCGGTTTCTTCTGCTTTTGAATATAGCGGACAAATATTGACTTGCACCTATTATAGCCGCGGTCTGCAGGGAATATAAAAGAGTCGGAGACATTTTACATGTTTGGCAGGCAGCCAGAGAAGTTCCATTTGTCTTACTCCGGGCTATCTTATACGACAAGTCTTTCACAATTCTAACATTAAAGCGCGGACGATAAAGCCTCCAGGAACAAAGAGACTCCGGACAGGAAGCTAGAAATAGCGACGGGATCGGACTGCTCATTCCGGGGCTATGCTGATAAACGGAACAGAACAATGCAATTATGAAGGTTGAAAGCGATTAATTATTTTGAACAAATAATAAATTATGCAGAACATAAAAAGGGATGACAATCCACATGCAACGCTATTCTGTGAAATCAATTGGCATTATCATGAATTTAGATGAAGATTAACTGTTTACATATAATTGGAATTACAGTTTTATAATGCGTTTATGTTTGACGTTTAACCTTTTGACTCCTATAATAAGATTCTTTACTCTCAGTTGACACATTCATAAATGTTTACACACTCTGGCGAGTACCAACAGTTTTGTTTTATTCAGTGCTTGAAAATTTATTCGTATTCAAAATAAAAAAAACTGATTGAAGTCAGAAATTCAAGAATTTAATCTGAATTAAAACGTTTTACCTCCACTTTTGGGACCTCTTCAGTTCATATAATAAATTATTTTATTCTGACTTGGGCCTATATTTGTATTTTACTTACAATATTAAGTAAGATTTATTTAATTGGGAAGTACATCTCGCATACATCTGTCCTGCATTGCTCGCATCACCCCTTCACTCCATGTGAGTTTAGGTCTTTCTTTCTTTTTAGTTTTGAGGGTTGACAGTGGAATATTCTTAATTGCCACCGTTTCTCTGGCATTCGTCTCAATTGTCCATACAAATGCAACCTCCTGCCTTTTACTGTACCTAAGATATTTACTCATGTAACCACAATTTCTTCCCGGATGTACACATTCCCTTTCCTTCTATTCTTGTCACACCACAGCTGCGTCTCCAGAAATCCATCTTCATCCGTCTTAACTTTCCTTCATTTTCCTTTGTTATTTCCCAAACTTCAGAACCATATGGTGCGATCCTCTCCACTATCGTTTGGCAGATTCTTCTTTTCACCATGTTATACTTTCATTCCATATAATTGAGTGAAAATGTCTTGTTGCGAATGTGCCCTACGCTATTCTCACCTTTCCTAGAAATATTTGTTCCTAAGTATTTATATGTAGTGCAGCACTTAACTAAACTTCCGTCTTTCATTTCTAAATATCTTCCTGCGCCTGCAACTACCGCATATTCGGTTTTATCAAATTTTATTTGTAAGTCCTATTTTACATGTTCCTCATTCAATTTTCTTAGTTTGTAGTACGCGTCATTTTCATCTTCGGCGAATATAACCTGATCATGAGCAAAATTCAAAGTATACAGGTTGTCACAGTTTATGGGTATTCCCATGCTGTGGCATATTTTTCTCTAATTTTTGAGTGCATCATTCAAATATGCTTTAAAAAGCGTAGGTGGTATACGGTACCCTTGTTTCAATCCTTTATTTACGTGGAATTATGATGATTCAGTGCTCCCAACTGAGACCCTGTTTAAATTTCCTGTCTACAAAATTTTTATGGCGTTAATATAAGTTCTTTTTATTTATTGGTTTTCTATCACCGACCATTATATCGATAGAGGAACGCTGTCATATTCTTCCCGTAAATCTATGTATATAATATGAGTTTCTAGATTAAGTGCTAATATATTGTCGGTGACCTGTCTAATACTGAAGATATTATACATGACCTGCCTGACCTAAAACCGCTTTGATCTTCAGATTCTAATGTTCGACACTATTTCTCAAAATCTTGTCATATATGCGGTTATTAGAGTGTAAGACAGTGATTCCCGAGGGTAGTTGATACATTCTCTTAATTTAATGATTTTATTTATTTATATTCATTTTACGTGTACGAACTTCATAAATCTTACGGTTGGCTGATCCTGTGAAGTTAGATTACTGTGAGTTTATTAGATCTTTGATAATACATTTGTACTGCATCAGGTACCTGACGTTACCCAGGCGTTTATTTATTTTAGCCCAGCAGAGTATTTAATTCGTCAATATTTTTTATAACGAACATCCATAACGTTACTTTGCGAAAATTTACTTTTTCACTCCCACATAACCTACCTAAGCCGACGGAATGTTAATTTCGTCACAGCCGTCATGAAGACTCACACTGGCATTTAATTGATTCAAAGAATCTGCTGGTAACATAAATAAGAACAGTCACTTAAAGTAAGTCTAAAACTTTACATTTAATACTCCGGTACTATAAGAGAGTAAAATATACTCCCAGTGCCTTGAGAAAATTATAAATATTTTTGGTGCCCTAAAAGAGTCAAGAGTTTCCCGGTACGTTAAGACTTGAAAATACTCCTCGCACTAAATGAGAGTATAAAATACTCCCAATCCTCTGGTAGAGTAAAAAATACTCCCGACATCTTAAGAAAGACAAAAGTAGCCCTAGTACCCGATGGTAGCGAAAAATACTCGCTACCCTCACCCCTAGATGTGCTTGGGTGTTATTCCCGTCCCGAGTTTATTCCTGGGTAGGACGTAACGCGAACTCTGCCTGCACCGCTGTGTGGTGGATTGAGTAGTCACTCAGCGATGTTGTCGGTCCCAAGCCCGAATAAAAGAGGAGGGTTAGTTGTTTGGCCTGCTCCCCATCAACTATAAAAAAAATACAATGAAAGACGCTATATTAAAAAGCCTCGGAATATGGAGAAATCACAAAGACGACAACGGCAAAAAAACTCGGAAATCGTACATCGGATCTTGGAATGTTAAAATTATTCTACAACCTGGCAAAACACAAGAATTATGTGACCAGATCACTTATACACAATTACAGATAGTCGCTGTGCAGGAGACAAGATGGAATGAATGGGGTTGTATTAAGAGAGATAATTTTAAATTCTATTATAGTGGAAGTAATGAGAGAACAGGACAAGATGGTACAGGCTTCCTTTTGAAAACGTCAGTTTTAAAATTTGTAATACGTTTTAAACCAATAAATGAAAGAATATGTACGTTACAATTAAAAGGAAGATATAATAACTTTTTATTACTGAATACATATGCTCCCACGAATGAACAAGGTGGTGAAGTGAAAGAAATGTTTTATGAAACCTTACAAAAGGTAATTTATAAAATACCGAAATGTAATACGTTCATTTTATTGAGTGATTTTAACGCACAGATTGGGAAAAAGACTGTGTATATAAAGTAACTGGGAAACACACTTAACACGATGCAACCAATGAGAACGGAGAATTCCTATTGCTGTAAATAATGGTTTGATAATTATGAGTACTCAATTTGAATACAGACCATTACATAAAGGGACTTGGAAATCTCCTGACAATAAAACAATCAATCAAATTGATCACGTCTTAATTAACATACACAAAAAGGAGATGATTGAGGGAACTAAATATTGACTCTGACCACTTTTTCTCAAAATAATACTGCAACAAAAGCTCCCTAAGTATATAAAACAAAGCCACTGAGTGTATACAAATGAAATGTAAAAAATATCCATGATTCAGACAAATTAAAAGAATACAAAACAAACATAGTAAATAGCATGCGAAATCGGCCAGAAAAACAGGATGTCAACGAGGATTGGGTCGACTTAGTAGAAAAAAATTCTCAAACGGCAAGGAATGTAATAGGAAAAGAAAAGAAAAACGAATAAATGGTGGGGTCAGAGAAAAGAACGACTTAAGGAAGAATGTGTTAGTTATTAATGCCAGATCAAAGCAGGAAATATAGAAACAGTTAAGGAAAAAGGCAAACAAATTATGTAGGCTTAAAAAGAAGAATTGTATGATGAGTAGAATGGAAGAAATAGAAAACAACTTCAGAAGAAATGAAGCTAGGAAATTCTATAAAGAAGCAGGAAAGTATGGTGCTAAACAATATACTGACCCGGCCATGTGTAAGGATGAAAATGCTGAGCCAACAATCAGAGATACTCCAAAGATGGTTAAACCATTTTAAGACCGCATTAAGCCCATTACCTAGAGTAATAAACAAAAACGAAAATGAAGGTACAAATCAGAAACACGAAGAAGCTAATCCCCCTACATTTAATGAAATTTGCAATATTATCATCAACTTAAAAAAACTTTAAAGCTGCTGGAACTGTTTGTATTCCTGCGGAGTTATTAAAATACGGAGCCAGAACCCTAAGAAAGGAAATATATAAACTCATTCTTAAGATTTGGAACAGCCAACAATTACCAGCTCAATGGAAGGAAGGGGTCATCTGCCCAATTTTCAAGATGGGAGATAGACACGAATGCAGCAACCTATAGGCCAATAACAGTCTTAAACGTAACATATAAAATATTCTCTATCCTATTAAACAATAGTCTTATAGAATTTATAGAAAAACACTTGACAAATTACCAAATGGTCCTTCGGCAAAATCGCTCCACGATTGACAATGTATTCATAATAAGGCGAAATAATACGAAAAGAGTCATGAACGCGGAATAGAGTTATTTATATGTTTATTGATTATAGACAAGGGTTTGACTCAATACATAGAGACAAAATTATGGAATGCCTTCAATTTTATAAAGTCCTAGCCAAATTAAGTGATATGATTGCGCAAACAATAACCAACAGCAAAGCAAGAGTTAAAATTAACAATTAGCTGAGTGAAGAGTTTGAAATAACCTCCGGTGTCAAACAAGGCGATCCTTTGTCAGCAACCTTATTTAATATAGTGATAGATGTAATTATGAGAAGAACGGAATTCAAATGAAATATTACCACACGTTTAAGACAATGCATATCTTATGCAGATGATCCATTGATAACAACAAGAACGTATAAAGCATTAAAAGATACTCTTCTTGAACTCAAAACAATTTCCCTCGAATATGGGCCAATAATTAATACCAACAAAACAAAATTCCTAAGATGTAAAAAGGGTGATATTACCCCAACAAGTGTAACAATAGACGGCGGGAATTATCAAGTAGTTGTTGTTGTGGTATTCAGTCCTAAGACTGGTTTGATGCAACCCTCCATGCTAACCTATCTTGCGCAAGCCCTTTCATTTTCTTATAACTAGCACATCCAACATCCTCCCTAATGTGATTAGCGTATTCCATCCTTGGCCTCCCTCTTCTGTTCTTACCCCACACACTTCCCTCTAATGCTAATTTTACAGGACACTTGTGGCCTATTAATCTATCCCTTCTCTTAGTCAACGTCCTCCATATTGTTTACTTTTCCCCTATTCTGTTTAGAATCTCCTCGTTTGTGATTCTATACACCCATCTGATTTTCAGCATTCGCCTATAGCACCAAATTTCAAAGGCTTCTATTATTTTCCTTTCCCCAACTCCTATCGTCCACGTTTCGCACCCATATAATCAAGAAGTAAAATCCTATAAGTATCTAGGTTCAGTGGCAAATGGAAGTAATAAGATCGAAGAGGAAATTAAGGAAAGATTTGCGCAGGGATTAGAGCATACTTTACAAATAAATATTTATATAAAAACAAATTACTCTCCAAATCTGCCAAAATAAGACTTTACAAAACCACAGTAAAGCCAATAGTTATATATTCCGCAGAAACATGGACCCTCAATAAGTCAGAAATTCAAAAACTAATAGTTTTCGAAAGAACGATACTGAGAAGGATATACGGACCCATTAAGCTAGCAGAAAATACCTGGAGACAAAGATATAACCATAAATTGGATATGTTAATAAAAGCGAATAACATAATAAATCAAATCAAAGCCTCCAGAATAAGCTGGCTGGGTCACGTATACAGAATGACTGATGATAGGCTGGTAAAGTAAGTTTACCAATGTAACCCGTTGACATTAAAAACAAGAGGAAGACCAAAAAATTGATGGAGGGATGATGTTCTGCAGCATCTTAAGAAGATGAACATCAAGAATTGGACGGAGAAGGCATTGAATAGAAAAAGTTGGAAGGCCAAGACAATGAAATAAATCGTTGTAGCGCTTTCTGAGAAGAAGAAGTACGTAACGCGCACAAGGATGGCAAGAATGGCTGTACCCTATTAATAAATCAATTATTTGATATTTAAGTGTAATAAATAAAAAATACAGCCAATTTGTCAAAAAAATTAATTAATATTTAGTTAATATAATTACGACGTTTCGTCCATATTTGAGGACTTCATTAGGCAAATTTTTAAATGGATAAAACTATTACAAACGTGGATAATTTGGAGTCGTGATACTATAATTTTATTCATTTAAAATTTGCCTGATGCCACAAGCCAAAATGCCTGTAATGATACTCCTCCTAAGACGAGTGAGGTTATACACAAGCAACGTTGGGAGAAACACTATGAAACTCATTGACCCAGAAAAATATTTGTTAGATCTTCTTATCCGCCGCTTATGCATGTTTCCAGCATCTTCCATGTCCTTACATATTTACATACACGCCCATTGTGTTTGTTACTAGTTGCAAGGGAGGTATAAATTGTTACACGCTTTTTAATTTGTATGTAGAGCATACACTCAAACAGTAATTTTATTTCTAGTATTCTATTACATTTTAAACCATTCAGTTTGCTGAAAATTTCCTCTCCTCTATATTTTGAGTGTCGGTTTTGATATAGATAATTATTTCTTCTTCAAAATACGAGCGTCAAGAAAGCTGATATTAAAAAAATAATTCAATAAAATGGGCAATGTGCCAGTTAAGAGTTAAATACGTACAAACAAAAAATAACTTGCACATAATTATATTATCCACAATCATTTTAACATTTAGTTTTTTTCCTGAATCTGTTGACCTTATCAGGTGTGCACTACAAAGTACAACAAATGCATTATTATAGTAAAATAATGAGCTTATTTGAAAATAAAGACTCAAATAAATATTACAATTGTATTTAGCGCACTTTATGGTTATAAATGCACGATATCCCTATAGACAGGCGTGTCATTATTTTTTTGCTTAAGCAATGATGAATTGATGACAATTAACATTTATATTCGTATTGTACTCATTTAGTGTTTTAATTTTTTTATAGCTATCTACTAAGGGAAAATATGCAAGTAATTTGATGAAACATTTTTGCATAGTATTTATAGTGAGAATCTTGAAATCATTTTACAATAGAAATTAACAAAAAGTCAATGCACTCATCACTAAGTTACTATTAATAGAAAAAGCTGTGTTTTACAACGCTCAGTGTACATGCTTACGTATTCTGTTTAAATTAAGCTTAATAGGAAAGAAAATCTAAACTATTTAAGAAAAGAAGCAAAACTCAAGAGTTACAAGAAAGACTGATAGGTTCTTTTTGAAAAGGGTATAATGAGCTTCAGAAGAGTGAGATGAAATAAGTAACTAAGTTAAAAGATGTATATAAAAAAGTTCAAAAATTAGGTTCTGATATTATAGCACGACGCGAGGGTTTGTCGAGGAAAAGTTTCAAGAAATCTGACAGGCTTCAAGATACAAGGAATTCCAAGCTGTGGTAAAAGTCAAAATTACTGAGAATTATCAAGGACAAAAATACTATTGAATAGTAAACACATGTACGTGCATGAAATGTCGCGAAACTTTATTATCTTCTTGGGCTTATGGAAAAAAGCGTCGACTTCTGGTCTTTGATTTGATGTTAGTAATTCTTTTTCCCCGAATTGGTCAATTACTTTTATTAAATATGATAATTTAATGCTTCGAAAAATTAGTATTGTATTACTTCATAAATGATTACAAATAAGCATTGCAGCGAGTTTTAAAAAGTAACAATTATTAATCAAGGAATTCTGCTTCCATTGCCGCAGCTCATTTAATGAGTTCGTTGTTGAAATATAATATTTAACTTTATTATATTACCCATATATAATATAATATTTTTGATGTAGTAACAGTTAGTACATTGACTTATACATTAATCACCATATTCGATAATGACTGGAAAACAGAGAAACTCGTAATTTGTTTCACCAACTACTGTAATGAACCGAATTGATTTTCTACGCCGTGCAGTGTGCATTGTCCGTTAATTGAATGTGGTCTCTGCATGGTTATGACAGACTGATTTTTGAATATTTTTTTATCGAGGTTAAACGTCGGAAAAGTTAGAAGCGTAATTTGGGACTGCTAGGTTGGCAATTTTTTTTACCAGCAACTTTACTTTGTTACGTGTTTTGTCATAGTGTTCTCATCTGCCAACAATGTAATCTCAAAATAGCTACGTAAAGATGGTTTGGCATCTTAACGTCCTGCTTATATAGATAGACTTATTTTGTCACAATGAGCGGAGACCATTGGACCGCAATTTTATATTGGAATAATATACTATATAAGTTAAATACAAATATTAAAATTAGAAATATTTTACACTAATTTTACGCCGTGTAATGGTAAAACACATGTCAATAAGGAATTTGTCGGTACAGAATCTAAGGCAATCGGTTTGAGTGAAATTGAAGAAGGCTAGACAGTTTGACACCAGACCGGGATTTCTAAAAATGTTTAGGATCCGTAACATCTGGCATGAGACGACGCCTGGTATTTTCCCCAAACATATTTTGCAACTGGGGAAATGGCTCTTCCCAAATTATAAAGGTCAATAGTTTATATTGGAGGGGATTTTGACCCCGCCACCGAAGGAAATTTATATAATGACCCAAATGGATTTTGAAGATATTGCAGATTAAGAGATTCGCAACGGGCTTTATGATTATGATGACAGATGGCTATAGACTTGGAATGTGAGTGATTGTGACAAGTTGCAGGAGAGAGAGTATTGTAATGTGTAGAGTGGTCGTAAATTGGATGATCCCGGGCAGAATGCTCTTGATCCTGATAGCGGATAAGCAGATGAAGGGAGAAATATGTTCATTTTATAATTCGGAAGCTTAAAAGAATCGTTTAGAAGCGGCACGAGATCTCACGAGCAGCTGCGAGTTCCAGGTAAAGCAGAAGACGGTAATTACTCTGTTTGTAACCTTTCTTCCGATTTTATGTTACTGCCAATTCGGAGATAGAGTTTTGTTTTTAAATATGATTCTATAAGAAGGCCCTTAAATACGACCTGAGAATAGGTCGCATGTTTCTAAATGTTGGGTTTTAAGAAAAGTAATTATTGTAATTTTAATATAAATACATTTTTTGTAAATGTTATATAACGAGTTTTCTGTCAATCTTAACTTCCACATAAGACAGGCAAAATATTCAGGTATCCTTTTAAGTGTTTAACAGTAAAACAGAACACATTTACTCTAGAAATACTGATGTTAAATGCTACACTGTAATAATAAAATCAATTGTTTTAAAATAAATAAGTTTATGGGATATTAACTATTAAAATAGTTAAAAGTGACAGTCTCGAAAATAGGCTCAAATTCAGGACTTTGGTTGTTATAGCATATAAATCAAGATTAGAATAGGCACGCACTTGAGAGATTTTCATTCTCTACGTACATAAATGTTGCGTAAGTTTTCAAATATTCGTTTTCAGCCTTCTCTAATATTTGGTCCCATTTGGGCTGATTACTGTTTCTAATCCATTTCAACTTGCGCTTAAACTTTCATTTCAAATTGCGGCTTCCCTTGCGTTTGAGAAAGGCAGCTGCCACATGCAATTGGTTGCCCACACTACTTCAACACTGTGTTCGCGTTCGTCGTGGCAAAGATTGAATGCAAAAGGTATGCGGCAAATAATTAAGCAAATATAAAATTTGGAGGTTATAGTATAATATATAGTACAGGATACAGCCAGAAATTAGGTTAGCGATTACATTCTAGTTATTGTAACCGTCGATTCACTAATGTCATTATTATATTTATTCAATTTATGGACTTTGATTATACAAAAAAATGTTGTAAGATTTACAAAAATTCCAAATGACTTTCTAGAAAATAGTTTGATGGTTAACATCTATACTATAAACAAAATTGAAGTTGCTGTCTTTGATTTCAAACTAGATGCAAATCTTTAAGTGAATACAGCTATTTATGCAATACCTAGTCATAAATTACTGTTTTTAAAATTTTTGTCTGTCTGTCTTGAATGGGCTCCGAAACGACTCAAGAGATTTATATGCAAATTTTATTAATAAAACAGGAATTTCAACTTAAACGTTTGTGTTTTATTTTCATATCTGTCCGGGTTGAATATAATTATTTGTAGAAAACCTAAGAATGCTATCTAGAGGGTATCATAACCTAAATGACGCGCCAAAGCCGGCTGGAGTAGAAAGTATACAGGGACTGGCAGCTTAGGTTCATATGACCTGTTTTGGCGCCGATGTCAGATGAAGCTTTTGTAGTCTGAGGTCTGATTTCTCGCTTGTACCATTCTCAACCACCCATTTAGATGATACTAATAAAAATGATATATTCTATTTAAATTGAGTTATGCTTATTACTTTTGGTGGATTATATCGTTAATTTTAGAAACGGTGAACTATTGGTAAAGAAATCCAAAAGTGTATTTTAGTATAAGCGTCTCTCATTAATTACTGGGAGTGCAAAGAGAAGAATGTAGTCAACGGGAAAATGAATATGATGAAGAAAGAGAACAATGGTGCTATTTCTCCAGGTCTCGCGCGAACGATATCGCGGGCACAGCGAGATATTAATTCAAGTATAACTTTTATTTTTAAGTTATTTAAGATAGTGGTTTCATAAAAATATTTATGACAACATATTCTGACTTCTCATTGTAACAAAATAGAATATCGGAATGCAAAATACTTAAGTCTATACAGTTTAATATAGCTCAATAATTGGACGTGATTGATGGTCCATTGTACGCACGGTAAAGTTTACTAAAATTTACCTTGCGCTTATTGGTGAATTGGGAAAAGATTCACTTTATCGACAAGTTGTCCTACGTCCGTGAATGACGACGATGGGCGCTGCAGGAGTTTTCTCGCAGGCGCTTCAGCCCAGAGTGATTGCGGGGCTCACATGATCATGTCGGGAATGCCTCGCACTCTCTCTGGGTATTTTTTATCAAAGTTCTCATATGCCGAGACACCTTCACCTATTTTAGGAGGTATATGTACTGGTGTCGAAGACCTTGGGCATATGGCAAGAGTTGTCCGCTGATCCCATTGGATCAGTCGGCCAACTGCCTCCTGAAATTTGTGGAGACACGGAGAAGGGAATGCAGCGACCCCACAGCAGACTCGTCTCCCGTCATTCGGAAGGGCGTGAGAATAGTACCCAATGCCCGACCTACCTGATGCAGGTTTTCTAGGGTTTTCCCTGCATCTCTTTAGGTGAAACACCGGTAGGATCCTTAAACCATAGCCCGGGGGCCCTAGTTAACCCTTGGCTACCTTGCTCTACCTTCCGCATCCCCCCTTTTCAATTCCCTTCCTATGCTATTAAAGGGGAGTTGCCTGTTTCAGGATCACCCTCATGTAGCCTGTTACCCCCCCAAAAAATACGTCCGTGAATAAATACGTAATCATAATATTACGGTAAAAATCAATAATGTGAAAGACATTTCAGTTGAGACTGCCCAAATTAAATTTTTTATGTATCGGCCTATATTATCTTATCAAAATTTATAAGTACTTACTCAAAAGTTTTAAAATATTGAATAAATTACTTGATGAAGTCACAAATACACAGGTAAAACGTTAAATAAGGGATGAATCAAATAAAAACTTTATAATCTGCAATTGGTTTGAAGCGTGCAATTTAAATAATTTCAGTGACAAAGGCGTGGTTTCTAATTTTTGTTGACCAGACGTGACAAACACAAGTGGCTTCCCCTTGAACGCTGGCGGACAGGAAGTCACCACAAAATCTGTGATGTATTGGACAGAATTAGAGGACCCGGAGCCCAGGAGGGGTTCTGGTTAATAATTCGTTGCACAGTTAATGTTGGATGGAAAGATAGCTAAGAATCAGTCTTGAAAGTCTTGAAGTCGCATATGATGAGATAGATATCTTAGTAACATTTGCTGGCTGCAAGGATGATATCTAGCCGGCAAGAGCAAATTTGCCGGGGCTGGAGACCGTGCCACCAATATCTGCCAGTCATATATCCATATCTACATTCAGCTTCGGGGGTTCCTAGTGGCAGGCAGTTGTACGCCACACCATCGCCTCCAACGCCGAATGTCTGCAGTGCACAAGCCAGGTTAAGAGATTGTTGTAATTTTGTTTCGGCACTCGATTAACAAACCACTTTGTGTATTGCTCATATAATTCGTCTGAGAGAAAAAGTCAAGTAATAATTTCATTAAGAATTGTGCATTGACATAACTTTTGGCCGGAGAAAATATATTAATTTTTTAAATAATATATTAATTTTATTAATGCGCTTGGCAATGCAATAGTGTTATTTAGAATTTAGATTTTTTTTAAAAAAATAATTATGTTAGTTGTAGAAGGGAGATGTAACGGATTGTTAATTTATTCGATGAAATTTCAATTATCAGGTTTTGACATCATTCATTACTTAATTTAGACTAAAATATTCACGAATAAATGCCGCGTAATGCATAGTCGTTTCCCTCTCTAGAAAACATAGATCGTAACGTAAGGTATAAATTTTGGAGTAAAAAACAATTCTGTTTTGTGTTGTCCCAGGATTTATAAACAAAGTTTATTCCAAATGGAGTATTCCGGTACTTATAACTAAATGTAAAAAACTGTGAAAATATTGAGAAATTATCAAGCAGCTTAAGCGTTTGAGTGTTTACTTCTACTAGAAGTATTCAATAACGTTTCATAATAATATGGTACGATTCACGAGTTGTAATCTGTATCACTATTAATAACTTTTTATAAGAATATTGGGTAATTCATTTCAGTCTAATAAATATCATTGTTTGATCTAATCTGAGGTTTCAGTGGTTTTTTTAAACATTGATAAATATACCATAAATATTAGAATTATTTAAATAATGCATTGTAATATGACTTTTGGATTCTATCTTGTTTTTATTTGGTGTTAATAATACGGTATGGTGATAGTCTATATTTCAGTGTAGTCTATCTTCACCATTGGCTACCTATCTCAATTTGTGCTACAGAGGATTTTTTTCTCGCTCGTTGGTCAAGTAGACACACGAAGACCAATGGGGATTTCCAGCAAGAAATAGTAGTTTCGTAACAAAAGAGAAACTCTTTCTTGTTCTGAAAACAGCAATTGATAATTTTTGTAAACACACAAGATATTCAGAACTCGGTTTTATTAAAGAGAAATGTTAGGTACAGAACTGCGTTGGTTATTACGAATGATAATTCAAAGAAGAGATTGTAAAACGACAGACAAAAATTTTCACGTTTTTCCACTCGTGACGACAGGTCGTTTATCTAATGAAATGAGATGACAATTTACGATTACAGTTTTTATCATACTACAGAATATAAGACTGATATATAGAAAATATTACGTTCGTCGTTTGGAGCGTAGGCTATGGCGCCAAGGATTTTTATAAAACGTATATGCGAGTCAAGCTAAAATGAACAGTAATGTATGCGTATTTGTTGAAAATTGTTTTTCTTATCTAATTTGGCAATGCATTATAATACAAAATTTATTAATTATTTTCTTGTAATGTAATAATAAACCTATAGCGAATGCTTAAAATTATATCTTGGGCTAATGGAGTCGTTATCGCTTTTCATCCGCACCCAATAGAGTTAACGCTTACGTGTCGTATATTGATATATATTTTTCAATTATCCTCCGTCGGCTATTCACTTACTCTATTTGTTTCCTCACAATCAATAAAAATTGGTTAATTGAAGAAACCGTTGCAGTCTATCGCTGTCGGTCATCTTCCAAATAGCTTTGGCAAACAATACATGTCTGATGGTATCGATGTCATATTCCATACACATAATAAAAAAGGCCAGATAAAAATAACAGATCATTTCCATCGCCACTGCTACACATCCAACTAACCGTGGCTGTGACTGAAGCTTATTTTATGGTTTTCATTTAGTTCCGACCACGCCTAACCATCTCTCAGCTAAGCAAAAATATTTTTCATAGGTTACTTCTGTTATACCCAAAAGATAACTCTATAACGTTAAAATTTACGTAACACAGTAGCGCAGTACGGACATTGAACTACGGCTACTTTCAAATGGCTTCACCCTTGTGCCGTCGAATTGTCACATATTATTGTTCAGGCAGCTGCTTTGCAGTAAGCCTTTGTTGTCATCCATTATTGGCTTGTAACGTGTGGGAGAACTTAAGATTCATTGTTCAGCCAGAACGGCTCCAATTATAATAATATTTAATTCTGTATCATAGAATAATTTATACACAACTGATGCGTTAAGTTATTCTATTTATCGAATGGTATCTGTTATATAGGATCCATATGCAATGAATGGCAGCATCCCAGTGTTGCCGTGAGAGGGCCAGGTAGTTATAAAGTGGGAACGGAGGAAAAGTGAATCATTAGATATACTGTGTCTCAACGTCCGCCTTGTAGTCGTCACAGGGTACTCAATGCTTGAGCTGAAAGGATACTTGCCAGAGTTGCCAGTGTAACACAAGAGGAACAGTGCATCAAATAGCGGAGAATATTAATCAAGGACAAACTGTGAATGTCTCTGAATGAACTGTTCCCCCCTTAATTACACCGTATTGGCCATGGCAGCCAAAGACCGAAAGACTACTGTCTGCCTTGACAAGATCAGACGTCTTCATTTCGCAAAGGAGCACGAGTAATGGACAGTAGACGACTGGAGAAGAGTCATGTTGTCTGATGAATCGCTATTTCAAATTCACCATGGAGATGACGGAGTTACAATGTGGAGAAAATAACACGAAAGCATTGACCGCAAATACATTTCCTCAACACTTCAAGCTGGTGGCAGCAATATTATGGTTTGGTAAATACTTCCTTCGCATGGTAAGGGCCCTTCGATACCTGTGAAACAACGTCTGAATACCCAAGGGTATTTAAGTATTATCGCAGATTAAGTACATCCTGTTATGTTAATGGTGTACTCTGTCAGGGTTGAATACTTCCAGAAGGACAATGCTCCTTGTCATAAAGCTGGCATTGTCCTCAGGTGGTTCTAAGAGCATGATGGAGACTTTACCTTGCTTCGTTGGCCTGAACAATCACCAGATCTCAATGCAGTTGATAATTAGTGGTATGAAATCGATCGGACCATCATGCAGCTGGAACCAATACCATAAAATCTCAAGGAATTGGAAAGTGCAGTTCATCAGAAATGGTATTAATTCCTTCTACCAACTACCAAAATCTCATAAAATCCATGTCCAGATGAATTGGAGCAGTATTGAGACCAAAATGTGACCAAACATTGTGTTGAAGAAGTGGGCATAATAATATGGCCACTCGGTGAATAAACACTTCAAATATTTCATGGTGCAGTCACCCAACTTTTTTTCAAACTATGTGTAAAGGATGCTACCGATAAAGTCTTGCGATCTTATTAAAGAGGGTTTCCGTCTGTGCCCCCGAGTGGTACAAACGTGTGGTTACTTTAAAGTGACATATATATGTCTCTCTGTCTTTGAACTTTCCATTCGCAAGAAATTTGTCGGATTGTACGCGATATTTAATTTAGCTTATCTTATCACTCAATCAGTGACTTTATAATTATTGGAATAATACGGTTGTCATAATGTAAACATGATAAAAATTCGCGTGAAGATATGAATCTGTATTGCATCAGAAACAGCGGAACAGAGAACTTTTTAATTCTTGCCTTTATTGCAACCGAAAATCTTATCTCTTCGAGGAATGTTTATGTCGCCGCATGCTTCCGGTGCGTTTAGATGTGTAAACGTTTTGAATAGCTTTGCAAATCGTGTCATATCTGTGTTTGCTCTAGGAATACTGAGGCTGCTATCTCTGCTCGGGTATCTCTCTGCATCCCCGGCATATGACGCACATTACGCCACTGTTACTTTGTCCTCTGCATCCTCGCCATTGTTATCTTCAGGAACACAAGATTGTGCCGTCAGCAGTCAATATGTTTGCCGGTCGTGCACGCTGCAATTGTTGCTGGACTGACACGCGAAGAGGCACAGCATTTATATTATAGTAAGATAAAACTATTTCAAAACCGGTCAGAGGCACTGAAACAGGTTCTTCAAAAATATACATTTATTTATTTCTACCCACTGGTGTTTAATACTAATCTAAGACAAAAATGGTCCAATACCACGGAAGGATTCACAAATTACACATTTACTTTTCAGCCCAACAAAGTGAACTGTTATCTTACTGAATTATACAAACTAATGTTATCACTGTAGAACTTTCGCGACTATATTGTTGATTGGTTAATATTCAAGAGGCTTTAAACAGTGTGTCAGATTCAGATTTCAGAAAAATTTTTGATACACGGTGGACCTTATCTTGATATAAATTAGTAATTTATGTTTTCCTTTTTTGACTGATCAGCGGTGGTTCGTGTGCTATTTTGTGGATCACAAGGAAATTTTTTTTACGAGAATAACTATGTAAAATACTAAAAATACTACGACAGCGATAGTTTTACCAATACTCTGAGGTAAATTAACCAACCCGTATAATTCCATCTACATTGTTTCCAATAATGTTTAATTTTAAAAGCTGATAAATCTGTCACAAAATTAATGCACATTTTAACACGAATATATTTTTCGTTCAGACATATTTTAAAAAAGGTTAGTTTTTAGAAACAAGCAATATTGTATGCAGGATCGTGTGGCGGATTTTCTAACAATGCTGCAATCCTATTTCTTTAAAATAGCTTTGACTGTGACTTTTTAAAAAATACTACGTAAACTGTAGTAATACTACTTCTTTTGAAAATATAATTTGCTTTAAAATAATACTTTCATTACCGTGTGGTTCATTTCTATTCCGATATGGCTGCTTGACCTTACCGATGCGGCCGCCTCTTCTATATTGTATAATGGTGCTAAGCTGCAACGAACACGGAAAGGAGACAGGTTATTCGGCTTTACGAGTAGAGAAATGGGTGGAACTGAATATTACGCTGGCCTGTTCCTCATTCCAGACAAACGTAGTGACGGCGCTGTATTGCGGGTAGTTTAAAGTCTTTTAAATCCAAACAGAAAGTCACAATTTTAAAACAAAATTATAAATAAATGTTCATAAAATATATCAGCCACCAAGGGTTACTATTATAATTGCTAAAATCTCAAGCTGCAAGGAGTTTCAGGTAACAGTAGTGTTAGATCACCACAGGGATGAATAATAACTAAAGTACGATTACGTGATTAGATAGGAAAAATAGACAAATATCTCTTTTTGTCATCTCATTTTTTTATAATTTTACTTAATTCTTAATTTTAAACTAACACAGCAGTTTTCATATTTTACGTAGGGAACTGTTGATATAAAACGCACCTTCTAACATCCGCCACTGTTTAGCTCCTATCTTCATCGTACTTTCTAGATATTACAAACGTGCGGGTTACAATAATCAAGTCAGTTGAGACAAATAAAGAAAATATAATAAATTAATTCACATGTAATAAATTTCTTGGCTATTTGAAAAGTATTAACCTGTACACCAAAGTTGGTAAAAACCTAATGGTACAACACTGTTCCTGTAACAAATAATATCTATTTTTCTTGCAATATTGTTGAATATAAGTGTGAAATGTTCATATGGATTGTGACGTTATATGGGTGCAGAAAGGAAAATAGAAGCCTTTGAAATGTGGTGCTACAGGAGAATGATTAAAAAACAGATTGGTGAACAGAATCAGTAACGAGGAACTTCCAAGCAGAAGAGGGGAAGGGCAAACAATATATAGGACGTTGCCGAAGAGAAGGGATAGATTAATAGGCCACGTTTTAAGACACGAGCGTCTTGTAAAATTAGCATTAGAGGAAAATGTGTGGGGTAAGAACAGAAGAGGGAGGCCAAGGATGGAAGCTGCTAAGTAGATTAGGGAGTTGTCTGTTTAAGAAATTTTTATCACCTCTCTAATTGCCCTTATGTTTTATTTTTTTTCATAATACTTTTGAACATCTATTGACAGGATCTGTTAGAATCCAAAATCGCCTCGATTTAGTGGAATGCTATCTGTGAAGTTCAGTTTAC
Source organism: Eucriotettix oculatus (assembly GCA_034510155.1). NCBI lineage: Eukaryota > Metazoa > Arthropoda > Insecta > Orthoptera > Tetrigidae > Eucriotettix > Eucriotettix oculatus. The sequence goes on along the minus strand of CM067376.1, from coordinate 52,694,297 downwards.
AAATACTTTCATTTTATCTTAAATACTCACTTTTTTCTCTACTTTTATAATTTATAATTTATATATTTTTTATTTGCGAATTTTATAGTATTGTTTTTAATGCATTTTCTATATTGATATTTGCGACTTGGTCAGTTGCATAAGAAGAGGACTAGTGTACCATATTAGTAGCGATTTTAAATTGGTTACTTGCATAAAGAAAGTTGAAATTATGCAACACGTTGGTGGACTTGTAAGTTATGAACGATATCTTGTAACTCTGGAAGTATGACTAGTTTTCAGTAATGCATTAACTCTCAAATACAAGTCAGTCGCATTTCTCTTAAATGTTGAAAACCCATTTTAAAATAAAAATTGTACATGGTAAGAATTGAAATATAGCTGCACTTTGTTGATAGCTGTTCAGACAAAATTGACAGTTGTTGACGCGGCTAATAAGATTTCATACAGAGAGGACAGTTGTTGAAGTGGTTGAAAACATTTCAGTTAAGGCAATTGTGGAAGGAACGAGAAAGGAGGAGTGAAGGAAGAGATTAAATTTAGTTAGTTCGAAATTTAAGAGAGTTGGTTAAGTTGTTGAGCGGACGTGGAACACCTGGTGGTAGCAGAGACGAAGTTTTTGGCCAGATTTCAAATGCGGCGGTGTCGGCCGTCCAGTTACAGAAGCTTTGCCGCTTGAATAAGTACAAACGTTCCGATGAATATATACCTATGAGTCCTGGTGTCGTCGTTGTTAACGTACAAATGAAACTGTAAATCTTTCAAAGCCGTCAACTAAATGCCACAGTAGCCATCGCTGTCAAAAATAGTGTTCGACTTATAAAGACCGATGGTATTTTCAACACACCATCCCCTGAGAAAAAGAAAAAGTTTGTTTTTGTATCATTCAGTTTTAACCTTAAATTCATAAGTTTTATTTGTTACTTTTTATAAAATATATTATTAAATTTTAAACTTCCTTATTATTTATTCACCTTGCTCTGTTAAATTAAAGAATAATAAGATTCCACATTAAAAATTTACAATAATTTCATGTTAAATTTGTTGGTCTTGAGTGATTCCAATAGGAAAAACCACTCGTTCAGTATAACTCCCATCTAACACGTTCATGGTATATTGACTGTCTGCATTAGAAATCTCTTTTAAATCAGATACTAAAGTTCCGATAGGAGGTAAGTAAAGGAACTTCAACCGAGAGTTTACACGAAATAAAACTTTTCTTGAGCTTATAAACCTTGAGAAGGTCTGGACTTAACTCGTACATCGTCTACTGCAACAGAATAAGTAACAATCATGCATGAAATATTTAATCACATATTTGATCGATGATCTATAGTTACGTTTGTGTTTATGACGTTAGATAACTTTCCGTATCGGGCCGTACGTTTTTCTGTAGACATTCAGTAAAAAAGGTTGCGAAACAGAGAATTATGGCATCCATACTAATGAAATATTAAAAACGTGCATTAACGCTTTATCGCAGCATTTTATAAAATAAAAGAATCTTTTGAACATTGAAAATTTTATTTGTTCCTTTGAGCGAAGTGGATTGTCATTGCAGTGGCTCTTTGTCTGAGATAATAAATGACTACTTTGGCGGAGCTGGAGCACGTAGTGTGTGTCCCTAATGGCGCCTGGTGACGTCAGGGCGTCGCAGCTCGGGTTACCATCTCTGACCGCTGAGCCGAGAACTATCAATCCTTGTCGAGGTCATATCTGTAACAGACGACGTGTTGTCGCAAAAGACGCTTCCACTCTACGCGATTGCTTCCTTAATCCGTGCATTGCTCTGATTTGTTATCTGTGTAGTTTTCTAATTTCATTTTATTTTTTGCCATAATTATAGAAAAGTATTACTCGAAACATGCAATAGAAAGAATAGAGAGGAAAACAATCTTGTACCAGTTTAAGTAAATTTGTAGGTACTGGTTATGCGGTTATGAAAAGGCTTGCGCAAGATAGTATAGCATGAAGGGTTGCATCAGACCAGTCTTAGGACTGAATACCACAACAACAACAAGGGATAGGTAATTATCAAACATCTGGGAGTTCACGTGCAAGACACACTACGTCATAGACGAGATTAAATTTAATTTTAATGGAAGGCGGTTGGCAAAAAATGAAATGATGTGATTTTTTGATTTTTGTATAAAAAATTCCTTAAAATATTATGTGCATTTTGATACGTGGTTCACGTTAAATTTATAATTACAAGTGAAAATATATTTAGAAACATATCTATCAATCCTTGTTGTATTCATTAATAAAGAAAATATTTCACTTGGAAGACCGCGGTTTTGAGTGGTTTTAGTGACTTTTCTGCAGTAAAAGTTGGTACAATCAAACGAGTGTTTGATTATTTCCTCCTGCGTTCTAACTTAGTAAATAAGAGATTTACCCGTTTGGTTTCAGAGTGTCTGCCACAGAGCTGTTTGGAGATTATTTTCTCCAAACTTACATTTTCCAAAAATTTGTCACCCTTTTTTCCGCAGAAAATTTTGGACACATTAACATAAAATTTTCATTGAATGTCAAGAAAATTTCATTAAATAAGTATATTCTCAAAGGATCCTATACAGCAAATGACTGCCCTATTCAATCAATTACCCCGTGAATCTGATTGATTACATTCCAGTTCCAAATTAATGATTTCTTATCCAATAAAAATTATGAATTAAGTATACTTAAATAACTCTTTTGTTTGTATGTCCAACTGATACATCACAATTGTTAATTTCGTGTCAATCACACGCGATTTCCAGTCGCTGAGATAATTTCTTCCGGAGACAACAATATTTTGAATTATTATATCACCTTGTATTGATCAATGTTCAGTGTTTTGTGTGAAGAGCAGTGAATTAGCGAAATTTAGTGCTATTTGTGAAGTTAAGTTTAAGCTCAGCATAATAACTTTTAACCTTCCTTTTCAGATAAGTTTTCTTCATTTTACAGTGTTTATTTTCTAAAACTCTAACATATCTCTCTTACTAACGTATATAGATAGTATTGTTGACCTTAGAATTTTTTCTCAATAATCCTATTCAAGGTATTTTCAAATATGTACTCTTTCAATTCTTTATTTTACTATTCCTAATTTAGATTAACTAACCTCAATTTGAAATGTCTTATTTCCTTAATAGAGATTTAATGCGATCTGACTTTGTAATGTAATATAATATTCACTGTTGTTATTGTATACGAATGTTCATATTTATAGATTCTTCCATTGTATCAAATGCATGATATCTAAATAATTGTACTAACGTCTGTGTAGTACCTAAGAAACAAATAGATGTTGGTGTTGTAGGTATGGTGTAAAATAAAAAAATTCAAAAATTAGAATGTACAGATATTTTGAATATTTTCTGTGGAAAATATCGTAATACATTTAGATACCTGCAAAAATTTTGAGTTATATACAGCCCATGATTACTGAAAAACGAGTCATAAATTTGTTTATCTTTACATGAGTTACGGTTACCAAGTCTTCTTCTGATCCCCCTAATACTATAATAACATCAGCAAACTGTGGAGTTTTCATTTCTCCTTGCAGTCTGATTACTTTTTTTTTTGGGTAACAGGCAACATTTACTTTTCCATATTCCGTTCCATATTCCTGTTCTATATATATGTTATATATGTTAAACAGCATGACGACAGACTGCATCCTTGCCTTACTCCTTTCTTGATTTCTTCTTTCTTTTTTTGATCTTCAAATCTAATTATCTTCGACTGACTTCTGTAAAGGTTATGGATAAACCTTCCTTCTCGATATTTTATTCCTGTCTTCTTCAAAATCCTTAATAGTGTATTCGCGTTCACATGATCAAAGGCTTTTTCTAGAAATACTGTGAACGTAGACCTTATTTTCTTATCCTATCTTCTAAAATTAGACGCAAAGTCAATTTGCTTCTCTTGTCCCTACATTCTTCCTAAAACCAAATTACCAAAAAATTAAACGAAATTTTGTATTGAAATGAAAATTTAAAAGTTAAATTTAAAATTGTGTTTTGAAGCGTAAAGTAGTGTAATTTAAGCTTAAAAGTGTTTATCGAAATCTAAATTTAAAATTTTATAAGTCGTTTATGTGACTAAATCGAATTATATATTAAATTATGGATTTTGGAATACGCTCGAAGAGATTCCAATAGACGAAAAAAAATTATAAATCAAATAAAACATGATGCTGGAGTATTCAGCAACGACATAACGAAAAGATATAGACTAAAATTTTATTATATGAAAAGAATACATTCTAGATAAAACGTGATGTTAAGAACCGTGAAGTGTCTTTTCATTCCCCTGTAAAGTACGAGAACACACTTTGAAGATAATAAAGTGCGATATCTTTGGTTTCTTTGTCCATTTTCTTTCCATTGAATTCGCCTTAGGCCATGAAATAAAACACAGTGGCTTAAATGCGTAATATTTGAGGTTATGGCCTACCTCCCCCCCTTTTTTTCTTTTCCTTGGGAACAAATACCTCCCACAGGTTTCTCCGCAGCCCATACGACTCAGTCCATTCTCCTCATTTTATTGTTGTAACACAGAAAAGAGGGAAAGTTTTATGAAGGTATATGTGCTGAAGGATATCGAATGAACGTGAGGTTAGACTGCTGTTCGGGATTTCCAGCTCAAAGTAAATAATGACCAGGGAATCGCAATGTAGAGAGCGTTGAAGCGTTACTTAATTGAAAGCACTTAAGAGAATACATTACGAATCCGTGGTCGGAATTTGGGCTAATGCATATGAATTAATCATTCTCAACCAAAAAGTACTCATTCGAGTTAAGCTTACGGAATAATCGTTCCTACGAATCTGTATAACTTTTAAAATCAAATTTGTATGTATAGATTCATTCTCTTCCTTTAATTCCCTTGTTTCAAAAAAGATTTATGCTTTTATTTTATACCTTCCATTATTTAATGTGGTTCATCATTAATCCAGGAATGATATTAATAGGTCTACTTGATAACTCCGAGCACCTTTTACACAATTATACAAATATTAAAAGAAATATTAATTCAATGTTAATAATAATTACTGAATTCTGTATAAAGTCCCAACATTAATTAATTTGAAATTAATATAGAAATATTAATTAGCCTTTTCATGGTATAAAATCATTTACATCTACTAAATGTATGCAAAAAAAATATCTAAATCACTTTTTTTTCGCTACATGGCTCCTACTTACCTTACTATATTTTCATATATATACTGGTTCCCAGTCCTGAAAAATTTCAGGTAGCTACATTTAAGTTCTAAAGGTTGTGTTAAACAATTTACACCACAAAGCCATCGTTCGTAAAATCAAAAAAAATTCATTCGTCGCACAATGAGAATCTTTGGAATCATTGGTTTAAAAAAGTATTTCATTTGAATTAATTCCTAAAAATTTCGATGATTATAGTTTAAAACTATTCTATTGTAAACTATTTAATGATAATATCTAATAAAACAGGGATTTCTCCGTAAATCTTAAAAATGGTATGTTTTTGTATTAGTTTCACTGTACCTTGATGAGGCCAAAATTGTAATTTTCAAAATTTATTTAAAAATAACTATGCCCGCGAATTCTTTTGCGCGAAAACAGCTAAAAACGAAAGCACTGTATCATTACTTATGATCGCTTCACGGCAAACCTTAGGTTCTGAACAGGTGCCGCTTTCACACGTTTACAACAATAAATGGAGTGAGAATGCTCACCCTCCCTCTCTCTTATGATGTCGAAAATACGCTTATAATAACAGTAAATACGACGAATGGTGTAACTGATTAAACTCGTAGTTGGTATTCACTCCGCCTTTCGCGTGGCATTCAATGGATTTATAAATATTTACAATAATATTTTATGAACTCTGAAATATATAGAAATAAGCATACAAGAAAATTAAAATTCCTGTTTCAATCCCTGAAATTTTCATTGAAATCCGTTAACCCGTTTCGGAGATTCAAACGCACGTTTGCCAAGAAACCTTTGTGTAGAATTAATATTAATATTTATATTATATTAATATCAATATAGAAATGAAATATGTACGAATATTAAAGTTAAATTTCCTATTTTTAAACTCTCAAATTTTCATTGAATCGGTTCAGAGTGTAAAATCATTTAGGGACCGAATTAGGGACATGGTTTAACTTAATATATTTAAATTTAAAATTAGTGTTAAAGCATGTTCCATACTAATAGTAATATTAATTTTTTAAACTTATATTTCTTTATTGAATATTAAATGTATGTTGCCACCGGGCTCAACTCATTGTGACGAAATAAATCTATGTAAGAGTTTTTTTAGGGATTTATCTGCATCTCTTTCCGGTGAATCACCGGATAGGATCCTTAAACTATAGCCCTGAAGCCCTAGTCATTCCTTGGCTACCTTGCTCTACCTTTCACACCCCAATTTTTAATTTTTTTCGTAAGCCATTAAAGTGGAGCTACCTGCTTCAGGATCATCCTTCTTTGTGACTGTCATTTCATCTCCTTTGATTGTTCAGCATGTACATTCAAATTTTCATCCTTAATTCCTGATTTCCGTAAGTAATTTTTCGTTTCATAAAATAATTGTATTATACATATTATATTGGAAATATTTGTTTTTAATTTTTAGTTTACAAAGCTGGAACGAATCATAGTGTTATAACTACTGTTAATATAGTTAATATTATTATTTTTTACTTATAAGCTGTTTTCCTATTTACTGTAACCAATAAAAGTAAAAGAAGAATGCTATCGGAACAATCTGAAGTTATGGCAGTAATAATTATTACATATATATTTATATATGAAATCAAGAAAGGAGTAAGAAAAGGGTGCAGTCTGTCGCCCATGCTCTCCCTTTCATTCGCTTGTTTCAAAAAAGATTTATGTTTGTATTTTATAAGGTACCTTCCATTATTTAATGTGGTTCATCATTAATCCAGGAATGTTATTTGTAGGCGTAGTAGATAACACCGAGAACATTTCAATAACACTTTTACACAATTATACAAATAATAAAAGAAATATTAATTCAACGTCAATAATAATTACTAAATACCATATAAAGTCCCAACATTAATAATTTAATTAATATATAACAGGCTATAAAGGAAGGCAAGACGGAATATGGAAAGGAATCATACTGCAAGGAGAAGAAATAAAAACACTACGCTTTTCCGATAACATAGTAGTAATAGGGGAGTCAGAAGAAGATTTGGAAACCATAATAAATGCCATGAACGTGATCCTGGAGAAAGAGTTCAATATTAGGATTAATAGAGTGAAAACCAAGGTAATTGGTATGGATAACAATGGAATAACAAAGAGTGTTAGATTGGGGAAAGGATATTTTGACGGAAGGTAAGGAATTCTGCTACTTGGGAAGCCTAATAACTAGGGATGATAGAAGTATAGTAGATATAAAGAGTAGGATAGCACAGGCAAGGATGGCTTTCGAGAAAAAGAGGAATTTACTTAGGGTAATATGTGTGAATATTATGAAATCGTTGCTAAAAATGTTCGTATGGAACGTGGCGTTATATGGGTGCGAAACGTGGACGATAGCAGTTACGGAAAGGAAAAGAATAGAAGCCTTTGAAATGTGGTGCTGTAGGAGAATGCTGAAAATCAGATGGGTGGATAGAGAAACTAACGGGGAAGTTCTAAAGAGAATGGCGGAAGAGCGATAAATGTGGAGGACATTGATCAAGAGAAGGGGCGACGTTTTAAGACATGAGGGAGTCTTGTAAAATTAATATTAGAGGGAAGAAAAGGATGGAATACGCTAAGCTGTGGTATGTGCTAGTTATGCGGAAATGAAAACGCTTGCGCAAGATAAATTAGCATGTAGGGTTGCTTCCGACCATTCTTAGAACCGAGTAACAGAACAGCAATTACTGTTTTTAATTTTGAAATAGCTTCTTACAAGGTAGAGTAGCAGATTAGTATTGTAAATATGTTATTTCGTATGCTTGGAACCATAAACATTTTCCTGAAAAATGGAATACATGTGAGAATCTCATTTCTTTTTGTGCAGCTTGTTAAGGCAACTAAGGCAGAGTAACTCTCTCCTCAACGTCGTGCGAAAAATTTAGCAGATGTAGAGGTGCAAAGCACAGATTTTGACGACGGCATCAAACCTTTCCGAGCTGGTAATTCTGGTATGTGTCTCCATTTTGTACAGCAGTTCAGGAACCTGGCCAAAAGACATAAAGCTGCGAGGGAAAGGCACATTGCCGGGTCGTTTAGCACAATACCCGCAGAGCGTGGCCAGGGAATAACATATTACGGACGAGCCCTCGGGAACAAGTTTTACTCGCGCCCTTTGCCCCTTCCGAGCGAGAAGAAAAAGCAGACAAATGCACATACAAATTCGCTACTAACGAAAGGTGCTTTACAAACAAACGTCGCAGAGATAACATTTTCATTTAAGTTTTACTTTTACTGTCAACATTTTACTTCGTTTCAAGCTAATATGCACCTCAGTTACAACCCGAGTGAAGCAATTTTTAGGCGTTATTAGTAAAGATCAGAGATAAACTCATAGAAAATTAAATTATTTTGGAACTTACAATACTTCCTCTTTTCATTATTGTCACGGTGGTACTATCCGGACACTTAGTTGTATTTAATTAAATCTTGGGAAACATGATTTAATCGGGATCGATAGCGTCTCTGTTTTGAAGATGTATCTTTTTACACCACTTAGACTACTTCCACAACTCTTTTATTGACATTACCCACCAAAGACGTCTGATGTCCCCCCATGTAAGTCATTTGTTATTTTCAAAAATTGAATTATTCCGGAAATAAAACCTAATTACAAGTTGTTGAGGTCAAAGCTTGGGTTTTAGGAAGCAATCATCAAAGAGACTGTTACGAAAACAGTATTGAGTGTAATAGACAACCAAAATTGAAGTCCAAAATAATTTATGAAACAATTTTCGATAATACTATAATTTTTAGTAATTATTATTTAATTGCATAATAATGTAAAAATCTACTGTAAGGTCACTTCAGGGTTAGTGAGACCCTTCAGCTTGATGATGAGAGTTTATATTACTCAACGTCAGTCCCAAGTTTCCTCTAACCATAAAAGACAGATGGGCGTAGTGATGTATTCCGTCATTAGTCACGGTAAACTATGAAATAATTTGAGTTTATATTACTCCAAACTTTAAAGTGTGGTTCTATAGAAAGTACTACACCTGCGAAACACTTATTTGTAATTTGATAAATCAATATTCTGACAATTAACTGTAAATAATTCGGCCGCAACCTTCGCGGGACGCCTTCTACTACGCAAAATTTTTACATACATGTTATGCATTTAAAAATTACCTGATGAAGTTCGCAAATATTAACAAAATGCCGTAATTGTATTAAATAAATATGAAATTGTTTGCTGAAAAATTGGTTTTATTGTTTATTTATTTAAAATTTAGATACCAGAAATTTTTTCGTTTTGTGCCATTACGGCCATAGAAAACGGTTGGTTTATAACTTCTAGGCGACCAAATTTTAGAATTTCTCCCTTGAAAAATCAAATTACTCCCTGTAGGGCGTGAGAGCAACGGTGGGAAACACCGATTGAGACATTTGTGGTTACCCGTACATAGGTTAGGGCTGTTTTTCCAAAAAAATATTTGTTTATGGGTCGTAAGCGACACGTCTACACAGTTTGGTTCAAAGTATCACTCGCGAATAGATTTACACGGTGAGCATATATTGGCCCATTCCAATCCGTTTACTATGGTCTGAACTACTGCTTAACCGGGATGTTGAATGTTACAACTAACCTCAGTGGCTTCCATAACCACTGATTCGACTCCAGCCCTAATTGTTTTCGCGTTATATTTTTTTATACGTTCTCCAATCATATGCCTAAGTGTGAGCCTGTCCTCTGCCGTTTTGTAGTTAAAATCACACATACAAAGTTAAGGAGAAATATTATCAATATTATTTACATCGAATAAGATGTGTTCCGTACAAATGTTACCCAGATTTGCTTTTTTTAAGATTCCTGTCCCATAGTTGAGTAGTCAAGAATTATCCCCAAAGTTATTTTTTTCGGATTGTAAGGACCATTACTACACAATTTGGTTCAAGTATAGTATAGGAAACATACACTTACAAAATTACATTCAATTCATTTTCTTATATTTATAGTTTATAAGTTTGGTGCTAAATGTTAGGTATTTCTTTTATAATTTAAATTTAAGTATTAAAAAAATTATTACAGTGTAAATGTTTTTTTAGTAAATTTTTTTTTGATAAACACATTTGCCTTTACGTCCTGACCGGCATGGGCTTACTGATTTATCCTTAAAAGAATTTCACATAATGCCTCCTTACAGCTTTACTACAATTCTGTTTGTTGTTTCCCAAAGATTCATACATATAATGCCATGATACTATAAATAACTTCCATTCCTAGAATTAATATAAAACTTAATTTACCTAATAATCATGTAAAATACAATACACAACATATCAAATGAATTATTAATATTATTTCTAAACAACCACAGTCCGCTAAACGTGATTCGGGAATGTAACCCTTTCGAGTAAACGAGTTTTGTCCTTTTGAGGAAAACAGCTATGGGGATCATGATTTGTCGGGAAAACGATAATCTGCATAACATTTCGCCGAAAACACGCGTTGGGCAATTGTTCTTTGAGAAAATGGCCCGCTCCCCCCAAGAAGAGCCGACAATATTTATAGGCAGTATAGGAATCGAAAACCATACCAGATCGTTCCGAATAAAACGGATCTTTCATATACAATAATAAGTAGCTGGTGAAAGGCTAAATTTGATGAAGAAATTAGCCATGCCTGAGAAACGGGAATTAGACTAGATATTTCAATGAGTTTCAGGCGATGATTGGGCAGCACTATTATTGAAGAAAGTTGCGAGCTGCTGTGGGAGGGAACGAGGGATATTGTATAGATGGTGATAAATGATAAAAGATATTACAAATTAAATGAGGAAATTATTATAGTTCAGCCATAAATTCATAGATAGTGATGTGGTTGAGCATTATTGTCGAAATAAGTTTTTGAAGGTAGGCTCATGAACTTCACCACGACTTCCAGGCATCCAGATAGACTTAAAAATTTTGTCCACTTGAAGCCAATAAAAGACAGAATTGAAACTCATCCAAGAATGCTATGACAGAGAATATAGAAGATCAAAATAGAAAAATTACGACCGGACTGGGACTCGAATCCGAGAATTTTGCTTGTCGGTCGGGCGCTCTTCCATCTCAAGCTCAGGTTCGCCTACAACTTACTTAGTCAAATTTTTTAACAGCCATTCTTTTCTTTTACCTCTTCAATATTTAAACTATTATTTTCTAAATAGACGAAGAAATACCAAATAACAGACAAAATTAAATCATAAAATCAATACCATTCAAAGTTTCTGCAATTTTTGTTGCTTTTTGGTTTTTGAGTTCGTCACCTGGTTTGTGCTGTGTGTTGTTCTTGTGACTCCTGAGTTTTTACGAAAGGAACGAAAATTGCAGAAACGTAGTGTGGTATTTATTCAGTCACATATTGTTGTCTGTAATTTGGCTATTTACTTCTCTATTTACAACACTTAAAACCTAGAAGTTTCCTATTTATTATTATCGTATTGTGTATTATATTTCTCGTTAAATCTGAATTCTTATTGACCTAAAAGTATGACTGAATGCAGTATGTAACGTCTCATTGTAAGTGTTTCTTTCTTATGAAATACGTTTTAAATTTCAATGTTTAATGTAAATATATAATTATTAACCATTTACGTACCAAGTGCCAATTTTTGACAGATGAGTTCTGATTCGCCATATGCCTCTGGCACATTTTGTAGCATCTTTCATTCATGATTATGCGTTGGTAAATAGATTTAGGGATATAATATGCTTTTCTTAGTGTATGAAATTGAACAACTTTGACGCAGTTAAATTAATTAATTTACGCTAGTTTAATGACGCATTAATCTACAAAACTAAAGAATGATGTTCATATACGAGAAGGAGATTGCTTCATGATGCTGCTAAAGCTGACAGAGGGTCTCATTTGGTGAAGATAATTCTGGACTACAGTTGTTGGCACTGAGAGCGGGATCATCTTGGAACTTGGATTTGTCTATTCTCTCTGTTATTGCCAGAAGAACTGTTATTAAATTATTTCTGACTTTTGGACATTCATTGTATCTATTTATAAAACGTGTCAAACTGCGCAATGCTTTTTAACAATGTGAACGGACTTCTCGTCTGAAATATAAATAGGCTCAAGAATGCAATGCACCACTTTTAATCGTCCAAAGCACTACTTTTGGTGCATGCTCCACGATTTGGCCAACTCTGAATTAGCGTTATAAAAATACATTCCTAAATATATTAATTGAATAGTTTAATTTTGTTAGTTATCTTACGAATGTGAGGAAAGGGAATGGATATGAAAATATATTAAATGTAAACTTGCATCACTTCAGTAAAATTAATTAACCAAGTGAGATTATTTTATTACAGTTTATGATGTTTACGACGCGGAGTATCTCAATAGGTTTAATTCTCACAAAAATTATTAAAGTTATAAAGAAGTGCAAAAGGTATTACATATTAAAACTTAGTAAGATGATGACGATTTAATCAACTGTAAGTTAATTTACTTTTAATTGACAAATTGCTGGAATTCTAGTATATTCAAGACGGTTTAATTCAGTATTATTTAAGTATACTTTATTCGATGTTAATATTTATTATATGGGATTTTATATTGATGTTAGGAAAATGAAGAAGTAGAATAACGGAGATGAATCTCATTATTTCTTTCAGTTTCGGTATCATTTTCATTTCTTGTAGTATGAATAACTTTTTGTGCGTGGATGTACACTCTAGAAGATGACGGCTTCGGGTCGGCGAGTGGCTGATGGATTTTCTCCAGGAACACGACATGGGTTTCATCCCATTAAGTGACGCCTCCCGAACGTGATCTTTCCTTTCTCCCTCTTTTTATAAACACACCGCTGGACCGAAACATTAGAGCCGCTAATTAATACTGTGATTATCAGAAAAAGGAAAAAGAGGCAGAAGTTGTTGGGCTTTATGGTATTTTAAACAATTTGACATTCATAGGATAATCTTACGAAATTATAATTTTTATTTTAAATCAATAAATTTGTGTTACAGGTGCATACAAAAATAATATTGGGTAAGTAAATACAGATTTTATTTGTACGCCATAATGAACAGAACTCAACGCAGTTTATTTGAAAGTGATAGGGCAACCCCGTATTGATTAATTAAGTAAATCATAAAATAATACACTCTACAGCAAAAAAATGACCGCTATTTCTTAACCGGACACAATAAGATGTTTTCAAAAATAGTTTTAAACTATTAAAATATAAGGGAATGCCCAAAAAATATTTCTTCTCTGATTTATCATTTTTCTGTTCCACTTTCCATGTATTAACCCTATGCAGAAAGAAAATTATTTTTCAAAATTTTCAAATCCTACGAATTTTCAATTAAGATGAACTTTTCATTTTTCCATTTCAAAATTTAAGTTGTTTGTTATATTGCAGGAGTATATGGTTTTTGTTGTGGTATTCAGTCCTAAGACTGGCCTGATGAAAACCTCCATGCCTACCTATTTTGCGTAAGCCTTTTCATTAACGCATAATTATATCATCCCACATACTCACTACTATGCTAGCGTATTACATCCGTCGCTCCCTCTTTTTACCCCACATACTTCCCTCTAATGCTAATTTTACAAGACCGTCATGTCTCAAAACGTGGCCTATTAGTCTATACCTTCTCTTGGTCAAGTTCCTCTATATTGTTCGCTCCGCAATTGTGCTTAGATTTTCCTAGTTACTAATTCTATCTACCCATCTGATTTAGCATTCTCCTAAGGAAAATATATTTGGCATGAAATAAATGTTATCGCTACTAAATAGTCTTCTATGTCTATCGTATGTTTACAACCATAGGATTGATTGGAATAATGCTAAAAGTTTAGATATAGAAAAATAATTATTATTCTAGATCTATGAGCGAAATTCTTCACGCAAAATCAAATGTTAATTCCTTAAATGTAAAAACAGATACGCAAAATTTTAATGCAACGTGTGACTCATTATTATTGTGATTTTCTTATACATTCTGGAATCTTTTGAATATAAATCTTTTATTTTGAAAGTATTCCGTTAAAACAATGTGTGCTTTGAGATGTTTATTTCTATGTTTTGCATTCATTTTGGCTCCGGACGTTGTAGCAGAAAAAATAAATTTTTGTTATACTTGAATTGTAAACACATACAACATCCCAAGTTCATTTATTTATCTTTAGCTATGTCTGTTTAATTATATATATTTTTAGTAGAAAGAACTGTGGAGGCTCCAAAAGTTGGAGGACGGAGCGTTATCAAATAAAATTATTCCACTTTTAACTTTTGGACAATCTTTTTGTTCTCGTTACAACAATAATTACGTTTTGTAACGTAACATAATATACAGTGTCGAATGTGATGTCAAAAAAATCCCCGCTTCTTGGCTTATATGTGAATTTTATTTTTTTGTCAAAGAGAATGTAATGTGTCTGACCACCAGCAGCCAGAAAAGATGTCAAATATGGTTGGTACTAATCGCTTACATAACCATGTGCCTTTTTTTGGACAGTGGTAGAAAACTGTTTATTTGAGACCAAAAACGGATTCATTTAATAAAAAAAATAATTTAATATAATAACATGTTTCTGTCCTTATCTGGACATGAAAAGGAATTAAATTTTTACCTCAAGCGTTAATTCTAAGTTACAGGCGTTAATAGTTATTAATATCAATGGTGAAAACATATTTTTCATCTGTAATGTATTAAAATCAAACACCTTTCTCTTTATGTATTGCAAACATGGCACAGCCCCCGTAAAATATATATTTTAAATCTCCATAAATGAATAATATATCTTGGCGAGATGATCTCCTTATTTCAGTCAGTGTTCCTTTGACTTTCACTTTACTAATTACGTACATTTGCCCCTCTTCCTGAGATACGTCAAGAGTGCGCACTGCAGCTGACATGAAATTCAAGTCAATTATCTGCCCGTCAGCTACAGGAGCGTTCTGACTAGCTGTCGCATTGTTACCGAGTATAAATTACTAACAATTAGTTATGAAGTGGTGTTTAATCTGCTCCTTTAAGGCGTCTGTTTGTTAGCACGCTGTCGGCGCCTATCCAAGTGATGGAGCGTCTCCAGTCGACGTCGACTGAATTACAGCCCTGGCCTCGGATACGAGACCCAATCAAATCCGGCGTATTACAGTGTTACGGTATTCGGGCTCTCTAGGGACAGCAAACCATTGCACTGTCCCATTATCTCGCCGCCAAATAATCACATTTTATGCCCTCTCGCTCATAGGATAGATTATGACCACGGGAATGCCGAATGTACACATTTTGATATTCTAAATTCTTTTGCTGTGCTGACCTCTAAATACATTTTTTACAGCTACAGTCCTTATAATAACTATATAAACTCAAGTAGAAACTTATAAATCGGATATTGTGTGCTATTTTACAATACCTACAAGTAACTTCCAGTACACATGAAAGAACAGGAATAAAATACATATTTAGTTACGGAAGCCTGGAAATAACTGTAAAACTCTAGTATTTAAGAGTTTTCAATGCAATGGTATGGAAAATAAGTATGGGCATTCTGTTGTATTGACCTATTTTAAGTTCAACTTATATTCCGTTCAACGTTTGACTATTTTAAAAGTGATTATGGACTTAAAATAATAGTACGTTAGTTAGACAATATGTTTAACTTTTAAGTAAATTAAATAAAAACCAAAATAAATACAAATAAGAAATGGCTGACGGAACATTATTTTTTCTGATGAAGTTGGTATGAGAATATTGCTCAGAATTGTTTAGTTGTTACTTGTATCCGTAATATTTATCAAGAATATAATAGATGAAACAAAATATTACATCTCACCGGTGGCGGCTGTTGTATATGTACTTATGCGCTACAGCACATAAATTCATGGAGGAGGAATTATTTGTTTCGTTAAGAAACCTGAAAATAATAGCATTTTGGGAGTGAATTTCTGTTTCTATTTCGAATACTTTAAATTTCCCGCCTCCCAGAGCGTTCCTTCCCACATACAGCTGTGTATTTTCTATAGCACGACAATCCTGTCAGGAATGAGAAATGCACATACGCAGTATTTCATTTTCATATCTCTGCTCATCATATCTTACAGTTATATGAGCTACAAAAAGTACAGTGTCGGGCAGAGCGTGCGTGCTGACACTGACGGCCTCATCCGTCTACAGTTTGAAACGTTTTGGACGAATCAATAAAACGTTCACTTTTTATGGATCGGTTATGGTTTATTTTAATTAATCAAAGGTTATTGAAAAGAAAAGAACAATTAACGGGTGGTATTTCGAAGAAAAATACAACACGATCCGGCATACAATATTGCCATTGGCTTCTACCTAAAATTAACTCCATTTAGAAATGTGGCATATTACGAGTTGTGGAGTATGCTGCAGCACATTAATTAATTTAGAAAGAATTATTTGTTTCGTAATTTTAACAGACTTTACAATAATAGTATTTTAAAGCGTTTGAATTTTTGCTTCGGTTTTGGAGAATTTAAAATGTCCATCTTTTTCCCGCTAAAGCAGCATACAAATTGTGCTATCCTACGCTGTAGCTCAATATTCCTATCTGGAAAACGAAATGCGCACGCGCAGTATTTCGTTTCAAATTCCTGCTCATCCAAGAACTAAAAATAATATGAGCTACCAAGAAAAAGCTGACACAAGGCGGCCTCATCAGGATGAAGTTTTAAATGTTTTTGACGAATTAATAAAAGATTACTGTATATGGAATTTTGAGGTTTATGTTAATTAACGAAAGATTAATTATAATAAAAAAAACATTTAAGTCTCGCAATAACTCTAAGGAAACGACCGCACAATCGTGTGTACAATATTGCCATATTATTAGTGTTTTCATAAAACTAATTTTCTTTATTTAAAATAAGTACAAATAAAAAATATTTTCCTGTTAGGAATTTGTGACAATTTGATTTTATATTTTTACACTTTGAAAACTCCATCCATATTACATGCTATGCAGACGAAATTAGAAATGTAGCATGTTACGGGCCGGGGTGATGCAGCATATAACTTCTAAAACTCACGAACCGCGAAAGAGATTAATTACAAATAAGAAAAGAAAAAGTAGTACTCTCAAACAAAGGAGTATCGTTGACCGTTTTCCAAAGTTCATTTCTTCCGATTGTCAATTGGAATTATAAATTGGAATTTTATTGTACCTTATTATTTATCTGTTTTAGAGTCCATTATTTAATTTAATGGTTTCAAAGGTAGTCGATGGAAGCAAATGGGAGAGGGGATTTAAAAGGTTGATGCTTTTAAATTGTTAATTAAAGTACTAATGGTTAAAGCCACAGGTTATAAGATCGATGAGTTTAATGATATTGCAGTAATGAGCATTCATTTCCCTACAAAACAAAGGGAAACCTAGTGTTTTAAAAATGGCTATTAAATTAGAATTTAAAAAAAACTTGATCCTGATCCGGAACTTTTAAATTTATTACACATATACCATTGTTATAGTGTTATGATGTTACGAACCTTTTTCTGGCGGAGTTTTATGGCTAATTTGAGTCTGTTCAGGTGCATCCTCTCCCCGTGCTCGAAGGCAGGGCCCGTAGGATCGTGGTTTAGAAGCACCTCTAGTTCGTAGCTGCTCCTCGTGTGATCCAATAAAGCTGTTGCGAAGTCCTGACACTGCTTCCGGAGTTCCTGAAAAGAATTAACATCGAATCGTTCAAAAACAAATGGTATTATATTATTAAGGAAGGAAAGTATTTTCAAAGAGGTCGCTTAGAAGATTAGATACTTTCATTAGTAGTCTTCATTCATTGTTGTTGTCAGCTTGTCAGTATTGATTTTTTTAAACGACACTCAGAAAACATTCCTAACTTTTTATTGACATATGAACATTATCGTTGAACTTAGCCCCAATGTAATATTGGATCCTCGACACACAATTTGTCGGTTGGAAATGTGGAAGTCAAGTGTAGTCTAAGAAAGCAATCCAAATGGCTTTTAAAGTATATGAATAATTTTAGAATGATTTACGGTAGACACTAAATAGCCAAGGATTCTGCTATATCCCACGAAAATACAACACCGATCAGTGTCTATGGAATATACGGGAAGTCGGGGCGGAACGAGAGACATACTTTTTTTTAACAATTTTTGTAAAATTATGGAAAAAGGAAAATTATTTTACAACAGTATAAAACATTAGTTTATTCTATTACTTATTTTATCTAATATCAATATAACTTAAAACAACGAATTTAGATTTTTTATCAATTTTTAATAATAAATTAAATTCTGGTTCTGTTTCACCCCTGGAACAGAACGGGAAAGGATGTTTTGAAAATGCAATTAGTGCAATAAAATTAAACTTAATTTAAGAAAAATATTAACACCTATTGTTTTTTATTTATTATACTTGTTTTGCTTACGGTTCAAGTTTTCTGTGAAATAGCACAGTCTTGAGGAACACATATATTTTGTCTTATACAGAAGTATCCTGTCCGCCCCGCACTCTGGTCTGAGTTTTAGGGTTTTCACCGAGCCTTAGTAAAAGTAGATTTAATCCTTATATGTATCTTATATGCAGCTAAAGACAACTATTTTAGGAATATATACCATTACGGATTGTAGTACTCCGGTTCAGCGTTTTCCTTTAGATGTTTAAGTATATTATTCCTTCACTAATTATTGTTTTAAAAGTTTCCCAACAGTTGTTAACAGTTTCTCCAGAGCCAGCTCACTCAGCGTATTATTCTTGTAAGTAATGTCGAAACCCTTAATTTATTCCGTAAATTATGATAGCGGACTTCCTACCTGATATTCGCATTTGAACTCGTGCTCCATGAAACTGAGCCTCCGCAGCTCCCAGGACAGTTCGAAGGCTGTGAGTATTGGATCTTTGGAGGAGAGGGCTATGAGAGAAGGGCTGGCTAGGGCTCTGTACGCGTTGATCCTGGACCTGGAGTGACGGAGGGAGTCTTCCTGTCTTGACGTCACGCATTCGTCACAGCCGCACCTGGAACATTGAATCATCATGACACCAATGCGAAGAGAAATTCATCCTGCTGCCATGGTTTGGTTTTGTTACGCAGGCGAAAATGATGCAGTATGGTGGAAATAATCTCAATAATTTTCGCGAAACGACACGTTGATATTGTATTTGTTTGTGGAGTAGTTTTATATGGTTTAGAAAAAATGGCAACTATGCAATTAAAATTCCGTTTCTGCTAGTTAAGAGATGCTTTAATTTGTCCTTCCTCCTCTGTCTCACAAGGAAATAAAAACCAGTTTAAAGTTACTAGTTTAGTCTTTATATATGTTTTATCAAAATTTCAACAGATATAACACTGGGTAGAAAATCACATTATCACATGAGATGACTAGAATCACTCAAATGAGCGTCCATCAAAGAAGTCTAAAATTGGCTTCTGTGCTTATTAAACGCTTAACAAAAAGTAAATAAAATCGAAACAAACATTTTATTATTTTTTTCGATTAATAAAATAGTATGAGGAAAATATATCTTATTAAAATGATTTTTTTATGGAAAACTGTGTGACAGTAGTAATAATATTCTATCAAATGCCACGTTTTACTCTGTACAGGATTTTCCTGATCCTTCCTATAGTTGACATTAATGTTCCTGCTAAAGTGTTGAATGAGTTTCTTTGGAAAATATCCTATTATATAGCTTTAAAACTTTCTGTATAAATTTTACTGTCATTTTGTTTGTTTCGTGAAGATACTACCGAAGGTCAGATTCTTCGTCGTGCAGCACTAAGAACAGACATTGTTTATGCTTCTGTTTGTGCCTTTTTAATGTCGTGTTTTAAACTATTTTATACTATATCTTGTTTACTCTTGTTACGTATTTAAGGATTTTTTAGGTTAATTAAATGTTATTTTATTATTATAATTATTTATTACTTGATGTAATGTACGACGTATCATATTCCATCAACCAAGGAATAATGGAAATAACAAATATAAATATATTGTGACATGTAAAATGTAAAAGAGTTCGCAGTTTATTAAATTGTTTGATAACTGCTGTAGAATAGATGACTCGATAAAGTTAACGTTAATAAAAAGGTGACAAGTCCCAGTTATGAAATCGAAAATGTCGGATACTTTAATAGATATATTAATTTTTGTTTTAATAACAGAAATACAGCCACGCTTAATATAAAAACACTTATTACTATTCAGTTAATATAATTACAATTACGGTGTTTCGACCATCTTTGGATTTCATCAGGTAACTTAATAAACAAATTTTTATTAAACAATATTAAGTAAGTCTGTTATTTATTTATTTAATTGAAAATTATGTATTTTAAAAATTAGCATTGTTTAAAAAATGATGAAATCCACGAGATGAAGGAATCGTTGTAATTGTAATTATATTAACTAAATAGAAATTAAATATTTTGCTAAAATATGGCTGTATTTCAGTTGTTATACTTAATTTAAGATACTTTAATTTGAATTTTTGTTTTTGTTCCTATGTAATAGGGTACTTTTAAACGTATAACAAGGGAATTACTGACCGGTCCCCTTATTGCGGAACACCGACCCTTTCACCACCCCCGCTGTCTTTGCATTACGCTGTTAAAGTTTCAGGAATTGCTCCGCAAGTAGAGTTTCCCTCGGAACAAAGTGGCACTGCGAGAATCCTGTTAAATAATACAGAACCTCAAGCGTCAAATTACTGGACAAGAGTGGTACGCCAGATATCAAACGCGTTTCGCAAAGCTTGAAATCGAATCGTTTCGAAACAGAAACAAGATTAATCAATAACATTTAAATATGGCGAGAGTTAGCCAGGAAATGTATCACTCTTACAGAGTCCAACCCTTATTCTACTTTCTCTTAATATTTTTTTACGTGTCAGTTTACCAGCGAACAGGCTTGATGCTGTATAGGAGTGGAGATTCGTTAGTTTTTTAAGTTATGTTCTACATCACTCCTAGCGACAATTTTGGCGAGAATAATTACGTAAGATATTAATGATACTACAACAGCCATTGCCTTGCGACAAATGACCCGACGCGTAATATGCTTCATGTACAATTCAACCTACGTAACATGTAACAGTGTCTAATTTTTAAACGAAAAAAATTTATAACAAAGTTGACTCATATTAATAACACGAAACCACTTTTCCTTCCTACATATTATGAAAAAAGTTAATTTTAGGAACAAGCCAGTCATGATGGCAGTATTGTATGTAACATAGTGCTGTAGTTTTATTACTTTTTTGAAATAACCCTCAACTTTATTTATTTAAATACTACGAAAAATGCCAGATTACAATTTTTTTTGTGTTTGAATTAAAATAATGCACCTTTGACAAATTTACACAAGGTCCATTCTTTATTGATGTCCTAGAATTAGGCTGCCAATACTATGGTTGGTAATTTATAGGTGTGTATAAGCTTTATAGCCTCATAGTACGTCACAACTCTGTCTGTACGTGCTCCGCGTTCAGTGATCCGTAGCGGTGGAGGGAATAAATTATTTGAGAATTACGGGTAGCATGGCGGGTGGGATGGAACGGAATTTTACATATTTCTCTTTACAGAGAGAGAAAAATTTGTACAACATTAGTGAGCAGCACTGACCATGGAAAACTGACTGCATTAGTGGAATCGCGTGTACCAAAAGGCGCTTCGTTTAATGTAGTCGAAATTGATGACGAAATTCGCGGTGTTTAAATAAAATTATTATAGAGGCTCTTAAAATTGCGAAAAAATACACCGACTGACAATGCTATATAGTGAAGCCAATGAGGAGTTCCACATTCATTGCCATTCCTTGATGTGCTGTATATACCGGACTCTTGATGAACCGAATGAATGCGTTACAGATTTACTCTCAACTAAGTGTGTGGTGACTTGATCTTCTATTGTCAGCAGTTGAGGTATGTTTCACAACGATGATAAGTTCTCTGATCACAGAATATGCTGACAATATTTGGTTCAAAACGTTGAATTGAAGATGTCAACTATAAATGGAATAAAAAATAATAGAACAATTTTCTAAGATACATATATCAAATAACTTAAAAAAATTTAATTAATTAAATTGAGATTTGAGTTCAATGACTCAAAAATATTTTATTAAGCAAAGAAAAACGTTTGGTTCTGAACAAATCTTGTAAGCGATTAAATAATTCAAATAATAATTAATTTTTATCTTCTAACCTATTCGGAGCATAAAAACTCGGACTGAAATATTATATGAGTGACTTTAGTAGTGCCAAACAGGTAGAGAGTAGCCCATTCGTTAAGAAATTTTTACTTGTTTCCAATAACTTGAAAACATATCTTTAATAAAAATAACTACAAATCTACCGTGAATATACAGAAAATTACATAATTTATCAAAGGAAATAAAGTCACGACGTTGCATTGCTACTTTAAGCGTCAGTATTATTTGTGTGTGTAATATATTTCATCTATATTTTATTTTATAATTTTTGCCCCAGATTTTCTCTAATTATTTAACATTATTATACACTTTCTCGTATGAATAAAATATTTGTATGATTTTATTTTTTATCACTGATTTAACATGTTTACATTTATATTTACTAACTTAATTTATGAGCACAAGAAATTAATGAATTATGGCTATTTTTGTTTACTGTACTTATCAATAATATATTTCAAAATTTAATTTTCAAAACTGAGGCTTAAGTGCTATATTGTCATATTAATTTGTACCGAAAACAAAAATTAAAAAAAAAGGTTAAGTTACAGATTCATCCCAAATAGCTACAGAAAATTTGTTACTAACATTCTGTACATTTGTTATCATTTGAATAAAATACTTTGGAAACAATAAAAAACTTCAAAATTTTGTAATTATTTAAGATTTATAAAGTATTAAAAATTATTCTTTCAATAAATTGAAAATGTTCATATCTTCCAAACCATTTAACGTAAAATTTAATGTCCATTTTCCAATAGCCCGAGCGCTTATGGTATAGGAAAAATAAATACAGGTTTTAATAAGAATCCACTCTCTTTTCAAGTTTCTCGACAAAGAATTTGGAGAGGCCTGCAATATCCTCAGAGTGTTTGTAGCTGCTCTTATTTCTCTCTATTTGCTCAACGTAGATATTATATTTGTGTGCGAAAGGGGGTTGAAAATATTTATATCATCCCCAGCCGTGGTTCCTTTACCATGCTCAGCCTTTATAATTAAATCTGGACTGGGGAAGGAGAAAGAAAATGGAGGGTGTCTGTTAGTGACTGTGCCAAAACTGTAGTCTTAAAAATTTATTTCCCTAGTTGCTAAATGACGAGTTTCAACTCCAACGTGTGGAGTTAAAATTTACTTATCCAGTAGTCACGATCTATGAAATGCAACTGACGCTGGGCTTTCAACTTTCAATTTCAATGCATCTTATTTAATTGTTTTTCCGCGAATTTCGGTCATTATTTTTTTCATTTATAAAACGGGTTTCATTCTGCTTCACTGCACCTTCATAAACTGCTCGCTTCAATAGTTTTGTTACTTTAGTATAAATAGTTTTGCATCAGCAAAAATGTAGCACTATTTCGGCAAATATTTATAACAATTCCTCGATCATAATAACCAATGGAGGCTATTATTCCAAATATAAGAAATCTGCTACGTTTTGCCGTTTTTAACGAAAACACCAAAATTATTTCTGGCTGTTAGAACAATATTATTAATTTTTGTTCGGCTATAATATTATGTAGACTGGTAAAGAATAAAAATTTTAATAACCCCATTTTATATTAGTCAGAAATAATTAGAATAGGGATATTTTCAATTAATTTATTGAAGGAGCTTTCAATAACTTATAAAATTTCTTATAAATTTTGAATGTGAGATCGAAATGAAGTTGGCTAAGACAGAAATTTCTTTCAGTAAATTCTTTGAAGATATAAAAATTATAATTATTTGTAACTGATAAAAACTGGGGTTGCTAAAATACATATTTTTTTAAGTGTGCTTTGACATACAAACATGTATAATTATATCTAAGCGATCTGAATATAGCACTAAAAATTCTTCACAGAATTGTAAAAAGTTACTGAAATATTTTTTCGGTATGAAATACACATTCCCTCTTTGCGATGCGTATTGATCTGGATACCGTCAACTGTGTTGACAAAATACGCTGCCTCAGTTTCTCTAGATGTAATGAAAAAGTATAAAAATTGAATTTTGAGCAGACATCATTTTTGTGTTAGTTGGAGAGTTTATGCAATTGTTAATAAAGTTCATCCGCCAATTTTAAGATGCTATATGAAATAACTAATATAATTTCAAGACCTCAATTGCAAGGAAATAGGAGAATTATCGAAGTGATTATACGAAGTTCAAGTCATATCGCTATTGAGAATTGACGAAAGACTTATGTGCTGAACATAAATGTGTGTGGATCGCTGCAAAAATCGTTTTTATAAACTAAATCTCATACATTTTACAACGGCACATTGCTCTTGCTGATAGAAATGATGTTGAAATTAGTATTAGGAATAGAAAAACGGAGTTTGGTCTTGCTTTTCCTGGGCGTTGGAGGTTCGAGAATCAACCTAGTTTCGTTGCTTACATCTCTAGCAAGAAACTTTTCTCGGATCCCGTCTGGATAACAGCGACCATGGAGACGAGAACACAACGTAGAGGACGAGGTTCCACGTGAAAAGTTGTGATGTGCTCAATTTCTGGACAACAGACCGTGAGATACAAGGAAATCCAATGCACAAATGCATAAATAATTATGATGATAATAAATACGCACAGGTTGTGAAATACATTCCCTAGCAATTAAAAAGTCAAATATTTTAAAACAACTCTATAAATAGAATTAATTTGAATTTACAATTTTAGAATAATACACAGTTTCATTTATCTTCATTTTCTTGACCACCACATATTTATTTCTATTTATAGAGTTGTTTTAAAATATTTGCCTTTTATTACTGCTAGGGAATGTTTATGAAATTAATGTTGAGGCTACCGTTAGACGCCCTTTCAGTTAGGCGTATTCACCTTGAGATAATAATAATAATGTAGGGTATTCAAGTTTAATCTTAATAAAACTTGTAAATATAATAAATTTGAAAGGATAAAATATTTCATTGCACTTTTATAAAAAAAAATTATGCATAGCTGCGATTGGAAGCTATTCAATGAAGTGAATATATTAATTAGATTTGAATTTAAAGAATGCGTTACGGCTACAATCTGGTTGTTTTAATTTAAAATTTCACCGGAATACACAGCTGGACCATATATTTTTCTGACCAACGGTCTCGATAGCTGTGTGCACCACATTCCCATATGGCCAGTTCCAGAGATTTCCGAGCCGGGAAAAATGTGCGCTCTCTTGTCTGTAGATACGACGGTTATCGGAAGGTCCAATGTGATTTATGATGCAAATGCATGTAAGAGAGCGCTTTCAAGACTGAAACACTATGAGTGAAATTTAAAGTAGTAGGGAACAACATTTCATATTGAAAGGACCGCTGCTCAGCATGAACGTTGGCAAAGTTTGTGCAACGAAGAAAAATTATTATCTATGTACATTGTATATAAGCCTAATTGAAATTTTTTTGTCAGTTAGTGCAAACTGGGATCGCTGAATGTGTTCGTTTTTCACAAGACAACGGTAGGCCTATTTCGATGAAACATTTTCATCTTGTTATACAGAAACATTAGGAGATCTATAATAAATACCATGCTGCCATCAGCAATTTATAAACTAAATTTTGGTCGTTGCAACATCTTGTTATTTAAACTAAATATTTTAGTTGCTTGACCAGGGATTGTGTTCACTAATAGAAAAATAACTGGATGATGTTCCTATGAAGCAGTAAAAAAGTTGGAGCTATTTTAAACATTCATGTCATCTGAAAAAGTTTAAAATTTAAATTTCCCAAATTCTTTTTCCTTTACTAGGCATGTAATTAGTAAGTAAACAAAAAAAATCTATCCAGGTCAGATGACACACTATCCTCACAATAAATTTGTAGATAGAACAAGGACGTACCTATAGTGTTGCCTGCTAATCCTGTTTTTGGTTCTGATGCCGTATTTTCTTTTGTATGATCGAGTTAAGTTGTCTTAGTATATCGAAAACGCATCAACGATTAAATCAGAAAGAAAATGGACCTGTAAATATGACCCTAGCGGGCAATAAACTATAAAAAGGAGAGAAAAAATAAAGATATCCATGCGTGCGGGACAGGTAAAAAGGATCGACACTTCACAGACATCGGTATGTGACTTTCCATACAAAAGCATTTAGTAATCGGTACCTTTTTGCGTATCGGAAAAGTAATGAAAGTTTTGGGACGGTCGTTCACATTATTAAAAGTTTTGAGTTATTCGTTATTCTCTCTTGAGTGCGTGTTGCTTTGTTTTATCGTCAACCAGTCACTTTCGGTGAGGACGAGCTCCATGCTAAAGCAATACGTCAGTAAAACGTAAGTTCACGTTATTATTCATTAAATGGGATACTTAATCAAATGCTCATCACATTAACATAATAAAAATTGTGCAACGATTTTCTGCCATAATTTTTCATATGCGATTACTTACTACAGCAATCAAATGCCTGTTTTTTTTTTCAAATGTATAAAAACATATGGGGAGACATTTATCTACAATGCCATCCTAATGTTGAAAAGAAATTATTACTTGATCGACGTATACGTTTTTATATTTACTTACTTAAATAACTAAAGGAAACAAAAAATATTCTAATAGGGGAGGTCGGGACGGAACGGAATACTTATTGCTTAACAAATTCTGTAAAATTATGGAAAAAGAAAAATCACGTCTTAAAAGTATAAAATATTAGTTTATTGTATTATTTTCTTAATACTATAACAATATAACTTGAAACAACGAATTTGACTGCTATGGGGTTTGAAGACAACGCATTTGGTGATATGCTTCCCATTTTGCAAAGTTCAGAATTCAATGATATATATATATATATATATCTTTGTTTAATTAATAATTATGGAGTTTAGATAAAAATTGACGACGCATTGTCAGATATTTATAAAAATTTTGAACAAGAATTTAATATCAAATAGACGTTTTGACCAACACTTCTGTTCCTCGTCTATATTTTTAACGGGCTGAAGGAATTTAATATCAAGTTATGTTACTATAAGCTTTTATTTTTACGTCTGATTTATATAATAATTAAATAAATTACTCAAAATTTGAGCAAAAGTTATAAACTTAACTAAATAAAATTTGTGACTTATTTCAGACTATTTTTATCAGTATTTCTTCACAGGATAAAATTTTTGGCGTGCATCACCTTTACGCTCGTGCGTAAATTCTTAAATTTCTTGTTTCTTTAAAACACCAGACGAGGTGCCAAACTAACGCACGAAACGTCGTGTAGTGTAAAGAACTAAAGTTAATAAATTTCATAAATATTATGGCTCATGGGTCGTTTTCTGTTGAATAATTCCAGACAGTCAGACAATATAACTAATTAATTAATTCACTTCGTTTTCCATCTTAGAATAACGTGTCATACAAGCTATTATTGATAAGTCTTTCGACATTAAATTTTCAGTATTTAATTTTTTACATTTACTCTAGTTACAGAATGAACTATCATAAAATCCATTATCTTATAGACAGATTGTTTAACAACGTCTTGTAATGGTAAAACATAACGGAATCGGAGTTTGGCGATACAAAATCGAAGCCAGGCGTCCTGAGAGAAATTGAATATTACAGAGAGGGTAATAAAATCTAGACAGTTTGGACTAGTCTTCTAAAGTCTTTGAGATCAGCGACATCTGCTGTGAGCAGACGCGGTGTTTGCCCTAATACATCGGTGGAGTGGGGTGAATGGCTCCTCTCAAAGACGAAATATAAGTAATTCTGATTGGAGAGGACCGGGACCCCGCCACTGAAGGAAACCAAATGATAAAGTGGGAAAAAATTGTTAAAAACGGAGAAAAATTGATTTTTGGGCATTAAGCACTGGTCATTGAAGAGTAAGGCGTGGTAAACTAATAGATTGGAGATTGAAATTGGGTATGAAAATTTGGATGATGGGTGAAATGCTTGAAAGGAGAAAATTAATTGAGGAACGTGGACATTTTCAACAAGGTAGTTAAAGGATAGGTTGGGACTGGTACG
Organism: Eucriotettix oculatus; assembly: GCA_034510155.1. Taxonomy (NCBI): domain Eukaryota; kingdom Metazoa; phylum Arthropoda; class Insecta; order Orthoptera; family Tetrigidae; genus Eucriotettix; species Eucriotettix oculatus. Next base: position 52,665,996 of record CM067376.1, on the reverse strand, counting down.
CCATGATCCAGCTGTGAATTCAAAGCTAAGCTGATTACTATGTTTGTAACCTTTTCCCGATTTTCTCGTACTGCCAATTACGCGTAGAGTTTGTGCATGTATCTCTGTTACTATGAGAAGCTCGCAAAGACTACCCCAGTATATATCTAGTTTATAAAATATTTACGTTTGTTAAGTTAATTGATTACCATATTAATATTATACTTTTTATTTTAAATATTAATACCTCTATATATATATATTCATATATTTCAGTCCGTTCACTTCGCTGCAATTGGCTGAAGATTCAACAAAATCTTTCAAATACATGTCTGCAATACAGGCTTATTCAGACGTCCAGATTAGTTCTCTCCCTCTCGTGTGAAACTTTGTAGTCCAATGACCTGGTTGTGTTGGATACTATAGCACCCAAAAGCGTCGTATAAACACTTATGAAAGTTTGGCTCGCATCGTGCCGTAATTACTCCGATGCAGTGTAAAACTAGCTGCGCAAAATACAGCTACAGATTAAACTCCTGATAACGTGACACACTTGAAAGAAAATGGTCTCTGTTACCGCATACAACCATTAAAGAACAAGTTTAATTATTTAAAACATTTACTTAACTCGATGTATGTTAAAATAAATGACAGCCTGCCGTAAGAACTGAATAAACAATTAAACAAATACTAGAGTTAAAAGTAATAATCAGTAACCAACCATTGGTACTCGCTTATGGAATGGATATACATACTATAATTTAATAGTTGTATGAAGTTTTCACTTTTCACTTTTCATTTATTTACCCCTGGTTAATCTGTTTTAAAACAGCTATATTCTTACAACGAAGAGAATCTGTTTATAGTTTATAAAATTATTTTTGCCCATAATTTTGTACATGTAAGACGTCTTTGCATATTAACTCGAAATAGAAAAAAGAATAATGGAAACAATTCGCTATTATGAACTGGAACACTGACGTCATACATTTCGGAATAACATTGTATAATAACTCTCCAACATAATTAAAAATTATAGTAGAGAACATTTATTTATTTTTAAATACATGACTAAAAATGTTCGTAAGGGTGTAGCTTTATATGGGTGCGAAGTGTGGACGGTAGTAGTTGCAGAAAAGAAAGAATAGAACCCTTTGAAATGTGTTGCTATAGGAGAATTCTGAAAATCAGGTGGGTGGATAAAATCACGATATAGTTTTAAGCAGAGTACGGAAAGAGTGAACAATATGGACGACGTTGACCAAAAGAAAAAGGATAGATTAATAGGCCAAATTTTAAGGCATGAGGTTCTTGTGAAATTAGCATTTGAGGGAAGTGTGTAGGGTATGAACAGAAGAGGGAGGCCAAGAATGGAAACGCTACGCAGACTAGGGAAAATATAGGACGTGGTAGTTATGCGGGAAAAAATGTCCTGCGCAAGATGTAGGGTTGTATCAGACCAGTCTTAGAACTGCATACGTCAGCAACACAAAAGTTTATGGTTAGAAATCTTACTTATATATTTGTATTCATGTTTCTGAAAATAAGGGCAAGCAGATGACGAGTTTTAATCTTTGAAATAGTTCATATTTTGTTACAATTATTTGAGTGTTCCATTTTTTTATTCGTAACATGCTTTAAGTTATGGGTGAATTTCCTTTCTTAGTATTAAATTTAGTACCAAATATTTACAATTTATATTTTATTTTGTAATACATATATACTATGAGAACTGTAAGAACAGAAGAGGGAGGTAAGTGTGGAATACGCTAAGAAGTTTGGGAGGATGTGGTTTGTTCTAGTTATAAGGAAATGAAAAGGCTTCCGCACGATAGGTTAGCATGGAGGGTTGCATCATTCCAGTCTTAGGACTGAAATCCACAACAACAATAATTATATATTCACTTTGAAAGTTAAGTATTTTTGTCTTCGTTGAATTATAAATGAATAAATTAGACTAGTTACTTTCTGGCTGCTGTAAATAAGTAGAGCACTTCCAAATTTTCTGCAGAAAATTTTTATTGCTTATTGATATTATAAACAGAATTTTAACATTTACTTCGAGGGAGGTTTTAAAACGAAACTCTACGCAGATCATTGTTTTGTAATACTACGCTCTAAGCTTTTATATTCTTAAATTATTACTGAAAAATTTTAATGGTTTAATGTTTTATTTTGTTTTTTTATTATTGACTTTATGATGACTTTATGTTATTCTCTAAGTGAACAATGTTTTTATGCAATTATTATATGTTTGACTATTTCTATTTTCCAAATAAAGGACTAATGAAATCCATCAAATAATTTAAAGTTTAGAATACGTGCTGATAGAATGCATTGGGTCGTTTGTCTGAAATTAACTTCATTAACCTATTTACTTCGAATGAGGTTGTATAAACGCATAAGCGTTTGTGATTGATGTAACTTGATTGATTCGAATAATGTGTGTCAGTAAATATATTCTACTTTTATTTCAGTTGCTATCTGGACTGACAGCTTCAGTTTGACCCCAGGAATGTCGTGGAGATTCGGACAACAGTTAAAAACATATTTCTTTTATTTATAATTGTGCTCAGTACCTATTAGTATCTGTAGTAGAATTAAAGACTTTTGAATCTGTGTTGTCGATTGTGGAAACACGCATCTACGTGATGATAATTACATACATCTCAGTATCCTTTGGTATTCAGAAAGGTAAAAAAATGTTTTGGAGAGAAGGAAAATAAGATTATCAAAATGTGCGTTAATTAGTTATTTTATGAAGATAAGACATTAAATAAATTTGTCTTAGGGAGCTTGCACATATTTGCTGGATAATGAAGGAAATATATTAAAAGACAAAGTTGAAAGTATTAAATATACCAATATAATACTTGTAAAAAACGGTGAGCATAAAATATCATGGATAGAGTCTTTAATTTTGACGAGTAGTTTTTATTTTTTGGATGATGATAGAATAAATTAGAAAGCAGCCAATACCGTGGAAAAAGGGATGACGCCAAAGCTTTCAGCCCCTTTTTTCAATCGATGTTTAGACTGCAGACCCATCAAAGACTTTTAAGAGCATCGGTTGCCCATCTCAAGCAGCGTTATAGGGCGTCCAGACGTTTACGGCCCCAGCATCTGATCCTCCCTTAATGGGAGCGATGGACGCCATTTTAGGTGGCTTATTTTATCCATGCTGAAAGCTGCAATTCGGTCCTCTCCTACACATAAAGTAAACGTTTTATATCCGGAAATAAAAACGGAAATTTCAGTCAGAGAGTAAACGTCTTCAGGACTAAGTCTTTCCGTTTAGTGTGTCGCTGGAGAGACGTCACATTCAACGAATTCGCTCAGCAACATTTGAATGTTCCTTCTGATTTATGGAGTCGCTGGCAAATCGATCACTTTAGTTAGCGCTCCCGTTAGAATTGTTTGCAGAAATATTTTAAACTTAAAACTGAAATACTTTTTTAATATTGCCAATACTTGGAATTAAGCAACGATCTAATGCTTCAGTAAATTACTGAACTGAAGTAAGATATGAAAAACGATTTTTCGAAAGAGATGGTATAGACGATCGCGATATTTCTTATGCATTATGTATTCTGAACAATATAAATAAAAATTAGGACGGAGAAAAATGTAAACTTTATCACGGATATTTTTAGATTCATCTAAATACGACCCAACGCTCGATTGATTACGCAGTTCGTGCTGACGCTACTGTTCTAATTCGGGTGTCTACAAATGTGTCCATAATTATGAAAATGGTCTAAGGTATATATTTCTTGTCTCGAGAAATTTATTGAATTGAATAAATTAAAAAATATTTTTATACTATGCAAAAATTTTATTAGTCTTTATTAATGAAAACTTATTATCAATATGAAATTTTGTGTAAATTTTATACGAAAATTTTGTTTTTAAAGTTTGAATTGACTTAGAGAATAAAATGGATGCTCTTTAAATAACTTAAAGCAATAATAAACTTCTTTTATTTGAAACAATAATTTTAATGTAATAATTCACGAACAGTTATTAATTATTTTTAAAATGTAGCCGATTTTTATAATTTTAGAGTTTTATCATTATAAGGTGTTAATATCCTTAAAATGTTCCTTAAAAATGGGAGTTTTTTATTTAATTTTTATGATGAATAAGATGTCTCGATGATTATATGCAAAATTGGAACGGTCGCGAAATACCTTTTATGGCTACCAAGTTCTAGCACAAAAGAATAACTAATTAAAGAAAATACATTTACATTACAAAAAGTCCAGTAACAATACTTATAGTCATAATAGATCATCAATAATCTCCATAGAAATCAGAGTTATGGCAGCAAACAGAAAATATATTGTTTTCCTCCCGTTATAGGTCTGGTGGTAGTATATAACGGAAGTAATTTAATATTTCTCTAAATTTATGGTCTTCCTCTTTTAGGAATTTAGAATCTTCTAAAGAAGTTTTTATATAGAACATCTTATAAGGTTAAATTTTCAAGAATGTCGTATATGGAATTTTCAGCCAAGCGACAGATTCACCCGCGGAATTTTTACTCATCTTGTTTCGTTCAAATAAAATCCGGTTGCGACATTCGCTTTACTGAAATAGTATATCAATTCATAATAATGCCCATGACTGTAAAATTAATTTGCTTTATTTATTTTCATATCTATAAACCCAAAATCATGGCTATTAGGCAGAAAGGAATGACCAGATACCAAAAAATTGCAGTCTATCGTTTCTATGTTATTATTTGATGAGTGAGCAATTTTCATGCATGTCGAGGCTACTTTAATGTTCGATTTTGGTCTCAACGAACATCACTTTAAGCTATCACTTGTTTTTGAGTAGTTATATCCTTCACATTATTAACATTGTTGGACTCGTCCTCCCCCTTCTGTGTATTTCCTGCCCACAGTAGGCAATTTAAACAATGGTGTTAATTTTAGTCTAGGGTGAGGGGTGGACTACATTTTTTAAAATTTTTGGTTAACACCGAGTTCAGATATGAATTATAATGCAACGTGTCTTTTTTAAGGTTTTGCTTATATAATTTTATAACATTTTGACTTATACCACTTTCATTAACACTACATAAATTCCATGTAATGTTCAAATTTATGGTTCATTTTTGACAATATCATAAAAATTACATTGAATTAACTTAGTTTAAAATATTGCGGTGCAAAATAACTGATCAACTAATTTTTAAAATTTTGACTTTCATAATTGAGGGCTCAAATAGTTTTCACAGATAAAACATCATGTATTGACATCTAAGTTATTCATTCACTGACTGTTGTCAGATCTGCTATCAATACATCATCACAATCTATTATCTGATCCAATTTTCAAGACCCTATGGGTTAATATTTACTTGAATTATTTAAATTTATAAAAACCGTTCATTACCATTCAAAAGATACGAGTATATTAGATTATATGGGTTCTCTTTAAGTACATAATTAATAAAAAACGCAAATCTCCATAGATTATATTTACAATTACGATTTCAATTCGATTTGACAAATAATGATATAAGATTATTCCAATATTTCAAAAGTATACAATTAGTCATTAACTTATTCAATGTATTAAATAAAAAACGCAGATTTGAATAATAATAATAATCCCTGTTCAGGCGCCAAAATCTGGAAATATTATTTCTTTGGGTTGTCCACCGTGTCCGACTATGACGTAACCAAGATGTCTCGATGCAAAATTGGAACGGTCTCGAAAAATCTTGTATGTCTACCAAATTCTAGCACAGAAGACTAATTAAAGAAAATGCAATTACATTACTACAAGTCCAGTAATTATACTTAGCGTCATAAGATTTTATCGATAATATCCATACAAATCAAAACTTCAATCAGCATAAAATTTGTTAGACCTACAACATACAAGTGTACTTAAATGTAGACAAATTTGAAAAACGATGGAGTAAAAATATCATTGTTTAGAATGAAAGTTGGAAAGTACACTCCAGCTCCATTACAAACGCGAGATCTTCACTCCATCAGACATTTCCAACTCTTTGGAATCCACCTAAGACACTCAATCCTGCGTTATTCTTCTTCTTTTCTAACAAGCACCTTCAAAATATAACTATAAATCACATTAATACTGTTAACATGAATAAATGAAACTTCTGTTATAGCACCTTCTGGCAATATCTGTCAAATACTAATGTGAGGTTTTTCTACCTTTCATCAAAGCGGCGCTACATGTCACGCAGCACGCGAAAATATTGAAGCTTTATGCATCGGTTTATTTACAGGAGTGGTGTTGCAAACTTGAGCTTAGGGCTTCAATCATTTGGATTTATTCTGTGGTGTTACAAAAATCTCACATTTAAGCCATGTGACCAAAACCAGAACAATTTAAAAGTTTCCCAATTAGACACCAAACGAGGTTATTAACTATTCGTTCAATGAAACAAAGCAGAGGAATAATTTTAATGATGTGATTTTGTTAACTCAAACTGTTTCAAAAGTTTCTTTTTAAAATAGAATGGGGAAATGTTGATTGTTTTGACTCGTCTACAGATTTATAAATTAAAAATTTATGTTAATTCAATAGGATGTTTCCAAAAATAAAAAACTGGTTAAAATATTTGGAGCGCGAAAACTGTAAAACGTTTGGGATAGTCCTAAATACTATCAGAATTTTTCTTAAAAGCCTATAAATTTGCACTAGATACAGAAAAGTATAAACGAATAAAAAAGTGCAAACATCAAGAAGGTTCCATACAGAAAAATATGTGGTAAATATGATCAATATTTAAGAAATAGGACATAATTGAAACAGAAATTTTCCTTGGTTCGTTGAAGTTTGATGCACCTTGCGATCCGAAATATAAATTCGCAAACATAACTCATAATACTTCAGGAAATTTTTCTAAATATAGTACGTAAGTGGAAATTGCGTCTTGTCGTAATAAATACAGAAGTTAATGAACATTATTAAAATTTGCATTTAATAAAAGTCAGTCAATAATAAAATAAAACTAATTTTAACAAACAAAAATAAACAGAGTGTTTAAATAATTGCCTTATTGTGAAGCCCTGAAATCACAACCCTTAACACGTAAAAGGAATGTAATTGGAAATAGGTGAACTTTATGTATTTAACTTAATTATGAGTTGATAATAATAATTCTTACGACGTATAATTTGCTTTTTTCATATTTTATAAAACACCCTTGTTAGTAGAACTTTGAACATCATGAAATCAAGGACTCATCTTTCAATACGTGCACCGAAATAAACGGAGATGTAATATATCATTGTATTTGATGTGTCTGTCGTCTTAGGAATAAAAGGTGGTGTATTGTTATTCTATCTCTGTGCACAAGTAATTTTTTTTGTTACTGAGAAAAAGATTAGTTGAAAAATTTATTAGTGCTACAATATATTGTTTGAATTAAATGTCAATCAAAAAAAATATTTTTCAGGTAAATTTATCCAACAAACTTTAAAAATAAGTTACTATAGTATAAAGATAACATTTTCTAAATCTTGCCTAAATGTTATTTACTGCCCAACAGCAGATGCTTGCAGAAACCAATACTAATAATAATATATCATTTTTAAACACAATAAAGTTTTTTTCAGTGATCGTGAATTTTGCTTACTCCGCATTTAGAGGGTTGAAAAATTAACAGTCAACATGGCGCCGTGAAGTGACGTTTCTGGGAGCGAATCGTTAACAGATGGCGACTCGTAAACATCGGAATTTCGCAATTCGTTTGCTTCTCCCCCAAACAATAATTCTGAACGCTCGCACTTGTATGCAAATTGTACGCAGAGATAAAGTGTCAAGTGTCAATATCACAGCAGTTACGTACATATAACTTTAAAAAAATAGCTATCAGAAGAGCAATATTTCATTAACAGGAAAAAAACACTCTGTGGCGAAAATTGTGGGAGTTTGTTTTGCACGCCAACACTGTGATTTTGGAATTGATAAGATTGTACAGAAAAGTTACATTAATGTAAAGCATAATGCACAAAACTATCCTTACACAAATTGGCAAACCTTGTGCTCATATAATATTTATCAAATATGAAAGTAAATAAATTAATAATTCCGGTTAACTCCTTGTTTACAACCACCAGGAATCCATCATTTTTCTGAAGTTATTAATTACCAAAGGGAACTGGTAGATTTATTTTCGTCACGTAGCTGCTAATTAGTGATTTGTGCACAACCAGTGACGCCCTAGTCTTTTACAACATGCATATATATTCAATTTAAACGTACACAAATAACAGTGAAATTGTGCAGGACTTAGAAAACGTCACTAAAATTCAACGCTCAAAAAGTAGTATAAAAATTGATAGCCTTTTTTAAAATAGCTGAGAGAACAAAAAATGTATATATCGGTCATTTTCATTTAATTATGACATTAGTTTCCTATTAACTTTGTCTTTGCACCCCTTAATTATCATCTTGTTCTGAAAATTCTCAAAAATGAGAACGAAATTGTGACAATCAAAAATTACGCAATACAAATACAAAATATCAAATAACATTAGTTTTTCCTCAGATTATAAGATAATAAGAGGTAAGTCAATTTTTTGCTGAAATATAATTACAAGTATCTATTACTCAGGATCATCCATTACTAAACTTGAAATATTGGAATGAGTCTTTAAATTAATTTAAATATTTTACTAATTGTTAAATTTTTAACTCATAATTTTTTAATTATTTAAATTTTATCAAGTCGCTTCGACACCAATGTCAAACTACTACATTCTTTAAAATTAATTTATAAGCTTTAAAGAATAAAAGAAAATCTTTGATTAATTTTGAAGTATTTAAATAATGAAATATTTAAAATAACTTGAAAACAGTTAGTGGATTGATATAAGATGAATTTATTTTCCTTTCTGAAACTTGTGGAGTCAATATATGTCTTTGTCTCCATTAGGAAGAACCTGGAGAAATATATTTTTATTTAACGTTAACTGCGTCGAGTTTATAAAAGAAAAGACCGTATCAAACAAAAGATCGCTAAAGAGAACGTTGATAGGTGACGTTCAGTATGATGTTTGAAAACATTGAGTAGGAAAGTATTTTTTATCGTTAATTGAGATTTGATATTGGTATACACTACATACTCCGCTGTTATTCTAAATTGACCGATATTAGTCGAAGGTTCTGTATTCTGATATTTTCTTTTCGTGTTTAGTGGTTAAATAAAAGACACATGTTTCATAAACAGAATGTAGTGTGATTCATTTTTCTGTTATCTGCTACGACTTCACACTTACGTGTTTTGGGCGTAGCACTTTACTGTTGCCCAAAAGAAACAACTAGAGACTTTGATGACGGAGGCGGTCACGTAACGAATTATAATCATTGAACTTCCTTGAAGAAAAATCTTCAAATGGTGGAACTTTTCATTTTTTTTTCTGAGGAATATTATGTAAGGAATTTTTGCATTACTTTGTGAACGATCAAATTATAAGTAGTACATGAAATATATCTTCTCATATCTGTAAAATGTAGTCTCGTCATATCTATACTAATAAATAAAAATGAAGTGTCTGTCCGTATGTTTGTCTCCAACAGGCTCCGAAATGGTTCATCGAACTTCAATGAAAATTGAAGGGTGTAAAAAAGATATTTAATTTAAATATTCGTGCATATTTAATTTAGATACATTTCAGAAGATATTAACTCAATATGAATAAAAATAAACATATAAATTCTACGGGAATATTTCTAAGAATTGCCGCGCGAAAGCCGGCGTGTAAACCAACTGCGAGTTATAAGTCTATTATCATTCATTTTTATTCTGTTTAAATACGATTGTACCGAGGTATTTTAGAATCTCTCGAGATACTGTACGTATATTTGAGGTTCATATTGTGACTTTTTTGATGTCTGTTTAGTTATGTGTTGACGAAGAATTAAATAATGTACCGGGATAATATGAATATATACCTGGGTAACACCGGGTCTCCAGCTAGCAGAACATAATATTACAACAGCGGATTACAGTAGTGGCCTATTCCTATATCTCTTCGTCGATCTTACGTCTAACAGTTCCGTCTACCATTCTGAGATTATCATACGAACTGTATTATGGGTCATCAAATTCTATGAGGCCATGATACAGAAACGTTTCCTAATATCACTCGTAATAACTACTAATGCAAATGATCAGATAATGGCGTCCACTGCAACATAAACCTGTTCACTTCTTTGACCGAATTTACTTTAAAAAAGGATAAAGAACGGTAATTTGTGATTGTAAAGTTTTGGAAGACTCTTGCTATGAAGAGATTGTTTTTTCTCTTGGTTTTCTTGTTACTAAGTTAGTAGAAGAATTGTGAATCAAACGCTTATCAATCATCCAGAAGTATGAGTGTGTGTGGTTCGACGGAGAAGACTGTTTACGCTGTAGAAGTAATAAATCACACTAGACACAAAAGATTTTCTGATAGAGCAATATATAAATCAAAGGTGTGGTATAACATTGGTAATGAACCGATATAATAAAATGAAGGCAAGTTATAAACACTGATAATCAGAACACATTTCCGCCATAACTTGAAGTTTGCCAAATATAATCGACAATTTGATATTATTCCTCATAATATGTATTGGCAGCTTTTAACATTGTAGGCACCAGAGATCTCCAAAATTACATCGTCCGTGATAGGGACAATACGCTTATTTAATATCGAAGAGCTGAAGAATTATTCTAGTAATAACTCAATAATGATTACTTCATTAAGTTCTCGTCGCGTAAGTTATTTTACCGATAATAACCTTCAATGTCGACTGGAGTTAATCCATATCAACAGAAATGGGTAAGAATTCACTTATTTGTACGTTATTTATTATCGTAATCGTTATCAGCTCCCTGGGAGCGGAATCAGATAAAACATTTAAACTCATCAACACACCATTAATAACGAGTGATGCATTTGTAATGCTCTGTTAAAACTGAGCGATTATTTCTTTGATGCTTAATTAAATGATCTTTTCCATTTATAGGAAACTAAAAGTTAACTACACAGACAGATGAATGTTTATTAAACTCTGAGCCTAAAAATAAATTTCACTATAATTTCTGCCGTGAAACACCTTCAAGCGTTCGTAAATTAATGAACGGTAATGCTCACATCCCCCACTATACGCACACAAACATAAATTATTTTTAAAAATCCGATGTGATTAATTTATATTGTAAATTTCGAAAGACCTGATCTGCTTCGTCCAACAGATTTATTTAATATTATTTTATCTCTTGTGAATTTTTTTTGTAAAATATTCTTTTTTAATTGAATTTTGTTATTATAAAACCATAATATTTCCTTCCAAGTTACACGATTCTAAAATCAGCTGTTGAAGGACTACCAGTGTGTGGCGGGCAAGTATCTCTTCGGTCACCAAGCCGCCAACAAATAACTAGCATAATGCAAATTATATATAATAGAAATAATTATATATTTTTATAAAAATGTATAACTTAAGTGTTAAGTTTAAACTGTATTCGAACACAGCGACACGTCGAAATATGAATATAATAGTTTGCGAAATCTCCGAAATAGGAAGAATGCCATATTTTAGGAACAACATAATAATCCCTATACCGAAAGAGACTAGAACTGATAAATGCGAAAACACACGACAGCTAGTTTAGCATCTTATGCGTGTAAAATATGAAAGAAAATAGTTTATAGGAGGATGGAACATCAAATACAATGCGAGTTAGGTGAAGATCAATTTGGTTTTAGGAATAATGTAGGAACAAGAGAAATAATATTCTCTCAGCATCTAAAATTAGTAGACAGAATGAGAGAAAAGTAGACTACGTTCATGGCTTTTATAGATTTAGAAAAATCTTTCATGATGTAAATTGGAACACACTTATTAGGATTTTGAAGTGAACAAGAATAAAATATCGAGTAAGCAGAGTTATTTATAACATCTACAGATGACAGTCAGCAGTAATTACAATTGAAGGGCAAGAAAACAAATCAGAAATCAATAAAAGAGTAAGACAAGGATGCACTCTGTTGCCCATGCATATGTAGAACAGACGATGAAGAAAGTTAAAAATAAATATGGAAGAGAATTAAAATGCAAGGAGAAGAAATAAAAACTCTTAAGTTTTCTGATGATATTGTGGTATTAGGAGAGACAGAAGAAGAATTGGAAAGCATAATAAATGGCATTAATGTGATCCTGGAGGAAGAGTAGAATATGAGAATTAATAGAGGGAAAGCCAAGGTAATGGAGTGTAGTATGGGAAATAGTGGAATAAAAAAGAGTGTTAGATTGGGAAGGAATATTTTGTAAGAACTTAGGGAATTCTGCTCATGGGAAGCATAATAAATTGGGATGGTAGAAGTATAGTGAACATAAAGAGTAGGATAATACATGCACGAAAGGCTTTCGCAAAAAAGAGGAATTTACTTACGACTATATGGCGCCACATTAAGACGGCAGGAGTTGCAGAAAGGAAAGAAATGGAAGCTTTTGAAATGTAGCGCTATAGGAGAATGCTGAAAATCAGAGGAATGGACAGGGTAAATAACCCGGAAGTTATAAAGAGAATACGGGAAGTGAGAACAATTTGGAGGACTTTGACTCAGAGAAGGGAGTGTTAATTTTTCTTATTTGTGAATTTACTTTATTTATTTGAGAATAGTTAACATAATTTTTAACCTTGAGAAGGGTATAAATAGGTACCGAAACGCGAATTACATTAATATGTAATAAAATGCTTCTGTGGGTCAAAGGTCCCAACCTCCTGTGGTCTAGTGGCTAGCGTTTCTGCCTCTCAAACCAGTTATCCTAGGTTTTAATCATGGCATGGGCCTAGATGTTTGTGCCATCATGGTCGCGAAGATTGGGATTAATATTGCTGGATATTCGATACGTTGACCACATATCACTTCAAATTTGGAATGTTTCATGCTATATGACAGTCCGCAGTGGACCCGGTAGGCCCAGGCCCTTAATAGGCTGTAGAGCCAAAGAAGAAAAAATATATCAAAGGTCGTTTTATTTATTTTCTTCAGGTGTAAGACAGTTATTCCATATAATATAGAATTGATGTCAACGTTAGAGGAAAATATAAACCCACAAAAAGTGCTGTAAAGATATTTGATTTTACGTTAAATTGCAGCTATTAGTTTAAATGTTGGAAATGTTACGTTTATGACATATTTGAGTTTTAAATTAGGAACCTTTACAATTTCTTCCGCGTAATCAAAAGTAAATACGATTGAATGAATAGTATGGCTTGTGTAATAACAATCGTTTTGACTCATTACCTTTCATTTTAGTCAATGAAATTTCAATTATTTGCTGCTGCATACCTCCTACAATGAGAATGCATCGGTTTGAATGTGCTATAAATGAATTCCACCTATTTCATGAACAAAAGAATTGATGTTTTAAATCAGGTTTCTACAAAGACATTTCAGAATTTAGTTGCCAGAATGACAATTCTGTTCTTGATTTTGTGATTGGAGTAAGAAAGATGTAGTTCTACCTGACGTCGTGCGGCATAGGAAGAGTAGCTCCTCGATCCAGAAGAATTTTGATGATCTCGTAGTTGTCCCTGTGAGCCGATAGGATCAGCGGAGTGATGTCTGGGGTGAAGGTCGCTGTGTCTGGGGGTAACGCTTCCCAGCTCTGCACAGAAAAAAAGAATATATTTACCCTTACAGAATTTATAAATTAATTAAATTACTAGCTGCGAACTCAGTGTTAACCGTTTTCTTCTTATTAACCCGGATATTGAATTAATTTGAAAGTAATCTCTTGGTGGACACTCAAATCGAAACCGTCACATATATCGTGCCATTTATTACGTGATGGACTCACCCAGACCTATGCCCATGTAGGGTTGGAATCAAATTAACCAAGATGATGACTGACGGTAACTTAATCGAACCAAAACTTTTCCTGGCGCATTAAAAGAAGGAGTGAAAAATATTCCTTGTGCTTTAACAGAATAGAAAATTCTTTTCGTAACGAGGGATTTAGGAATACATCCGGTGTCTTAAAGAAGAAAAAAAAGTCGTATTATTTTTAGCGAGTTGAAACTAATCTGACGAATTTTAAAAATACTTAGCATCGTTCTTTTATCATCATTTAATATTTCATGGAATCCGTACTGCAGCATAGAATTTGACATATGTGACATTTATCACTTGAGTAAGGCATTGTAGAATACAAAAAAATAGCCACCATATTATGCGATATTAAAATTTGGTATATTTTCCTATATTTTGATTAAAACAAAAAGGTGACTTCGCAGGCCTAAGCGGGCTGACACGCATATTTTGTTTAACAAATTTTCCTTCCTACTTTATTCTAGGCTTTTCTCGCCCCTCATTTACCTGTTATTTTTCTTAGTTTTTTAGAATATATGTGATGTGTACCAAGTTTAATTGAAATTTCACCAAGCGTTAATTACTGTGAAAATATGTAAACATAAATTTAACGCCACGTAATCTATTTGCACTATTAATTTATTCTTTCTCTTTTACTGTGTAAATTTTTTTATATTTTGTTGGGTGATGCTTCATTATATTTTTGTGGAATTGTGGGGCAGGGTGATCACGCTAGTCGTTTACAGATTCCAACCGCCACGCCTGCAGTCAAAGATCATTGTATTATTTTATGCAGGAAAATTATCAGTGTTTAAAATAGAATTCACTCTAATTGTAGAACAGGCTTTTTTTAATTCTGGCGAAATATTTTGACGTCATAGTTTGTTTGTAATTAATTGTTCCTGTATGGGACCGCGAGGCGACAGACCGTAGTCGACTTTCAAACGGATTCCTTAGATTTCATCGAACTTCGACGTTAGGAAGCTCATGTGAATTTCGCTCGTTACTGAATTTATTATGGCATTAGATTCCACGACAAATAGTTAAATATCACGCCAACATTATTTATGAAGCTAATTACAGGTTGATGTTACCTTGGGTAAGAATATTGTCCAGCAAACCGGGACGACGCAGCATTAATTATTTTTTAAACGAGGGACGGGGAGGGGGGTAGACTACATGAGGGCCCTACTGAAACAGGCAATTCACCTTTAATAGCATAGGCAGGGAAATTAAAAGGGGGGATATGGAAATATGGAAGGAAGAGCAAGGTAGTGACTAGGTTTAAGGACCCTACCAAGTGTTTCATTTAAAATAGATGCTGGGAAAACCCTAGAATATCATAATCAGGTAAGTAGGTCTTTTGGAAACTATTCTCACGCCTTTCCGAATGGAAGGAGATAAGTTTTCTTTGGGGTCGCAATATTCCGTTTTCTGTGTCTTCTCCACCAATTATAAGAGGCTGTTGGGTCAATGAGACCAGCGGGCAACTCTTAACGTATGCGCAAGGTCTTCGACCCCAGTACATACACCTGATAAAATAGATGAAGGTACCTCGGAACCTTGAGAAACCCAGAGAAAGTACAAGGCATTCCGAACGCAGTCAATCTGAGGAGAAATACCTGTAAGAGACTTTTCCCACATACTGCACGCTTTTACTTCAGGGTTGACTGAGGCCCCCGGGCTATAGTTTAAGGATCCTACCCGGTGTTTCATCTAAAAGAGATTCAGGAAAACCCAAAAAATCTGAATCAGATAGGTCGGGATATTGGGTAATATTCTCACGCCCTTCAGAATGACGGGAGATGAGTTTGCCGTTGGGTCGCAGCATTCTTGGGCTACGCAATTTTCATTCGACATCCACAAAGGTGAAAGTAAACAATATTTTTATTTAATTTGTAACATAGACTTGAACATGAGTTCTGAGATCAATGAAAAGCTTGAATTAGTTCCAAAAACAATTAATTGCACGTTATATTATACTGTTTTGATCTGGTTGATATTGTTTCAAAGGGAGGTTATTGCATGTCCTTCATCCGTCTTAATAGCATGTAATGGTAGAAACTTATATTTGAAGATTGTTTATTTAAATTTGTTTGTTGGAACGATTTAAAAACTTTAACGTGAGAAACTAGTCTTTATTTCATGTAGAATGATTTTGTAAATTTAGTTGAAGAAAGCTGTTTTATTAAATGGAGATATTTCTTTGGTCGTAAAGTACATTTCTTTTGGTTCATGATGACACCGAGAATGATATATAGTGATTAGTTTGTGAAATATCATTGCATCTTATATATTAATGTAAAAATTGTTCTATGGACTGATCTTGTAACCTCAATCAGACAGACGGCAAACACAAGAAAATATTATTAACTAAATTTTGAACCGAACCAGAATCTTTGAACTTATTGAGTTTAATTGTATAATTACTGTAATATATATTTCTTTAATTTAACCTCTTCTAATCCATCAAGAAACCAAAATTTCGTTCGTTGTGACAAATTGAAAGGGACACCTCTTTACTGCTGCTCAGTTAATTCAATATTTTATGTTAGCATTCTATTCGAGACATTACAGTGAAAAATTGATCGAGAAGTTACAATATATATATATATATATATATATATATATTATATAGATAAATTAAACCATCTAGGAAAATGTAAATATGTTTATGATAAAATTATGTTCATATTTACATCATGAATAGCTGTAATTAAGATCTGTTACTGAAATTAAGTATAAAAAAGAATTTAATGAAGTAACACATCTCCAACAGTTTTAAATTAATGAAATATTATATATGTAAATATTAAGTTAGTTTAGTATATTTAATCTGTTTGACCTACAGGTTTAGTAACGAATTATTATGAAACAGACACTGTAGATTATTAGACAACTGGACGCTATAAGGTTTCAGAGGCAGCTGGAGAATATTTTTAGGTCCAGAGAGCATTCATATGTTTGATATCGAGTACAATGAGGGCACAGGAAGTATAAATAAAATAATTGACATTATACAAAAGTGTTTTCTATGGGGGATTTGATGGATGTGTGTTTACGTTTTGATACTTTCTTGTAAATTATGCACTTACCAACGTTACATAACAAGCATTTTATAACATATCCCTCAGCTGAGTCATTATTTTATTACTCTCGTAATCTTCCCTTTGGGGATACTTATAAACGTTTGCCTTAGGGAAGAAGTGCTTACACAGAACGCAATTACTTTTTTAGTAGGGAATTAGTTGCATGAATTTAGCTCGAGTTATCATGTAACAAAACCATAACGTAAGACTAGTCTTACATCTGTTTCATGATAAAATTTATTAGTTGTGAACGAACGTAAAATACACATAAGGTACTAATGAAACTTTCAGAATTTAATTTTAAAGGCGAATTAATATATAAGAATGATTATCTGAGAATTATATAATCACTTTTAAGAAAGTGTTATCATGAAAACTGAGTTTACTATATAGCTTCTATAACTGTAAGAACATAAATAACATAAGTTTCACTATTAAAACCTTTCTAGTGTTATTCATAATGATGGTGATATTGATATTGTCAGAAATAATCGTAGAGTTTTATTTCTTCTCCTTTGATTAAGATTCCTCTTCCACAATCCGTTTTAACTTTCTTAATCACGTGTTCTATTTCTAAGTTAAACAGTATGGGAAACAGAATGCATCATTAACTTACTCCTTTCTTGATTTCTGCTTTATTTTCTTGCCCTTCAATTCTAATTACTACTGATTGCCTTCTTTTTCGATTTTTTATTCTTGTCCTCTTCGAAATCCTTAATAGCTTGTTCCAGTTAATATTATAAAAGAGTTTTTCTGAATCTACAAATGCCATGAACGTATGCTTGGTTTTTCTTATTCTGTCTTCTAAGATTGTGCGCAAAGTCAATATTGCTCCTCTTGTCCCTCCATTCTTCCTCAAACCAAACTAATCTTCTCCTAACTCGCGTTCTATTTGTCATTCCATCCTCCTATATAGTATTTTCGTCGATATTTTGCATGCATGAGATACTAAACTAAATTTTGTCCTGTGCTGTTTGCATCTATCGGACCCAGTCTTCTACGGTATGGGTATAACTATGTCTTTACTAAAATCTTGTGGTATTCTTCCTGTCTAGTAGATTTCGCAAACTATTCTGAACAGCCATGATATTGCTTCTTCGCCCGATGATCTTATCAACTCCGCTGGAATGTTATCAATTCAAATTGCTCAGGGCTGTCAGCGCCCTGTTAAACACCGACCTTAAAATTTTGTGCCCAAACTCTTCATCATCCATCTCCCCTTCTTCTTCTATTACTGATTGATATAGATTTCCACCGTGATTCAGCTCTTATAGATATTCCTTCTATCGTTATGCCTTTTCTCCTTTATCCAGTATTGCTTCACTACGAATGTTTCTTTGATTTTCCTATAACCTGTGTCTATTTTCCCTTTCATCAAGAAATCTTCAACTGATTTGCATTTCTCTTGACGTCAAGCCTTTTTGGCTGCTTTGCACTTCCTATCTATCTCATTCTTCAATTTTAAACATTAAGCTTGTTTAATTTGGATCATTAAAGCTCTTACGATTTTCCTATCACCTCACGAAAGGAACATGGTTAAGATATATTGTAACATAAAAAGTTACGATGAACAATGCAGGCCAGCTTGCGAGTTGCAATGTTGAGGAACTGACGCAACCCGGGCCAACAATGTGGTCTGGCGAGACGTTGGGCAGTCGTCATGGGGTGATGGGAGAAGCAGGTTGTGTCGGCGGGACGACGAGAGAATGACCACGCCCTGCAGATATAATTTTTTTTCATGCTCTGATTGAAATTAAATCTATTAAAATCAATTTTTGGTGTTTTTTATGAAAATTACCTGGCGCCCTAAAGGAATTAAGAAATTCTCGAATACAGAGGAACGACGGATCTGCTATATATATATATTTTTCTCCATAGCTCTACAGCCCATTGAGGGCCTGGGCCTACCGAGTCGACTGCGGACTGTCAGCTTGCATGACACATTCCGAATTTGGAGTGACTCATGGTCAGCGTATAGATCCTCCAACAGTCTTAATCCCATGACAACACAAACATCCAAGCCCATTCCAGGATTCGAACCCGGGACCTCTGGGTTGTGAGGCAGCAACGCTAGCCACTATACTTAATTTTGTGGACCTTTGGGTTACTTCATTATTTATTTCTAATATTAATAGTTATAATACAAGCATTAAACTGAAAGAGGCATATTTTTTATGCTGCAATCGCTGATTGTTTAAAGTGAACATATATTTCGAGATTGCAGTAGTGAGATTGATTAATGGGTGTAAAATAAATAGATAATTACTCTCTGATGTTATACAATCGAATTTCTTCATAATTATAAATCGTAAATAAGAAACAAAAGAGTTTCTTCGTGTATCTTACGGAAAACTTAAAGAATATATTTGTCTGCGGAAGAAACACAATTAAGCAGTTGTCAGAGAGTAAGACGTGATAGATAAATCTGTTGCTTTTTTCTCGTGCGCTAATGCATCAGGAAATCTCAATAGCTACCCAAGCGAAGCAAGGAAAAGCAGAGGTAATGCAAGACAAAGGATCGGCCAGGAAGGCTATCACCATTATCATTTACAGCGGAACTGCGACCATTCCGTGGATTAAGATGGAGGTAACGATTTAGAAATGGCTGACGCTCGCAGACCCGAGTAGCCGTTAATCCTCACAACGTTTTTGCTGGAGGTTGGTTTTTTCTTATGCAGCGGCACCATTGCTGTTTTATTTGTGTTGAATGTTTGGAATAAGCGTCAGCAACAGACTTCAATAATTCAGCAAGGCAGAATTGTATTATGAACAAAGTCAACTCGTACTTTGGCAGCAGTGAAAATTACTGAACAATTCAGTCAGCAAGTATGTACAGGCTGCACCCATTTCGAGGGTTAATAATAAAAAACACAATTTGTGAAGAAATGCGTTACAAACAGAAAAGCAATATATGCAGAAAAAAAACATTTTGTTTAAATTATGAAATTTCGTCACTATGTAACAATGAGTTGACTGTTGTGGTATTCAGTCGTAAGATTGGTCTGATAAAACCTTCCATGCTAGTCTATATTGCGCAATCCTTTTTATTTCCACATAACTACTACAACCAACATCCTCCCTAATCTGCTTAACTTACTGTATTTCATCCTTCGCCTCCCTCCTTTGTTCTTGCCCCACACACTTACCTCTTATGCTAATTTTTCAAACCCTCATGTCTTAAAACGTAACCTATTAATTTATCCCTACTCTTAGTCGTCGATCGTCCCCTATTCTTCTTAGAACTTCCTCGTTACTGATTTTTATCATTTTCCTATAACACCACATTTCAAAATATCCAATTCGTTTCCTTTCTGCAACTCCTATCGTCCACGTTTCGCACCTATATAACGACACACTCCATACTAACATTTTAAGCAATGATTTCCTAATATTAAGACTTATATTACCCGTAAATAAATTCTTCTTTTTTGCGAAAACCTTCCTTGTCTGTGCTATCCTACTCTTTATGTCTACTATATTTCTACCATCCCTAGTTATTATGCTCCTTTCCTTAACCTTCTTCATAATATCCCTTCCCTTTGTTATTTCGTCGATCGACTATACTACACTCCATTACCTTGGTTTTCCAACTATTAATCCTCATGTTGTATTCTTCCTCCAGGACCACTGTCATGTCATTTATTATGGGTTTTGACTCTTCTAATACCACAATATAATCGGGAAAGCGTATGGGTTTTATTTCTTCTCCTTGCATTATGATTCCTTTTCCACAGTCCGTTTTAACTTTCTACATCGCCTGTTCTAAACAAAAGTTAAAGAGCATGGGCGACAGACGTCATCCTTGTATTACTCCTTTATTGATTTCTGCTTACTTTTCTTGCCCTTTAATCTAAATTAGTGATAATTTTCTTCTGTAAAGGTTATGGATAAGCCTTCTTCCCCTATATTTTATTCCTCTCCTCTTTAAAATACTTTGAGATAAAAATGATGTTTTAGAATCTACAAATGCCTTTTTATACTATCCTGTCATCTAAAATTTGACGCAGAGTCAATATTGCTTCTCTTGACCCTACATTCGTATTGAAACCAAGTTGATCTTTTCCTAACTCGATTTATATTTGTCATTCCATTCTCCTATATTCTATTTTCGTTCATATTTTGCATGAATGAGATACTAAAGTAATTGTCCTGTGATGTTCGTATCTATTAAACGCAGTCTGATTCGGTATGGATATAATTATGTCTTTACTAAATATTGTGGTATTCTTCCTGTTATGTAGATTTCGCAAATTATCCTGAACAGCCATGATATTGCTTCTTCGCCAGATGATCTTGTCAAATCCACTGGAATGTTATCAATTCCTGGCGCTTTACAATTGCTCAGATGTCAGCGCCCTATCAAACTATGACGTTAATATTTTGTCCCACAACTCTTCATTATCCAACTCTTCTACTTCTTCTATTACTGACTAATCTAGATTTCTACCGTGATACAGCTTTCCATCTTTCTGCCTTTTCTTCTTTTAATTGGCTTCCTATCAGCCCTTCTGATGTTCTTGCTAATATTTTCTCTCTCTTTGAATGTTTCTTTCATTTTTCTATAAGCAGCATTTATTTTCCTTTCCACCATGAAATCTTCATCCGCTTTGCATTTCTCTTGGAGCCAAGCCTCTTTGTCTACTTTGCACTTCCTATCTACTTCATTGTTTGAGCGTCTTTACTGATTTTTACCATTTTCATCTCTGGCGATTTCATTAATCATTCTTATTATTTCATGTGTAATCCATGCTTTCCTATTGACATGAGCTATTCTTCTAATTTTTTCGTCGGCTACTCTAGTCATTTATTTCTTTAAGAGGGTCCATTTTTCTTCTTTATTAACTCTTTCTCCTTTCTTTATTGATATACTCTTGATATCTTCTTTGAAACTCCTATTGTTTCAGTTTTTCTAAGTGTTATTATTTTGTTTACTTCCTATCTTGTGTTGACTATTACTGAGAAGAAATTTGAGATGAAATTGTTATAGAAATGAATCTTACATTATTGTGACGTGTTTGATGTAACTCAAGTTATTCTTGATGTTTCTGTAGAACGACTCTGTTGAAGAGGAGATTGCGCTTGTTTATTACCTTATTTTGGATAAATTTGCAACTGTTTTAACAAAATCTATTTTTCTTAAAAGGTTATTCTTTTATCTAATAATGAAGCAAACGAGTATTTTTTTTCGTTAACAGTGTTTTTTACTTACGCTAATATTTGGTCAGGTATTTAGCAGAAATTCTGCCAACTACATTTAAAACGCTGTCCCCAGATGTTAATTCTATAAACTAAAGACGAAATTATTCTATTTTCTCCAGTACTAATTAACGCACTGGGCACGTTGCATTATGAAATAATATAAATAAAATACGGAGCTTAGTCTGACTTACTTCAAATAAATAAAATACAAACAATTGGTCAAAAGTTGCAAATAGAAATTTAAAACAAAATAAAATAGAATATGTTTCGTCGCTAACGTTTGGGACCTCTGCAGTTGTTTAATTAAAACAAAAGAAAATTTTGGTCTGCTACCATCAGTTTATTTATTTTTTATTATTTATAAAATTAAAAAACGCATAAATTTCCTTGTTATATTTAAATAGTTTGTATCTGTCCTATTATTCGATAAACTTATTATTAAATTTTTAATTCTTTGGTAAAAATGAGTGGAAAATAATACCAACAATGTCAATTAAACTTTTATGCGCTAGTGTATATTTTCGTGTCTGTAAGTGAAATGAAAATTTAGTCACATGCAGAGAGAATAAAGTTAAAAATTAAAAAGCAGTGTTCTATCTGACAATACAGGACTAACAAAAATAAACCAAAATGAAAATATTTCAACATTATTGAAGTGGTCAGAAGAAACTTTTACTATTTTCTATCTTTAAATGACCAAATATCACATTTTACATAATGAACAGGACTTAATTACCTAATTTAAAGCCAAAATGAGTCTTTTCTTAAATACACTGAAAAACAAAGAATATATATATTTTTTGTCTCAGAATGTTAAATATGTGTGTCTGATAGTTAATTTTCTTCTTAAAGTAAATATAATATCTGGTTTTCCGGATCACGAAGGTTTCCGAGAGACCGGAATTTAAAATACCAACGTTTCTAAATAATTTCTACACAATATTTAAACTCTCTGACTCGCCTATAAACTAAGAAATGTCTATTTTCTGCTCCATTTCGCCTCTGAAACATCTCAGTCGGTTGTTAAACAATAATGGGGTAGCATATGAGGATTAAATTTTCTTGATACCGCTTTTCCATAACTGAATTCTTCTGATGATAGTGATCGTCGCTCACAGCGCGAAACCTATATGCGAGTGCACAAATTGTACTTTGAAGGACAAATATTTATAAGATGTTACAATATCGTTGACAATATTACGGAAATTTTCCACCTTTCGGTTTCCAAAATATGTGTGTGTAACATATTTGAATCCTAATATGCTGGCCGATTAATGTTTGGTAATCAAGAGAGATACTCCACAGGTCAAATATTGTAGAAGATATTCCTCAGTCAGTCTGAATGTTTGTATATTGTTTATTAATGGGTGACCACACACGAACAGACATTGCGTCAGATATCTGACAGATTTAACAAATCTGCCACGAAATCTGAAGGTCGTTTACACGTCAGTGTAGGTCTTCCGACAATTATCTTACGATCGAGATGATTCTCGTATGCGCAATACATTTGTCCTCTGTGAGTGGATATCTGTTTACTACGTTAGCAAATTATCTCTCATTACGAAATAAACATGTCAACGGACTACTTTATTATTATAATAATCATAAATTACCAACACGATTAATAATATTAAGAAGATAGTTTTTTAATGATTCAGTGTAATAGTTTCAATAAAAACATTTTATATTTCGTTGTTGACATCAAGCTACATTATATTTTATAATTGTAATAATAACAATCACAACATTGCCTGGCTTATTGTTCACCACTACAACCAACAATTGACGCTATAAAAGTTTTATTATGCTTAAATTCAAAAGAAGGGTTAGCGTAGCAGGAAGGTAATTGACACGGAATCTTTGGAATACGCAGATAAATCTGAATTTCAACGCTTGACGACCGTCAATTGGACATATCTGATCTGTCCGTGAAAACGCAACGCAGATTTGATCGTTCAACAAATATCTGCGCTCCAATCCGTCGATTGGTAAGCCGAGCAGATCTGCTGATGAAATCTGCTCGTGTGCTAAAAAATATTACAGTGTATGAACATATGAATGCCAGTACCTCGGAAACCTTGGCTGATGGGAAAAATCATAAGATGTGAATTCAGAAGAAATAATACTATCAGAATCGCTTATTTTTCTTTCTAAGACAAACTATTTTTAGTTCCTGAGTGAAATAGACAAAAAATATTTTTTTTAAAAAAAATTGTTTTAAAAACGTGTGGGTATTTTGTAAAATTTCGAACACATACTTGAAAAACACGAAAGAGACCTACTACTGATACACGTGAGACAATAATAAGATTGACTAGTGATATTGTAATAGGGAAAGTGAATTTCAAAGTTAGTTAAAGTCTTAAGAGCCGGACAGACGCTGAGTAGCGGAACATGAGAACCGTGGCCAGCAGCGTCTGGGCAGTTACCCATGAGAAGCGCTAAGTAAGCAATCCCCTCTCTGGAGGCACCTAGACGCTACATTCATGGCAGTCTGAAATCTTCCTTCTTACTGTTAACACTTCTGTTCTTCAAATAGCTGCATTTGTTGAATAAATTCTTTCCTATTTAGACTTGGCGTTCTTTATTGAGCGACACCCATAATCAAGCTATCCACTGGTCAACTCCAGGGTTGACCCTTTCCCAAGACTACCGAAGATCTTCCTTTCCTATCGTCTATCCTATCAAGAGAATTCTTTTCCTATTTCCTGTGATACTCGTCAGAGCCACGCGACGGGTGTTACAATATCAAGGCGACCGCTTCAAAAAT
The DNA here is from genome assembly GCA_034510155.1 of Eucriotettix oculatus. Taxonomy (NCBI): domain Eukaryota; kingdom Metazoa; phylum Arthropoda; class Insecta; order Orthoptera; family Tetrigidae; genus Eucriotettix; species Eucriotettix oculatus. The sequence continues at coordinate 52,641,094 of CM067376.1, read as the reverse complement.
AACCTCCTTGATCACATTCCGATTTCCAACCAAATAATTCATCATGCTACAATATAACAAATTCGTACTTTCATCCTTATTGTCGTCATAAATTCGAAATATTAACTGGTGGTTCTTTGTTACAATCAATAATTTGTGGATTGGGTACATTCAACCCGCATCACACCTAAATAATGATTTTTAGATATTCTGACCATTAAAGTTCTTAGGATTAGAAATTCTCATACCGACCTTAAAGGCTGTGAAACTGATACAAGTGTAAAGATTACAAAAATAAGGTGATTACTCAAACGACAATCGTCCTAACTGTTTATCATGATACAAAAATTCAACGTTAATGATTACCCAGAAGGAATGTACCATTTTCTCCAACAATATCTTTATGTTTGTTGCAATTGAGTTTATTCTGTAACAATCTCAGTTTTGTGAGACATGGGAGAAGATTCCAGTTCTTACATGGGGTTCTCCGTGGCGATGGATCGTTTCCTCGTGGTCAAGGAGCACCTCCACAGCCTCCACGAACTCCTCCGAGATTGCGTGGAGCAGCGCATCCTTGGTCTCCACCTTGTGTTCGATGAGCAGTTCCACCATCTCCAGGTTCTCGTTGTCGATAGCCATTAACAGCGCACTTCGCCCCAGAGGATCCACGCAGTTGATGTTGATGTACCCCGTCTCTTGTGCCCGTTTGAGCATCCTGCACAGGCAAACGAATTCAAAGTTAGGTCCAGAAGAACCACATGAACACTAAAACTACAACATTGATGACGATAATAAAAGGTCCGTATCTGTAATAATCTACAAACTTTCAATAAATGCATCAAGACAAATTGAACATTCACCCAACAACTATAATTTTGTACCATACAGGTGTAAAAAAAGTGTCATTACAAAACTTCTGAGAAATATTGCCAAATACAGAAATGTTCGACACTGAATTAAACAAATGGATAATAAGCAAGAAATGTAAGTGAATCTGGACCATTACATGGAAATTACGGCCATCATTATTGCAGAAGATGAGCTTGGTTTAAAGATTTCTTGAGAAATATAAATGTAAAGTACTGCCTTCAATATAATTTATACAGTTGATTCATTCAGGTAAGTGAATACAAATACGTTAAAAATAACTAGAAACAATATAAACATTTATAAATATTAATAAAATAGTAATACGTTCATTTCTTTCTTCGGTTCCTATTCAGGTGCAAATATAAATTTTTATAAATTGATAATTTACTCGGGACTAATTTACCTTTTTTATTCGTGCATTTTAATTTAAAAATTAACAAGTGATCGATTTTTAAACTACTTTTCAAAATTTTTCCTGGTTTAAATGTAAAGCAAGTCACCAGAGTTAGTTTTATCTCGTAGAGAAATAATAATCAATATTAGGAAGAACGAATTTTATTAGTTTTGTTTACTGATGATCGAAATGAGATACGAAGGTGAAAAAGTATGTGTAATAATGTAGTTCATTGTTTTCCAATCTAATGGTAAAAACTTAACGAATTGTTGACTGCATATCAAATGATGATTTTCTACTTATGTACGTTTATAGGTATAACAATCAGTGAAGATTTCATTTTAAAACGAAGAATAATTCTTCGTAGATTACGTATATACAGGATGCCTTTTTGGAAGTAATAGTTTGGAAAATATTTAATGTATAATTTAAATTGCCTCTTCACGAGAAAAATTTGAAACCTTTGGAATTTTAAATGTTTAATGTTTGAAATGTATTATCTTAAATAATGTTTTATACATAAAGGTTGGTGTGATTTTGACCATAATCTATATATTATTATATTACTCTTACGTTCTTAACATTATTGGTTTGTATTTGATCCTTAACTTAATTTATAGATGTTTTACTTCTTCCTTCTGTCTGCAAATTGTATTTCTCTAATAATCTATATATTATTATATTACTCTTACGTTCTTAACATTATTGGTTTGTATTTGATCCTTAACTTAATTTATAGATGTTTTACTTCTTCCTTCTGTCTGCAAATTGTATTTCTCTAATCCTTTTATGCTTCGGTCTAATGGAGATACACAACAATTACAGACAAAGAATAGCGACACGATCAAAAAATGACTATTCAACATAATTAGACTGTCTAAAATTGCTGTATATGAATTTAATTAATGGAAGTAGGGAAGACTCGTGAGGAAGGGAAAGCAGTGCATAATAATTGCAAGACAATCTTCTGAGCATGGTGTACATTTTCATGGAAATAAAGTATAGTAAATAGAAAAATTACTGCACCTGTTGCAGTTAGAGCCTACGTTCGCACGTTTACAAACCAATTTTTGTAATGGAGCGTAGATGGATAGTGTTAATTAACGAGATGGGCAGCGGGAAGTTAAGCCGCTTCCTCGTACACCAGAAAACAATTAATAGAGTACACGATGAATACTTCTTTTGTTCTCTTAGGAATTCATTTCAAAATGGTGTAATCGTACAGATAACTTTTAAGTGAATTAATTAAAATATAATTACATGTAATATATAAGATTGCTTAATTTTATGAAATATTGTTACTACTGTTTTTAAGCAACAAACAACTTCCAATTAAGGAAAAATTACTAACAGCATTGTTTTGCCTTCACTATTTATCGCGAAAACAAGAGCATGTAAAATTTGTTATTGATTAATTATTAGATTGCGATTATTCAGTCGGGCCTACACAATTGTTCCGTTCCGTTTTGAGTACTTTCATTTAATTAATTATCTTAGACGTCTGCCTCTTTTTACTAGAAAATATTCCAAATCATTACTCACGTAATCCGTCTGGTATGAATGGACAAATAATTTCAATTATTTATTGTATGAACTCTGTATATAAACATACATCTCAACATTATTTTATATCTAAAATTTTAATTATTTGGCATACACTTCATACGATAATATAAGAAAATGATTGAAAACAGGAATTACTGAAGTATCTCGAAAATAAATTACTACACGTAAAAGTCGTATGAATCGCAATATTTGATAAATATAATAGGAATAGAAAGAAGCCTAATTAATTTACACGATTACTGATGTCTTTTTTAGAGAAAGGAGGGAAGAATAGCTTTATTATTTAATACATATGGGATTAGAAGAAATATATTTAATAATTGTAATTAATATTGTTAATATTTAAATCACATAACATTGCATTATTAAATATGGAACAGTGTACAATTAATAATAAGTAATAGGTGCTTCCAAATATATTTACCTGGAAATAATTTAATACGTCAGGTAATTAAGAATTTCTAAATATAGATTTAGCTGGAAATAATTTCATATGTCAGATAATCAGGAGTATTACCTTGTTCCTATTACGGCCAAAGCATAGCAATACTTTTTTTCCATTTCATGTTGCCTCCATCATTAATCACTTATCGCAAATATAGCCCCCATTAACCTTTCGTATGACTGAAAACTATTTCACTCAATTAGAATTTATTTGATTGGACGAAAATAAAATTCACTTAGTCAATTCAATATTAATTTTAATGCAGCTTAGGCATGAATTTTGAGAAAACTCACAATTTTAAAACAGAATGTAATATATTTTGGAAATGCTGTAATCTCAACAATTGCATTATACTAATTGGGCAACTTTGTATTAATATCCAACTGTCACCGTATGCAGATATTGTGATGAAAAGGCTGTTAGATAAGCCACCGCTACTGTATTGGTTAAAAGTTAATTCACAACGGCCCTACACAAGTTTGTCATTAGTATAATGAGGTATATATCTCATCTATGCTTTCTGTCCCTTATTGCCATCGCTCTGTTGTTCAAAATGTACACAGCTTAATTCCCCAGAGTACTATCTCACTGTGCAGTCATCTGTGTCAAAACATGCGCGATTTCTGTGCCCATACGAATGGCTTATTTAAAATGTAATTGATGCAATTGAAGGCATGTTTCATTTCGATATCTCTCAGGACTGATACGATAGAAAAATAAATATAATTAAAAAGCCAAATCTAACGGGTATCATGATTAATATGCCGCGCGAAAGCCGATCGGAGTAGAAAATTCTCAGGGACTGAAAGCTTAGTTTCATTTCTCTTGCTTTGGTGCTGCTGTTGTATGAAAATTGTCTGAGGTCTGATTTCTCTCCTATGCCATTCTCAAATGTTGATTTAATGTTTTTAAATATAAAATGTTACATTCTATTTCAAATGAATTATACGTAATACTTTTCGTTGATTGTAGCGTTAACTTTGGAATTCTTCGGTAGGGGAATTCAAATGTGTATTTTAGTCATGCCTAAGAGAAAAAGTGCCTCTCAACAATTACTGTTAGTCAATAATATAACATTAGTGGTATTGTATAGACTATAGACAGTACCAAGAAATAACAAACTATTAAACAATGAAAATCCTTCGGAATGGAACAATGCTTTAAATAGACGCAAGTTCTATCCTATTATTATTATAAAACGTAGACATGTTTGTGCAGGAAACAAAGTTGTAAGTTTTTCTTCTCCGTACGACAATGAGGTAACTTGTTAGTCACGATTAAATAAACATAAGTAATGGGATAGTTACTTTTACTCATTGAACACACACAGTTCGACTTTGTATATCAGATGAAAGTTGGTGGAAGCTAAATTACAAGAATGAACATCAAAGTTGTGTATAGGGAACAAAATACGAAGAAAATGGATAAGCAAATGGCAAAGTTAAATTAAATAACATGACAAAGGATTTCAGGAAAGTAAAATAGAAAGAAATGAGAGGCATGGAAGTTATTGAAAAATTATATTACTATTTATTCAATAATTTAAACGAATGATTTTAGTTACAATTGATGGGGTGAGATTGAAATAAATCAATCTTTTCGTTCAGGATATTGGTTCAAATGAATTACGAAGCACGCATTCACTTCTGGATTAAAATCAGGGGTTTTTAGGTTCGCCCGCCAAACGTTAGACACGGCTGGTTTTATTTGGCTCCGCAACCGCTAAGAGGAGAGAGGGACTGTAATTGAATTTATTCCAGACAATTAATACCAACTAAAGTGAACAAGGGAAGCAATGGCGAGCGCGCTTCATCTGCTGATCTGTTTACGATGAAAACTTGACAGCAACATGACGTTGTAATTATGTCGCTCAGAATCGGCGGTGACAATTGGTTAACACGTCAGGGTGGAAAATTCAGGACTCTCGGCATTTTGTCTACTGAATTCAGTTGTAGTCCCGGAATTATCTTGATTCAGAAATCCCCTCGTTTGTAAACCTCTCTCATGTAACTGGTTAGTAATAGACCAAATACACTGAATTTCTTACTGAATTAAACTTAATAGTAGACCAAATTGGATGTTGCGGTCTTTACTGAGCTGCAGATATATAAATCTCAGAAGTGCTACGACACAGGGCAATTTTTATATTTTCTAAATATTTTCAATCAATATTTTTCAATATTAAATTTACATGTGAAGAATTTATTGTCGTGCATGGACCATCTCCCGCCCATGACGGTTACGGCCGAAATGTTGTAATAACAATGAGTGCTTTCGGCAGGTAAATTTTAACAATGGAGAAGAATTAAAACGTTAAACTAATATAACAAGAGAATATCATAAATTTTGTTCAAATTATTCGTGTCACTTTTAACATTCATTGCATGAGGGTTGCACCTGATATACAACATTTGACATATAATTATCAAGAAGTAATTATTTTCTTTGACTTATAATTTTCGAGAAGTAATTATTTTCTTTGTCTAAAATTTCCAGATTTTGCCAATTGAAATTGTGATTATTAACATGTATGTGTTTGGACACAACTGTGTACTTTTGAAGGTCTAATTTTATGTTCTTTTTATGCTCTTTAATACGAGTTTTTAAATCTCTTTTAGTTTGTCCGTTAAAAATGACTTACAATCTAAATCATTAATTTTGTAGATAACATTTTGTCTTTCCAGAAAGTTAATATTGTCTTTAATAATTTGAACGAAATTAAAATTTTTATTGATTTAAAAACACCATCCACACCGTCAATTATTTTATATGTAAGGTAAAATTATGAAATTAATTTTTCTGACACTAATCCTTTTAACAGATAAATTATTGTGGGAATACCTGATTTTATTCAATCTAATTCTGACATGTTTGTTAATGAAATTGATTGGGTATGAATTTAGTAACAGAATATTGGTAACTTTATTTACATTTTCCCTACAGTACTTGTGATGTGACAACTTGACAGTCCACCAAGGCCCTCAATGCGCTGTAGGCCCAAGGAAGAAGAATTATTAATTTAATTTAACAAGCAGATGTGTATATGAATATAGACCATCATCACATAAACAATAAATATATTAAACTGCATGTATGTACAGTAAAGTATTCCCCACTTGCGACGAGAAATGAAACGGGGAATTCGAGACGAATTGCTATTCGTTCCGTCTTGCCTCAGTTAAACTCTGACATCGATTAGTATATAAGATTTTATTCATTGAGCGTCAAATATTTTGTTGAATAAAAATTTTCAAATATGAACAAGAAAAACGACAAACTTTATGAACGCGAACTAATAATTAAGTTCCCTCAGGGTCTGGTTGAGTTCTACCTCTACTGTTTTAACAATACTTTCTCATAACCAAATCCTTCTGTACGCATACTCTTTGTCTACTCATTGCCGTTGTGGCGGGAAAAATAGACGCAGTTATAGGAAAATTAAAGAAACATTCGGCGAGAGGGAAAATATTAGCTAGATGGATAAAGAAGAAAAAGCAGAAAAGTGGAAGGAATATCTAGAAGAGCTGTATCATGGTGCAAATCTATATCAGCCAGTAATAGAAGGAGAAGGGGTGATGGATGGGACAAAATTTAAAATCAGAGTTTGATAGGGCGCGGAAAGACCTGAGTTATGGTAAAGCGCCAGGAATTGATAATATTCCAGCAGAGTTGATAAGATCATCGGGCGAAGAAGCAGTATCATGGCTGATTAAGATAGTTTGCGAAATATACGAAACAAGAAGAATCCCAGAAGATTTTAGTAAAAATATAATTACACCCATACAAAAGGAGACTGGGGCTGATAGAAGCGAACAGCACAGGAAATTGTTTAGTATCTGACGCATGCAAAAAAAAATATTTTTTCGGATTAACAGACTACATGTGGGTGATCCTGAAAAAGGCAACTCCCCTTTAATAGCATAGGAAGGGAATTGAAAAAAGGGAATGCGTTAGGTAGAGGAAGGTAGCCAGGGGTTGACTAGTTTTTTTTGGTTAACAGGCTACATGAGGGTGATCCTGAAACAGGCAACTCCCCTTTAATAGCATTGGAAGGGAATTGAAAAGGGGGGATGCGAAAGTTAGAGCAAGGTAGCCAAAGGTTAACTAGGGCCCCCGGGCTATGGTTTAAGGATCCTACCCGGTGTTTCACCTAAAGAGATGCAGGGAAAACCCTATAAAACCTGCATCAGGTAGGTCGGGCATTGGGTACTATTCTCACGCCCTTCCGAATGACGGGAGACGAGTCTGCTGTGGGGACACAGCATTCCCTTCTCCGTGTCTCCACCAGTTTCAGGAGGCAGTTGGCCGACTGATCCAATGGGATCAGCGGACAGCTCTTGCCATATGCCCAAGGTCTTTGACCCCAGTACATATACCTCCTAAAATAGGTGAAGGTGTCTCAGCATATGAGAACTTTGATGAAAAGTACCCAGAGAGAGTGCGAGGCATTCCCGACATGATCAGGTGAGCCCCGCAGTCACTCTGGGCTGAAGCGCCTGCGAGAAAACTCCCGCAGCGCCCTTCATATGAAGGGTTGACTAGAATCCGGGCTATAGTTTAAGGAACCTACCCGGTATTTCACCTGCAGGGAAAACCCTAGATAAACTACATCAGGTAGGTCGGGCATTGGGTACTTCCGAATGACGAGAGACGAGTTTAGGAATAATGTAGGAAAAAGAGAGGCAATGTTGACTTTGCGATTAATTTCAGAAGACAGGATACGAAAAAACCGGTCTATGTTCATGGCATTTGTAGATTTAGAAAAAGCGTTTTATAATGGAACACACTATTAAGGAATATGTAGACTGAAGTCTTATCCATAACCTCTATATAATACAGTCAGTTGTAATTAGAGGTGAAGATCAGGAAAATAAAGCAGAAATAAAGAATGAAGTTTGACAATAATGCAGTCTGTCACCCATGCTGTTTAACTTATATATAGAACAGGCGCTGAAGCAAGTTAAAACGGAATATGGAAAAGGAATCATACTGCAAGGAGAAGAAATAAAAACGCTATGCAGATGTAGTATTAGGGGAGTCAGAAGAAGACTTGTAAACCATAATAAATGGCATGTACGTGGTCCTGGAGAAATGTTTTAATGTGAGAATTAGTAGACGGAAAACCAAGATAATGGAGTGTAGTATGGGAAACAGTGGAATAACAATGGGTGTTAGATTTTGGAAGGGATATTTTTATTTAAGTTAAGGAATTCTACTACTTGCAAAGGTATAATACCTAGGGATGTTAGAAATATAGTAAACATATAGAGTGGGATAGCAAAGGCAAAGAAGGCTTTCGCGAAAAAGAGGAATTTACTTACGGGTACTATAAATGTAAATATTAGGAAATCGTTGCTAAAAATATTCGTATGGAGCGTGGCGTTATATGGATGCTAAACGTGGACGATATGAGCATGGGAAAGGAAAAAGAATAGAAGCATTTGAAATGTTGTGTTCTAGGCGAATGCTGAAAATAAGATGGGTGGATAGAATCACAAACGAGGAAGTTCTTAACAGAATAAGGGAAAGGGAACAAATTGGAGGACTTTGACCAAGACAAGGGATAGATTAATAGGCCACGTTTTAATACATGAGGGTTTTGTAAAATTATCATTAGAAGGAAATGTGTGGGGTAGGAACAGGAGAGGGAGACCAAGCATGGAATACGCTTAGCAGATTATGGACGATGTGGGTTGTGCTAGTTATATGGAAATGAAAAGGCTTGCGTAAGGTAAGTTAGCATGGAGGGTTGCATCAGGCCAGTTTTAGGACTGAATACCACAACACACACGGAATTGGTTTGAATAACTTTTTATTCTTCCTTCAACCACTTTCGAACGTGGTTTCAGATGAACTCAATATTTAATTAACATTACAGTTCGGTGTCTCATTTCCGGCAATTTGCTCAGACCCAATAACTCATCCATCCTTCTCCGTTTTTAACCGGGAACTGAATAATTGTCCCCGATTTCAAGGACCTTCTTGTGGCACACAACAATAAGTGACTTCTGTCAAAAGCTACCACCGCGCTGCATATAAAAATATGTCTGGTCCAGCTTGGACTTAATATAATGTTAAAGTATACAATTAGTTTCTGTGAATTGGATAGATCCCTGTGGCTGTATAATAAGAATTCATAAACAATATGTGAACACATAGACCGATAATACAATTTCGAAATACAGAAATAATGTCGAAGATATTTGTCCAAAAATTTATGGCATTAGAATAATTTCAGTGCTGTCAGACACAGAAATATCATATATTTTACTTAAGAAGTGAAGTCGGTGTAGTCAAAACTATCATCCTATGCATTACAAATCACCGACTGAAAGCCTTAACCCAGGTTTAATATGCGGTGGTAAATCATTTCAATAGAAACGAATTCGGTACCCAGAGTATTCTACGTATTCAACCGAATTGGAGCTAGCCACAGAACGCAAGCTGCGTACAATGTTTGTGTTTATTATAATATAGCAAAAGCGTGGGAGAAAGCGCAGATGTTTCCATGATTTACGCACTGAATCTAGCGAATTAGCTCTCGAAGCTTAATTAAATCACGTATGTTTGTAAACCAGTGCAGAGCGACAGTAATAGCGCATCGAACGTGAAAAATATTTCATACTCTGTTCAACAAAAATGTACAGTCAAACAAAAAATCTAATAAAGTAACAATTTAGTTCCCAATATATTTTGAGACAATGGAAAATAAGATATTTTTCAGCGGAAGAAACAAAAATTAAAAACAATTTTTCACCAGGATAGCAATCACGTTAACATTAGTCAAAATTAAATTTGAAATTATTGGAACAGGTAAATTGTAATGATTTCATATTATTGAGTTTCTATGATAAATGTGATTTTCGATAGCATGAGCAGACTCCGGTAATTAAACAAAGTGAAGGTTGTTAATAATTTAAACGTGACTAGGAAATAGACAACGGAATAGTAATTTGAAATATAAATCTGATTCCAAATTGAGATTACAGTTTGACTATAAAGAATTAATTTCATTAAATTTGCATTACTAGGACAACATCGAATTATTGAGTGGCTTAAAGGCAACGTTTCAATATTGCACTGATACGATTTGGTATAAGCAGTAGGAATGAGGATAACTACATAAATAAATACACGTATGCTATAGGGAAGAAAATTCAGAAAATTATATAACTAGTTTAAAGCAGACGAATATAGTGTGAACAAACGTCAATTTGTTTGTAAATTTTATGGACGGGACTAGTATTGAAAGTTTTACTTATTTATGGCACTAAATAAAAAGTGAAACAAATGTTTATAAAATACATAGAATGTCTTGTTTAATATCAATCGTCAAGTGATTAACAAGAGCCACACACCAAGCATATGTGAAAGTAGAAAAGTAGCAAAGAATCTTTGTAGAGAAAAGAAAAGGGAGAAAGAAAAAGAACTAAGAAAATAGATGAAACAGTAAATGTGGATAAGAGAAGCAGAAAATTCTATAGAAATGTAAAACAGAGGAAAGATGGATTCCATTAAAGAGTAAACTGTATACAGAACAAAGAGAGTCAGCTACTTGGAAGTAACCAAGAAATATTAGATAAATGGGCAGAATATTTTGAGGAAGCACTGAATCCAGGGCAGGAACAAAGTGAACAAAAGAATGAAGAAGGATGGAAATCGCTAAATTTTGAAGACGAAGAATCTACAGCAAGCAACAGCGAACCACCAACGTTAGAAGAAGTTAGAAAGGTCCCATCGTCGAGGAGAAGATGGGGTAACAGCTGAATTACTAAAATATGGTAAATCAGTAGTGATACAATCATTACACAAGCTGATATTAGATATCTGGAGAACAGATGAATTACCGGAAGAATGGGAAACTGCCTTAGTGTATCCTATCCTTCAGAAAGGAAATAAATTGAAATGTGAAAATTATAGGGGGAAATCTCTGCTAAGTACTGGGTATACGATCTTCACCATTAAAATTACCAAACGTTTAACACACAAAGTAGAACAAGACCTTGGAGAATATTTGATTTGTTTTCGTTCAAACCGGTCAAAAATAGATCACATTTTTACAATGCAGATCATGATGGAAAAATTGTATGAAGATAATATTACCCTATATCAGTTTAACGTAGATTTTAAAGAAGCATACGATTCAGTGCGAAGAGGAAAACTACTTATTAAAATGAATGCCCTTGGTTATTCTGAGAAGCTAATTAGGCTGATAAATACGGCTTTAAGCAGAAGTAAGGCTAAGGTATGTGTGGAAAATAGGATATCGAGAAGCTTTGATGTTAAAGTAGGGTTGAGACAAGGAGATCCGATGTCGGCCGTTCTCTTCATATCTGCAAATCGAGAAAAGAACATATACTATAGATTGGTCCAAATTATGGCGTAATCAGATGATGAAGCTATAATTACACGTACAAAGAATGCACTTCTTGAAACATATGAAGAATTGGAGAGGGGTGCACTACAAATAGGACTAATAGTAAATAATAGTAAAACGAAGTTCTTGGTGAGTTGCAGAACAAGCCAACCGGCACAAGCTTTTGGATGTAGAAAAAAGACATAGACTCTCTGATCACTGCACAAAATGAAGTTAAAAAGGAAATCAATGCCTGACTTGCCGCAGGAAATCGATGTTACGCGGCTTTATTTCCAACATGAAGAAGCAAGCAAGTTTCACGTAAAGTTTTGACCATTTACAAAATTATAGTTCGACCTGTGGTTACATATGGAGCTGAGACATGGATATTAAATAAATCCAAAGAAAAAAGGTTAATGACATGGGAAAGAAAGGTATTGAAGGTAGGAAGATCTTTGGACCAGTGAAAACAAAGCTGGGATGGTGCATCAGAACAAATCAGGAGCTTAGAGGCCTGTACAATGAGCAGGATATAATATCTGTGATAAACACTGCTCGATTGCGTTGGCTAGGACATGTACATCGAATGGAGAATACAAGAGAACCTAAGAAAGGTCTGGAGGGCCATCCAGGTGGCAGAAGATACAGAGGTAGACCAAGAAATCGTTGGATCGAGGAAGATGGAGAACCAAGGCAATCGAAAGAGAGCTTTGGAAGAGGATAGTTTTGGAGACCAAGGTTCTACAAGGACCGTAACGTCAAGGAGTCAGTCAGTCAATTACTAACATATTTTATAGGTATTTTGAATTGTTACTTCAAATCTGTCCGTCATAACCACTGAAATATATTATACTAAAATTTCATCAAATTTATCTATGTATTTTTTGCGTCTGAAAATATCTTTGAATCATCAACACTACGCCATTAATTTCCGTAGTTCGATCGTAGATGTTGATTTATTTAAGTTTTCATAGACTGTAATAACTGAATTACAATCCTAGCAGCGAAATCACTATAAAAGAAGAGAAACTATAATTTGACTATGAATACAGACAGCTTTTTCTTCGCTGTTCGCATTTCTTCCCTACAGGTCGTTGGAATTCACGTATTCGATAAAAATGGAATATAAATAAGTAAAATAATAGTGTTGTCTACACATGGGCAAAATTTTAGGTTAACTTTAAGTTTCATTATTTAGTGATCGAAACAAGGACCGCGATCGCGGTGCTTCCAGTCGTTACAAATCGCCGTTTTGGAACAGGTTGTCTACGCACTGTACTTAAATTATGTGCATAGCTTTTTCATAACTTTTATACATCTGAAAATGAGATACGAACGAATTTCAACAATGAGACTTTTTCCTGAACTTTATTTTTCAACCGTATCAATATTATCTGAAAGATTGTTAGAAAAGATCTTTTTGAATTTCGTAAATGAACGTCCATGGTCCTCCTGGTTATTAAAATAGGAAATCAAGAAGTTTTAATATTTTTCTCAGACACCCCCACATTTTGCGCCCAAAATTATCGAAATGATACGAACTATTTGTGGGATTGTAGTTGAGTAGAAAAAATATTTGATTAGTGATAAATCAATTGAAATATGCGGTAGACGTTGAAGTAGTTACAAAAAGAAGGGTGGAAATATTAATCACTGCATGAATTCGTGGGGAGTAATTGTTGACAAACATAGTTTGGACTATTTACGTAAGATGCGATATTAATTAAGAATATATATTAGAGGACGGCTAAAGTTTAATAAATATCAAACCATTTTCTAAATGATGTTTCTTTAATTTCGCGAGTCTTTTTAAGTCGGTGCGTTATGTGTCTCTGAAATGTGTTATTATTTAATAAATCAGAAACATTTTTTAAAAACTAATAATTTTATTTAAACAACAAACTTGTTGACGACCTCCTGTGGTATAGTGATTAGCGTGGCTGATCTCGCACCGAAGAGGTCACTGGTTCGAATCCTGTATTGTTTGATAAACCATTCTACGATTCACATACATGGATGTAAATTCCCTTAATCATGCAAAGTAGCTGTTAACATTGCATTTTATGCCACAATAAACATTTTTTAATGCAAAACAAGGTTGTTATACCACATATAGTTTTATGTGGCAAATCAATGTTTTTAAAAAATAAAATATTTATGATTGGTTTTAAAAACGGATTTTTAATGTGTTTATAAAAAACAATATTCAACATACATGCTATTAGTATTCAAACAAAACGTTTCAGGCCAAAAAAAGACGTAGAAGAAAGATCGTATTCATGTATAGTTTTTGTATTCAGTCCTAAGACTGGTCTGATGCAACCCTCCACACTATCTTGCATAACTTTTTTTATTTTCGCATCCCACATCGTCCCAAATGTAATTAGCGGATTCCATCCTAACCTATGTCTTCTCTTCTTACCCCACAAACTTCCCTCTAATGTCTCAAAACGTGACCTTTTCATCTATCGCTTCTCTAGGGCAACGTCCTCCATATGTTACCTCTTCCTCTATTCTGCTTAGAACATCCTTGTTAGTGACCCATCAAATTTTCATTCTTCTTCTATAGCACCACATTTCAAACGTTTCTATTCTATTCATTTCTGAAACTCCTACCGTCCACGATTCGCACCCATATAACGCCACACTCCATACGAATATTTTTAGCAATGATTTCCTAATATCCCTACTTATATTACCTGTATGTATTCATTTTTTTTCGCGAATGCCTTTCTTGCCCGTGCTATCCTACTCTTCATGTCTACTATACTTCTAGCATCCCTAGTTATTATGCTGCCCGAGTAGCACAATTCCTTAAATTCCTTCAAATTATCCCTTCCCAATCTAACACCCTTTCTTATTCCACTGTTTCCTATACCAAACTCCATTAACTTTGTTTTCCCTCTATTAATCCTCGTGTTTTACTCTTCCTGCAGGACCACGTTCATGCCAATTTTTTATGTTTTCCAAGTCTTCTTCTGACTTCCCTAACACTACAATTTCATCGCGCAAAGCGTCGGTTTTTTATTTCTTATCCTTGCTTAATGATTCCGTTTACATATTTCGTTATAACATTCTTCATCGCCGTTTCTATATATCAATTATTCATAGAGCAAAGAAATAATAAAAATGGAAAATTATGGAATTAGTTTTAAATATCCAGCTGAAGAGGTATGCTATGAATGGTAAACACATATCGTGCGCAAATCTTTGTGTCAAAGAACCACGGAATATTCTGAAATTTCCATATCGAGACCGGGTACCAACATGCGCTGTGTATTATTAAAAATAATATGTGATCAACACATTTACAAGTATAATTTTTTTCCTCTACTTAAAAATGTATTAATTGTAACTGACAGTATGTAAATAATATTAGATATTGAAGGAAGCCAATACTTCAGTCTAATTCACTTTCAAGCAGGAGGATCGAACACAGAAGTGGTTCACTTCCAACAGCAGCCTCTTGGGAGCCTTGGCAGAAGGTGAAGAGTCTGTTTTAAAGCACTGACTCTCAATCAGAAAGACTTTAGAACGTTATATTCATACGCACGTAGGTTATACGTGACATGCAAATTATGGTCTGTGATTTTAAATAAGAACATAACACATTTCATTTCCAAAAGTAACCCTGATATTCAGTGTTGTCCTTTAGAATTAAATATTTATTCAGGCCATTAACGCAACTCTTTGATTACCGTAGATTTCTAATTTCCTCATAAATCTCACGGCGATAATTTAATGATACAAGCTGAAGTTTGGATAAAAAAAAGACAGTAACTTTAGTCTGCTGTTACTAGTATTTCTATTTTTGTATATCTTCACTTTAAAAATACGCGGCTTAAATTAAGATCCAGATTAAAGTTAAAAGGTTTTATTTAATTCTATAGTTTTGCACAAATTGAGACACAATAATTATCTAGTTATCAGAAGTCCAGCATGATCATAATTAGTTCACCACTATTTATTGAAAATATGTGGTTTGATAATTATTTAAAATACAAATAAAGACGTGTGCTTGTACAAAAACGTATAACTTCACCAATATCTGATGTTTAAGACTGATATTTTTAGGAACGGAAATAAATTGCTAACCTATTGGAGATTTATAGTAGCTTAATTAATGTTTAACTAATGTTTAATGAATCGATTAATTAATAATTGTTAAGCTGTTTTCTTTATTTAATGACCAACTATTACAGAAATGATGATTACTGTCCATGATTTATTTTTCAGACACTACTGATGAATATTGCTATAGAATTGTTGTGGTTTCGGTTCTAAGAATGGTCTGATGCAATCCTCAATACTAACCTATCTTGCATAAGCCTTTTCATTTCCTTATAACTAGCACAACCCACATCCTAACAAATCTGCGTATTTCATCCTCGTCCACCCTCTTTTGTTCCTACCGCACAGACTTCCCTCTAATGCTAATTTTACAAGACTCTCGTGTCTTATAACGTGGCCTATTAATCTATCCCTTCTTTTAGTCAAAGTCCTCCATATTGTTCGCTTTTCCCCTTTCCTGTTTAGAACTTCCTCGTTTGTGATTCTATCCACTAATCTGATTTTCAGCATTCTCCTATAGCACCATATTTCAAAGGCTTCTATTCTTTTCCTTCCCCAAACTTCTATCGTCCACGTTTCGCACCCATATAACGCCACGCTCCATACGAAGTATTTCCTAATATTCACACTTATATTACCCGTAAGTAAATCCCTCTGTGTCGCGAAAGCCTTCATTGCCTGTGCTATCGTACTCTTTATGTCTACTACACTTCTACCATCCCTAGTTATTACGCTTCCCAAGTAGCCAGAATTCCTTATCTTTCGTCAAAATATCCCCTCCGAATCTAACACCAATTGTTATTCTACTATTTCCCATACTACACTCCATTACCATCGCATTTCCTCTATTAATCCTCATATTGACCTCCCTACAATATAGTCGGCAAAACGTGCGGTTTCTATTTCTTTTTCTTC
Organism: Eucriotettix oculatus; assembly: GCA_034510155.1. Taxonomy (NCBI): domain Eukaryota; kingdom Metazoa; phylum Arthropoda; class Insecta; order Orthoptera; family Tetrigidae; genus Eucriotettix; species Eucriotettix oculatus. Next base: position 52,624,498 of record CM067376.1, on the reverse strand, counting down.
CAGTATGATTCCTTTTCCATATTCCGTTTAAACCATGTGCTTGTTCTATATATAAGTTAAACATCATGGGCGACAGACTGCTTACTTGTCTTACTACTTCCTTGATTACGGCTTGCTTTTCTTTATCTTCTATTCTCATTACTGCTGTCTGTCTTCTGTAGATGTTTTGTATTAGCCTCCTTTCTCGATATTTTATTCTAGTGCTCTTCAAATTCCTTAATAGTGTGTTCCAGTTTATATTATCAAACGCTTTTTCTAAATCTACAAATGCCATGTACGTAGGCCGGTTATTTTATATCCTGTCTTCCAAAATTCGTCAAAAAGTCAATATTGCTTTTCTTTTCCCTACTGTTTTCCAAAACCCAAACTGTTCTTCTCCTAACTCGCATTCCATTTGGCGTTCCATTCTCCCATATAATGTTTTCGTTAATATTTTACATGCGATATTTGAAATGGGATCTTGCCTGTAGGATTATCTTTCGCAGACGCTTCTCCCCAGAGTGATCTGCGGGGCTCACCTGATTATGTTGGGAATGCCTCGTACTCTCTCTGATTATTTTTTCTAAGTTCTCACATGCAGAGACACCACCTTTTTTCGGGTATATGTACTGGGGTCGAAGACTTTGGGCATATGGCGAGAATTGGCCGCTGATTTCATTGGATCAGTCGGCCAACTGCATCCCAAAACTTGTGAAGACACGGAGAAGTGAATGCTGCGACCCCACAGCAAACTCGTCTCCCGTCATTCGTAAGGGCGTGAGAATGCCCGACCTACCTAATGCAGTTTTTCTAGGGTTTTCCCTGTATCTCTTTAGGTGAAACACCGGGTAGGATCCTTAAACTATAGCCTGGGGCCCTGGTCAACCCTTGGTTATCTTACTCTACCTTCCGTATCCCCCTTTTTCAATTACCTTCCTATTCTATTAAAGGGGAGTTGCCTGTTTCAGGAACACCCTCATGTATCATGTTAACCCCACCCCCTCCCCAAAAAAATTTTTTTTACATGCATGTTATACTTAACTAATTGGCCTGTGCTGTTCGCAACTATCAGTTCCATTTTTCGTCGGTATGAGTGCTATAGAATATTTAAATAATAAATTACACTTTTTATAGTATTTTTAATAATTTTAATTTTAAGAACATGATTATATATATGTGTGTGTAATTCATCAAAAAATCTGTACAGAAATTATAAATATATATTTATATACTTTTTACTTATTTGTTCCTAATTTCAAATCACATTAAATCGAAATAAAACTTGAAGGAAATTAAAAATGTTTTCTTTGAGTTCATTCAAATATATTTTATAAATCCAAATAAATTAGTTACTAAACGTACTGAAACAAATATTTTAATGACTGTAAAATAATAAAATTCTAATATAAAAACATATTTTTATTAATTTCACATATTTGTATTGAGGTAAAATCACATGATAAACTGCCGCACACTGAAAATTAATTAACGCCTGATATCCTAAACGTGTCATGAATTTATAGTGAGTCAAAATTTAAGCATCGATCGTAATGTGGAATAGGGAAAATTCAGATCAGCGACTCCCTCAATTCACAAGCAGATAGTTAATATCTAATAACATCACATTCTATTGCGTACGCAAGTTTACTAAGAAAAGTGCTTGGAGTATTTAATGTACTACTAGGAAATTGCATGTTCCTTGGAAACTATCTGTACAAAACCGGGACAGTATAATTATATGGAAGACACGGCTCTTGATCAAAAACATTACGACTGATAACATTACGAGAAATTGTATTTCCATTTCATCTCTCAGTTGTGCTGAATATTATTATCAACATTCTTAAGAATTTGTGTTTTAGAAACGTTTACACCAGGAAATTTCATTATAAATTATATAAATGAATGGTATATTTGTATATTTCTAACCAACTCACCCTTGAATGAGCCCTGGTACTTTCCTAACAATTACCAGTGACAGTTTGGTTGCGCTGGAATTGCTATTGGAGACTCAATTGCTACATTCCACGCCACTCACAAACTACTGGTATGCTCAAAATGTGCTCCACAAGAGCTTGCACAGTATATATTGTAAAGAGACCACAATTTGCTGTTTTGGCAATTTAGTCTAAGCATGCTCTTATACGCAGGAAATGTTCATTCATTATTTGGTTTCTTCTAAGTCCCAGGGGGATTGAAACAATTTTTTATTTCAGAAAGTTTACATTTTTTATTAGATTATTCTTGGTCGCATCAACCATTTGAAGTAAATATATTTTCGTGAATGCAAAATATGAGTTCTCCCAAATTTTTGGTACGCAACTGTCTGCAGCTCTCGCAGACTACGGAAACTTCCATATGAGTAGAAGGGGATTAATTGCGCGGATTCTTTCTTCTCTCTCTGGAATTTTAACTTAGGTTCTCACATGATGAGGAATATGGGCCAATTTCCGGGGTCGAAGAACTTGGGTATACGGCAAGTGTGACCCGCTTTTTCTATTGAAAGAGTGGGTGCAAAGATGCTTCGTCCCCACAGAAAATCCCACTCCAGGCCAACCTACGCGATTCATGCTGCAGAGGGTTAACCTACGTTAATTTTAGGCGAATGCCACATTAGATCTGGGGAGTCCGAGTTAGCCCTTGTCTAACTTATATTCCCTGCGTATGAGAGGGTTATGTAATTTTAGATAAAACATTTATCAGAAATAGCTTATTTTTTTGGAAAATAAAACTCACTCAGCCAACATAAAAAATACACTACTGAATAGGTTAAACATTGCTTTTGTAAATGAGTAGGAGCGTTCTCTTAATTTATTGTATGTGTATGCCATAGTTTCCAAAAACAACAAAATAAGTTCCAATAATATATTTTCAGGAAGAATCTTTACTAGCATGTCTCACCACTAATTTTCCCACAAAAAGTTTACGGTGTAGATTATCTCATCAGCCGTAACGTAAAATAATCTTGAAAAAATTGCTAATTACCTACTTCAAAATTCTTAGACGTTACATTTTATACAAAAATAAATCAAAATTATATTGACTAAAATTAAGTACGTAATTAACAATTTACCCGGTTAAAAACCCTAATGATAAATATATTTTTAAAACTGTTACCTATTTTGAAGACATCGAATTTAAAAGTATTATCTGGTTGATAATTACTGTATTTGTGTTTTATTATTTAGTTCAAATTATTTCAATCGAATTAAAGACGAAATTAATAGTTTAGGGTTACATATCAAATTAATCGTTCGGATTTTAAAGCTTGTTATATCGGCCAACGAAACGCTCTATAACAGCTCGTAAAAAACTATTTAAAATTCCTTTGTCAAAATTATATTGCCTTTTAAAACACTTATTTAGTCAACTACAATTATAATTGGCATATTGATCAAATTTTAGGTGAAAAATGTAAAAATTCTTCGAGGTTGCTGAGTGAAATATTGCACATTACTAATTATTCGGTTATTATTGTGAAGATTAATACCAGTAATTGAAATGGAAAAAATGAATCATTATTATAAATTATTGTTTTTATTCAATGTTAAAAAATTCCATTGTTTTTTTCAAACTTCAACATCAGGTTAAGCAGATGTTCGTATACAACTTAATACGTGCATCATGCTATTATTTCGTCCTCCCTTGAATTAGATGCAGGAGGCGAACGTTTATCAGCATTTTCCCTCCCCATGCGACATTTCAAGGTTCAAGTTCGTTTGCGACGATACTTTTCGCGCCTAACAGAGCACTTCTCCGTCCGCATTATGCTGCACACTCTCTTCTGCAAATGCACGTCAATACTCTCGTGTTGCCATGTGAATTTGTGTCACGAATTCGTTTTCATCGGGTGCACATCGCTGCGCGTACATTCAAGCCGTAATTTCGCCTTCCCTAGGCCAGTCAGTTTTGAAAATAAAAATGGGGTCACGATTTTCTACCCTTTATCAAAACGAAATAATATTTATCTAATAAAAGGAATAATGAGACTTTTAATAATGAAGCACAAGAACCTTAATAAGAGAATAACTGAAGAGAAAAAAAACCTACTCTGGAACAAGAATGGTCAGACAAGGTTTTAAAGTACCACCGCTTACTATTACGACTCGATGGTTAATTTTTGTATATAAATAACTGATATCTTCTTAACTATGCAAGACACCATAAATTGTATGATGATGTTCCAACTGTACACATTGAAGGTCAAATATTGATTTGTTTACAATTTTCTTCTCACTAAATAACTATAAAATTGTGCTTGAAATGTAATAGTTTATCTGAATGATAGTCATTACCAGGAATTAGAAACATCCTGAAGAAAAAAATAATTTCATACAATTTTTACCGTTATCATAGAAAACCAGAAAGTTAAAGGAGACGTTTCTGTGGGATGCACAAAACTAAATATGTAATGTAATGTAATATGTAAAATTATTCTTATAACTTTTTCCCATATCAATTTATCAACTGAATTTTCAAATTTAAAAACAGAAACCCGACTTTTAGTTCCCCTAAAAAACGATTTTGATGGATAAATATTCTGATGTCATTAAGACATTTTAATTTGCCCTATGCTCGTGTACTAAAGCTTAAAATTGTCCAGGTTCCAGTTCCTTGCTGACTTTCTAAGAGAAGGATACTAACTCTTGCGTAATTAATAGAAACATTCGCGCACCTTTATAAATGCTCATTAACGCAACTTTCCCTTACGTCAATTTCACATTACAGGGTGTTTACAACCAACGTCACATCTTGATGTGGCTCAAGTTAACATTCCCCCAGGACTGAACTCCTTCAGTGGGCCACGAAGCGGAATGATCAAGATCCTGAGACTCAAGTAAAACAAACCAGCGAGATAAAGCTGTAAATTTTGACTTTTCATTTTATAAATACGATCTAAACTATCTTGAACGATACAGTATTAGATTTTAAGGATTTAGTTTCCATAGGTAGTCCGATAAAAGTAAATATTACAATTGTATTTAAGTCCAAAATTTATAAGACACACGAGTAATGGAAGAAAATGTGTCTATAGTTAATTTATTTCCAGATGCTTCTGCAAAAATTGTCAGGAAAATTGAGCTTCCTTGTAAATGCAACCCGCATTTCACAGTTCACGTTAAATATTGACCGTGCTCCAAATTTACGGGAAGGGGCTTAAAACTTTATTCTCACAACTCGCCCCCAACCTGGTTGGAATTACATAATTTTCATTTTATTTTCCATCGCCACAGTAACTTCTATAACTAATAAAATGTACCCTGTTCGATTTTTTAGTTTACGTAGATAGAGCAGATATTTGAAGATACTAGAGGAAACTTAAATCTTCGTATTTAAATAACAGAAGCTTAACATTAGAAATCAATAAAAAATAATATTAATCATCGTATCCAGTGTACATCAATAGGGGAGTCATAAGAATACTGGGAAACCATAATAAATGGCATGAACCTGGTCCTGGAGGAAGAGTACGACATGAGAATTAATAGAGGGAAAACGAAGTTAATTGAGTGTAGTATGGGAAACAGTGGAATAACACAGGGTGTTAGATTGCGAAGGGATATTTTGAGGGAGGTTAAGGATTCTGGTACTTGGGAAGTAAAATAACTGGGGATGGTAGAAATATAGTAGACATAGTGTGTAGCGCAGGCAAGGAAAGTTTTCGAGAAAAATAGGAATTTAATTACAGAGTGAATATTAGAAAGTAATTCCTAAAAATGTTTGTATGAATTTGAGCGTTATATGCGGGAGAAACGCGGTCGGTAAGATTTGCAGAAAGGAAAAGAATTGAAGCCTTTAAATTGTGGTGCTATTGGAGAATTCTGAAAATCAGATGGGTGTATAGAGTAAGTAACCAGGATTTTCTAAGAAGAATAGGGGAATAACGAACAATATGCAGGGCGTTGACCAAGAGAAGGGACAGGTTAATAGGCCACGTTTTGAGGCATGAGGGTCTTCTAGAATTAGAATTGGAGGGAAGTGTGTGGGGGTTAGAATAGAAGAGGGAGACAAGGAAGGAATACGCTAAGTAGGTTTGGGGGAATGTTGTGATGTGGTAGTTATGTGGAAATGTAAAGGCCTGCGCAAGGTAGGTTAGCATGGAGGGTTGCATCAGACCGGTCTTAGGACCGAATACCACAAAAACAACAAAAACCATAATATGTTCACTTAATCTAATTATATTCGGCATTAAATCTAAATTTGATAATTGCAAAGCTCAAAACAAACTTAACTGAGAAATGGAATCAAATAAAGTTCAGGTTATAAAGTAGTCAGATCTATTTTTTTAAGCTGGAACTCACGTCTTCGAAAAAGACGCCAAGTTTCCACTTCAAACTGTTTCTGTAATTGTTTCTCAGTTAATTGGATGTCTGTATAAAGGTCCTATTTATTTTTATTTTTACTTGTACAAATTTTATGCTGCTTCTCATTGACTACAGGGTCATTGGCGGTTTGTTACAATCGTTACATGTAAATTTCAAGGTACTAATTTCTTCAGTGGGTTTCAAGGGATTTCGGTTGAATTGTCCCGAAAAAAAGTCACGGTAGATATTTTATTGATGCAGATAAACTAAAAATAGCTTCTGATTAGAAGATATGATCTACATTTTAATATAATACGGCGCTATTGTGAAAATGCGGCATTTGTGCTATATATGAACTTTCAACAATTTTTAATTTTTTTGTATTAGAAATAATCGTCCTTTTTAAAAACAAATTGCAATTCATACTATGATCATCATCAATTACAAAAACCTGGGAGCTTTCATCCTTACGGACCATTATCAATCCTTTTGTAACTGATGATCACTGTATGAATTACAGTCAGGTTGGTTTCCAAAACAAAAACTGGAGTAAAGCTATTATAAATAATAAATGTATTTATATTTCGTTAATTATTTTATTTATTATAATATTACAAATCAGTAAAATAAAGTGGAATGAAAAATTATAATTTTTTCCTACAAAATTATTTATAAAAAATGCTTTGCCTCTTCAGATAATGACAGTTAAATAATTAGTAGCTGTATCAAAGGGAATTAAAATTATCTTCATTGTGATGTCAAGGAACAGATCATACAGTTATATTTTCAATATTAGAAACGTTTAATTAAAGTAATTATTCCTATTCATACATATATATGAAAATTTACAGACCTCAATCGAAACATGTTAATGTTATATTTAGTTAGTAATTAAAAACTTTGAAATATAAGCCTTTGTTGTGGCATGGGATAGAAGATGTATAGAAATGTGTTAATAAATTGGATTCTTTTCCATCATTTTTAGGGGCCGAGGAACAGACACGTTACTATTTAATATACATAAATTTGTTAAAAAATTGTATTGATTACCGCGATCAGTAACGTCGTGCATTGTACAAAATAAAATTGCCCAACACTCCTGAATCGTTAAATAGAATTTTATGAAAGTCTATCTAGCTCAGCGTCTTTCTTTTGCCATTTATCTTTTTGTGTTGAACGTTAAGCGGGGACGTAATACGCTCGGATCAGCTCCGGGTTTCAAAGCGCGTGACTGGAATAGCAACATTCCTGGCATTGGCTCTCATAAATATTTATACACTTTTGGAGTTCGTGTCATGATATCAGTAAGCATACTCTGGTGAAGCATCGCTACCGCAACCATTCCGATACTAGCGCGCGCTGGCGATGATGAGAATGCGTCTTATGTAACGTATTCCAGGAGGCACGTACTGCAAGACCTTAATATCGCCAGTGAAGTACATTTATAGCAACGCTAAATTATAAACGGCAACACATAAAACCTTTGAAAATAAATCATACTATCCTGGGCTAACCTAAAATTAAAATGGAATTCTGAATCATCTGAAATTATAGAGTTTAAAAACAGTTGAACTTTTATGATATGAAAAATATCTCCAAATTTCTATTTTTTATTTTATATATATGACAAGCATTACAAGCTATAAATAAAATACGAATAATGATCAAAAGTCATAAATAGAAAAAAAATAATAATTACGACGTTTCGTCCCCAAACTTCGGAACGTCTTCAGTTCATTCTCAAAAATATTTTCTAAAATTTCCATATACATAGATCAATACAACTTTGAATGTTGTTGTTACTTACTATTATTCCTTATTGTAATTTCATTTTGCTACAGCAACATCCATGACCGATCTAAAGGCAAACAACGCCTAAGAAAAACGACCCAAAATTAAACCTAATTTTTTAAAACTACAATAATTACATTTCAATGTTTCAAAACTGCACAATTAAATCACAATAATAATGAGTCACATATTAAAAGACATAATTACCCCATTAGTATTTTTTTTTGGTTAACAGGCTACATGAGGGTGATCCTGAAACAGGCAAATCCCCTTTAATAGCATAGGAAGGGAATTGAAAAGGGGGGATGCGGAAGGTAGAGAAAGGTAGCCAAGGGTTAACTAGGGCCCCCAGGCTATGGTTTCAGGATCCTACCCGGTGTTTCACCTAAAGAGATGTAGGGAAAACTCTAGAAAACCTGCATCAGGTAGGTCGGTTCTATGCTCATAGAATTTGTGGATTTTGAAAAAAATGTTTTATAATGTGAGCTGGAACACACTATTACGGAATATGGAGACTGAAGGCTTATCCATAGCCTCTATAGAATACAGTCAGTTGTAATTAGAATCGAAGATCAGGAAAATAAAGCAGAAATAAAGAATTAAGTTTGACAAGAATGCAGTCTGTCACCCATGTTGTTTAACTTATATGCATATCTGGCAATTTAAAACGTTAAAACAAAATAAGAGAAAGGAATCCTACTGAAAGGAGAAGAAATAAAATCCCTAAGGTTTTCTGATGATGTTGTGGTATTAGGGGAGTCAGAAGAATACTTGGAAAAAATAAATAAATGGCATAGACATCGTCCCGGAGAAAGTACACAACATAAGGATTAATAAGGGAAAACCAAGGTCGTTGGGTGTAGTATGGTAAACAGTTGAATAACAAAAGGCGTTAGATTGGGATGAGATATTGTGAAGGAATTTAAAGAATTATGTTACTTGGGAAACATTATAATTAAGGATGGTAGAAGTATAGTAAACATAAAGAATAGGGTAGCACAGGCAAGGAAGTGTGTGGGGTTATAACAGAAGAGGGAAAAAAGGATGGAATACGCTAAGGAGATTAGGGAGGATGTGGATTGTGCTAGTTATAAGGAAATGAAGAAGCTTGCGAAAGATAGGCTAATATGGACGGTTGCATCAGAACAGTCTTAGGACTGAAAACCACTACATCATTATTTCCCCGAACAAGAAATATCCATAGTTAACTTTGAAAGAGAACAGATATAGAAACTGAAAACCATTATTCGTGACTGTTATTGTTTTTTCTGCTTTTTGCTCGGCTATCCAATCTCATGAGGAACCAGACTTATCGAAACAACTGCTGGACTTTTATTTTCCATGACAGATAACACATTTACTGGAATGGTGTACCTTGTGGTCAGCCTTCTTTGCCACACTTTACGTGCCGTTCAAAGCTGCATGCCCATGCCGGGATTCGAATCCGGGACCTCTGGGGTTACGCTGGCCACTACACTACTGCAGGATGGTAACTATTGTTTAATCGTAAAAATTGAATAAATAATTGATATCGTTTGAGAAATGTACAATAGTACCATGGTATGGTACGTGATAGTTTTAAACAGTGCAGGTGTTGTTTCCATAGTATTATTTTTGGTAATACACCGTATTTTTTACAACTGTTTGGTTATATTTCTTCTCGCCGTTGATAATTGCTTTTCTTTCATTAGAACCAAATATTTTTTATTGTCCTTTTGGCCGATATTTTTCCGACAAGTAAACCTGTGCTGTTGATCTTTCTTGTCTTGTCTTGTTGTATTCGCCAAACAATGAAAATCATATTAAACCTTGAGACAGATATTAACTGAATTAGTGGAAAGAAATCCAAATTGTATGTTTAAATTTAAGTTATCGTACAGTTTGGATGACCATTATTCGGCTTACCTTTTATCAGCTGCATAATCAATAAAGCTGTTATAAATCATAATATGAATATTATCCAGCAGCAAATTAAACAATTGTCTGCATGTTTTATATACTAGATGTATTTATATTGGAGCTAATTTATTGTAATATTTTTCAATCCTTGATTACAAGTCGAAAATTAAAGTTTTGTAATAATATTTGGACTACTGTAGTTGCAATATACTGGGATGGACACGTCGTGCACTGCGTTAATTTTAAGATTGATGTGATAAATTAATTACACGCGAAAGTAAGTAGAAGACTGGTTAATTATTATTCGGAAATGGATGGGCATCGGGACCCAGATCTTCATGTGGTCAACGGGAGCAAATCCATGAGAGTTCAACAGAGTTCGGGACAAAATTATGTACGAATTGAAATTTGCTTAATAGTTACACACAATAGTGATGTACAATTGTCACGTAAGTTTATATACATACTGTTTATCGTAAATTACGTTCTTTGTTACTCGTGTCAGTGACGTTGATGTGGTTTTCAGTCCTAAGACTGGTCTGATAGAACCCTCCATGACCTTGCTGAGGACAACCTCCCGAGTAGCCCGAATGGGGACTATTTTACCCCCGAAATATTTTACCCGAGAGGTTGCCATCATTTTGTTATTCCCACATTATTTATGTTTACCGTCAGAAAATCATAATCTATTCTAGGCATCGAGCACTCAGTTACGTTACAAGTTGGAAAGACATTTTTATAATCGAATATTTGAGCGCTCTATGTTTCCTTCATGAAGACACTTAATATTGTGTTAAAAGTGATTCATATTATATATTGAGTGCAATATGAATATATTTATAGCTTATTTTGGATTTTTTGTTTAAAATTAATTTTTTATTTCTCTTGGATCTTCATTGAATCAGAAAGATAATGTCCATAACTGTACGTGATTGACTAGAATGAAGCAGTTATATCTTTGTTTGTTGAAGTGTTTCACACTGAAAAAGTTTTACCTTTAACTTATTTTACAAAGCATTTATGTCAAATTAAGTAATTCAAGGAACGTCTGGTTACAGTCATAATCAACTTCTTGATTAAATTTATAGTAAAAAAATTAGATTGATACCGAGCGTTTGAACGTTAATAGAATTCATCTATAATGGTTTTCGCTGGAATTTTAATTGTTATAAGTTTTGCTTAAATTGTTTAAGGGTTGTCTTGGAGAAATCCCCCCAGAGTTCCCTTCGACGACGTTTCCGGTTTAAGTGAGCCCATCTGCGAAGTTGTGTACTGCGTGTGGCACTATAATAAACCCCGTAATCGAGTGTTCTCTTCTCCATCCAGAAGCTATTTGTTCCGGTCTGTTTAACCTGGCGAGGGTGGGTGGACGCCGGGATGTTGTGTTTGCTTCGACGATTAGATTACGGGTCGCAGAGTAAAGAAAATTAACCCAGATTTAATAAGCCTGCTAAAGTGAACTCCTATCATAATTTAAGACGCCGTGATCTGTCAAATACTATGTAAACAGGTGTAAATATAAATAAGTTCATAAAAAATACTTTTGTTCGTCAAACTATACAAAACAAAAAAAATTAATTTAGTCGTAAGTGTGAAACAGAAATATTACGCATGCTGTTATAAAAATAAAATAGCCGTTCTTCCCGAAAGAAAGAAAGAAAGATGATGTTTTCCTGACAATAATTATTGCATAGCATAATTTGAAAAATATAATAATTCAATTGGATTTGAGTAGTCAAGCTAGTTTGTCACTGAATTCAAGAGAATCCATCGTGCAGGGTTAGAAAGAAAAACACAAAAAGTTTTTCCGATGGTATAGAGAAAACAACTGGGGATATATTGAAAGTCTTATGACAAATTGCTGTTGTATATTACAAATTCTGACACTTAGATAAATGGTCGATTATATGTACCAGAAAAGAAATACGACACCACACGCGTTACACGAGATGTAAGACATTGAATATTTTAGAGAGAAGGAGAGCGATATATTGAGTTCCTAGTATGCGAATTGTAGCAAGGGATAGTCAAATATAAATGATAAATTTGATTCTGTAAATTTCTCAATACCGCTTATCTACTCTGAATTAGCAAACCGTCTAATGAGTAAAAATATTTTTCAATATTTTTCAATATATAAATATATATATAGGACAAGATAGTTCATTTCAATTAAAAACTTTATCTGACAGTTAAATACATAATAAATGAGTTATATCTGCCTTTTTGTCAGTTTTTTTATTTTACATATTAAATTTTACAACGTTTTGTCTCTAATTTGAGACATTTATCTGTACATGGAACCTCTTTCCATCACTCCTTCAAATTAAAAAAACTGACGTAAGGCTGATATAATTCATTTATTATAGTTCATTTTAATTATTAATTTCCATATACGTTTCGACCATTGGTTCCAATTAAATATATTTTTCTTCAGTTGTAATTTATATATACTAGCAAGGGACCCGGCGTTGCCCAGGTATTTATTAATATCATCCCGGCACATTATTTAATTCTTGATCAACACATGATTAACCGGAATCGAAAACGTCACAATATGATCCTCAAATATACTTGCAGTATCTCGACTGTCAGAAATACTCCCGGTACAATAACAGGACTAAAAATATTATCAGTACTCTGACAGAATAAAATTTCTTCCCAACTTAAGGGATGATTTTTATTAAATCGCATATCAAAGGTCATAGTGCAACACGGCGACTCCCTTTGCACCGCTTTCGACCCCAAAGCTGATAATTTCCTTGTTATTTTCATATGACTCATTCCCACCCCTCATATTCTGCAAGTGGTTGAAATTAAAAAATATATTTTCGGAGAAAACATTATAAAAGTAATTGACCTGAAGAATTCTTATTCGACTGAAATATGAGCATTTATAAAAATTCCACCAATTCCAACCGTCCTCCTAGGGCAGTCGCTCGGAAGCCATACGCCAAACGTTCTGTTTTGTCGCCTCACGCCTGACGGTAGATTATGAACTCGACTTGTGACACCTTTCTTATCACTACCAATAAATAACGCGACGATAAACACATCAAAACACCCGAAACACACTAAGTTTTGCTGTAGCGAAAGAAACGGCAATTAAATACGAATGAATGCCAATATAATGTATAAATAATGTTTTACCATGTCCGTCCAGTCAGGTGGTTGAGCTTATGATCGCTGCACGGAAAACCTTATAAGTCGCAGTTGGTTTTGAACAGGTCCCGCTTTCTCACGTTTGCAACAATAGATGGAATTAGAATGCTCGCCCCCTCCCTCCCCTTCTCTCATGCTGCCAAAATTCCGCTTATAATAACATAGTAAGTGGTACAGTAACGCATAATAGTATTTTTAACCCGCAGTTTTACGCTGCCTTTTGCGGGGGAATTCAACGGGTTTATAAATATTTACATTAATATCTTGTAAACTCTGCAAGATATTCACGAAAATTCCTGTTTCAATCCCTGAAATTTTCAATGATATTCGTTGAGCCGTTTGTAAGCATAAACGGATCAAGATATAAGCAACCCACATTCACGTCGAAGATTCAAACGCGCGGATACAATGTAGCTTTACCATACAATTTTTTCATGTTACGAGAATTTGAAAAATTTTCGTACGATATTTAAAAAAAATTCATTTATATAAAACTCGTCCTGACAATAAGAAACACAACAACGAATAAAATATCCAATTATGTGCAGTCGTTTGATGGTTATGCGCGTACATAAATTCGTCGGAAGATGGGCACCGCGGGAGTTTTCTCAAAGGTGCTTCACCCCAGAGTGACTGCAGGGCTCACGTGATTATGTCGGGAATGCCTCGTACACTTTCTCGTTTTTTTTAATCATAGACCTCACATGCTGAGACACCTTCGCCTATTTTAGGAGGTATATGTACTGCGGTCGAAGACCTTGGGAATACGGCTGGAGTTGTCCGCTGATCCCACTGGATCCTTAAACTATTGCCCAGGGGCCCTAGTCAACCCTTCGTTACTTTACTCTACCTTCCGCATTCCCCCTTTCAATTCCCTTCCTAAGCTATTAAAGGTCAACCCTTGGCTACCTTGCTCTACTTTCCGCATCCCCCCTTTTCAATTCCCTTGCTATGCTATTAAACGGGAGTTGGCTCTTCCAGGATCATGTAGTCTGTTAACCTAACAAAAGTTAATTTATATAGAGATTTATTCATAATATTTAACATTTTTTACGATTGGAAATAAAGACATCGATTAAAAATTTAATTAAAATATTTCTGTTAGAAAATCCTGTATTTTATTCTGGTTGGGGAAGTTGAGGGGGAACGGGACACTTTTTTCTTATTAATTTTTATAAAATTATGGTAAAAGGATAATCACTTTATAAAATCGAAAAACACTACTTTATTCTATTCTTTACTTAATCTAATATCAATATAACTTAAAACAACGAATTTAGATTTTTGATTGATTTTTTAAAAGGAATCTACAAATTTTCCGTTCTGTCCCATCCCCGGGGCAGAAGGGATAGGATGATTCGTATACATAATTAGTTACATAAAGTAATTTTGTTTTATTTGTTATATTTCCTTAGCGTACGGTTGTTCACTTTATCAATGATTGCTTTAGCAAGACGAATTTTTTGCAACCGCAATGACTTTGTTAACATTTGTCCCTTTTCTCCGTTCCTTTCCTTTATTAATTTATTACTTTTGAATACAGCACCCTGTAACTCATAAGTTGAGTCTGCCAGTTTTTACTTTTTGTCTTTAGGAAAACTTTATATTTTGCCTTACATAGTTGTATCTCTTTCCGCCCCGCACGCTAATATCTGTTTAAGGTTTTTCACTGAATCTTAATACAAGTTTATTTAAACCTCACACGTAACTCATATGCAGCTAAAGTCACCTAGTTTACGAATTTACCATTAAAGAGATAAAAGCGAGGACATTTTTGAATTACCTTCTGTTAAAATATTGCAAAAATTATAAAGCCACAGATGTAAGATGATAAAATAAGAGTGGAGTCAAAACTTCAATTTGGCTGCCTTCACTAGTTACAATGTTCGACCCATATTTACTAACTTCCAGCACGATCCAGTAAAAAATAGAGTATACCGTTTTACCCCTTCCCAGTTCCTCCCCGACTTCCCCTATATATTATTCGATGACACTTAATAAGTCGACTATATTGTCGCATACGTAATAATTGTGGTCTAAAAATTCTGATTATATTATTTTTACTTATTGCATACCTAATTGTGTAATATTAACGTTATTCCCACTTTTGTCTCCAACCTATATTAACTTCGTACCACTTACAAGGTTTATATATATATATATATATATTACGTTACAATGGACTAAGCCCGATGGAAACATACATTTAATATTCCAATAAAGGAATACATGTTAAAAAATTACTCTAATATAAACATTCAATATAAAAATACTTTAACACTAATTATAAGCCTGAATAAATTATGTTAATCCATGTCCCTAAATAATTTTACACTCTTCGGAAAAGTCACTAGTAGACTTGCAGACAAATCATTCCAGCGTCCATTTACGAAGGAGTATTTACCCACGTTCGTTCGTTGTCTTCTCTGATTAATTTTAAATGGATGATCATTTCTCGCTACATAAGTCGGTAAATGGATACGAGTTTTTATATGACTCCAGGCCGGTTCTTCTTTATACGGTTTGTACATCGCACAAAGCTTGCCCCCTCTTTCTTCTAGTTGCTAGCGCCTCCAGATTGCCCGTGCCTCTAGGAATATTTGCTTTTTCTGCCCGGTTTTTAACCCTGTCCAACGCGTGTATCTGATCGGTTCTGTAAGGATCCCAACACACTGCCCCGTACTCAAGGATAGGCCGAACCAAAGACCTTTTCCGCAGTATTCTATTGACAAAGTGAAGCGCCCTCCACCCTTTCCCAGTTACTGAATTTATGTGTTCTCCCCAATTTAAGCCTTTGCTCAAAGTTACGCTCAGATATTTGCAAGTGTCCATTTATAATATATTTTCATCCCCTAATTTATATTCAACTTGAAAAACCATTCTCATTAATGTAAATACAATCGATTTACTTTTGCCGCGTTTTCTTTCATCCCATTTTCGCCCTACCAACGTTGAATTCTGTTTAGATCAGATTGATGAATTTTTGCATCTTGGACGTTTCCAAATTTTTTGTAAATGATACAGTCATCGGCATATAATCTTATCTGAGACTCAATGCTTATCGCCAAATCATTTATAAATGCTAAAAACATAAGTGGACCGATTACGCTTCCCTGGGGCACCTCAACTGGCTCAGATATTTCTTCATTTATCCGAACACTGAGCTTTCTGTTTTCCAGAAACTCTCGAATCCAGTTTAAAACGTGTTTCTCATTGCCCGATTTTTCCAATTTCACTAAGAGAACATGATGCGGTACAAGGTCAAAAGCCTTCGAAAAGTCAATTACAGCAGCAAGTTTATAGGTCCAACTTTGAATATCATAGTTTCCTAATTCATTTATTCTTTCAGCATAATAAATGCATGCATACTTCACTGTTCACCTGTGTCTTATAGAATAAAATGGAAGAGTGTGAAAATGCTATGCATATCTACCTATAATACGAGATGCTTTTACATTTAGACGTGAAACTATAAACATTATCAGGCAGAAATTAAGTTTTAATTCATCTCACATAATCAGTGGACAATTAATAAGGAAAAGTTATACTTTAGGTACATTTTATCATAAATGAATAACAAAGAACTTTGTGATACCCCATCTGATGTAACCTCAGCTGGAACTGTAGGCTAACTGATTGATTAGACATATTCGTGAAACTATAGAATTACGTATTTCTCATTATATATATTGCCGACCCCCTGTGGTCTAGTGGCTAGCGTCGCTGTCTCAAAACCTGGTTAGAATCCTGGTATGGGCGGGTTAAGACTGATGGTATCACTCCAAATTCGGAGTGTGTCATGTAATATGACAGTAGGCTAAGGCCCTGAATTGGCTGCAGAGTAAATATAGAAATGAATTATTATATATTGTGATCCGATTAGAAAATATGGTTTAGGTAGCGTTTAAAATTTATTGTACGAAGTTTTTCCCTGTGTATGTAGTTAATAATGTTTCATTTGGCTTCCAACCGGGTGAGAATGCAACAATTCCACGACGTTTCGAATGCGGACATTGCTGTAACCTTCTGGTGAAGATGGCATCAATGAGCACTATCGAAAAGTCGTGGAATTAGTGCATTTTGACCCGGTTGGAAGCATGCAAATTATGTCATTCTTTAAATTTGTATTGCCGTACAACTTATTCAATTATGGACGTTTTTCCTTTACCATACATGTCAACAAAACATATTCTGAGGATTGTTCATAGCACTACTACGACAAAATTTAATATCTCTGGTACAATTATTTTGTAAGATACTGTTTCCTAATTTGGACAATTTAAAAATATTATCTCACGCACTCTCTTCTGCCGAAATATTAATTTCATTTCTAGCGTAAAGATGTTGGTTGAATCGTTTATCATTACTGTCATGGAGTTTATTGTTTTTTCTTTAATCAGTATTAGTAGTTAATATAAAATTAAAATTTTTACTAGTCTCGAAAAGCGTGACAACGTAAGTAGCTGGATAATAAACACTACTAAATGGAAATTAATGTGATTAACTTAACCATGGTGTTTCGCAAACATAAGTTAATATTAAATAACTTGACTTTATAATAGAGCTGAAGATAATTCTTTAGAAAAGAAAATATTTCGATGTATAAAATTATGATCGACTTAATTCTAAAAAATATTATATAGGGCAAAAAAACGTCCCCTTGAAACTAGACGCAGAATATTAACAAAACTTAAAAATCATATCAGTGAATCAGTCAACAGAAATCTGTATTCAATTGATTCACCGGGAAAATCTACTTGTTCTAACATCCAACTACTGTTTTTCACAATAACTAATTTGAATATATTTAGGACCTAAACGTTAATTTATTTAAATAAAACCAAAAATGTATTTGTAATTTGGTCATTTATGATAAAATTGATTTATAGTAATAAGATTACTAATTATTCAGAAAAAGTTTTTATGCTACCTTACTACTTTTTTAATTTTTAGATATCTTCATTATTTATTTTAATAAAATCATGTTGTATATGGTAACTAAAGGCCCGTATATCAATAAGTTTATGTTCTTTTAGAATAGAAACCTTACAATATATATTCAAAGAAATCAAATGATTCAGTCAGACAACGTAAAGAGTGAACAAAACACAGAAACGTTAAGTAAAGATATTAGATGTTTATATCGTCATTTATAGTACATTTCTTTAATATTTAATAAATTTCATCTACTAGTATTTAATTTAACCTTCTAGGCTAAATGGTTGATTTAATATGCCTATATTACTCTTAAGAAGCATAATAAAGATGTCTTATCTGTGTTTTACTGACAGTATTGTTTTAGAGGCAATATTTTTTCTAATCGATTAATAAAAAAATAAATGAGAATATATTTTCTGTACGATGCAAAAAGCATAAATTAATTGCGATCACGTACTATTGTCAAAGCGTAAGAATTTTATATAATTTTTTGCACATATATTTAGGTGATAAGTGGGGAAAATGTTACGGTTATCTTGAAACAGAACTTAAATAAACAACAAAGTCGTAAATTGAAGGTAAAATATTAAATTCATCGAAATGATAGTTCTATTTTCGTTACTTTCTATACCACAATACAAAATAACTCCACTTCTAGAGTAGCGCATAGAGATAAATGGGGTTTCGTTTTCGGTATTAACAGAGATTTCGTTTCTGCTGTTAGTAGAGTGTCATTACGAAGTAAAGTTTTGAAAAAATATAAGTCATTAGAGGAATTTCATTCATTAGTCATCTCTCGGTAGCGTCCATCTCCTCATTAACTTAGGGAATAAAAGTTGAGAGAGAGGTCCTTTGTCTGCAGAGCGATAATAAAGTGGGTGTCCTGAATAACTCGCAACGCGAATCCCCGCGACCCGTCACTCCCGAAACGATCGCTGCCTGCATATATCTTTCAGAAATGAATTACCGCTATTTATTCCGCAGCCAGGTGTAAACTCCGCCGCAGTTTCTTTTTTGCTAGATCCCAGATGTTCGGAGTCGCGTAAATCAGTGTTCTTGTCAACGAAACTAATAACCCTAAAGCTCGTAATGTGCACATGCCTCGGCGTGTTTAGTCGAAACTTCCGAAAGGGAATGAGGGGGCCCACGAAATT
Organism: Eucriotettix oculatus; assembly: GCA_034510155.1. Lineage (NCBI taxonomy): Eukaryota > Metazoa > Arthropoda > Insecta > Orthoptera > Tetrigidae > Eucriotettix > Eucriotettix oculatus. Next base: position 52,605,270 of record CM067376.1, on the reverse strand, counting down.
AGAAACGTCAATACAAGCTCCGTCGTTTATTATTGGCTGCCAGGTGTTGCTTTTAAACGAAGTAGGCTTACCATAAATGGGTTCCCTGTCTTACGCAGGAAGAAATGTTGATACAGAAATTTTTAACGTAAACGGCGAAACCTTCTGTGAATTCCTAAATTATTACCGAATGCAATAATGTGCAGAATGACAATTACTAAATACCCATTGGAGTAATTAACTAATTATAAACCATACTATCTCTTTATTTTTCAAAACGATTAAACTAAATCACAACACACTACAGTTAGTCACAGTCCACGAATAAATACTATCATAAAACTGCTAATCATCCTCTATAATTTATAGAGCCTCCATTAATTGTCTGATTATTTACTGTTCAACAAATATGGTGACTGGAGAAACAATTAATATACGCAACTACTGCACGAAAACATCAACACAGGATTTTCTTAAACACTATTTTAATAAAAATCTTCAATTATTTTTAAAATGCAACAAAATACTATTCGGAAAATTTACTAACGGTTATGGGGTGACTGGAGAAACAATTATTATACGCAACTACTGCACGAAAACATCAACACAGGATTTTCTTAAACACTATTTTAATAAAAGTCTTCAGTTCTTTTTAAAATGCAACAAAATACTATTCGGAAAATTTACTAACGGTTATGAGAATTTAATTAAATAAACAATCCACAGAGGTCTCATCGAAAATTGTAGGTTAGATGTAGAGATACGTACAGATATTTCCGACAAAGTAAATATTACAATGCGACTTACTAAATTGTAGCTTAAAGGTGTAAGATCAATTACGATCTCAAGTGTTAAATTATATCGCAGCAATTTGAACCGAAAGTGATGAGAGAAAGCCACAGGACTGTATAATATAACATAGTTATGAATATTGAAAATTACCTGAATTTTTTTAAATTTATTATTAATATATTACAAGTTTATTAACTAAGTTATAAAATTATGTCATTATTTAAATAAAATTGATAAATTTTGTCTCTTATAAAGCTATTAAAATTGATTGAATTCCATTATTAATAAGAATAATATACTCTATGATAAACTTAAAATAACTATGTACTTATTATTTTAAAGTGCTTGGAAAATGAAAAATATGCAACACAAAAGATTTATATATATCTTGGGTATTATATTATTTAATAACTTAAATTTTGTAAAATATATGTTAAAGATTCCATACAAGATTCTAAAAATCCTATAAAGGATTATATATTAAATTATATTAAACTTTAATGCACGCTACATAAGACAGTCAAAGTAAGCTTTAAAAACCTGACTCACACATTTTTTAAACATTTGCTTCACGATTTCTTTCAACATACAGGGCAAATCTGCCTGCTTAACGCATTTAAGTGGGTATTAAATTATTAGGACACTATATTGAGAACTGTACTATTATCCCTAATTTATGGCAAATATTAAGACAAGTTAATTATACCGACAATATATTTTGCACGAACAGTGCATAGTATCTGCACAATTATCATTATATATAAAATATTAAATACTAAAACAAAGTATACATTCCTCAACAAATATTTATAATTACGCCTACTCATTATTTTCAACTTTATCTTCTTTCATGACTTAAGCCTTAAGCAGTTTTGAAGACCTTTTACAAAATTTGGGTATACGTAATGATTCCATAAAATTGACTGCTTGAATTTTAGAGCCTTTATCGGTCAAACAAAGCGTAAGCTCCGAACCAGCATTAAAGAACATTTTTCAAATATAAAACAATCTTTGGATAAACAATTTTTTAATAAAATATATATACATCGATATATATATATGTTTTTATAAAAAATTCTTCGATTGATGAGTGAAAATGCAGCATATTAGGTCAAATATAAATTCAATAAATGTGAAAAAACTGGTACAAAAAATTTAAATTATATATATGATTTATATACACTTGGAGATAAGAAAGTTTAGTTCTTGTGTTAAAAATTGAGCAATGATTGAGTTTTGTATAATGTTTGAATGAAATTGCTTTCTGTTATTTCGGCACTGGAAAATGGTTTCCATAATTCAATTCTTTTTGCTATGAAATGGTTTATATGAATTCAATATTTTGTTAATTATGAAAGTCACTATAACTCTGAAAGTGCTGATTTAAGTCGCCAAGAGCACACGTGAAAAATTTGGTAGATATTGCTTCAGTCCATGGATACATACACACGTAGAGTCAATTTTACTATAGAGATTTATATATTTGTTTGGAAATCAATTCTTGTCTTTTTGATTATATTGCTGGCTATGCTTTTAGATACAACGGAAGATGTCCCAGAACATATTGAGGAAATATTTTATATTGAATTTAAATATAAAATTTACAAATTTATAATTTCTGACTTTCGGTCATGATACATTAATATTTATATTATTATAAGCACTTTATATCTATCTTATATAATTGATTCATTTAATTTAATTTTTGGTGCTTATTTAATGAACAATTAACGCAACTGAAACTAGTTACGTATGAGGTGTAAAAATACTATATATCTGCCAAGTTTAAAAGGTTGTTGCGGTTGAGTCGCCACGCAAGGTCCCTTCCCTACTTCTTTTCGCGGTGAGTAAAGTGCAAAGCCTATCTGTGGCGTGATCGCAATCATGTCTCGGTTACCATGACGACGAGCACTCGAGACAAGAGGATCGGTACCAAGGCTCAGGTGTTAAGCCTTCCATTGACAAGTAAAATGCAATGCTGGCAAACTCTTTGTTTCTTTAACGTATCACAGAACGTCGACCGAACTGAAACGGAAACTGCACTGCAGACACATTAACATGTTATGATAACTTTTAGCTTTCCCACATACATTATATGACTGGGTTGTCAAACAATTTATGCGTTACTACATCCAATCGCAAAAGCACTTTATGTATAAAAATTGAAAGCATATAAAATATGAATTAGAAAATTAAAAAACAACCAATATTAGATTTGAATATGGATAGTAATGGAGGTAATATTATTCTAACAATTTAGTAGCACGTATGACAGACTAATAATTAACTCAGGCAGGAAAAATAGGATATATATGATAAATATATAAAGGACTATAATTAAAGACTTTAAACCAATAATCTCATGGAATTACTGGAGTTATGGAGGGTCGCAGATGTTTTGCTTTTATTCTTCAAATATCCTCATTCTGTTAAAGAAGAAATTCACTACATTGAAATTAATTAATATTTTAAATGTGCCTGTAATAATCCTATCCAAAATCAAGATTACTTTAATTTTAAATGTGTCCGGATCTATTTTATGCGAAACAAAACTTTGATGACGTCATAAAGCGTCGCGTAAACAAAATGTTTCTCTCAGGGCTCATAGTTGTGTTTTTTTAATCAATTTATTAAATCTACAAATGAATACAGTTTACATACCTTGAAATATACACAAGTTTACGATTCAACATTTTTGACAATTTATGAAACAATTATAATACAATATTACTACTCATTCGTCTCAATCAAAATAAATCTCTGTGCGTATCTCTCCCTAATCATATGTTTCCTTCATAATATTTTTACATTCAGCATGCAAAAAATTCTGATCTCCACCTAACAGGACATATCCAGAGATGATACCTCCATCCCTCCTCTCAAAGATGATCTTTCTTCATGTACTATGCAAAGATGTGTTTAATATTTTTCTTTGTAGTGATCTGATAATTTTAATCAAAATTCATCTAATGTAATTATTGTGAAATGTCGCGTTTTGGAACTTTCGGGGACATTTAATACTGTAAAATTTTCTAAGTTAAGGATAGATTTTTTTATTCTGAAGTTAGACATATGTCAGATCTTACTGTATTGGTGATCATTAAGTTCGGCGGTGTTTTCAGAAACAAAAAGTGGTACTAATGTTATAAAGATTAACTTTGAAGACGGTACTTTGTTTAACAATGTGAACGTTCTCAGTGAATTTGTAAAAACTATAAAATTTGTCATCCTTATGTGATACAAGACTTTCAATTGAGAGGCCTCAGACTTTTTTTCACTTAAAGATTAATGACGTATCAACTGCTACGGTCATTAGCGAAAACACATACAGTCTACATAATTTTAGTTAATATGGAATTTACAATTGCAAACAATTTGAAAAAGTCTGAAATAATGTTCTTGGCATCCATAAAAAAATAAAAAATAAACCATAAAAAATCAATAAATCATGCACAAAAATACCGTCTTCTTAATTCATAATAGTCCATCGTTTCTCGGTTATTTCTGATGTCACTGCATTAGAATAGATGCCAAAACGTTACCGTTCCATTAAATTATCAATACATTTGTATTTTCACAAAAATATTAAGACAAGAAGTCCGGATCCATGAAAACTCCTTAGGCCTGCTTAATGATTACCTTTTAGAACTAAGTGAGGTTAGATTTTGTGCCGTTTTATTTAATGGCAGGGTGAATTGTTGTTATAATCCGCAGCAAACTTTTTGCAGCCAGGTTATAATCCCTTAAAATGAACATAGGGTTTTTAGAACCAAAAGTACTTACAACCGTATGTTTCACAATGTCAAAAGAGACCGAGAGATCCAGGTACCCTGTGTTAAAGCTATCTCTAGCAATTTCAATGGCGTCTTCCAAATTTATAGGATTTTGACTATTCTGGGATTGCTTTGTTTTTTCTATCGTTACCTTTGAGTTGTTGGTTCTAGGAATGATATGAGACATTTGAAGCGGGTCTCTTCTTGCTGGTGGGAGGAGGCACAGAATTGTGAGGCTCTTCAGGCATATCGCATTTGGCGTTTTCAGACTGACCGTTATCCTTGGATGTGGGGATAGAATTTACAGTTGTAACAGTTTTGCAATTGAGTACGCAATTCTTCGCATAATGGCCTTTCCTTTTGCACGTGAAACAGTTGTCATTTCCACGGGAAAAAATACTCTGAAAAAGGTGTTCTCAAAAGAGACGAGAGTTGATTCAGGTAGGCTGAGAACCTGCTCGAGATAAATGAAGAAAATTCTCCTAAATGAGAGAATATGCGAGGATCTACGGTCCGACGCGTTTGTTCTTAGTCCAGAGATCTTAGAAGGAGAGATTCCCAGTTTGGATAACTCTTACAACCAGCACATTTGGGAGGATGGGGCATATCTTGATCTTGGAAATAATAATTCTCACCATCTTAACCATAAGCGGTCTAATTTTAACAGAAACACCATTTTTACTTCGGCGTCATTATTTCTGCTAGTAAAAACGCACACTCTTGTTTGCAATTTTTGAGAAACAATGAATTTTAGACAGGTTTATAAGGTCTGAGAGGTACTCATCTGTTGTTGCATTCGTTACTACGTCCAGGACGATAGCCTGCGACCTGTCAGGGAGTGGATCAGATGCTGTAGCTCCAGCGTAGGAAGGCCTCGTATTCTCAGACGGATTCATTGCTGCAGATAATGTAGTCTCTATTGGGGTAGTACCTGGGTGAAAACTTCACCCAAAATTGGGCCACGCTAAAGTAACTCGGAAGCTATTACTGGCAAGAAGAAGATTTGGGATTACAATTCTAGAGCAACGTCGTTTCTTCCCGGTCGACGCCTCGGACTGGTCCGGTCAATGATGAAAACAAACCATGCACAGCTGCTCTCGTCAACCAGAACGTCCGTATCGAACCATACTTAGCGAGAAAGTGCCTCTGACTTGCCAATATTAGATTCAAGCTGTATTCTACTCTGTGGAAATCTTCTTCGTCGTCAACAACAATAAACTATTGAGTGCCAGACTTTAATTGAGGCCGCACGAGCTGCCAAGACTAACTACGCAGTGGTCGGACAATCCACTTAATAGTATTGGATGACAGACCACTGAAAGCGCGCCATCTAGAAGACAATGAAGGTAATCAAAAGGATGGCAGCTACGTCTGCTTACAGTGGACGTGAGGAAGTTTGAAACGAATGTTCGGTGATGTTTCACAGCAATAAACCTGTAGATGAAACATTGATTCAGCTTAGACTGAATGGCAACAATCAACTCCAAAAAAGGCGAAGACAATTCCATCTGCTGGAAAGATTTTAGTGGAATAATTCTTCTTGTCTTGGACAAGAAAAACCAATAAACAGTGAATTTTATGCGAACGTATTGCTGAGTTTAAGGTAATAAACGGCTGTATTTGGGGACATTTTTCATATGAAAATGCAATAGTTCACGCATTTAATATTGAGATTGTCATAACCAGAAAGTTGAAGCTAGAATTACTTCTTCGTGAACCCTATTCGCTAGTCTCAGTTGCCTCAAATGGTTTCCTCTATCCAGACTTAAAATAAATGTGTTGAGATCAGATTTACTAATAATGGAGAAGTGGAGTCTACGGATGATGGCTTATTTCAGAAGCAGGATGATTGCTTTTACCAACAGGTTACGTAAACTATAAAACATTGTTGGGAAAAGATAAAAAATGAAATAAATTTATGTTTTCATTGTTTGATCTGGTACTTCTTCTGGGACTAGCCTAGTCTATCGATATAATAAACTGTAAATACGCTACTTTTGTCGCCATAGCTTGTTTTATTGATGAGAGGCTACATTAGGGTTATCCATCTTGTGGTCTCTACCCTCTAATAATGTACGAAGGGAAAGAAAATGGGATGTACAGAAAAAGAGGTTGGCAGCCAAGGGTTAAGAAGGCTTCCGGGTTATAGGTGCGCCTTAAAGTGAAAACCTGCGTCAAGTAGGTCGGGCTATTGGGCATTTGTTCCTAATCGTTCCGTTTACGACAGTGGTAGATTTTGTGGAATCACAGCATTTACTTCTCCATAATGTCTCAGGCTATATTAGGGTGGTCCAATAAATGGCAAATCCACTTTAAAAGCATAGGAATAGAATTTGAAATGGAAGATGAGGGAGACAAAGAGAGCTAGAAAAAGGCTAACTAGAGATTTCTAGGACATAGTTTAAAGCTCCTGTCCGATATTTTCCTGAAAGATAGGGTACCCTGGAGAACCTTTGGCACTTATCTCACTTCCCAAGAGGATGTTTCTGTATGGTCGCAGCATTCCCTTCTCCTTGCATTGATCATTTTAGGAAGCAGCTGGCTGAATAAATCTAAAGGTTCAGTGGAATACTCCTACGTATGCTCAAGGTCTGCGACCCCGGTACATGCACCTTCAAAAGAAGTAGAGGTGCCTAAATAGTGAGAACCTAAAACAACCAGAAAGGGAACGTGGCATGCCCAAATATAAACCCCATAATCAATCTGTTCCAGATGTAAGACAAGCTCGTCGGAAACTCTGTTTTTGTGTTACGAGTTACATGAGGGTGATCCAGTAAATGGCAATTCGGTTTAATCAACATAGGAATGGAATTTGAAGCGAATGGGAGAAATTATCTATTAGGGGGTACAGAGATATTGCAGATGATTCAGGTTGAAAGATTATACTGATTGTTTTTCAAAGAACTGTGATATTTTGATGAAAGGATAAGAAACTCAAGTAAGAGACGCGAATTATTGTTTTATAATACAAAATATGTTTCAAGTATATGTCTGAAAAACTCAGTAATATGATTTAGTCTTCATATAATTGTGGTCGAATCTGCAGCTAACAATTCACAAAAATAATGTAGATAATCATTTAATTGAGTTTTAGAGAAATCAGAAACTATTAGAGAAGAGAAAATCTGTGAAATACAAAGTAGGTAACAGAAGGAATTTTGCTATGCGTTCAAGTAAAATATGGAAAGTAAGATATAAAAATACTTAATATTTCAAAATAATGAAGAGCGTATCTAAATAATAGTTTATTCAGGAAGACAGTTCCACTCAGCACAGTTTAAGATACAAATTGTTTCGTAAATTTCTTTGGCATAAGAATAAAATGAAATATATCACTAACCATGCATTTATAATCTATCTAAAGGTTTACTGTTTAGCACTCCCATAGAGGGACCATACGAACAAAATTAAATTTAAATAAATGTACTACTCAGGTATTTCTGCTTGCTGTAATATAAGTCAATTAATTATTATTGACTATGCAACAATGTTTTGAAAATAAAGGTATTACTCACAAACGTCTTTCTTCTGTTCATTGCCAAGCGAATAATTGGGTAATATATTTTTTACTTAATTGGATCTCCGGTCTAAAGAAAATGTACGTTTTAATTAAGTTTTGAGACGACAGCTGATTTCAATAAGAGAGAACTGCCTGAATAGATGAGAAATAATTAAAAATACCAAAGATTTGAGATCATATTTATATTGAATTTATTGGATTCCTGTTTACGTTTTACAATAGATCATAAGAGTGATTCTGACTGGTTATATTATTAGTAACGAGACTAAAATGTCGTGAATGTGAAATTTTCAACGTTCTTCGAAAATATCTCTCAGCTTAAATAAAAAATGAGCCAGAGGAGATTGCCAGACAAAATAAGTTTATTAAAGTTTATATAAGGTAGATGTATTTTAATTACGTCTAGAGGTATCAAAATATGATCGAAGAGTTAGAATATATGTTTAATTAATCACATAACTTTTCAGTAATATTTAGTACTGAATATTTACCAAACTCTTGTTACTTTGATTCCTGGACATTTTTATTTGCTCCCGTTACAGTTTATTGTTAAACATAAAATATGAGTACATCCAATTAATGTAGCCTATTTGCCCGCCCCTCTCCTTAAAAAATATTGAATACTTTCTTTGCGTATATGATTTTTAAAAGTAACGGTTTATTTAGTATCTCTTTTCTAGTACGTTTAACTATTTATAGACAAGAATTACGCTAGTATCAGCTATAAGTTAAATGATGGCTTTCATAATTACCTTAAAACAGAGTTTGTGCCAGGTAACGAAGTACTTAACTGACTATACTTAAATATTTAATTAAAAGTATGGCCTGAACTATATAACAACCTACAGGATTTTAATATATATATAAATTATTTTAACATTTTATTTACCATTTAAATGATAAATAATCAGTTTATACCATAAAAAGAAATTGTGGCTTGGAAAAACTTGCCAAATGATTCTGAGAGTCTACGAAATACGTCCACTGCCATACCAACTGAATTATCTTCGTTAAATTTCTTTTCAAAGTTTGCTTCTTCTTGAGTTCGTGGCCCAGCGAGACGAAGTTTCAACGATACATTAAAATTTTACTTCTCTTCCCATTACATACAGAGTTTCTCCAAGTTTCTTAGTAATCCTGAGAAAAAAATCAAGTCTATCTAGAAACCCGTTTAAGCAGAGACCGGTAATTAATCTTAATTAAAACACTCTTTTCCACTGAGCTGAGAACATGAAGTTGAGCAATTAAATATCAGCTTTATAAAGTTAACAGGTTAGAGAACAATTTTTAACATTCATATTTTGAATACTGATAAAAAATGGATAACTCATAAAGTCAAAATATAATTTTTGTCTGGAATATATCATTTTCTCTATTATATTAATAATAATTATTATTACTGTTAAACTATTGCTGACATTTAATTAAATTAAAATGACTTATTACGTCTTACTTTATTTAGACATAACTTCTTACATTATATTGTCCCTTTTCCTCTTTGGTTTATTATGAATACTATGAAAAAAATTATAAACGCTCAGAATATATAAACTATTATTTATAACTGATTAAATTTTAACGCTTAAATAAACTTTTTAAATTGTAACTACTAACGATAAGTTTCATTATTTTCCCAATCATTCGTGTTGCCTCTGCATGGCAGTTTTTTCCATGATAGAAAAATGCGTCAACAACAGTTAAATTTCATTATTGGATTGAGAAATACCAGAATTTATACTATATTTTTTAAACAGATTTTTTTCTCTTCCCTAAGAATAAAAGATCTATTAAATCTCTACGTCTTTAATACGATACTAAAGAACGTCTAACATAGATCTGAAGTAATTATTTACTAGAAATATTTACTTTAAAATTATATTAACAAAAATACTATTAATCCACTCCTTTCTCCCACAAACCATGGACCTTTTCAGACATACCCTAAAAATATACAAAGAATCTGCATAAAAGGATTACGAAGAGTCTATTTAATGTTGCTGAAATTATTCGTAAAACTTTTAACATTAATTGATGCACAATTGTATGTAACGTGTAATGTTTCATATATTAATCTCACATAATATTTAGTTTCATAATCTAATATTGTTACATTTGTTTTTTGCCATCGTTTCGACCCTTGAGGATATTAATAATATATCAATATTATATATCAATAATATATCAATATTATATATCAAAAATATATTAATATTATATATCAATAATATTGATATATTATGTATCAAAAATATATCAATACTATATATCAATAATATTGATATACTACAAATCAATAATATATATATTATATGCCAGTAATATATCAATATATATGAATAATATATCAATATTATTTAAATTACTTTGTGAGGTTTTGTTATATTTGTTACGTAGGACAAAGAAAGAGAGCATTGAAAATGCACTGAAAGAACAAGTTTATAATTTGAAACAGCCTACTGACAAACATTCAACTCGCAGTAAACGTATAAACTCAAATAAGTACAGTTTTGATTGGAATAATGTACCACGACGAAGTAGTGGTCAGCGTCACTGCCTTACAACCCTGAAGTCCCAGATTAGAACCACGGCGAGAGCATTGATGGTGTTTGTGTGGTATCATACACCAGCATCATCCCGTGATATTTATCCTACAGTACTGATACAATCTTTGAGACTATTTATATAAAATAATAATTGTTTGTTTTATCAATAAAGTAAGTAAATTACTGTGACCAAATATTATACATAAAATACAAAGAATTGCCAAAAGCCAGAAATAGAAGAATTTAATTTGAGCTTTGCAATCTATCTTCACTCTTTTCAACCCAGACGATGCTGAAGCAACAAGCAGCTTTGTAATATTTTAATTGTAAGTACCTACAACATACCAAGATCATTTCTTTATATTAATTTATGAGGAGATGAATAAATTTGGGGGACGAAACGTTTTCAGATGTTTGTTTTACTGATGATATAATTGTTAAAGAATTTTAATAATTGAGTTATTTTAAATTTATAAATGTAGGAACGATAAAATATTTTAGAAAAAGTAGGTCTGAAAGGAAAGTTGTTTCTGAGTTGAGAAACATTCAGTTCTTAGTAACCTTGTCAACTTAAATAAGTTTTGATTATAATAGCCTTACATGAACTTGTCAACTCAAATAACAGTTTTGATTATAATAGCCTTACATATTATTATATTCCGCAATAAAATGTTACACAAGTTCTATTTTTGATATGTTACACATTAAATCAAATTGTTCGTCTATTAATGTTTAAACTGATACAAAAAAAACCTTTTCAACAAAACTGTATACTCAAATATACTATTGGACCTCGTCTTATGAACTTATAAGTTTCAATTTCATTCTAATGCACATCGGAATGGTTAACAGATTGTGGAATAAACGTATTATATGAGAAAATGTTTCTCAAAATAATGAACTAGTAATTTACTTTGCAATTAATGATTTAATTAATTTTTTTCTGGCCAATATATGCAGTGATCTTTCAATGACTGGCACTACAATATAAAAGTAAGTTCTGTGTTGCTATTCAATTGGATGGCTCAAAGATTTCTCCTTTATAGAAATGGAAAAACAAAGACAATAGTCTGTTAAGATTTTGTTTATAAATTTAAAATAATTTAAGTAACCTGATACTAATCTGGCATTATTACTGATTTATCTCAATTCGAGCATTCTTTACTTGCTAACCTATGTGTCTGAGTTCATGAATACAGGAAAACTTTTATAAAGAGGGGCAGGAGTTGGACATGTAAAGTATCTCAACAGAAACAATGGCGAATATTAACCGCATGCATAGACATCAGTATTTCCGTTCATGTTCTAAGCGGAATGGCCAGAAGCAACCCCCGCAGCTTTCACATTATAACTACTTCAAAGCTTTCGTAATTCTGGACATGAAAGAGCCGTATAAATTTGCCTTTTAACACGCTTTTAAAACATTACTCTTTGACCGCGGCTCTCATACATTTTTATAAGATAATTTGTAATGACCAATTTTTATGGTATTTTATTCGTCTCTCCCTTATCTTAAAAGTTTGTACGATTTTCTCTTCAAGAATCCCATCCGCGGAGTTTGTCAAGTCGAAATGCAGTAAACTGACTAAGAATTATTAGAGAAATAAAATTTGTTACAATGTCTGTAAGAACGACTGAAATTTCTATGTAAACGAAGTAAACTATTTTGTCATGGACTAACTGCTTAAATTTTGTTAATAAGCTTTTTCGTGGAATGTTTTCTCACGCTCAGTGATTTCACCGCATAATAAATAAGAGTATGGGCTTATTTTGATTCCTTAATCAACGGGAAGTTCAGTTTAGAAAAAATACGTTCAATGAAAATAATAGTTATTAACGTCTGTAAGTTTAATTTATAGTTTAAATGGGGCAAAAAACAGACAATAATTAAAACAGAAACCAAAATAACTTAATACAATTATATAATACAAACTACATTAGTATGCCATTCCACCAACCGTTACACAATTTCTTGAAAAACCTATTTCACACGTATAACTTCCAGCTCATAATCAAATGATCCAATAATTTATTAAACATTTAAAAAAAATTGAAGGACTCCGTTGATAAAAAGAAAATTCCTAATGTAAAGACAGACTTGGATTTTCTCAGTATTATATATAATGTATGAATTCATGAAATATAATATTTATAAGCATACTGATTTTCTCTATTTCCCTAAATTTTAATGCTCTTTTGTTATTTAATTATAGTATTCTTTGGCTGTGCTTTTATATCTTTGTAATTTAATAATTTTGTGTATCGTTACTTTAGTTCAACCTGAAGAGGGTCCCGATCAGGACCGAAACATGTGGTTGTGTTAAATTATTTTGGTTATTGTTTTACTAATTGTCTGTTTTTGGTCTTATTTAAACATTAATTCAATGAAAATTTTGAGGAATATCTTGGTGAAATGAAAAAAAATTAACTACTGATGAAAATCAAGAAACCATTAAGCATTTAATATGTAAAACTAAATTTTCATCTTTATGGGAGTATTCATATGGTGACGTCATCATGTTAAATAAGGCTTGGCCTACTTCATGAGTACGGTAGCAGTGAATGTTAATCTTTTCTGATGAACAGAGTTTGTTTGCTGTTTGAAACGTTGGGTTATTTCTACTTTCACTCTATATTTACCGTATGATTTCATCCGTCCTTACTATAAAATTCGTTCAATAAATCAGTCTGTCTGGTCTATATGTCTAGTTTCTTGTTTCTCTCTCTCTATTTATTTGACTATTTATTCTAGATTTTTAACTCGGTTGGTATATACTTTATTATATTTTCCCCGTCTTTTCCTCCTCTTTACTCATAAAATGAAATATCCAAAAATTAACTATTTAATAGTTAACACAATATAGTCAAATTTATAAAGTAGGTCAGTATTTTATTTATTATCACTTATGTAATTTTAGAACTTATGAAAGCAAATTATTTAAACCGATTTGATAATTTTATTTTTCTGCGAGGATTATTCTACCAAAAGCGATTCTACTTGAAACAATCGCTATTAGAAGTCTGGTACACTATTAGGATACTTTTACGCTTTCTCCTATAGAAAATCAGCACGGACGCGTTTACTACTGAATAAACGTCTCTGGCTTCAAATCGTGTATGGTTTAATGGAATTAAGTTTGCGGTAACTTAGGCGGCTTCCGTGGCTGGGCGACGCCCCTTTGTGTCTGGAAGATATTGAACAAGGAACAGAAGGTGTGCAGGCAGGAAGTAAGGGAAGGGAAGTTTCCCTCCCACTTTGGGACCTCATATTTTCTTCAGTCGCTGGAGACCATTTTAGCGCTCCCTACGAGGACATGTAATATGTGTGTAAGTAACTACCGTTGTTCCCAGTGTCCGCGGCAGGTAAAATAAATTTAGAAAGAATGAACAAATACGATTGAGTTCATAAAATAAATTGAATATTTATCGATATAATAGTTATTATTGTCTTTAATTAAAATTTAAATAGTTTAAATTAATGGTTAATAGGCCAAAATCAAACAAAATTTAATGAAATAAAACCAAATTAATTTAATACAGCTATAATTTTCGGTCCTGATGTGGACCCTCTTCAGTTTTGACTAAGGTTTACAAGATATAAATGTATTACATTACAAAGATATAAATGTACAGTCAAAAATTCTAAATGATACTTTTTTCTTCTTCTTCAACAATTCCTTTTACAAATAAACTTCTGATTGGTTCTCACAGTCCCTTCTTTGCTGAAATTGTTTTACGGCATTTAAAATCTGATTGTATTTCCAAACTAAACTGCCAACCCTTTTATTATTGTTGTTATGTAGATGATATTTTATGCATCATTAGTAATAACAAAATTGATTCCATCTTACACCCTTTTAACAAATAGAAAAATAATAAAAATTACTATTACGATCATTTCTTCGAAGAATTTATTTAAAGTTTGTTAAAAGACTGATTTTTATAAGTCACATTATTGACAAAAAAATATAGTTTAATTTTGATTTCAAATTTATTCAATTTTTAAGCAGAAGTTTTCGGTGTTAACATAGTCATCTACAAAATTAAAATACAATTATTTTGAAACATTACGAATTTATATATATATATATGTTTTATTGTTATATATATTTTAATATTGTTATATACATATTTATATATTATATTGTTATATAATTTTTAATATTGTTATATACATATTTATATATATTATATTGTTATATAATTTTTAATATTGTTATATACATATTTTTTATAAATTTATATATATATATATATTTATATTGTTATATATATAGCTATATAAAAAAATTGTGGTTTTAATGATTACATACTTAAAACTATTGTATATACCCTCATTTTCATATAATTTAGTAAATAAATAATTTCTAATTATCTTCATGGATTGTACATGAACCCAGACTGTGCTGGCTTACACAGAGTATTTATCATGTGTTAAACAAAGCACAGTCGGCAACACATCCACGTCCTGTCGAAAGTTTTACATTTAAAAAATGTTTCCAATGTGTCCATATATTGTTACAAATTTTTGCCACTTCGGCATTTAAATCATTAAAAATGTCGATATTCATCTAAATATTCGAATCTACTTATCGAATCTTGTAGAAAGAGATTTCCTTTCTGGAATTCACACCATTATCGTTTTTGAAAATATATATAGATTCTAATATCTTTCTTTTAATTACAATATTTTGTTTATGTCTAAATTTAACATTATCATAATCTATAGTGTGTTTTAAGTTTACATGGTGTAGTGACAAGGCAGCATTTATAAATTCTTCTCGAGTTTCCAACCGGGTCAAATATTTTAACAGTGACGTTTCGATGGCTTGCTCTGCCATCATCTTCAGACTGAACTCGAGAAGAATTTATACATGCCATTCACCGGGAAAGACCTCGTACTTTAATAAGGCAGTATTTGTTTTAGTATTTCTCTTATCATTACTTTTATGGTCATATATTTTAGTGTTTAGATTATTTACTGTGTGTCAAATATAATTTTTGTTACAACCATTACAATTAATTTTATGTACTACATTAATTTGATCTTTTACAAAAATTTTATCTTTTAGTTTAGTTAAATAATTTCTGATCTTGTTTTCTGGCATTAATCCAAGTTTTATTTCATTAATACCATTATTTTAAATTTTTTTACTATTTTGGGTGACAAGGTTTCAATGTATATTAAGGAGCAATTACCTTGTATTATTATCTGTGTAACTATTTTTCCTTTGTCCAACTACTATTTCATTATCATCTGTATTATTTAACTCAGGCATTTTATTACCTATTGCTTTAAAATAATGTGTGATATTCTATTTGGTTTTAGTTTTAAGGTCTGTTTAATTTGTTGAATCCAATAAAAAATTTATCGTTGGGTTGACGCGACTCTAAAAATTTAATAATACAAAATCCGTCATATATAACCTTACCGATAGAGCAATATTGCTGTCTCGTCATAAGTTTAACCATAATAATATGGAAATAGTCAAAGATATATTAAAAGCTCATTCTTATCCACAAACGTTCATAAATAGATTCATTAAAAATATTACTTTAACACAAAGGGCAAATACTCAACACCATTCAACATTTAACAAATAACATTACTATGCCATTCCACCAACATTTACATCATTCATTCAAAACCGATTCCAAACAGTCAATAACATCCAGCTCATAAATAATTAATCTAATCATTTATTCACCATTATAAAGTACTTGAAAGACCCAGTAGATAAAACAAAATTCTCATTGTAGTTGATCGATTAAATTGTGATGACTGTTCATGTGTCCAAACTAAACGAGCCATCAGCACCTGAATTAAGGAACACAGACCCAATATCAAGCTTCCACAAGACAAATAATTTCTAAATTTTAGACAATGACAGCAATTACAAATACCGTTTAATTTCCGAAATGGTTGACATTAAATGCAACCCTAATAAGCTGAATGTAAAAAAACAAACACTGATTTGTTAAGAAGTATAAATAATATCTTAATTCACTAAATATAATGTTTCAATGTATTCTGATTGTCTTTGTTTCTTTAATTGATTTTGTTCTTTAATTATTGTTTAATTTGACTGTAGTTTTATATCTTTCTAATATAATAAATTAGTTTCTTTTTACTTTAGTTCAACCTGAAGAGGGTCTAGTCTACAAAACTGTAAATATTATATCATAACGTTAGTGATATTAAAGAATTTTTATTATGTTGATGCACTAGGTTTATTTAGTATTGTTTCATAAAAATTTTGTCTGTTTTCGGCCTCAATTAAACATTAATATTTATAGATTAAAAACATGCAAAAAGTTTAAATTGAACAACCAAAGATTCAATTAACCTCATTGTCTTCAGAGCTTAATTGGTCATTCATTTACATAATATTAATAAATAGAGGGTGCCGATATCATTGCATTTCCTCTTTTGTGTATTTAAGAAATGCCTTACAACTGGAATACATACCGATACTCTGACAATCGCGGTATAATTCCCTTCTTCAAGAATTGTCCGCTAACCGGTCTCTTAAGCTATAAAGCACTTCTCTGCTTCCTATTTATTTTCCAAAGTTTTCTATAATAGTAATTCTCCTAAGACTACTTAATAACTTGAGAAAATATAATATTTCAAATCTCTCACAGTACAGTTTGCTAAAAGGGAAATCTACAAATAGTGAAATGAAAGGTGGCGCTGCGGGGACTTAGAAGGGCGCTGCGGGAGTTTTCTCGCAGGCGCTTCAGCCCAGAGTGACTGCGGGGCTCACCTGATCATGTCGGGAATGCCTCGCCCTCTCTCTGGGTATTTTTTTATCAAAGTTCTCATATGCCGAGACACCTTCACCTTTTTTAGGAGGTATATGTACTGGGGTCATAGACCTTGGGTATATGGCAAGAGTTGTCCGATGATCCCATTGGATCAGTCGGCCAATTGCCTCCTGAAACTGGTGGAGACACGGAGAAGGGAATGCTGCGTCCCCACAGCAAACTCGTCTCCCGTCATTCGGAAGGGCGTGAGAATAGTACCCAATACCCGACCTACCTGATGCAGGTTTTCTAGGGTTTTCCTTGCATCTCTTTAGGTGAAACACCGGGTAGGATCCTTAAACCATAGCCCGGGGGCCCTAGTTAACCCTTGGCTACCTTGCTCTACCTTCCGCATCCCCCCTTTTCAATTCCCTTCCAATGCTATTAAAGGGGATCACACTCATGTAACCTGTTAGCCCCCCCTCCCCCAAAAAAAGCTTCAATGTGCAGAAAACATTTTGCTTGAAGGATTGAAATTAGCTGGAGTATTTTATATTATGTTAGATGGGTTAATTTGTTTTTCCAGATCTTCAGATATGTGCACTTAGAGGTATAATTGTTATTTATTGAGGCACGTAATAATTATTTTCATTTTTATTTTACGACTTATCCTATTTCTTCATTGGAGGAGTAACGTAATAAATAAATGAAATCAAAATAAAATTCAACAATAATTAATTCTGGATTGAAGGGTAAGTTTAAATATTATTTAACTATTCGTCACCTATGTTAAATACTTTTAGTGTACAATTGCTTGTTCGTTTTACGTACTGCAGCTAATTATGGTGCATCACAGCCTGATGACTTTAATATTTTATGCAATTAAATATCCATGTCATTAATGATGGAAGAATTATCAGTTAACTAACAAGGGAAAATTGATCAATGACATATCTTCAACGTGACATTGTTTCAATGAGGTAATTTCTTTAGTATTCTTTATTTGGAACTGACAAAAATATTGATTTACAATTAATTACTTATTGATGCTACAAAAGATAAGATGATTAATTTGTGAGAGCGTGGATAATTAATTGGTGTAAGTAAATAAGTTAAAAATCTGATTTCCTGTTT
Organism: Eucriotettix oculatus; assembly: GCA_034510155.1. Lineage (NCBI taxonomy): Eukaryota > Metazoa > Arthropoda > Insecta > Orthoptera > Tetrigidae > Eucriotettix > Eucriotettix oculatus. Next base: position 52,586,782 of record CM067376.1, on the reverse strand, counting down.
CACGTTTAGTAATTTCCAATAACAATTAACATAAATGTTTGAGCACTTTTAAATATTTAATATTGACAGCGGAAACAAGAATGTGCATTCATGAAATTAGGCTGTTAAAGTAAGTACCACACTGTATTTCATTAAAATTCATTTATATTAACTCTAACACCACTGTCACCAACATTACGAAAATGAACATTAATTATGATTACGGTGACCAAACGCCCTTTATTTAAAAGGACGGCCTTTTATTTCACTTTTAAATTTATTTATTGAATATTCGTTTTGGTTTGAAATTTATACAGTCTTCACAAAGATAAATATATTTTTAAAACATATATATTCAGCAAATTAGCAATTGTATACTACTGTCGAATACAACTTTCAAATTAACTTAATGGAATGCTGTAACTTATTAAAAAGTGAACAGACGTCATAAAAGTTCAGCTGTAAAGTATTCAAAGTACTCGTAATAATTAAGATTGATTAAAATTATGTTGTATGTATTGTTGTATGCTACTAATTTCGTAATAAGGTATTTTTGTTTAATCTATGTGTCCTTAAATCCTAATAAATATATGGTCATCGTATCAATGAACTCTAATTGTTAAGGTAACGTTTTTGCTTTGTTCACGTACCCTCAGTTGTTCGACGGGATCTTAAAAAATGTTTTAACCAATCTCAATACCTGAATAAAGCAACAAAGATTGCTCAATAATTATGTGGTATTGTTGATAAAATAATTTTGCCTGTTTGCATATTTTCTTGCTTATTTAAACTCATAAAGAAATTTCTATAGTTTTGAATACATTCGTAAGGACATCATAATTGTATACTATTATAAACTTATAATGAATAGAATTGTTTGTAAATAATAGTTTTTAATAGAAAAAATCTTGGCGTACTGAGCGAAAAATTTGATCCTCAGGGCACGAAGCTGCCCATAATCTTTAATTTTTTACATATACTGAAGTGAACCTCATTTTACGTAAAAGTTTAGGTGTCGCATATACGTATCGTGATCTCATAAAGTGAACGAGAGTTGCCTATGTTTTTGATCTATAATACTAGATATTTTTTAAATATTAAACATTTCCATTCCTAATTAACCTATCTTTTGCAGAGAAATAATTCCTGAGAAGTAATAAACTTCTCTAGATCGTCGATAGATGTATACGTAAATTATTTTAATTTTTCGCGTCAGATGATTTTAATACTTAGTAATTTCTCAATTGTCAAACCAAATAAAATATTCTGTATTTAATACTTATATTCATAACAGGTGTAAGTATTAAATTAAATCAACTTTAATTACAACAATACTGCATGTTGTTGTTTGATGTGGTATTCAGTTCTAACACCGGTCTGATGCAACCCTCCATGCTAATCTATTTTGCGCAAGCATTTACATTTCTTCATAACTAGCACATCCCGCATCCTCCCTAATCTGCTTAGCGTATTCCATCCAAGGAAAGGTGAAAATTCCAACAAACCTTTCTTTTTTTTCTTACTTTTCCGCGCCTAGCAAAGTCCGTGCTCTACTTGAAGAAACCGGCACCCGTCAGTAGATATGTTCATTTCCAAAATGGACCAACAATTCCATAAAAAAATTAATTTTGGAACCTTTCCAACTGTAGGCCCCTGGTGTTCGAGAGCTCAGGATTTTAGAAAAATTTTAAGGGCACACGGTCGATTGAAAATTCGATTCTTTATAATTATGGCCTTTTGAGATCACTGGAAATGGGTCAAAATGACATAACTCTGTAAAAAGAAACTACTATTTTGACGCTTTTTCGTCAATTACAGAATCTACGATAGATAATAAATTGTATTTCGACAACAGAAAGAGATTTTGGTTGTTGTAAAACATTAATTGTTTCACGCCCCTCAAGCTAAAAGTGATCCCTCTGGAATATAAGTATGAATGTAGTGTAAACTAAAGTACTGTAATTTAAAAAAAATACATTTCTGCTTTATTATTTATGTGAACCCGAGCAACGTCTCAAGCTAAGATAAGCAATCGATAGTAAAAACCAAATAATAAAGAAGGAGAAATTTTCAAAAAAATTGGTAACGAGTATGGAATGGGAGATACGAAGGAATAATAAGAAATGAAGAGTCTGGAAGAACATTAAGCATTCAATGTTTAGGTTTATAGACGGATATCAGTTGATAGAAGTGCTTAATTGAGAAGTTAGTCGACTTAATTCGAATAGGAGATCCAAGTTCCGGAGTTCATCGCTGTTTGGAAATAGAATTTCTACTAATCACCGCGTCTCAAGAACCCCACTTGTTCATCAGTTATACAAAATATACAACATTTGTCCACATTTTACATTTATACATTATGAATTGGCCATTTAAATTTTTATTTAATCAACATGAATTTAATTATAATGTTAATATTAGTGAAGGTTTTCATTCAGCGACCAATAAATACAGCGAAAAAGGACAGTTAAAGTTAATAATAATTTTCTTTGATTAAATTGAGCAAGAGTTTCAGTAAATAGCTTTTATATCGTAATAAATTGTAATATATTTCATTAGAACTTACAATAATGTATCCCATATTCAAAATGGTTAATATCAGAAACAAACACTGATGACGTAATCAGGTGCGCTATTAATTTTTTTAAATCTCCTCTCACGATTAATGAAAGGTTTCAATTCCAATCAAATAAACTACTATGCAACCAAAAGAATAAGCTTAACATAAATTTTCACAAGTATATTAAACAACTTTGAAGAGTGCCATACAGTCGACACAATTTATAAGTCAAAAGATTTTACCCGTCGTGAAGTGATCTTAGCTAGTATTTACTGTTCTAGGCATCCCTATGAAACTATTTCTATCAATAGCTTCTATTTAAAAATTGTCTCCTTTCTTATGTTTTCGTTTCAAATTAGAAAACGTAGTCATCCACCCGATCTCCAGATATTTACCAAGTTAAAACATACCACAAACTCCTATAATTAATTATAATTATAGTTTTACTAAGTAAAAAGTAATTCCGCGAAGCCTAAGTTTAAAAAATATTCATTTTACATGCAAAATTTCATATTGCTAATGTATGTTCATAATGGCGGATAATTTATTTGACGTGGAATAACATTGCGGTTTACATGTAATTTGAATGTAATGGCCTGTAATGCAGTCGTACATTCAGCACGAAATCCGACGTAGCGGGAAACAGACGTCATTTTTTAAAACGTAATTCGGTCATGTCTGAAACCACGGACATGTGTTGGAAAGGTTCGGGTTTAGCCACTACACAACACCCAAGCCACCCGGCGGTTTCGTGGTACAGCAAACCACTCTAAATGGCGACGATTTGGATAGCGATACACTACACACACGCGAACATGCTCAAAGGAAAAGGACGATATTTCTCGTTTAGTACAGTCGGCCTTAAAGAAATTTGTTTATTTGTTTTGATCCATGCTGCCCAAGACTGTCACTCTTCCTTCCCGCCAGATTTTTAAATTTTCCTACTGCGCCTGCGACGCCTATGCAATAATCGCTTTCTATCTACGAAACAGGAATAATATCAGAATATATTAACAAAAACAAAATTATACGCATACCGAAGGCGACTGAGGCTGATAGATGCGAACAACACAGGACTATCAGTTTAGTATTTCAAAGCAAAATAATAACGAAAATAGTATATAGGACGATGGAACAACAAATAGAATATGAGTTAGGAAAACATCAGTTTGGTTTTAGGAAGAATATAGTCACAAGAGAAGCAATATTGACTTTTCGTCTAATTTTGGAAGACAGGATACAAAAACCAGGCCTACATTCACTGCATTTGTAGATTTAGAAAAAAGCGTTTGATAATGTGAACTGGAACACACTGTTAAGCTATTTATCAAACAGAAACCAGATGATGATTATAAATGGGTAATAGCCGATAATATTGGGATTCCACAGGGACGTGTTAAGTGTCCGTCACTTTTTAATTTTATTGTAAATAATATGTATGTTAATGAGGGAAATAAGTCTTAGGCAGTATGCTGACGATGAAATTTATATTCCATTCTGGGAAAGGCCATATTAAGGAAGCGCTACGGGAGTTACTGCGGGGCTTACCTGATCATGTCGGGAATGCCTCGCACTCTCTCTGGGTATTTTTTTTATCAAAGTTCTCATATGTCGAGACACCTTCACCTATTTTAGGAGGTTATGTACTGGGGTCAAAGACCTTGGGCATATGGCAAGAGTTGTCTGCTGATTCCATGAGATCAGTCGGCCAACTGCCTCCTGAAACTGGTGGATACACGGAGAAGGGAATGCTGCGTCCCCACAGCAGATTCGTCTCCCGTCATCGGAAGGGCGTGAGAATAGTACCCAATGCCCGACCTACCTGATGCAGGTTTTCTAGGGTTTTCCCTGCATCTCTTTAGGTGAAACACCGGGTAGGATCCTTAAACCATAGCCTGGGGGCCCTAGTTTACCCTTGGCTACCTTACTCTACCTTCCGCATCCCCCCTTTTTCAATTCCCTTCTTATGCTATTAAAGGGGAGTTGCCTGTTTCAGGATCACCCTCATGTAGCCTGTTAATTAAAAAAAAAGGCCATATTAAGGGGAGTTGGAGAGCTTTGTCTCGACAATCTTAAAATAGGTGCCATTTTTCTTGAAAACCTCTATAGATAAGGCACTGAAATTTTCACCTTCTGGTATGTATGTGGAAGAAAATTAAATTGTTTATTATATTTATAATTTTAATTATACTTTCAAGATTTGTTTTTGTGGAAAAATTTAGAAATTTGTTATTCATGACAGAAGTACGAAAGTTAAGAATAGTTTTTAGATAATTAATCTCATATGACTAAAAATTATATAAATTCTAAAACAGTAGTCTTTTGGTAAATACATTATTATTATTATTACTGTCCGAAGTCTGTACGCCCTTTCTGGGTAGCAGGATTGGGTGGACCGAGTTTTATGGTTGCAAGGGAGATAACGTGAAATACTGCACGGAATGACGAGTAGTAATTTTGAAAACGTGTACCTATGCGAGATTAGAGTTACGAATATAGGTCTCAACAGTCTCTTCATTACAACTGCAAAAATAATATTTGAAACCTCATAAGTTTTTTTTTAAATTGTAATAATAAAATTAATATAAGTACAGATGATTGCTCTACTTATTCGAATTTTCTTAGGTTAACCGTGAATAATACAACCGTAGTACAGGTATTACCAAACTGAATATTTCTCAAAGTTTCATTTGAAATATCCTCGTACACCGTGTACCACTTCTTACCCTTTTTTAAATCAATTCGTAAATAGTCCAATCAGTTTTACTCCACCTATAATTAAATAAATTTAATCATTACAATTGTAAATTATTGTATATTTTGATAGTATCATGTACCTTAACGAGGCAAAAATAAACAGAAAATTATTGTATTTAAGTGAGCTGAGACTATCCCGGTGCAGTTGATGCAGAAATAGTTCTCTGGTTTCCACTCGGGTGCAGGTGCGATGAAAACGCTGAAGATGACGACAGAGCACTTGGTCGTCGAAACGTCGCGTTTTCATCACACCTGCACCCGAGTGGAAACCCGAGAACTATTTCTGAATTATTGTATTTGTCATGATGGATGTCATCTAATGTCACTTTATTAAAAAAATTATACTTAAACCCCCTTTAAAATATTCCTAACTTATCTATGAATGTCTTCCTGCCACAGTGTTTGGCCCAGACCGTTAGTGACATGTGTTTTAATTTCCGTTTCAGTTGATCCATGACTTTTTCCAAACGTACATACACACACAACATTTCCTATTTATATTATTTTAAAAACTGAAAATATATTAATTTCGGAAATAATTTACCTTCCTGAAGGGCAGCATTACTATTGAACTCACCGCGGAAGTAAGTTATTTGCATTTAATACTTGCTTTATAATGACTTTAAAATTCTATTAATATACTCACGATGATTGTATTAAAAATATCTCATTCCGTACATGACTCTGCTTCGTATTTAAACGTCGTAGAAGCGTACGCGTGCGTGCTACTTGCGCTGGCAACATTTGTATTAATAAAATTAACCAGATTTAAGTTGATAGACAATACTACGAATTCACGTGAGTGTTATCAGATCGAAATTTCCTCGAAAATGTCATACCTTTCTCTTTTGGGGCGGCACTCGGGTGACGAACCTCTGGTGTTCTGCTCTTCAACACTGCTAACGGAATCACCAGTTCTCATCTGGACGTAAGTGCTCTGACAACAAACGCAGGTATCGAGTGACTCGCGGAAGAGACAACAGACTCTCTTTGTGTTAGATCGCTTCTATTTTCGCACCAGGAAAAAACTTAAATTCGCTAGTTTACAGACGATGGATGCTCTGTCATCACACTTAAGTAATCCGGTTCAAACTTTACAGATAATTTCGCGTAACATTATGCCATCATCAGTCCTGCAAAATACGACCCGAACTACTGGTATTAACGAGAAATATAAAAAAATACGCAAATAAACTTGTTGAAGAAAGCGCATAGCGATTTTATAGGGATTATATGATTATATTGGCTACAGTTCCAAAAACATTAAACATCTTCATTCACGCAACGTCTGATCCCACGAAATGGCAATTGTAATGTTTAAATCAACTGATTTAGTATTTAAATCTCCAAATGATTATATTGACCCAAGAGTTGACCACCAGGATTGAATATGTCCAGGAAATGAACCTGTTGAAAGAAGATATCCACCAGAAAATATGCTGAATGACTAAAAGAAATTTCACTATGAAATTTTATGGTGTGTATAATGTGAAGAAGTAGAAAAGGCGTGAAATAAATCGGTAATGAAACTATTCTTTCAAGAAAATTTGTCAAGGAATGCATCAGAGATTGAAGTCAGCAAAAAATAGTTTTTAAAATGATTAATTACGTAGTTTTTCGTATTTTCTGATAAACAGCCATTTCGATGAAGTGCGTGATAATTAACAATAAATAAGATATGTAAGCTTGAAGTAAATAAAACTGTTACTTATAATGAGTCGTGTACTAATGCATTCAGTAATGTGAAGGTGGTATAACCTGCAATCAGCATGAAACTATTACGATTATTACATGCAACTTACTCTTTCACAATGTTGGTCATTCTCTCGACTGTGTGTCCAGATAGCACAAAGGAAATACTGTGTTTCAAAGCCACACCCGTTTCTAGCACGCCAATGCTGCTATGTACACTCCTCGTTACCAAAATTGAGCACCGCATCACGAATGCAACACGCAACACATACAAAGATTCCTGTGATTATTAGTCAACAATTCGCCGTGATACAATATAGATTAGGCCGACTAATAGTTTTCTACGTTTCGTACAGTTTCTCAAGTCGATTATTCCCCTGTTCTTATTTTGGAAATATGCATAATAAATTCTGGGCGATCTAAAATTGGCTTAAAAAGTAAAGTAGACTTTCACTAAACAAGTATTTGCGTGTCCCTAAGTAGTCATTTTCTGAAGTGCTACCAATTAACCAGTTGTTGGTATAGTTGAGTAATTAAAGCTAACATGGACACTGGTATTGCGTTCCCGAGTTCAATTCTTTTATTCTTACATACAACGGACTGAAACAAAATCATACTTGTAACTTCGACAAAAAAATTACTAGAAAATATTTACGATATCATTTGTTAACTTATAATCTCAAGAGGATTCCATAACTGAAACTAAAGCCGAAACATTAACATGAAAAATACAGGTGAAAATTGATGATACATAAACGCGCCTTACGTCAAATTATTTGATATAAGGAAGTATTTTGGTCTGAAGTGTTTAGTTATAAAAGAAGAAGAAAGGTCTTCTCCCTGCAGCCTAGACGATACAAACCTGTCTTGGTTTGACTGTTGTCTTTTCCTGACAATAGTATTCCAGCTACCACGAAACTAGCTTTAAATTAGACTTGGTTCTAAATATAAACGAAAATTTTATAATTAGTCTGTGCAGAAAATATGCAACAAAATTTCTTAAGCTTGAAAGTTGTAGTGATAAATTTATGAATGCGAACTGAAGCTTATTCAGACCTAAGCCTTTCCTGTAGTAGACCAGTCTAACCATGGATTGAATCCCGGGTGGAGTAATTTAATTTTTAATATACGCTAAGTGGTATGTGGCTTACATTATTATGAAACTTCTTCATAATTGCACGGCTTACGTTGATACGTATCCAATTAAAAATGCCACTCACTGAATTCCTTTTATTATTGGCACTCATCACCTATAAAATTCCAAACTAATCACAACAAATTTTAAATTTCATCAAGCAAGTAATTTTGATGATAATGAAAAAACCCTTGGTTTTAACTCCGTCATAATTAAGCAAAACCAAAATTATATGTTAATTTTGATTATAATCCTTATTAATTTTTTCAGGAGTTTTTGGCACATACCATCTGAAAATTTTAAAAAGAAATAATTATGCCAGAAGCTTTTCAAAAATTTAATAAGAATTAGAATCAACATTAAAAAATTATTTTCATTTTATTAAATTGTCTGACTGATTTAAAACCAAGGGTTTTTCATCATTATCATCAGAATTAAAATCAGTCAATTAATATTTAAAAAATTCCTTTAAGAAATGATTGCCAGTAATTTTTGTTTTTCAAATAAAAGCAAATGATTCAGAACATAATAAAATAATATAAAAAAGTTTTCTTGCATTTTCCTTTGTCATAAAAAAGAAACGACACATAATATTCAAATAACATATTGTATAATGTTTTTCCAATAAAAATTAAAATAAATTAGTAAATTATTTAATAAATATCGTTTAAACTTTCACAACACGTAAATATGTAAATAAGTCATAAATTTGATTGTTTATGTTACATAAGTGTTCCCGTTCTAAGCGGTTCGTTATCAATAAGTATGAGCACGACGTTCTTTCAAACATAAGAATATCTTTGTTTGACTAACTTTTACGTTTTCATCGTTAAAGCGTTTTGATTACCAAATTCTATAAAACTGATTTTATTGTTTTTCTCAAATAAGCAGCAGTTAAATTTCACGTCATTATGATTTGATTTATTTTATAAATGCTCATAATTGATTCCATATTTCTTTCACGAAACGTAAAATAATAGTAGTAAACAACTAATGTCTAAAATGTGAATTAAACCCATTTAGTGTTTGTTCTTAATTTATCGTAATATTTAATGTATGACCAAATTAATTTTCTTATCTAATGTAAAATGATAAAATTGCAGAACGCTTATACCTTTGAACTTAATAATTTAATAAAATTATTATATTCTGCTAAGTGTTCCGTAACAATCAGGAACAAAATTATTTGTATAAATAATCATTATATAGAGAAAAATCAATTTTTTTTCAAAATATTAAATTAATCTGATTCAATATAAATAATAAACACAAAATGGCCAGTCAGAAATAAAAGATTTTAATTTGTTTACCCTCATTCTGGCCCCAGACGTTTCAGCAGCAATAGGAAATTTTATTACATTAAATTTAATTCAAACAACTTTAACAATGATAATTAAATGGAAATAAATGATGTATTTTAATTTCAGAAGCTTTCGGTCATGACCACTTTTAACTGTATATTTTAAGTATCCCACGTACATATTTTAAACTTCGCCCTTGGCCGAAAGCTTCTGAAATTAAAAATACAGAATTGACAACTTAAAGTTGCTATCTTTTTATTTAATTTTATTAACTTTTAATTAATGAACTAAGGACGACCCAAAAATTGGGGACGAAGGATATTCAATTTAAATCACTTTATTTCTTAATTTTCGTAAATTTTTCTATTAATATAAAACGGCTTTTAATATATATTTTATGAAAGGAAATTTATCAATTTCGTTTAAAGCAGTCGTAAATTTTTATATTTATGTACCGAAAAGTTCCTGTATAAATTTCCAATGTGAATGATGAATACATCCAAATGAGTAATGCGCTTCAGTAAGTACCGTCTTCACGATTTTAAATTTATACGATATTATTTGCACACCGACCGTAGCATGTTAAGGTTCATTACAAATATATAAATCTTGTTGCAAAGCTCCGTAGAGAATTTGCTGACTGTAACGTCCACGATATGAATTGATTCAAGAGATTATAAATCACCTATAGAACTTTCAGAGAGGAAAATATAGATGTATCAATCTTGTAACGTGAGCGTCAAACTATGAGCTTCTCAGGTTACCGAGGCTACAAGGAAGCTTTCGATGGGCACTGTGGCTTAGTAATGGAAAGTTACAAAGCGGGAAGGTTCCGGAAGTTTGCAGACGCCATGCATATATGTAAAACGCTGCTGACAGCTTAGAGCGTCAGTGAACGATTGCGACGTCAATGTTTCAAAAACTTTAGTTTCAGCCACCGTATACGGGAAACTTGTATCGCTGAAAACGTGGAATAAATTGTAGAGTATTAAGAATGTTGTACGTAAATTATTAAAAATTCTTAAACTATGACCTCAAGGTTTGCAACAAAAGGTCGTATAATTTAAGTGTAATAGAATAATTTATTCAAAGCCAACAGGCACATAATACTTTGGAAAATAGAAATGTGAATTTTAAAATATTATAATGTTTTTGATATTACCAATAACATAGTTTATTAAGTTATGCGCAAGTTGTAACGTCCAACGTATTTAATAGATTAAACTTAAATTATGCATTTATAAAATTCTCCTCGAGGAGGAAACAAGACAATTAAAGATGCATTAATTTTAAAGCAAGAAGGAGAAGAAAATCGCTGGTTTGTTGCAACACATAAATGTTTACTGTGCTATGTCAATAGAAGCTTTCGGCACTATTCGGTCATAAAAAATAGAATTAAAGCCATTTAATTGTAACACTTAATACCGACAATATTTTAATTTAAATAATTAATAATTTTGTACTGCACATGAATAGTATCCTATTATAGTAAAATATAAAATTACTATATATAGCGCAAATCAGTTACGCAAAATACACTCCTAAACTATAAAACTAAACGTTAAGCTAATATGAATAAAATACAAAGAAAGGATAAAAGACGGAAGTAGTGAATTTAAATTTATAAACGTTTCGTACCAACTTTCAGGACCTTATCAGTTTTTTTATTAAAATTTTAATTAATGAACCGAAGAGGTCCCAAAAGTTGGGAACAATACGTTTAAAAATTTATAATTATTCTATATATGGCTTTTGGCCATTGTTTAAATCAGATCAATTTAAATATTTTAAGGTAATATGAAAATAATGGTCAAATAAACTAAAATTTATAACTAACATTTGAGTTCACAAATAATACTACATTGTATAACTTTTGTAAGCGTTCAAAAATATCCGCACTCATCCAATTTAATGACGTGACTACAAAGTTATACTACGTTTATAAAAATAATTTCTGATAATTAGCATTTTATTTAGCAACACTGTTACAGGAAAATATTAATTTATTCTTTCACAAGGGTGAAATTAAAAGTTCAAAAGTTTGTTTTTGTCATTACAGAAACTGTAAAAAACAACCTATTTGTCATAAACAATGGTAATTCATATTTATTTAACGTATTTACGACGTTTCGTCATCTCTTCATCATGTAAATTTTAAATGGATAACATATATGTAAAAGTGGATAATTTTGCCTGCGACCCAAAATGATATAAATATCAAAAATACATGTATGTTTACCTTGGATATAAACTTTGGATTGAACGTAATAAATGTATTAAATAAATTATAATCTAATTTTTTGCTGGCAAAGCGGCTGACTGTATATTTTATATGTATTTATACTTAACTGACCGATTATTAATTTAATGGCAAAAAATATTGCCTGAAAGCAAGACGAATAATTTGAGAATTTTTTGAGTTTTAGTGGCCCAGTACTTCAGCCTATTTGGGTTGCAGTCTATAAAATATAGACTAAAATGAAACATGTAAATTTTTCAAAATGTTTACCCGCCCCTAAAGTCTTATTGGTTGCTCGTATTTAAGTCTCAGTTTGTAGTCTACTTACAAACGTGCCGAATTTAATGTCCCCTTTTGAATTCTTTAGAATTAATACTGAAACATTTTAGCAGTACGTCGACGTACCCGTAAAAATTAAACCACAACTTATTAATTATTATAATATTGACTTACGGGAATTGAGCGTATTGCGGGACAGTATAGCCTATGCTTTGCATGTATGCCACTGAAATGAATTTGAAACGAGTAAAAACCTAAGAGTAAGAAAAATTTTAAAGTGCTGTGAGGAAACAAAGAATAAATAATAATTATTTATGACATTTTGAAAAGTATAAAGTGCTGTTTTGATAGACCTATGGGACAATAGATTTATTCGTCTGCCTCACTAAAGAGATTTTCATGAAAATTCGGCGCCATTAAAGCCTAAGGACTATATTTTGTTAATGAAGGAATATCCTGGGTTAGTGAATCATGTTTTCTTCATTCGGCTTACATGTCGTATAATAATATACAGTATACGAAGTTCTCGCTGTTAAACAATTTGAATATTTGCAGTATATAGACAATAAGAAAATATGTGAATATTGGGTATATCTTTGTTTCCTTACTTTTGATCACACTCATATAAAAGGATTAAATTAATGAGGGTCTTATCTTACCGCCTGGTGGACGCCACGTCGCCCCGTTCTACAGCTAGGAGAAACTTTTTCTCGTCCAGCGAGAGTTGAGCCATCTCCTGGTGAGGTCGCACCACGTTTTCTTCCTCCATCATCCCGTGGATGCTGTGCCTCTGCGAAAAAAAAATCACAATGGAGTCAACAAGAGAAATTGATTGGGTGAGAAATTGTAAATAGTATCCTTGATTACTGTAACATTTTTCTTTTAGAGTGTCACGTTACATGAGAGTAATCCACATGGTTGCAGATCCCCTTTAATATAATAATAATAATTAAGACAGCCAAAGGTTAACTAGGGCGCCGGTGCTATTGTTAAGGATCTTACCCGGAATTGGCCGGAGTTAGCCGGATGTAACATTCGAGAAATTTAATCTACAGCATGTCCGCGAGTATCCAGTGGTATAACTCCTTCCGATTAAATTTACACTGGTAAATTAACACGCTTCGAAGATTATTTCATGCTTATAGAAGATTCCGGAGTGTCAATAATGAATGTTAATTAATAGCTGATCAATTAAAGATTAAGCAATTGTGTATGCACATGACGATATTTTTTATAGTGCTTAATGTCAACCTTATCTAGGACATCTGATTAGAAGCATCGTTCATTGAACAAATTGATAGTATACGCTTTCCTTCATCACATAAACATTAGTCAAATTTGTCATTAAAAGAGTTAATTTTTCAAATCGTTTTCGTTCCAGCTGTAATTATTTTCTACAGATAACAGAAAGATATAAATTTATGCAATATTGGGGCGGAACAAGACACTTATTGTTTAACAATTTTTGTAAAATTATGAAAAAATAAAAATGACTTCATAAAAGTATAAATCATTAGCTTATTCTATTACTTACCTAATCTAATATCAATATAACGTAAAACAACGAATTTAGCTTTTTGATGAATTTTATTAAACTTCCCCTTTCCCCCTCTCCCCAATCACCCAGGGCAGATCGGAATAGGATGTTTTGTATACCCAATTAGTGCAATAAAATTCAATTTAATTTAAGACTAATTTGAACATTTTTAGTGTTTTAGTTCTTATACTTATTTAGCGTACGGTTGATCGCTTTATCAATTTTTCCTTCTGTAAAACGATTTTTTGCATCTGTACAATATTTTTTCCCCGTTTATTTTTCTTTTTAATCTATTCTTTTAGTAAAGTATTATGTAAGTAATTATTATAAGTTGGGTCTTTCAGTGTTTATTTTTATTTTTGAGGATTACGCAATATTTTACAGTTCCGTTTTTACCTCATACAGTTCCGTTCCGCCCCGCACGCTTGTCTCAGTTTAAGGTTTCCCACTGAGCAGGAAGGTTTGAATCTTATACGTAACTTATATGCAGCTATAGACACGTAGTTTACCAGTGTATACCATTAAAGAGTTCAAATCGAGGAAATTTGTGAATAACCATCTGTCGAAATTCTGCAATAATTGTAAAGTCAAAAATGTAAGGGCCCAAAATAAAGTTTATTAAAAAGGTGGAGTTGAAACTTGGTAAAGTGGCTGCCGGGACTTCTTTTTACGACCAGTTATAATGTTCCACCCCTATTTACTAAACTCCAGCACTATCCAGTAAAAAATAGGGTATTCCGTTCAACCCCGCTATCCCGTTCCGCCCCGACGTCCCCTTATTACGGAATATATAGAAGGAATACGACAGGAAGGGCGAGATATTCTAAATATTATGAGAATAACTTGTCCTGTTGTTAGTATCTGCCACCAATGTATATTTATCAAATTGTATGCTCTGTATAAGTAAATTCAAAAGACTAGAACGTCATAATTTCTCACGTTCTTAGAAATGAAATGTGAACGTTTCGTCTGAGATGAGTAGTCACGATTAAATTCTCATTTATCTTATTTCAAAAAAATTATTTTCTTAAAATAGGGCGCTATTTGAAGAATCTTGATGAAATTTGGAAGGGTGAATAATTTGGTCTTGCTTCGAAAATCTTATTGTTATCAACGGAAAATAGTTGTAAAAAACCGTTCTCCTTTCTTCAAAAATTCTAATACGTATTTTTACATTTTCACTATGATGTAAAATTAATATCTAGAATATTTTCAGAATTACGATCTTACAATTTGGAGTGGACATTTTTTATTGCGTCTAAGTAACCTATGTAATGAAAAACAAAAGGCATTACACATGGAACGACTGCATGTTTCTTCTTAAATTCAAGATGCCATTAGTGACAGTAAATATAAGTTTATAATATGTATCTTATAAAACAACAGTCCTCGTTCATAGTTCACTTTCGCAGTTTTTATAATAATAATGCTATCATGCAAGAAAAGAAACTTCAGGATAATTATCACGAGCACAATAACAGCAGTCAATAATTTATGGAAATAATGGGTGCCTTTAAGTATGACAAAGCCGGTAGCAGGCGTTTCAATTCACAATGTACTTACAAAATTAGATTCCAACGTAAATATTCTACATACTCACCCGCCGGTTTCGCACAAGCCTTTGAATTGTCCGCTTTCCGTCAAGTAATGAGGGTAATTAGTTGCTGGCCCTAATTAACAATATCATGAAGTTCCAGTTTCTCATCACGCACAGGAAACTCTTGGACGATAGGATTAAAGTAATAGAGCTTTCATAAACAACGAAGGTGTGAGATGTAATCGTACAGTTATTGCTCAAGATGTTATTATACAGAGTGCTTTAACATTTCAGACAAATCGTTCAATTGAAGAGAATATTGTATTCCTAACTTTATAAATGATAAATATTAAACTTTCGCATGTTTAGACATATTGATTAATTATCACACCGCTTTGAAAAAATTAATCCAGATTACCGTGTTAGGATATAAATTATACTAAGTTTAGGATTATTTGTCATATTTTATTCACCTTTGTATTGATGTTAGTTACTAATTTTAACCAGGTGACTGATACGTAATAGTTTATCAATATTATATTAACTCAACAACTTGTTTCATTCCGGAATTTAGTTGTCCAAACAATCAAAATTATTGAATCAGTTACCAAAAATATTTATTTAAATATTCTATTCTATTGTTCTCATCCAAGATATTAGATATCTAGGTGACCGGCGTTTCCCGGTAATTCATATTAGCCCGGTGAAATATTAATCCATTCACGCCCCTACCATGGAAATCACATATATTATAAATGAAAAATGGAGTCTTTAATTATTTTAATTTATTAACAAAATTTACTTGTGTTCTTAAAATTATTTATTTAACTTTATATTTAAACACTATTCCTGTTTCGAGTCCTGCACTGTCTATATTATCAACAAACGTAGGGAAAATTAAATATTGTATTAGCAACGCCTTAGCTCAGGGAATTATTAGGTATGACATTTATCAGAGTGAATTACTGTAGGAAAACAACGGGGAACAGAAATCTTGTTTATAATGATGAACTTTTCTTATCATTCTTTCGGCTACTCTGGAGCGGTACCAAGCGATTTCTTCCTCCGTGATTTTCTCGTGGATGCAGGTATGCAGCACGGAGGGTTCTTATTCAGGTGGAAAACAGGCGAATTCGCTCCGTCGGGTGATGAGGAACCCCAGTCTTCCGTTTCGGCGAAGGCGTTCACGTCTCAGCAGAGTTTTAGCTGTGACATCGTAATTTAGTTATACAGCTTTTGTGTTTTCTTTCTACTAATTATTGAAATCGGCTTCCTTTGACATCTTTATCCTTTTTCTTTCTTTCAAATTCAAACGCACACTGATTGCCTTTAGTTCCTTCCAACATCTACAACACACTGAAGGCATTTCTTCACTCCGTAAGTCCTCTTCCTCCCAGCATCCAAGCAAGACTGCTTCTTCTCTCCTCTCCTACTTCCACTTTCTTTGTCACCTCCCAGATATTCTCTTCAATTGTCATTAATTTTTCGCCATTCGTGGGATCTGTACTTACAAAGGAAGTGATGAAATCTTGGAAACTTTAATGGGTCAATGTCCTCTGGTGGACAAACATCAGTAATCCTTTGCACCTCGCTAGCAGGCACGTTTCTTCGTGAAAGTCTAGCGACTTTCAAAAACCTATATTTTCCACATATTTTATACCTGTTTTCTTGATTAATTTACTGAATTTAATTCGTCCTAAAATACTAAATAAATTGGGGAGGTTCCTACTGTGCTACAGTATCAATGTTAAAATTAATTTTTTAGGAGTATAGATTAGGTGTATAAATCGTAATTCAAACACTGCACCTTTCACATTTGCACAAAATATTATTTCAAATACAGTTCATTTGTTCATTCATCGATAAATAATACACTCGTCATATACGCAATTACAATACACGGAATATATCAGAACCGAACTATTTGAAATCGAAATGCCAACACAATAGCACGCGGCGACACAAGAAACTTGCGCATATATTGATGTGTAGGTCAAATTCCACAGATTAGTAAAACAGGGCTGAAAATTTGGAGGTATATGTTTCTTTTTTGTGTGAATAATCCGAAAGAAATACAAAGGAATATCGGTAGGGAAAAAATTCTGGATCTCAATAACACTGTCATATACCGGGTCCAACTAAAGCTAAGAACCATCCAAGTGAAACGATAAATACAAAGAAAAGGAAACTTATCGAAATCCGTCAAGCCGTTTAGGAGAAGAAGAATTACGGACACACACTCACCGGGATTTTATATAGAAAGATTTAACAATTTCTTGTAAGAAACTGACGTATTTGGCCAGATTATTGTGATGTTAGGATTAGTTACGCTGCCTCGAATCACAGAGTTCGAGCCGTGGTCGTTATAGCCAAGCGAAATCTAAGACTAAGGAAGAAACGATGCGCCAACATCACGTATCAGTTCAAATTTGGATGACAGTCCGCAGTCGACCCTGTAGGTCAATGTCCTCGACGGCTACGGAGGCCAGAAAATAGAATAAAAATGGACGTACGTAATGAAATATGTTATAAAATTAATTTGAAATCACGATATATTTATGATCACATCGTTGTATCAATCGATTGTTATTAGTTCAATAATAAGCCGTCGTTCATAGTCTTACATTTCCATAAACTGATTATAATTAAAGAATAATTAATGTGACTGAAATTCTAACATAAATTATTTGAAATTATTCAATTTATATTAATGATGTATTTTAACGTATGCTTATAACTATAGAGATATATTTAAAGGAAAATTAGCATAACATTTAATATTCAATAAATAATCCTTTAAGATTACAATAATACGTTTTGATACTTAATTTAGGCCTTTGTTTAGGCTTTAGCACTTCTTTAACTTTGCGTCAAATTTATAACCATTTATTCAGTCGGACTACGTTAGGTTTCCACGGTTGCCAAACATCTAATTTTATTGATGCTTATGATTTTCATTATTTTCACAATCCAATCTTATTTTGTATAATAAATCTAATAACTAAAACATGGAAAAAATATGTTGTGATTTATGAGAACATCAACTATTTGAATAAAATAAATTTGTATTAATAATAATTCCTAGTTTGTAAATATTTGACAGATAGGAAAATTTTCTGTTTTAATTACGTTTAATAATATTTTTGAAATAATTGTTTAGCATTTGAGTCAACTTAACACGAAAAGTGCTGCCGTTTATCTTCTATATATATATATATATACACAATTAGAAATATTGTATTGGTCTCTACATTACAAGAAACAGAACAATTTTAAAGTATATATATATATATATATATACAATTAGAAATATTGTATTGGTCTCTACATTACAAGTAACAGAACAATTTTAAAGCATTTTTCTTTCTTGCTTTTCAGTTGTGGTATATTTTTAAAAATAAAATACAAACATAGGTAAATATTAGATTTGTGTATGGTTTGGTTGATATTATTTCTTTAATCAATATTGTTAAAAAAATGAAATTATGATTATTTATAGTTGAGTATATGTTAATATAATTATGTTCACTACTATAAATTAATATCATACTATTACAAAACAAAAATTATTATTAACAGGTATGCGTCATGGACTTTGATTCTCAAATGCTATAAGTTTATAATATATATCCTACTGGAATATTCGGAGACACTTGCAATATTTGCATTTAAGTGAATTATTTAATATGCAACATCCGTTGTCATGGTTTACGTTTGTTACATAATATATATATATATATGTCCCACATGCTTATTTTTTATTGTTATTGAAATTGTGAATAATCTTATTGGTTTGGAATGTAATAACATGTAATTATTTTCCTTTTTTGTGAAACGTCGGTGACAATGCAGTCAGTACCTGAGACGTCTTTAAATTTCACTAAGCTCCGTGGCGTAATAAGATGCGGCCTCCTTTATGTGTGGGATGAATGTTTATGGTGAGCCTCGCGCCTTCAAATGTATGCACATAAATTTTAGATCCTAAGCTTCTTTGCACTTGCAGTACTGTGTTCATTTAATGACCTGGAATAAAGTTTCACTCGTATATATTTTTATTTCTTCAGAAAATTGAAACAAACTTTTGTTTCACGTAAACGTATCCACATCCTTTATGGAATTATTCCGTGAAATTAAGTTTTACTTTGAGACGAGTGTGCTGCGGCCCGTGTAGAAATAATACTGAAATTCCTCCGATGCTTTTGTAAGTGAATTTTATTCTCGGAATATATTTAAAAGTAAGCGGATGCCTATTTATATTAACGACTGATATAGAAATTGTTAAATTACAGACTGAGAGGAGAAGACTGAACCGACTAAAATTTAAGTAAACAAAGAATGACTGTCCTTGTATGGACTTATTGAAACTCGTTTCCGAATTTATCATCGGTGAGATCTTTCTTACATCTTTTTCGGTTCCTGGAACAGGGTGAACGTTGAAGTGAATGAATATTTTTGCACTTAACTTCGCAGATTTATTTTTATAGAATTATTATTTTTTAAACCGATTCGAGTTTTGTTGCTAACGACTTTTACATCGCGCCAGGACTTTGACTTTGATTTTTAGCTTTCGACTCTTATGTTTTAAACAACGTATCCGAAGTAGGGCAAGAAATTAGCAACTGATGTATTTAGAACCATAGCTTACAAATTAATCACAATACTTTTCGATTTCATGATAATAAAATAAATCAATCATAAAATTATTATTAATTTATGTAAGCATGCTTAACTCCTTATTTAGGGTCGATTGATGTTTGACTCCCTTCATGATCCTTTCGTCATTTCTGTTGGATAATTAATGAACAGGGGGACTTATAATTAAAGTGACCTCCCCACTCCCAGTTCCCTGGAGCGGGTTCTAATTAGCAAAAGTCAACGAAACTCCGTGTAAATGTGCTCATAAAGTACAGGAAGGCGATTTACTGTTGAGGAAAGAAGTTTTAACAAGTTTCCGCGTCGTGCGTATGCGAGTGCGTAACGGTAACGCTCTTTGTGAAACCTAATACAAACGCAGCGTCACGGGATCATATACAAAATTTGTAGAAGATGTTCTGTAATTAACTGCAGTGTGACTTCAAGTCGGCGGAACAACTTAAAACGTAGGCAAAGCGTTTACATCGTAAGAAGATGAAAAGTTTAGTGATTCGGTAATCCAAAAGAATATTAATTCATAATTTTCTCTCAATATTAAGACCGTATCTATATTAAAAATAAACAAACAATTTCAGAATTTAAAATGAAATTTGTTTAACGTTTATCTATTTTAAATTCAGTACCTTCAATTTAATTGTGCTGTATGACATATAATTACATTATTTGATTATAGTTATTGACGATGCACAATGGATACGAAATAAAAATATGTTTATGGTTGTTTGTGAACGCATGATCAATGGAGATCAGGGAGCAATTAAACTGTCAGTCGTTTACCTCTACAAATAAGAGAAGATCCTCATAGTACTGTAACACATAATGTAAAGGGTATTCGAGACACAAATTTATACTGAAGCCACGGCCTGTATTGTTCAACAATTCCGTTCCCGTTGAATCTGAGAATATTTAGTTGTTATATACTGCAATTGTTTGTATTCGTAAATGTCGAATATAATATGAAGGTCGACAGTTACTACGATAGTGGTTCTATAAGTAATGACTCCTATTTTTTTCTCTTTCATTTCACAAGACAATTATATGAAATGAACACAGCATAATTCACAACAATAATGATTAAATTTTCATTTATCGGTATGGTCTCCGTCATCTTCCACAATTTTGGTCCACCTTCCAACAAGGTCTTGCTTCCTAAGCCATTGACACAGGACGTTTTCACGGACTTCTCATTTTCACAGTGAATCCAACGCAGAGCTAACTTTAGTGGTCCAAACAGAAGTCAGATGGTGCTAGGTCAGGATTGTAAGGTGGATGAGGAAATAACTGGACTGCCACTTCGCGTTTCATCAGAAATCGGTGTTTGCCCTTCAATTTCGTTATATTGACGAATCCATCGCCGAACAGTGCTGACATCCACTGTTGCATCACCATACACATTTTTCTGCCTTTCATGAGCGTTTGACTTGCCGCATTGAAGAATTCTATCACAGAACGTTGTTTAATACGGCCGTAAATTGAAAGTAATTTTGGACGCATAGGGGCCCAGCCGACTTCCAGCAACGCAGCATAGACGAAACAAAATCCAGAAACGCAACGTTAGAATTCAGCGCAAGTACAGCTAATCGAGAACAGAGAACAATAGTAAGAAGAGATTCACACCTACTGGTAGATCTCTGACCAATCTTTTCTGCCGCTTCGGGAGAAGAAGAAGAAGGGATCTTCGTCACAGCACTAAATATACAACTGAA
This sequence comes from Eucriotettix oculatus, assembly GCA_034510155.1. Classification (NCBI taxonomy): domain Eukaryota; kingdom Metazoa; phylum Arthropoda; class Insecta; order Orthoptera; family Tetrigidae; genus Eucriotettix; species Eucriotettix oculatus. Next base: position 52,565,407 of record CM067376.1, on the reverse strand, counting down.
AAGCCAACGAACCAAAACTAATATTTGAAATGTGAAACGTTTGTTATTTCGTCGTAATCGATCATAAAAGAATATTTATTTTTCTCTCTATAACCAACGGAGTCGTGCCTCCACAATAAGAAAGGTAGTGCTGCACTTAGGAAGTTGTTACTGCAGTGGATTGGAGAAGAATGTTTGAGGAATCGCACCAAATTCAAAACTTTCAATAACTAACTGATTTAAGGAGAAGAAAATAGGAGGCATAACTTATTGAAGCACCCTTGTACATTATGGATAATTACTTTATTCATTAACTAGACAATTTTTCTTATTTGCCTGAGTATTCACTAGTCTTATTCGTTTATTAGAGAGGTAAATGGATAAATTATATCAGCAAGGTAAAATACCTTTTTTTTCTAAAGGTATTGAAAGTACAAGTAACGTCTTATGTAAAATTAAAGAAAAATTAATTTAACTAAATAAAAACATTTAGTTACACTTATAGGATTAAATAATGATCTGGGTGAACTCATCGTTGAGCAAAAATTATACTGTTATATCCCGCTCACTTTACTATCACAATATTCTCCTGAATGGCTTCTCGGCTACGTTCCAGTATTTATCTCAGCGGTCCTGAAAAGTATCCTTTAGAGTTTCTTCAACATTGTTTTAGACGTAAACCTCCTATGGATTATAGGTATGTCTTGCAATGCAGTTTCTAGTAATATTTTCTTCAACTTTGTACACAATTACTCCTGTTGTTCCACAGTTGTTCTTAAAAATATATACACGTTTCCATCCATTTATGATGTATGTGTTTGTCGTTTATTCATTCAAATGTTATTGTAAAATGAACCATAATATACAAAATAAAATATTCTTGAGAGTAATTAGCATGTAAATTAATATTACTGTGACAGCAAAGCCAATAAAATAGTTTGTACGTTATTTGTAACAGACTGGCTTACATCCGTGAATACGCAAGCGGTTTCCGGAACGTTTCTACTGATAGTGGAGTTTATTCGGCCACCCACGGCGATGCCGAAGCTTTCGTTCTCTCGGATTGCAAAGCCATGCCATTCGTCGTGAGCAAGCAACTTGATCCTTCGGCTTCAGTCGAGAGAAACGATTCATTGTGAAGTCACGGCAGGAATTGATAAACAGTTTCGACTGAGCTTAGCTCATGGGCCCACTTGTTCCAAATAAGCCCTGCGACGCTTACAGGGTTGACTGTGTTCTCGAGACTGAACAATCTGACAAAAGAATCCCACAGTAAAGGGTGGCCGATTTATCTGTAGACATTTAAGTATCTGGAATACTTCCCATCGTATTAAATCTAAAGTGGGAAAAATTCTTCAATTATATCTCTCAATCATTCATACAGATTCGGGTATTCAAAACAGTTATATTAATTTTCACTAGTTGGAAGTCATATGTGCGTTTACTGCACTCGTAACAGACGTAACAGAAACTAAAAAAGTAAATTGTTAAAGGGATGTCGATGGACAATCAGTTTCAAGGCATTCAGTTACCACCTCACTCATAATTTTTTCATGAATATGAGTTTGTTTCGCCTTTATTCGGTAAGAACGTTACGCCTTTAAAAGCGAAATCTGTCAATAAATTATGATAGTAGGAACGGGATAGCGAGGTGGAATGAGATACCACGTTTTTACTTTAAAGTGCTGGAGGTTAGTAAATAGGGGTGGAAAATTGTAACTGGTCAAGGAAGAAGTTCTGGCAGCCGACTTGACAAAGTCCTGACTGCAACTTGTGACTGCACTATTTTTTTTAAAAAAATTCATACCTGTCTATTTGTAATTTTTGCATAATTTCGACAGAAGGTAATGTACTATAACACAGTAGGACACTCCCCAATATTAATTCCAATTTATGGAATTTTAAATTAGATCAAATTTCATAAGAACATCTCGCTGGCCAAGAGAAAGGGGTTTTTCCCGGCGCCGGGCTTGCGACTCGGAGATATACCTGACTGCGGGATTTTAACGGTATACTGTTTTTTGGCCGAGGGAGCGTTCACCTTCGGAAATTCCTAGGGACACTGTAACCTGTGTCATGAAAAATCTCCCGCGCTTGACGGAGAACTCACGATGATTGGCAGGGAAACGTCACGTGATATAGCGTTACCCCTTGGGAGGGGGCATATATGGAGTTTATCTGCGAAGGTGAAACCAGGAAGAATGGACAGTGTAAAGTATGGACTGATCAGTTGAGGAAACAGCGGACAAGTATAGTATGGATTGATAGGTCGAGGAAGCAGTGGAGTAGTTGAGGTGAGATATTCCAGGAAGCAGCGAAGGAGTAAGGTGTTAAGACGAGGGAAACAACGAGGGAAGAAAGTGGAAAAAGCTCAGGTTTACTCAATTCCGGCAGCTTCAGGCTCAACCCAAAGGAAGAGGGAAGAAGGAAATCCAGTCGCATAGTAATCTGCACCCAGACGCACATAAAAGCAGTACAGGTTGGTCCAGTGAACAGAATATCTGCTGCACGTGGTTACCCAAACAACAATTAACCTTGAGAATTTTAAAATCGTCCCTTTCATTTCCTTATATGTTATGTATTTGTAATCTTCGCGCAGGACCCCATTTAAAATTATTGTTTTTATATATATATAAATATATGTATATATTTTACCCTAAAGTAAATTCATTTAAAATAATTAAAATAATACCCCCGTAATCATTTACAGTACAGAACTCCTTAATGGTATATATTCGTAAAGTAGGAGTCCTTAGCTGCATATAATTTACGTATTGGTTTAAATCTGCTCGGGATACTACTGTAGATGTGTTCCTGAAGAAAAAAAGTTACAGGATTCTGTATCGAAAAAGAAAGAAAATGAAGGGAAACAAGGCGAAAATGTTAGCAAAGACTGTGCAGTTTCAAATTAAATCTCAATGCGAAAGGACAAATTGCTAAAGCGATCAACCGTACCCTAAGTAAAACAGAATAAGAAAGCATAAAAAGTGTTAAAATATTTCTAAAATTAAACTAAATTAAATTTTATTGCACTAATTGAAAATACAAAAGATTCTGTCCCGTTGGGCTTCGGGTGGTGGGGCAGAAGGAAACTTTGTAAACTTCTTTTTAAAAATTCATAAAAAATCTAAATTCGTTGTTTGAAGTTATATTCACACCAGAATAAGTAAGTAATAGAATAAAATAATGTTTTATACATTTATAAATTGTTTAATAAATCGATTTTTCGTATTATATTGTTTTATAAAAATTGTTAAACAATATGTGGCCCATTCTTCCTAGATATCCCCTGCATGTATTGTGCGCGGATTCGATTTACATCGAACAGTAGGTGAACTTGAGAAGTCCTTTCATAACTGCATTTTTTTGTACATCGTGCATATCAGTTCTTTTAGAATCGTTTTATGTCCTCTTACAACGGTTATCTTATATAATAGTGTATTTTTCTGCGTAATATTTGTACGAACTAGGAGTACATTAGTCCAATTACATTTAAAATAATTTTTCAGGTAAGTATATATAATATTCTGTTGGTGGTGATAAGGCAAATTACAAGGTGGAGTGCTAACACAACTCTGAGTCGTTGCGTGACAACACGTATTATGCTTTAAAAAATTAGTTTTATTTTTACATGTTGCGGGACCGTGTTGGAATTAACAGAATATCGATGTTCAAGAAAAGGATAAGGAAGTTTACGGAGAAACTGACAAATTTATATAGATGTGGCCTGTTACTAAAAAACAAAATTTTTTTTTGTAAAAAGTTAATAATTACAAATTTCATCATACGATTTGCGTGATCCGTTTGTTTATACACGTACTCATCTGATTATTTAGCCGTTAATATTCGGAATAATATGATTGATTGGAACTGTTTTAGAGAAAAAATATTAAAAATGTTATAAGTTATAATCACTATATATAATAAAATTATAGCCCTGAGTAACGCTCTTCCAGGAACTCTCGGGCACATCGGATAGGCTCGCCTTCGTCAAAGAAACCATTGTACAGAGATTACATTTAATTTCAAAGTAGATAGTTTGTGTTTCTTCTCCATTTACAAATTATACACTTCTATTAATTAACCTATTGTATGAACTAAAGCTTAATATCATCATCGAAATTAAATATAACGTAGCAGTGATAATTGAAGTGATTCCTAATCTATTTTGAAAAAAGGATCTAAAAATTTAAAATCAAAATACGAAAACATGGAAGGAATATGATAATAAATACCAAAATTTTCTTAAATCCTTAAAATTGTCCCACATTTCAAGTAAAAACGGTATATTTCAAAACATTTATACCTAAGGCTAAATTAGAAAACCAAAGCTTAAATTTTTTAATCATTATAATTTAATATAATGTTTGTATGATGCGTAAGTGAGAATTTTCAATAAAATTGGGTAAGACTGTATTTAAATTTTATGTTTTTCTTAATTGTATGCCTTTGTCTTTATAATAAAATTGAAAAGATGTGTTAAACACAATATTGAGGTTACAGGGTGTTTTTTTGGGTTGAATACGCATCTTGAAAACGGGTGGAGATTTTAATGGAGTGAGTTTTGACGTAATAGTGAAATATATCCGTAATTAAGAGTTTTTGATGTTTTTGTGGTTATCCGGTCCCTCTTCTCTTCTTACCCCACACACTTCCCTCTAATGCTAATTTTACAAGACACTCATGTCCGAAAACGTAGCCTATTAATCTATCCGGTACCTTAGTCAATGTCCTCAAAATTATTGTGACTTCCCCTATTCTACTTAGTATTTAATGGTTAGTTCACCCATCTGATTTTCAACATTTTCCTATAGCATCACATTCCGAAAGGTTATATTCCTTTCCTGTCTGCAAATCCTATCGTTCACCTTTTGGTCCCATATTACACCACACTCCATATGAACATTTTTGGTAATTATTTTCTCATAACAATATTTATATAAGCCGGAAGCGAATTCCTCTTTTTTTTGCGAAAGTCTTCCTTTCCTGTGTTATCCTACTATTTATATACTTATACTATCCCTCGTTATTATGAGTAAACAGTGAATAAAATAACAGGTATTGGAATCATAACGAGTATCTACATATTTAATAAGAAGAGATTCACATATATAAATATGGTAGAACACAGCTGGTAGAATAATCATATCATTTATAAACGTTTCAGCTTATATTTTCGAATATTTGGTACAGTCGACTAGTATTATTAACGATATGAAAAATATATTTTTATTTTCATCGGATGCAGAAAATTATCTTTTAACCTAATAAATACGTCAGATATACTTGAGATAATTTTGAAAATAAATCGAATAAAATATAAGTAGAGCTGAATTATAGTAAATTCTAGAGAATGAAAGTCATTTTTTATTTACATTATTCCAGATAATATTACGACTTTAGCGTGTTTTTTTAATGTAACGCCTGAGATTATAAAAGATATTTCACATAATGTAAAGAAGTGTTTCGTTAAAGTGTGGTTCATTTTCATATTATTATCTTAATCCTATGGACGTAAAAGATTTATTTTATAATGGAAACGTGCGCCACAAACTGAGTGTGTTGAGCAAATTGTTCTGTAAAGGGAGTAGAGAAAGAAAATACTTTTGAAGTTAAGACGACAACATTATTATTTCTTAAAGAGGCCAATGGATGAAATGATAAGAGAAGTACCCTAAACGCCTTGCTGCAAGAAACTCATCTTTAGATTGAAGGCTGGCCTAGTGAGGCAGATTACGTGACGGAGTTCTTATGCAACGCAAGAGGAAGGATTATACGAGTTTCTGCTCTTATTGCTCGTCTTGACGAGAAAGTTTTCAAATCCGCTGCGGTAAATTTCACCATAAATGTTTAAGATGGTGCGGCATCTCGAAAGGGCGGAGTATCAGGATATATTCAGAAGTATAGTCATCTTTGCATCTTATTGGGGTCCAGATGTTGCTCAATTGAGATCCGACTGGGGTCTTGTTTCTTTATATTGAAAACAAAAGCACGTAGGCTGATACATATACAATAATAGAATTCTAATTAAGTATCCTTCTTTTTGCATAAATCCGCTCTAATGGTATTTTTATTTCGCGGTGGTAGATAATTTCAATTCATATACTTAAATACTAATAATCTGATGTAAAACTTTTCTTCCACAACCAATTTAATAATAAAAATACTAATCAATGGTTCAGTTTAGTTAGAGGAAAGGAATAACTTAAATCCAAAGAGCGCAGATATCTTTTTCAAACTTATATTAGTGGTTATGGAATAAAGTGTGAACTAGTATCTGCTTTTATATTTTATTGATTTATATTTACTACAAAATTGGAAGTAAACTGTAAATAGTCGTATCAAATAAATTAAAGAAGTTTGTCATTAATTTTATATTCATTTGATCTTTAATCTAAACTTGAAATATCAAGTTTTAGATTAAAGATCAAATTAATATAAAATTAATGACAAATATACACTGCTGGGAACGATCAGTGCCAACTATAAAAGCCATACGTGTCGCATCTGTAATTCAGGGATCGAAATTACCCCTAATTGCTTCTTAGTGTACAATTGGGCGTAAGATCGGAGGCAGATACATAATGAAGTTTATTTATTTACATAATAGTCATAATTTTAAAAGTAAACATTGTAAAAAACTTTTTATATGAATAGAAAAAACATTGTAAAAGTAAAAAACAACAAAGTAAAAGTAAACACTACACTTTATTTTGGATTTAAGACTTAAATTCTACTATATATATTATGAAGGATAGTCAATTACCTTCACACATTTCCTGAGATTTATCTTCAATTTATTTTCTTGATGAGGATTTCCCTAAACACACCACACAGGTAAGTTATTCCAGTCATAGATGGCCCTATTAGGAATGAAAACCTTCCAACATCATTCATTCAGTCGTCCTCACATTTCTTTGTCGTGAAGAGAAAACATAACGCTGTTAATATCAATCATAGTCTTTTATTATGCATCAGGATCACCAAGGTTGCATAAAAACAAGGTTTAAACCTGAGTACTGTTCTCCAATTTACGCAGTTAATTTGGATTAAATAAATTCGAATAAAATTTGAACTTATTTTCATATTTGGGAAGAAATTAAAATTTTCATTCCAAATCTACAGGATCATCTTTCTGATCTAGAAGAATACTTAAAAATGGAGGATTAAGGGAAACGAAGAAAAAACACACCTAAAGTTTACTCTACGGAAAGGAATGAATTACGTAGTAAAATTAAAGAACGTTGGCATACCTCAAACATTCAACGTCTACATTGTTACACAGTAGGATCCCTCCCCAATTTTATTCGAATTTGGGGATTTTTGAATGATTTAAATTTATGTGTATTTATAACGTTAAGCTTGCTTTTGGCTGAAATGCACTCACCCTTCAAAATTTTAGAAAGTCACTGTTCCCTGTGACATGGAAAATTTCCCGCGCCGGCTAAGGACTCATGAGGATTGGCGGAACAAACGTCACGTGGGATAGCGTTTTCCCTTGGAGAAGGCAATTCTGATTGCTAATAAATTTACATATTTTTTAAAGGAATTCTAAAAACGACTTACTTAGAAACGATCCTGTGAAATAAATAACATGCAAGTTTAATTATTTTAATACAGTAATAAAAAATTAATTTATATACTGAGTATAGGGACCCATTTTATTGTAATTTCACTGAAATAGTTTACAAATTAATCGTTTAATTAAACAGGTGGAGCTTGGAGATTCTGAGTGGTAAGAGATAATTAATAGTCTTTGGACAGAGTGAGTAATCGTTTCCGAGAGATGGTATTGTCGTTATGTGTGGAGATGTAGTATGTTGATTGTAACACGAATTATGCAATGAATTGAATAAAATGTGGATATTGTCTTTCAAAATTGAATGAGTATTATGTTCATATTGATGCAATATATTAAATTACTTATGGTGTGACTGGAGGAAAGCTATGGTTATCCCAATTCATAAAGAGGATAGTAAAAGTGACGTGAATAATTATAGACCGATAAGTCTTACGTCGGTGGTTTGTAAACATATGGAGCACCTTATCGTAGAGTACATCAGTAAGGAGCCTGAAAATAACAGCTTGTTTTTCACGGGATAACAAGGATTCTGAGAAGGTTACGCATGTGAGAGGCAAGTCGTTTCCTTGCACCAGGACATTGCCGATGAGGTTGACAAAGGAGGAAGAGTGGATGCCGTCATCATAGATTTTGCAAAGGCTTTCGATCTTGTACCTCACGATATATTATTACAAAAAAAGTCCAAAATTGGGATTGATAGTCGAGTGGTTTTATGGATTAGAGAATTTTTACGATACCGACAACAAATAGTTAAAGTAGGAAACGAATTAACCTCAGTTGCGAATGTTAAACTGGGAATGCCGCAGGGTTCCGTTATTGGTCCCTATTTCTACTCTAAGTAAATAACTTAGTTTCAGGCATTAATTCCCAGGTGCGCCTTTTTTATGATGACTGCGTAATATATCGGAAAATAAAAACTGTGATCGATGAAGAATTCCTACAAAACGATTTAGATACAGTAAGACTTGTTAACAAAACGAAAATAAATTGTAACAACAGCAAGGCAATAAGCGTTTGCAAGAGTCACGTTGAAATAGTACTTACTTATAAGATCAGCGGTAATGAAATAGTACAAGAAAGTAACTGTAAGTATTTGGGTATATACTTGAGCAGTTGGTTGGGAATACCAAATAGAATATGTGACTAGGAAAGCATGGAAGGCTTTACATTTCATCATGCGGTTTCTTTTTTAAAAAAGGAAACAGTGAAACAGGGGAACTTGCGTGTAAATATCTCCCTTGTGCGTCCAGTACTAGAATACGGCAGGTATTTGTTGGGACCTGTTCCGATAATATCAGGTCGCGGCAATGGAAAGGGAACAGAGGGGGAGCGGAAAAATTTGTTAAGCGGTGTCCTGGTCACGGAAATGAGAAGGTTCATCAACTAGGTTGGGATATGTTAGAAAAACGACAAAATTTAGGTCTCGGGGCCCTTTATAAAGCGTACGCAGGCCAACAATCCTGGGAAGATATTGCGTCAAAGGTTTTAGAAGTAAATTATTTCAGTAGGGGATCCTAATTGTAAAATTGGGAAGAGCATCTGTAAAATATTCATTTTTAAATCGGTCTATAAGTGATTCGAACAATTTACTTGCAGATGATTTTGAAACATTCCCTCCCAATAGCAACGTTTTTCAGAGAACAATTAGGAAGTGTAAATGATCGTGAAATGCAAGTATAGTGAAGTGTTGTGCGACGGAAAAAACATCTGAAAAACAGGTACTTTTTTCTTTAAGATGTAATTTATATTTATTATTATTTGTATCTATTCACATTGCTTATTTTAAGCTTATTTTTTGTAACTGCCACAGAGTTTTCCTCAATTGCAGTATCAATAAATTAATTTACTTTCATTGTAAAATTCACAATGTACTTTCTAAACCAAGTAGGAGTACATAATTATCGACTGATAGAAGGTTTCCGTAATCCGATCAAACAAGATAGAGAAATAATTAAGTTACAAATTTTACGGTCAAGTACTCCCATTATTAAAATAGTTTAGTTCTAAAGCAATGATGTTGAATGCTGACTTTTACGTGACGTAATGCAGCACAGACATTAACGCACGCGTCATGCACATAGACTTCTGCGGACAATAGGTTACCATTGCATTGTTCCATGTCTGAATCATGACAGTGATGACAATGCTGTTAGGACTATTGTATGCGACGGTCTTACTCCGAAAAGTCGCTGCTAATGTATCACCCGAAGGACCTATAAATTTCAATAATATTCGTGTTACTGCTGTAATTGTGAAATAAACGCACATTGACTAGTATTTTTCACATTAAAGTTTAGAAACGTCATAACTGACTTATTTATTGTTAGCGATTCAGACTATGTTTCAAATAATTGCTTCCGATTTCGTGGAACTTTGGTGATTTACGGTTCATTATTAGAATACTATAAATACTATTACAAATACATAGTTTACAATTTTCATAATTTTACTGTTATGTATACTTCTCGACGATGTCTTGGATTAGACAGAAGTTCTATCAAAGATATTTAAATTAATTCAGTGAAGTAGTCAAGCGACCAAACTCAGGCTTTAATTAAATGCTACATGAATATGATATAGTGCACCGTAAAATTAAGTTCGTATGCTTTACCATTCTTCTTCTTGACTCTGAGTTGCAATGTAATTTAATAAACGAGATGTCTGACCTCATTCAGATGGTCTGTAAGGATTTTATCTTCGGTTGTAGGCATAGCTAAATCGTCAGAACTAGTTTATTCCTCGCAAAATAGGGTGTCATTAAGATCGTAGGAGAATTAAAGAACTAAGGCTTTTGTATGACTCTAAGCCTCGTCATAAGACCTCAAAAGAAAACTGTAAGAAGCTTTTAATACTTTTGTATGAGACGAAAAAATCTCTAATAACGACTCTTCATCAATGAAGTCACGAAATAAAATTATCGAAAAAATATTCGTAATATTTAGAGAATGGTTCAATAAAAATTCATGAAATGAATTGATAATTCACTTATTAGATTTTACATCCAGGCTACAAAATATTTATACGTATGAGATGCAATGGAATGCAGATTCAGTCTCATAATTGGTCCCAAAAAATAATTTGCACCTATTTTATTGTATTGGTCTACTAATAGTAAGAGACATCACCAGTAAGTCTATTCTCAATTGATGATGCAGCAGGGATCGAGGTTCAAAAACGAAGATTTAGCAGACCCGACGTATAGCAGGAATAATTTAGGTGATTAGCCCAACTGATTGACGATCATAAATTGACTGAGGCGTCTCCAGCGAGGCCTTATGCCGTGTTTATCCCTGCTCCCGACCTTCAACAGTGCCCGAAAAATGGTCAAATGATCGACTTCTTTTTTGAAAGACAGGTTGCGTGTCTCTTTCCTATAGTAGCATAGATAGGAATCCTAACCCGGGGACTCAGTGAAAAGAGCTGCAGAACAAAACCCGTCATGTAAGTGGGCCTTTCGGTACTACCCTCACACTCTTTGATGACAGAAGACTGAATTGTTGTTGGGATTCAACAAACCCGAATCCATGCTTCAATCAAATTTGGAGACCAGCAGGAGAGTTGGTCTCATGGGATGGGAGAACTTCTCTTACCGTACGTCCAAAGTCTGCGATTCTGATGAATGAATCCCTCCAACTGCTCAAGGTCTTCTCTTGTGTGAGAGTTAATTATAGATCCCAGCTTTGGGGCAAGGTGGAGTAAATCAGCCCTTATGGACTTTCACGATCCCCCAGGATTTTACACTAGACACGCTAAGTCATTATTGACCTGTGATTTAGGGCGTTATTTATAAAAGTGTTGTCAAATATCGTCCCTTCATCTCATTACCTCGAGGACAAAGACCAAGTTGGCGTCCTCAGGCGTCTTCAGACGACCGTCCCCACATGTTGCCAGAAATTTTCTCTAAGTAACCTGTTGGATTTTCTTGAACTTCCAGTACCGGTGTAATAATTTCCAAATTTGAAATAAAGGCACCGAAAATGGCAAAAGGAAATGAATTTTAAATGTTTTTAAAGATAATTATAAGTGAATAAAAATGTAAATAAAAAACCTAAGCTTTCCGAGTGTGTGGGCATAGTGAATATTTTGGGTTTGTTAACCAGGTAAATAATTTGCCAAAACACATTTCCATTTTCTTTCCTTACGACGGCGATGATGAAAACAGAAGCGTTGTATTGATAGCATTTGTATTCAGTAAAAGAAAAAAATCGTAGTTGGTCTTCGTGATAAGAGAAACTTTACAGTGTGGTTCCATAGTCAAAGTGACAACCGATTTTATATCGAAGTGTACCATTTTATACACACAATACAAAATGTACTTATATTGTACCAACTCTTTACTTTTCTTAACATATTTGTGACAACCACTCTTCCTAATATATTCGTTATCTTTCCGTAATATTTTTACACATTATAAAACTCACTTAGCAATCCTAGAAGTTATAATTTAACTTAACTCTCACTCTCTTATAAGATTGCCAAATAATTTCGTTCCTTGGTCGTTTCAAATTAAAGCGTACTCTGCGTGTAATGATAAAGAACTCAATATTCTGACAGAATAATTTTATGATATGTGTAGAGTAAATAATTTTTACGTTTTGAGCGTTAGGATTCGTTCTGCATACGTAACAGAATTACTTCAGCGTCCGTTGAAAACTAAAAGCCAAAAATAACACTCGTTATAGAAGTAGGGTTTTATTTCTGCTTCCATTTAGTTTCAGGAAAAAAGAAAACCTGATTTATTTTTCCCTGTCCTTACCAATAAATCTGAATTAAAACCAATAAAGTAAAATGATATGATAGTTTCTCAGCCCTATCAACGAGGTTATCTTATCAATATTTGATCTCGTTGAAAGTATCAGAATTTAACTAAAGCTATACAGCATATTTAACAAATTGTGGAAAAGGTATTGAATGTCTAAAAAAATTAATTACGTCTGTATACTACATTAGAGTCTTTTATACAATTTTATTTTATTGGTAACTATTTATAAATCTGTCTCCATGATAAGTTTTAATACAGTTTCAGAGTAAGAATAAAATGTAATAAATGATAATTTTCATTAAGGACGATTATTAAACAAATATTAGTCTTAAGTAAAGAATATTAATATTTATTGAAACAATACGATACATAAATTCAAGCTGTTAACTATGAACTAGCAGTGTGTAACGCCTACAGACAGTCGTGCGTGCCTGGTGGCGCCACTGTCTTAGCGTCTAATTGCCTCGGAGCGCCAAGCTAAATTACACCATCACCAAAAAACGAGACCCTAGTCCAAATCGCATTACACCAGCTAGTAACTATTACTCTACAGGGTTGTAATTCGTTATTAATACCAGCATAAATTAATTTTAACCACTCATATCAGTGCTTCTAATGGCGTGAACCTAGTACATAATTTCAAAATAAATTAACAATTTATTTCGTTTAACATAAATTTTAAGCGTATGTAAACTATAATTTAATTAAGTGTAGTGGATATATTGAATAACAGAAAAAATCTCAATAGATTAAAACGTTTCCGTTGTTTAACTCTAAATTCATAGACCATTTCAAGTTTACGTTCGCAGCCATTTCTATCAGAATATGAAAATTGTATAATTGTGCCTCATAATTTCGATTAAAAATTGAATTTTAAAACAAGTTAATGGCATACTTAAATAATAAGAAACTAAAGCAGGAAGCGTTATAACGTAACGAAAAATAAGTAGACATATGAATAGTTCAGTTTTATTGAAACAACAGTCGTTATTTATTTATAACTAAGAGATGCTATATTATAAATTATTATAACTTCGGTTAAAATATTAAAGCAAAATCAAAACTAATTTCCAGTTTCAATAAGTGTCCCTTTTGCCAAGAGCTCATGTGTAAAAATAAAATACCAACGTCACAACTTGGTTGAAGTAAGTTGGCTCTGACATTGTTCAGTAATAGGCTATATTCATCAAACATACGACAGTGGTGTTGAATTGGAACAACGTAACCTGTTGGCAATGTGCGGACGTGAGACCACAATCAAGAAGTCAACATGCGACGACGCTCCTGTATACAAAAGGACCGACTAAAAACCGTATTATATAAATTTATGAAATATAACTTATTAAGCAATTTGGAAAAATAATGAAATTAACAAATAAACAAAATGAAAATATTACTAAACCAGTATTCTAGAAATAAATAATTTCATGATATTCTACCCAATTAATGAACTATATAGTATATTGTATCTTTATTAAAATAACGACATTTGTAATATTATGTTAACATCGTTTCTTTTCTCCATTTATCATATATAATTTATTCCAATACTTTTTTGAGTAGTAATGAATAACTGAGATATGCACTGGTAAAGTTTTTTATAGGCTAGGGAGTATAAAAAAGATAATTATACAGACAAATTTGAATTTAAATTACAGAATTCCCACATTCAATAGGTTCTTTTACCTTGTGTAAAGATTATCGCAAATTAATGTTTAGAGTTAAATATAGCAACTAATTTTTGAATAATTCACGTCAAATACTTGCGAGGGACATTCGATAATTAAAGAGTCAAATTCAGGCAGTAAAGAAAAGTTTTGTAGACGGTGTTTGATACTTTCACGACTTTAGTTTGACATCACTAAGATGAGCTGAGAATACGTGATGAATAAGAATTTTTTGTTTGTATTTTCAAAAATGCATTTAACGATGGCATGTTTGCTTGAAGTTTGAACATTAGAAGATTAAGTTTCAATTATCCGGATTTTGCTTTCTGGATGAACCGCGGAAACTTTACTGACTGGATAGAACAGTTCAGAAACGGTGGAAATATGACAAAAAAGTTGTACTAAGACCTGATTCAGTTCATAACATTATCAGTAACAACCTTAAGTAATGCGAAACATGTGGAAGGTGGGTTCGCCAAGCTGACCCAAAAAAACACTGAGAAAATGGGTCGTGAGTCATCCTTCCTACAGCCCAGATTTGCCGCCCTCTGATTTTCTTTTAAATTCAGTTTACAGACGCACCAACCAACGAGATCATAAGGGTCTTTCTGTTTGGGTATCTAATTATCGTTTTCTCTGTCGAGTAAACTCATTAAGGATTCTTAAAAGCACATACAAACACCTAGGCCATAGCCAGGAATCGAACCCGGGACCTCTGTACTTCGAGTCAGCGACGTTAGCCACGGGACCACAGAGGCGTCAGATTTTATTTCCGTCCACTCGTAGGGGCATTACGGATATTAAAATATATGTGGTAAACTGACTCAAACAACAAGGCAAAGCCTTTTATTTACATCGGATAAAAAAAGTTAATCGTTGACACAAGTGTTTAATATTCGTGAGAATTATGCTGAGAAGCAGTAAAATTCTAATTTTTTCTTCCAGATAAACTTGTCTATTTAATTATTGAATATTTTCGTATATGATATCTTGCAAAATTAGCATTTGATGGAACTGTATGTGATAAGAAGAGGAGTGAGGTTAAGTATGGAATACGCTAAGCAGTTTAGGGAGGATATGGGAAGTGGTAATTATGTGGAAAGGAAATGGCTTGCGTGAGATGGTTAGCGTGGAGGGTTGCATCAACCAGTCTTAGGAGGGTATACCACAACATAATATCAAGGTAACCACATTCAGTGCTTAATTTTCTCTGTTTTCTGTGTTACGAGCTGAATATGTCTTTAATATATATGGTTTTCAATGACACAGAATGTAAAGTTATAAATCCTAAATTGCACTAATGTATAATTCTATAGCACATTTACGTTTATTATTGTTTTTGTTCGAATATCTGTTTGTAAATAAGCGCGCTGTGCAAATTAGATGCTAAGTGATGCATATTTGTGCTCGCACGGTCTGTTCGGCGCGACTGATTGAGTGTGTCGAATATGACAGGTGTTGTATGATTCGGCGTCGTGCAGGAGGCAGGGAAGTCATTCATCTGGCAGAGTCGCCGCCGTCTCCGTGCACTCAGGGCGCCTGATATATTGATCCTTGCTCTCTTTCAATTCAAGGACCCCACTCCCGCCTCCTCTGTTAACACGCGACCTACACCGGGGATGATAAGGTACAGACCAATAACCTCCAACGTATGGACCATTTGCATTAATAAAATAGCTGGTATTCCTCTAGTCCAAATAAAACTGAATTTCTGTAAAAAGACGATCCTAATAAAAGTTTAGACCACTTGGATTACCACCGACGGTTTTATTATAATAATATGAATGTTTACCGTTTCATAGTACACCGCGAGTTTATAAAATGTACCATAAAATCTTGAATCATATTCTTTCATAAAAGTCTAATAATATAAATTTTTAATCTGCAGTACGCTGAAAGTCACCCTCAGTCCGTGAATTTTGGGATGTAGCGGAGTGCGCAATCCATTAAGGCCTGCTCCGAAAAAAAAAACATCTCAGTCTTTAATTTTCATGTTGCACTGCTCATTGACTGGATACCAACTGATATAACAACACACTGACCTCTTCCAATTAAATATCGAATGCCTTCATGCACACCTCTGGTACAAATAATATTTATAATACAAAAAAATAATAGCTAAGTAGGATTTGCAGGAAGGAAAAGAATAGTAGAAGTCTGGTGTTTTAGAAACTGCTGAAAATGAGATGGGTGAATTGAGTTACTAACGAGGACGTTCTAAGCAGAATAGAGGAAGAGCGAACAATATGAAGGAGGTTGACCAAGAGAAGGCATGAGGGTCATGTAAAATTGGCATTAGGGGGAAGTGTGTGGGGTAAGAACAGAAGAGGGAGGAAAAGGATGGAATACGCTAAGAAGATAAGAGAGGATGTGGGGTGTTGTAGTTACGCGGAAATGAAACGGATAGCGTAAGATAGGTTTTCATGGATGGTTACATCAGACTAGTCTAACAACAACAATAGCTAAGTATTATTTATACCACTGCCAGTGGTTATATAGTCAGACTTCCATCTAACAGTGCGAGGAATTTGCTACTTTAGTTCCCTATGATGAGTTTAATACAGCAGATGGCGTCATAACTTTTAGAAACTTAAGACCTCTACCAACTTACATCTCGAACGGGAACCAAAATGCAAAAGTTCATAATTATTAGGAGTGAAATATATTTATAATATTATTAACTCTATCTTCTTTTACTGCTTCAGCTTAAGTTATTATCATGACAATTTTTTCAATAATATATAAGAGCGCCATCCTATTGAAAACATTTATTCAAGCCAACTGGCAAAGCTGGAAATCAGCTGATTGAGCAAGGATATCTTTAACCTCGGCAATGTGAAATGTTTTCCTAATTACATTCGCACAATTCATATTATCGAACCATTACTCATCAGATACTCTAAATTCAAGAGTTTCTTGATATTAATACGAATTAAGATAATTAGTAAACATAATTCCAAATTATGTTTAAATGATCATTTATTATTACATACATCTATGTCTTGTTTCTACATAAAAGATACTTTGGACCTCCTTCTTAACTAGTAATATTTTAATGAAAAAACACTTTTCAAAATACATTTACAAACATTTAAATCGGACGTAACCAACACTATGTTATTTGCCCGAGCAACCCGTCTCCTAACCTCTCGGCAACTCTACTGTCACTCTTTTCTGTGTATGACATCCCCTACTTATTCTTTTTCTTTCTTCCTCCATAGAACAAATATAAACATTTCAAACGAACCTTATAGTGGCCTTTACAAAGTGAACGCTAAGTCTCCAGAAGTGATTGTAAACACAAATCACGAGATATCACTAATCGCCCTCGGGCTATTTTGTTAGCGAGATATTTGAAATCGATTCAATGTTCAAACTTATTTTCACCAAATTGGTACATTTTTGAACATAGTTTACTTACGAAATCTTGGTCTACTAAGTATGTCATGGTAATTATAAAACACAATGTATATTTATTTTATCGAATAAAAAGTTCTTGGGTTTCAACCCGGGATATATAAGAATTGAAAGACGACGCTTCGATGACTATCTCATTCATATTTTTCAAGTAAAACTTCATCACATTCACATGGGAAACCTACGATCTATTTATTTTGTAATTATGCCAAACAATAATCTAAGTTTTATTACCAAAGAGGTATTACATCTAAAAAATTACGCTTGCTGTTATAAGGTAAACATGTTCAGATATTTTGTTTAATAATTAAATATTTGTATTGATTGATACACATATGACACAGTTTTACGTCAAGTGTAGAAAAGGAGTCCGAGAAAAATAAATATTTTATTAGCAAACATCAAGAAATTGACTTTTTTATGCGTGTTACATTAGCTTCCATTCAACGCACGTGAGGAGTGTTGAGTGTAAAATGAGAACGTATTCATGAATCGTCATTGTAACATATTGCAGCTATCTTCCAACATCCCTAGCACTGGTTCTATGCCATTTTTTAAATAATTTTTTTATGTATTGTGTATTTTTTAAAACGATATGAACTTTTTAAAAACGTTACATTATTTTAGCGACATCCGAGCAATCCGTCTGATTACCGTCGTACGCTCGCAGTACGAAACCAGTGGCTGACTATGCCAGCCCGCGAACTGTTTGAGAAGCCATTAATATTAGTAACTTAGTTCGAAGTTGCGAGACAGAACCACACCCGGTAGCTTAAAGGCTGTAATTGGATTGCCAACTTACTAAACAGGGTCGTCAAAAACTTTCAGACCTTTTAGTTCAGCCTCTGTAGTGGGAGACGGGTAGAAGTCTTTAGAAACTAAATGAATGTCTAGGATTCACTCTATCGAACGCGAAGTACTAAGGCATTATTAACCGATTAAATGGACTTGCCACTTAATACACTACTACAGCAGATATTAGATTATTACGTGACATAAGCGGTACAAAGCACAATATATATTATCGTGTTGTATTTATTCAGTCTCAAATTGGACTGTTTGACCGGTAGCAGATAATTGAAAATATTCTAAATAAAGGCAATATATTTATTAAAAATAAGTATTTATGATGACATTATCATGGTTTAGTTTTGGAAACTAGTTATATATATATATATGTATATATATATATATAGAAAAGATCGCCATAATATATGTACGCGCGTAGCTATCGAACGACTGCACCAAATTGGTTAATTATTATTTGTTGTGTTCTTTATTATAAGGACAAGTTTTGCATAAAAGAGATTTTTTAAAAAATCGTAGGGAAATGTTTCAAAATCTCATAATATGAAAATATTTTATGGTAAATCCACCTTATATTCGCACATTTCAATCTCCAATGTGAATTTGGGTTGTCTATAGTCTTGATCCGTTTATGATCCGAAACAGCTCAAAGGATTTCAATGAAAATTTCATGGATCGAAACAGGAATTTGAACTTAAAGTTTCGTGTGTGTTTCATTTCGATATCTTGCAGAGTTCAGAAGATTTTAATGAAAATATTTATTAACCCATCGAGTTGCCGCGGAAAGGCGGCGTAAAAATCAACTGCGAGTTGAAAGTCCATTATGCGTTCCTATAAGTGTAGGCAGTATGAGAGAGAGGGTGGGGGGCAAGAATTTCACTCCACCTATCCAAAACCAACTGAGACTTATAAGGTTTATCGTGAACCGTCATAAGTTCATCCACTGGACTAGACGAACGTGTTCTTACAATATTTATATATTGACATTCCTATTTAATTACGGTTTCTTTCGCAACAGCAAAACTTGTGTTTCGTGTGTTTGTAGTTGTGTTACTTATTGTAAGTGATAAGAAAATGCCACCAGTGAGGCGTCAAAATTTCGGTTAGCGTACGTGTAACGCAAGTCGAGTTCATAATCTACCATTGGGTTCAGGCGAGAGGGGACAAAACAGACGGTTAAACGTAACAATTACCTATGAACATTTGGTGTATAGCTCCCATATAGCTTATGGGGAGGGGTGGAATTGGTGGAATTTTTATATGTAACAAAGGCTCATATTTGAGTCGAATAAGAATTCTTGAGGTCAATTACTTTTATAGTGTTTTCCCCTACAATATTTGTGTATAATTTCAACCCATTGTAACATGTGAGGGGTGGGGTTGGAAATGAGATATAAAAATAACAAGTCAATTATCAACTTTGGGGTCGAAACCGGTTTAAAGAGAGTCGCTGTGTTAATTATTACCTTTAATATGCGATTTAAGTACAAATTCGTCCCTTAAGTGGGGAAGTAATTTTATTCTGTCAGTGTACTGAAAATATGTTTAGTCCTGTTATCGTAGTGGGAGTATTTTTGACTGTCGAGATACTGCGAGTATGTTTGAGGTTCATACTTTGATGTTTTATATTCCGGTTTAGTCATGTGTTGATCAAGAATTAAATATGTACTGGGATAACATAAATATATACCCGGACAACGCCGGGTCTCCAGCTAGTAACACATAAATATAAGAATTATTTTGGTCTGAATGTAAAAGAAATTATCGAAGTCACAGACTGTAGCAACAATTCACTTTAGTGTATTATTTAAGTATTACGGTTCTAATTGATTTTTATGAATCATCAAATTTAACTATTCTACCTTTATTCGCCATATTAACTTATATTTCCTTTTCAAGTTTCGCTCAAAAAATTGTTGGAGGCAAATCGTTGCAGTCATTTAATGTCCTACAACCGTTTCATGTCTGTCCTATAACTGATGCAGGTTTTCCAGGGTATTTCCTGCATCTATTTGATGTGAATCATCGAATAGGATCCCTAACTATCGCTCTGAGGCCTTAGTCGACCCTTTACGACCTTCTAAATATCCTTCTTAAGCTCTTAAATGGAGTTTGCCTTTTTCAGGATGCCTGATACCAAAATAATATATAATTTGAAGTTGCGATCAGCCATCCCGTATAGAGGTGATTCATTCTATTCGTAACTCCCTTAGATGAAAAAGATTAATTTTAAATCTTCATTGCTTCTTTGATGTTCGCCATTATGAAAAAGAATATGTAAAAATATATATTAAAAAATAGGTAAAATAATTTTGTAAGTTAGTTTGTGTCACCGGAAAGTACAAAATAACAGGTTAAGGTCCCAATACAGCTATAAACAAATATAGATGACTAGAGATTACTTGAAAAGAGTGTGGTAACAATTAAAAGTAATAAATTTATAAGAAATATCAGGAGACATTAAATGCAGTTTCATAAATAAAAAATTGTTTCGTTAGTAATTTATGGAATATATCTAGAATTGTTGCATTATTTACATTTCGCTACGCATTTTTCGTGGAAGTAAGATACTCTTGATTTAAATGCAGATTGATAATATTGATAACAAATTAAATTATCTGCAACAAATATAGTTTTCATAATGACAAAGAACATAAGAATGCCAAAGCTAAAGGCAGATATAACTTCAATCAGGAATCAATCTCAATTTCTAGTAAAATGGTTCTAATGGAAGTAATTTATGTTCTTTTTACTGTAAAATAAATTACAATTTTAGTTTTAAGTGTTGGACAATTGGAATAAAAATATTATCAAATGTAATATTTCATAAATGAAAATCAATCCTCAAAATCAGATATGTATATATATAAGTTTTGATTTTTAAGAGAATCCATCTCGATTACAATACATAAAAAAGAAGCCTAAAATGGTATTCTTATCGGTTTAAAATTAATACCACTAATAAATAAAATAAAATGCTGTGTCTCTGATATGTACCAAAGACGAGATGTTAAATGACTTCTGGGTTTAAATACCAAAATATTGTACAAAATTAATTTTGCAAATCAATTATATTTTAAAGACAAATTCAATAATTTTAAGAAGTCAAGGATTATAACTTATTTCTCTGAATGTTCATTCAATTATTAAAATTAAAAGTGTTCACAAGCTGAGTCTTAAATTTCATGAATTCCAGTATTAACTTGTAGTAATAATTTTTAAGCGTCATTCCTTAAGTGTAAAAAGTTAAATATTTAGTATTGGATCACAATGCTTTGTATTACTATCATTTGAACGTGCGATGATAAATTGTCAGAATATTTTAATGAAATTATTGATGGGATGGTTACGCACCGAAAACTTATAGATGCAACAGTTTTTCTATTATATTCATATTAATTTAAATTAATAATTTATAACGATGATGAATAACTGCTGCCAGGACAGGATCGGTAACGTATTGGAAAAATATTCTATAAAATTCTATATAATAGAAATCTATCTCGCCATCCATTTTCATTAAAAAAACTTTCGCAAACTGTATTTTGCATATAAATAGCCAATTCCGATAGAGAGTGCTTTCATAGACGGCTTTGAGATACTGTCATATAGAACTTATTATCAGTACTTGTTCGACAACGTGGCCCTTGCATAAATTTCAACCATTTTTACTCCCCAGTTGAAGGAAGAGTCCATTATGATTTGTGAAATTATCAATTTATTACTCATTACTTTAGAATACACAAATACCGTACTTTTTGGCTTGTTTAAGGCAATTCATATATAAATATTATAGTATTTAAATAGAGTTATTATTTACTTATTGGGGAATTATTCATGAAAAATACGGTGCGTTACGCCTTCTTTATTAATAGAAATGAAAATTCAATTTCATTGGCACGAATTATGTATTTAACAAAAACCGCTCGTCTTCAAACTTAAAACTCCAAATTAATTTTGGAAACGTTATTTTTATTTATTATTTGACTTTCAGAATTATGCTAGTTTGAGGGTAATTTCATTAAATTTATTTGATTGTAACTAAATGAATCCATTTATTCATTATTCTTATTTACTTTTATGTTATATTTGAGTATTCTAGAGAGAGAAAACTATAAACAGAATAAAAAAGAATAATAAGGGTAATATTACTTGTTAGATTAATATACATAATTTTTTAATATTTTTCGTATGTAAGAACCTTTTTTTAATATATTTTATTTGCATCTTTATTAAATTTATTATATAAAAAATCCTTTCCCAGAATAATCACAAACATGTATTTGAGAAAATTTTATTTAATAAGCAGCATTATTATAACTCATATTTATCATTATTATTCAGGTGGCGACTCTACAAGAAAATGTCATAAATTTACAAATTTGATAACAAAATTTAAGATGTATTATAATGTTTGTTTAAACCGTCACACAATTTAATGTTTTGACTATAAAGACAGTTTTAAGAAAATTTCAAGTTTGATTTAGTGGGGTAGTATTGGCTTTGGTTGTCAGCAAAACCATTTATTCTTTAGTTTCTGCCGATGATATTGTAGTATTAGGGGAGACAGAAGAAGACCTGGAAACCATAATCAATTGAATGAATGCGGTCTTGGAGAAAGAGTTCAATATGAGGATTAATACAGGGAAAGCCAAGGTAATGGATAGTAGTATGGGAAACAGCGGAATGACAAAGGGTGTTAGATTCGTAAGGGACATTTTGAAGGAAGATAAGAATTATGCTGCTTGGGAAGCATAATAATTATAATAATGGTAGGAGTATAGTAAACATAAAGTGTAAGATAGCACAGGCTTTCACGAAAAAGAGGAGTTTACTTACGGGTAATATAAGTGTGAATATTAGGAAATCGTTGCTAAAAATGTTCGTACACTGTATGGCATTATATGGGCGTGAAACGTGGATGGTAGGAGTTGTAAAATAAGCATTCCAGGAAAGTGTGTGGTGTATGAACAGACGAAGGCCAAGAATGAAATACACGAAGCATATATGTGGGATGTGGTAGATATGCGGAAATGAAAAAACATGCGCAAGATAAGTTAGCATGGAGGGTTGCAACAAACCAATCTTAGGACTGAATACCACAACACTTTGGTTTCTGAATTCCTCTGTTAATAGTGATAAATGATATAATTCATTGCTGTTTCAGTGTGTAAGATAAAATAAACATTCCTGGTTAGGCAAGTATTCGGATAAAATGTTAAAATATTTCCAAATCTGCGAACCTGCAGCAATAGGTCAGGGGTTGAGAGATGGACTGCAGAAATGTAAATCCGGGTTCTAGTCCCACTGAACGCAACCATGTTTATTTTATTTTATTTTTTCTTTCGTTTCTAGAATTTTCTGTTACGAGAATGTTCAGTTCCTGGAGTATTCCATGAATGTATAAATTGTACTGAATCTCGAAGCGGAAGCATTCTTTCATCGTACGAGCTTTTGTATAGCACTTCGTGTTAATTAACGTCTATAACCTCTAGCATTGTGTGTTACTGTATCTCACGATCCTTCAGAAACGTCACAATATAAGCTTATATATCTTATCATTGTTAGTCGGTAATGAATTTATATATGTATTTTCTGAAAACTTAAATGTAAATAAATGGATGGCCTCGAGACAGAGAAGTATAATATTTAGTTAAATTGCAACGTTCCGTCCTGCTTCAGGATCTTTTCGGGTTTCTGTAATTTTTCATGTATTAAAAAAAAGGATGCAAGGACTAAAAGTACTTACCTGTTCTTTGAAACAGAAAAGTATCATATTTAGTTAAATTGCAACGTTCCGTCCTGTTTTAGGATCTTTGCGGGTTTCTGTAATTTTTCATGTATTCGAAAAAAAAGAAGGATGCAAGGAATAAAGGATAGCGAAATATTTAATTTATTTTTTGTAATAAATTTTATGATTCGGTGCTTTGCCACAGTAATTTTTCTTGTTGTATATGTCGTTGCTAAGTTAGTTGTACTTTGAAGTAAGTAAAAACCTGATAACAACCATTATTGTTTCCAATATAGTCAAGTTTCTTTTAATTTTCCAACTTAAATTTAATAATACAACAATAAATTTCACACGTCTCTTACTCAAGACCATATATTTATTTATAATGTTATATTAATTGTTAGATTTCGTTCGTGGTTTCTGAAGATGAATGCATCAACTTATTGAGCCTAGCGGTTAGCATAAGTCGTAGGGGATTATAAGATATTGGATTGCTGAGGCCGAGCAGTATAGATAATTTCTAATCAGAATGCTAAATAGAATATTAGATTACACACGTTGGATAATTTTTGATTAAATTTGTAAAGCTAATGATGTTCCAAGAGTAGCAAATTGCTTAGAGCAGGGAGAATGTCTTTGCACAAAGCGGAGTAGAAGAGCTGGCCGCGACCCTTGGTTAAATGTTTCCGAGTCCGACAAGATAGCGGCTGTCTCCTGGGAATTTCTGCTTGTTAACTGCATTTGTGGGACAAGCAAGCAGCTCGTGCAGTGACTCGGGGGATATTGAACTCTGCACAGGGCACGCGCCCAAATAATTACGCTTGTGGATCGCATGACAAGCCTCGCACTTGGCAACACAATTTGCATCTTTGCCAACTCGACGTGTTTACGGACTAGTTTGTTCACTGTCTGATTGGTCGAATTTATGTTTACGTACTGAGTTCGTCATGTTTTGAGGGACTGCGGAACCTCCACCGGGAAACAATCGGACCATCCAGTTATGGAGCATCCTCCAGAAGGCTTACTTGTGAAGAGTGGAAACATACAGCTAGCAGTAACCAATTAAAATTAAAAAAAATATATGTTACCTTTCAAATTTATATCTCGTGCATCAGAGTACTTGGAATCATTTTTCTAGCTATTTGCTATAAAATATATTAACTGAAGAGATAACGAAAAAAAAACACATTCATCCGACCTTCATATGAAGATCTCCCTTGAATACTGTAGAATTCAATTAAAAAATCATATAAAAATATCTACCGGAACGGTAATAAAACGCTGGATATCCACTTCGTATGTGACACTCTTAATATTGCACGTTAAAAAATTGTAAGTGAACTTAAGCTCGGGTCCAGATCTTTCCATTATAATTTTTTTTATAGAATACATAATTAGTTTTGAGATTTCTAATCTCTTAGAAATATTATGACGTATCCTCACATCAGAATTTTTGCTTAGTAATAATAATAATTCTATTATTTGATAGGTTTGTAATAAATAAATTATCATAAAAATTTACAATTAATTTAAAATAATATAAATAACACAAATATTCATCTTGCAGTTTTAAAACAAGACAATTACATGGCTTTTTCTCACTAAGTGAAGAAGAGTTAGATCCTTCTCTGAGTCATTTAACTACAAGATCACTGTTCTCTACTTTAAAAAAACTTTTATTTCCTCCTTTCACTCGTCCCACTGTTTCTCTTCCCATTTCGTTGTATTAATCTCTCCAAGGAGCTCAGGAGACACATTTTACATTTTATCTCCAATTTTTTCTGCTCAAAACGGACACTGAGATTCTACTATCATAAAGTTTGCGGCATAGGTGCTTTGAAGAAGATTACCCTTTAGAAATTACTCTTCAGCCCCTCCCCCCTCTTTCTCTCCTCCACCTGAGATTTAAGTATAAATTAAATATTATGTTGAATATCAGAATTGAACTCTAGGACATCTATAACGCCGGAATAAACATAAATATAAGTTGTTATTACATTAATTTTTTGTATCGGCCACAACCCCCACCTCTAAGGTCGCTGCGTTTCGATTCCCAAATTCTAAATTGTTCCATGCGTTCAGATTTGAAAACGGAACTTAGGTACATACAAACACACAGCGAATTTTATTTTTGGTATTTTTCTCTATTCGGTACCTAGACAGCTCTCTTTGCAATCAAACTAAAATGTTGCAACTATTGGATTTATATTTTTATATGTCTTGTTTATCAAATATTGTGACGTCCTTAATATTGAAATATTGAAAATTTTAACTAAAAACTCATAAGTCGTCGCTCGTATTTCTTGTGTTTGATTTTTTAAGCATTGCTTTATTTAGTTTCCTCGTATTTCACGGAAAAAGTACACTGAAAATGTCAGGAGCAATATTCCTTATCCAAATAGTATATCACAGATGCACATCTTAAATTTATTTGGTTCACTTCCCCAGCAACATACCTGAATATTAAAAACTATAGTTTAAAGATTTTTAAAACGTCTGTCCTTACAATCATTTTCGTAAAATATTACATCAATTACCTTTAAAAAATATATTCTCGTTTATTTAATGTAGAATAGTGCTTATATTTCAAGGATAATTAGATTACTTTTAGTATCTGGCAGGTTGCATGGTGAGATACGTCTTTTTTTCCGTTTCCGCAATGAGGGCAAGAAACCGTGCAATAGTTGGGATTTATTTTGACCTGAATCCATATTTTGGACAAATATGCGAGATCTGCGAGTACAAAGAGGTGCGAGTTAATTCGTAGACCTAGCAGTGCGTGCTCTCGCATACATTATTTCTTCCTACCATGGGACAAATGGGCAAAATTTATTAAATTCGCTGGCAATTAGGGGCGAATAAAGTAGCAACCCTGTGGGAGTTTACTCTTCTCAGAGTGACTGCGGGGCTTACCTGATTATGTCGGGAATGCTTCGTACACTCTATGGGGGTTTTCAAAGTTCTTACATGCCGAGACACTTGCACCTATTTTAGGAGGTATATGTACTGGGGTCGATGACCTTGGGCATAAGGCAGTTGTTTTCCGCTGATCCCATTGGATCAGTCGGCCAACTGCTATCCTAAAACTTGTCCGCTAAACGGTCTCTTAAGCTATAAAGCACTTCTCTGCTTCCTATTTATTTTCCAAAGTTTTCTAAAATAGTAATTCTCCTAAGACTACTTAATAACTTGAGAAATATAGTATTTCAAATCTCTCACAATACAGTTTGCTAAAGGGGAAATCTATAAATAGTGAAATGAAAGGTAGCCTGTTACCAGAAAAAAAAAGAAAAAAAAGACTGTTAACCAAGAAGATAGGGCGCTGCGGGAGTTTTCTCGCAGGCGGTTCAACCCAGAGTGACTGCGGGGCTCACCTGATCATGTCGGGAATGCCTCGCACTCTCTCTGGGTACTTTTTATCAAAGTTCTCATATGCCGAGACACCTTCACCTATTTTAGGAGGTATATGTACCGGGGTCATAGACCTTGGGCATATGGCAAGAGTTGTCCGCTAATCCCATTGGATCAGTCAGCCAACTGCCTCCTGAAACTGGTGGAGACACGGAGAAGGGAATGCTGCGTCCCCACAGCAGACTCGTCTCCCGTCATTCGGAAGGGCGTGAGAATAGTACCCAATGCCCGACCTACTTGATGCAGGTTTTCTAGGGTTTTCCCTGCATCTCTTTAGGTGAAAAACGGGTAGGATCCTTAAACCATAGCCCGGGGGCCCTAGTTAACCCTGGGCTACCTTGCTCTACCTCCGCATCCCCCCTTTTCAATTACCTTCCTATGCTATTAAAGGGAAGTTGCCTGTTTCAGGATCACCCTCATGTAGCCTGTTACCCCCCCAAAAAAAGTGGCACTGCGGGAGTTTACTCGCAGGTGCTTCACCCCACAGTGACAGCGGGGCTCACATGATTATGCCGGGAATGCCTCGTGACTCACTCTGTTATTTTTTAATCAAAGTTCTCATATGCCGAGACACCTTCACCCATTTTAGGAGGTATATGTACTAGGTTCGAAGACCTTGGGCATATGGCGAAAGTTGTCTGCTGATCCCATTGGATCAGTCGGCCAACTGTCTCCTAAAACTTGTTGAGACATGGAGAAGGGAAGTCTGTGACCGCACCGTAAACTTGTCTCCCGTCATTGGGAAGGGCGTGAGAATAGTACCCCATGTCCGACCAACTTGATGCAGATTTTCTAGGGTTTTCCCTGCATCTCTTTAGGTGAAACACCGTGTAGGATCCTTAAACTATAGCCCGGGGGCCCTAGTTAACCCTTGGCTACATTGCTCTACCTTCCGCATCCCACCTTTTCAATTCTCTTGCATTGCCTGTTACAGGATCACCCTCATGTAGCCTGTTAAACCAAAAAAAGGGGGCGTGTTTCCTTTTAAATTATAGACTGAGATTGGTGTTTCAAGTGGAACCAAGAAATGCTGTGCATATGGAAAAGAGAGAAAAGACAGTGTGTTTGCGAATCAGAGGAGATAGCTCTCTCGGGAGAGTGGGCAGTGAGTGCATTTGTCTGTCTGTCCGGGGATTCGAGGTGGAATCTTGCAGTCTACATCTACTACGTCTCATGGTGTGTGCCTACGGGCGATTAGCTGCCAACTCCTGCAGTCTGGGAGAGCTGGGAAAACACGAATGTCAGATGAGAAGCTATAACAGGACGGCAGCACCCGGCTCCTGACTTCATCGTCTTCAATCACCAGCGTCCCAGCAACCTAGTCAACTCACAATTAAGAGGCCAACCGTCCAATATGCCCAATGTTATCAAGTTGACGCAGTATTTTCTGGGTTTTTGAATTACTTGTAAATTATGGGGTAAATAAATGATTTTGGTTTATATATTTTTAGTTGGGTTTTAAATTTAACGACGTGATATGATACTATTTGTTTTATATATGAAGTTTATCCTTGGCTACCTTGCTCTACCATCCGCATCCCCCCTTTTCAGTTCCCTTCCTATGCTATTAAAGGGGAGTTGCCTGTTTCAGGATCACCCTCATGTAGCCTGTAAACCAAAAAAAAAAGAAACCATCGCGGTCACCTTCAGTCAGTCCATGCTTCTAGCCAGGACAAGGTAATATAAAAATATTGTAAATAGTTTTCGTTTACTTTTTTGATAATACATTAACCCCCCGTATGGTGCAGCCGGCCTCAGAGGCCCGCAAGACACTTTTATACCTGTACCTCCAATTATTTGTCTTTATTAATAGTTTCCTGGATTGTGGCATTACATAAGACCCCCCTATGTGTTTTTTATTCAACATTCACCCGGCTCGTCTGGACACCATGAGGCTAGTGTGGCCGACTGCGCCCCATTGTGTTACAAATTAGAAGGTGAATTTCTTCGAGATATTTTTATCCAAATCGCTTAATATACTCTTAATACACCTATTCTGCCTGGGTTTTCTTCTACTCTGTTGAAGAATTTATGGAGTTGAATGTATCATAGGGTAGATATTTATAATTATGAAAGAACATTATTAGAATACTAATTTTTTAGTATAGGATGTAAAAATATTTATCAATTTTATATATAAGGTACAAATTGTATGTCTTCTGTATAGAACTTAAGAAAATCTTATTATAAGTTAAAAATTAATGAATAGTTACAGTATATTTTAATATTAATAAAGCAACCTATGTAAAATCTCTGAAGCTTGTGCTTCTCTATAGGATTTATGGAATATGATTTTATACTTATACTTACTTATCGTGAGAAATAAGTATTTTTCTGCCGCTGGCCTCTTAGGTCGAGTGCGCGTCGATAGGTAATTTGGGTTTTCCTGCTTTCAGTTACAAATTTTCTTCCGAAATGGCCAGAAAAAACGTATGATTTCTCTATACGTAGCTTCCTCGAGGATGATGCTGCTGATGATCCAGCTTTGGTTGAAGATTTGGGTGAAGAAAGCGACATCGCTTTTTCGGTCGAGTTAGAACAACGTGAAGAGGATTCAGCAACTAAACAGGAGGAAGAAGATGCTTTTGAGGAATATGTAAAAGAAGAAGACGACATTCGGAAAGGTTTTTTCTTGGAAAAGATAAACAGACAAAGTGGACGAAGAAGCCATCTCCTCCTGCTGCTCGTCGTGAACAACACCATAATGTTTATAGACAGTATCCAGGTGTAAAAGGTGAAGTGATAAATGTTGAATCTATTTTTCAATACTGGGAATGTTTGCTCATTACATATATTTTGGAATTGATTGTTAAGTTTAAATACAAGTGGAATTCCGACTAAGCTACAATTGCGCTTGAAAAGGACTGTACCAAAAGAAAAAAGTGAAACTTCTCCCTCAATATCTCCATAAGACCTAGGCGTGGGACATGCATAGCTGAAATAAGATTTATAATAATGACAAATTACAAATGTAAAAACACCGCTGTGCCAGACGTATTATTCTGAAGTTGATTATGAATACTTGGCATACATTTCTGCCAACTACTGTGGAAAAGACTGATGGCCCCACATAAGTTAAGACTGCATACTAACTTAATTTATCAGTTTTAAATTTTACGATACTTAATTCGTCTTATTTTAACAAACGCCGTTGTATCAATTTAGCATTTATCTATGATCTACTTTAAATTTCACTGCATTTAATAAAAAGATCATTTTCGGATAATTTTGTTTTATTTTCTTTCCATATACCCCAGCAAAGACTACCTTACCGTTTTCTTAATAAAATTTAATTAGATGGGAAATGAAGGGCAAAGGTATGTGGATGGCCTCTCAGACCGGGTGCACCTGATTGCGTTCCTTTCAGAGGTACGCCCAAAGGAGGGTTAATTAACAGAATTATTGTAAAATTTTGATTATATATTGTTATAAAAATGAATCATTTTTAATATTTTCATTAAGTTGAAATTACCTCCCAGTAATGTGGTGAACAGATTAAAGGTCGCCAAAATAAAATTATTGTGAAATAATTAAAAGAACTCAGATGTGTTTATGGAGACTTTACCCTCAGGTGCTAAGAGCTTTAAAAATAAACTATAGCGTTTTTGATCAGCTTTATTTTTGCATGGTTGTATATGTTTGTTGAACACTGCAAGATAGATTTTTCAAGGCGACTGAAGCTAAAGTCTATTTATTTATCTAATTTGACTTGGCATGCTAACTATATATTAACGTCTGATCTCATATATATTAATAATCAAGCTTCTGTGATTTGACTCTAAGCCTTCCCTCATTTAAATATTATCACACGAAGCTTTAAACATACTATAACATAGTTTTAAAATATGGTAGGCAATAAGAATAATTATTATTTAAAAATGCTGTAAAGCTTAATTTTTAATGCAGTAACAAATGCGCAATTTCTTATATTATATCCTCCTACAAGTCAGCTCAGAAACGAAGAGCAACTATATATCAGTGTCAAGATATTTACAGTACCCGTCCGTGTGATGTTTGCGAACAGAAGGGCCTTTACTACAAGAGCTGTGGAAAGCAAGTCACGTTCTTAATTTCGATAATTGGAGAGTACTGCGGAAAATAGAGCGCTGTTGTGAATTGGAACGAGAGTCAACGCGATATCATACCTTTACATTTTCCTTGAGAGAAATAAAACAAGCTGTCATGATCCGCGAAAAGAAATTGGCATTAACGTGCACTGTGTATAAAGATTGTTTCATGTACCTAAGATATTAGTCATATAACAGGTGAAATCACCTTCTGTAGTCTGTGTGAAAACAAAGTTATAATTAAAGTTCTTGCCTGTTTTATCGGGGAAGTTTCAAATCGAATTTCAAACAATACAATTTGGTAATCACATCACGTAGTTATCAACATTATATTTCTATCAACATCAAGGGCTATCTGGAATCCTTCATTGCCATATTTTACTTTCGTTACTGATAATTATCCACAGAACGTATACCAGTAATACTGATAATAAAAATTAATAACTACATATTGTGCCTTATATTTGGTTATGTGAAAATAAACGAAAATAATCCAATCGGTCTAATAAAATATTTAAAATATTTTCAATTCAATTTCAAGACCTGCAAGTGATATAGAAGAGAAACGTGATTAAGATGATAAATTAAATTTTTAAATGCTGGGAATAACTTCTCACATATTTTGGATAACCTAACTCGTTGTAATAAATGTTGTGCGAAATAGGAACATTAAAGTACATTTAAATTTTATTGGTAGAACTATGAATCTACGTAATAGACGAGTATAAAAGAAGGGATATCAGTTTAAATTCTAATTTGAGTAATTGTAGTTGGCTTAATGATTTTGGGGAGAAATGAGAGGATATAGATTGCTGAGGAGTCGTTTTGAATGATTATAGAGAAAAGGATCAGGCAGAGATTATAAGCAGAGTGAAAATAAAGGAAAGGGAGTAATAGAAACTAAAATGAAAGGGGCATGAATGATTGTAATTAATGAATGGGTAGTTTTGAAGCTATAGGAAGCTGACTTTATGTGGAAAATGCCCATGATTCGGTCTATCAGCTTTATAGTTACGAAATAATTGAATTACGTTACGCTTGGGGACTCAATTAAGTTGATTCTAGCTTTATGGATTGGGGTTGGAATGATTTATGTAGATTTATAGTTCGATAACGGGTGAAAGTGTTTACTGAATGAATGTGTTTTCATCAATACAGTTTTGAGAGTTATATATTGACTGCAAATATGTACTCCTTTTGAAAGCACAAAAGTCGGGGAGTAGTGAAAAATATTTTAATTCAAGCTCAATTTCTTCACCTTTTCCCCCTGAAGTTTCTCCTAAGTTCAAATGCTTTAGTGCAGAGAGCCTTTTTCATTTTGACAACAGATAAAAAATGGAAGTCATACAGTGATGTCAATTAAATATTTTAAAATATTTCACTCAAGTAAACTCGAGTGAGTCGCAATGTCACTAAGCTGCTGCTGCACTCTGCTAAATACGTATCTTGGGCACGCTCAACAAATTTAAATAATATATACTTATCTGACCAATATCGTAAAAACTATTACATTTAAGGCATGATTTTCCAATGACTTGAATATCTTCATTCGACTGAGAAACGGAAAAAATTAAGGAGTTTTTCTGTGTGTCGAGGTTTTAGTTACAGGAGTTAATTGATATAAGTCTGAATTATAATAACGCTTATAGCATTATTATCTAATTGGGCGGTAGTATTTACTGGATAGGGTACTTTTAAGTTTTGTAGAGCAAACCTCACTGCAAAACTTTGTTAAAACTCTTCCCCTAAGTTGCCTACATAAACAGCGATGCAAATTTTCTTCACTTGTAAACTTTTAGATATTTCAATTATCTTATGAATTTGTTGACTGGTTTTTAATTAAAAACTGATGATTTCACAGTTAGTTTGGTTGATCGGGGTGAGTACAGAAGATTTCTTAACAGTAGTTTTTAGATTATTTTGCTCATAATTGTAAATAACTGATAGTTCGGTAGGATGTTGTTTCATTCTGAGGATTTTAGGGTTTGCGTACCATAATGCTTTCAGCATATTTCCATATAATTGCAAAGTATGAGACGAGTTTTATTTACCCCCAAGCTGCTTCTGGAGTCAATATTTATCGATTGGGTATTTCTAGAAGGAACTTACTAATAAAATATTTTTGTTAAAGCAGACAGCGCTGAGGGATTTTAAAAGAGACGTAATTAAACTGAAACACTTAAGAGTATGACGCAATGCAGCAGTCACGGCCATGGCCAGTTGGATGTGGGATTCTGTTGGTGATCGCTGTCTCTTATTTTTAACTGGCCTTTATTATTAATTATATAAGAAAAATGAAGTGGTTGCCCTTAGATGTTCCATGTGTCTTTTACGTAATACCAATAATAAATAACAACTATATATTTTTTAAACAAAATATATTAATTGTGAATTAGTGATTCACGAATTAAGATTTGCCTAATTACTGTGTTAAGAATGGCAAGTATGGTTAGTCATAATGCGTATAAATTTTTATTCCAAGACATTTCAGCACAACTACGACAATATCTGACCGGGGAATGTTTTTAAAAGTAGAAGTAGCAGATACAGCTAAAAGGTTTCAGCTGGCCACCAAGGTGTTCTCCAAGCGCAATAAAGGACAGCATTTCCGCAAATTATCCAGAAACATCTGCCACCACAACAGTCCCGAAACTACAAACCTACATGAAGTTTCGAGAGACCACGAGAAATGTTTAATGAAAAATATTACTATCACCAAGCGAGCGTGACAAAATAAATTCAAAATATTCTATGAAGAATGTCTTAACAGAATATTATATCAATATTTGAGAACCTTAATTTAGTATTTATTGAAAAATGTGTTCGGATATATTCAATGGTATTATTTTCGTGTTGTATTTTGTGACATACTCGTATTTGATCTCACACCAACTTGTCAACTTATTACGACAAATGTCATGTTCGTTATTATTTTATTTTTAATTCTTTTGTTCTGTTAATAACATTTTTGAATAGTAATAAAATCTCTTAAAATTGTGGTTATAGCATCTTATGAA
The DNA here is from genome assembly GCA_034510155.1 of Eucriotettix oculatus. Lineage (NCBI taxonomy): Eukaryota > Metazoa > Arthropoda > Insecta > Orthoptera > Tetrigidae > Eucriotettix > Eucriotettix oculatus. The sequence continues at coordinate 52,530,967 of CM067376.1, read as the reverse complement.
ATTTTAGAAGTACAATTTTCTTAAATATTATCCTTTCATGTTACTGTGCCTTTTATTAAAGTGTCCGGCAAATCTATTTGCTCTATATTTTTGCTTTTTATATAATTGAACTAAATATACAACTTTTTTTTCACCGAAATCAGTACCTTTGTTGGATATCTAGGACATTCCGAATTATGCCAATGACTTCGTTTAATATTTGATGGGTCTAATAAATAAATATTAAAAATGGATCAACGAATTTAAATACAATCTATGACACTTTGTTACTGCAGGGTAAATATTTTAAATTACCTCACACATTATCATGCATTTTTTGCAGTACGTATTTCTTTTTTGAAAAAAAAACATTGTGAAACTTCTATCTCATTTTAATTACAACCGATAGCAGACCTACATCATTTTACTTAAAATGTACTTATGAAATATATTTTGGCAGATATTAATGGAAGGACTTGTATAAAAATTAAATTTGTAATATCTTATATAGTTATAAGGAACAAATTATGTCGACACATCTAAAATTATATATTTTTAAAATTTTAGATTTATAATACTATAAGTCCCAAGTTATTCCAATTTGCACCTCACGAAGTACTGAATTATTACGAATCTTTGTGTAATTATATATTTTGGAGGGATGGATTAATACGCCAAGTTCTGAGACATGAGGGTCTAGTAAAATTAGCAATGGAGGAAAATGTGTGGCGTATGAACAGAAGAAGGAGGTTAGGGTGGAATGCACTAAGCAGCTTAGCTTGGATGTCGGATATGGTAGTTATGTAGAAATGAAAGGCTTAGGGAGGACAGATTAGCGTAGATGGTTACATCAGATGAGCCTAAGATCTAATTACTACAACACACACAAAAGCTGTGTTGATTTTTCGTTTCTCATTATTGCAAATTTATTAATTATAAATTAAAAAATTTCAGTTCGTTATAATTCTTAATAATTGAGTTATATAGAAATAAATGTTGTAAAGAGACATATCATTTCAAAAACCGATGTTGAATAACGAACACATAACGATGATTTTTGTATAGTGATAAACCTACACTACGATGAATTTTGGTTCTAATCAGCCTAAGAACGTATTTATTTGGGGTTTTCGTAATATGTCTTAAATAAAGTCAACCAATTAGATATGAATGCAGGGAGCATATATACTAGGTCAGCATCCTTTTATTTCTCAATTTCTGATCCAAATATTTGCAAATTTTTTCTCAGCCTTATTAACACGAGGGACATAATCACATGCAGTCAACTATCATAGACTTCCGTTAAGGGATTAAAGTATGTCAACGCGGAGCGTAATTCTGCATTTAAGATTCCTCCGATAGCTGTTACTAATTAACGCAATGAAGCTAATAATAGAATTTCCATTAAATCGTGTGTTTCACAACTCTTTTATCTATAAAATGATGTTAGTTGCTATGTCTTTTGTTGAATTATTCTTCACAGAAGAAATTTTGGTGTAATTATACCTTTCCTGCGTCCAGAATTGATCAATAAAAGTTTATATATTTAAGTTTGAGAAAAATGTTGGTAGGATCCTTTAAATATCCAGAATAAAAATTTAGACTTACAAATTACGGAAAAATTTAGCCTTTTAAATTAATGGGTTACATTAAATCACTATATGATAAGACAATGAATTTATAATAAGTATTACTGGCTGGGTACCCACTGATGGCTGAAAAATAATTTAAATTAGTCCACTACAGCATTTAATTCGATTGCAATCTTTCTTTTCACCACGTGATGATACCATCAGCTAGAGCGTCATTTTTTTAAAATTTACCTTTTTACGCCCCTACTTTATAACGTCATAACAACCAGGATTACTCAGTATCTTAATCGAGTCAAAAATCTATTGATACCTTATATAAGGTCATGCATAATAAAAAATACACAGAAACAATTGATTATATTTGCGGGCCTGGTATTTATATATATAGTACATCAATCATCAGGCCAGTGACCTACATATGTTTTGCATATATGTTAATTAAATAAAGTTATCATTTCTCAAATAAAATGTTCGTTAAATTTACATATTATATCAAGCTTGACAGATATATTCTCTTTGGTCTGATTAGCTTGAAATAATACCTATACCCTGAAGTAAGCCTGTCAAACGTGAAATTATGCTGAAATATAACCAATATTGTTCTTAAATTATGATACTTTTTAATTGTTTTTCTCTTACACCTTCGTCGTCGACACTGAACGCACGCAGCGGGTAAACATCTCGCTTGGCAGGCTTTTGTGAGGGCATAATGCAGTTATATATTTCTTGAGGGTGGGACCATTGAATGGTATAGGAAATCATAAGGGACAAGCAAAAGCCAAATTTTTAAATGATTGACAGAATCCTTTTTTGAGGTGAACAGATAAACACAAAAAATTTCACGCCAATCGTATGAATGGTTTGGTAATTCCTAAGGTTAAACCTTATAACGGACCGTAGCAGACCGCTAACATTGCCTTTTACTTATAAAGATTACTTATAACACTGTTCTAGTTGAGACTTAAATTAATAAATTAAAATTCTATACCCTCCCAATCTCAGGCGTAACTTCACTTTTATTGTCTGTGCAATGAAACATTCACTAAGACTGATGTGTGTCTTACACATAGATGTAGCTGATTCACAAAAGCCCTTGCATCTTTAATCCTAAAGACCTAGTTTTTGTACCACAGAGCACTTTTCTTTATCTACACTCAAAATTATTGGATTTTTATTCCGCAGATAATTTTATTCAGAAAAATATGCCTGTGTAAATCGTTAATAGAAGACGTAAATATATTTCAAGGCCCGAATTCTGCATGTATTAAAAACTAATTTACATGAAGTTCGACAACCCTGAGGAGTAATTGTTTTCGGTATATACAGGAATTTTTCCTGACGTGCCACATCACACCTGGGCTCGAAGCTAGGAGACAAAGTCGCCACGTTCAAATGGGAAATTACGACGTCAATTCGTCTAGGTTTTCTCATTTTCGGCTCTCTCTAAAACTGGATCCCATGGGAAATGAACGTTAATATATTTAGAATAGTCAGTTAAGTTAATTTATTAATTACTTCTATTTATCATGCATATTTGAGTCTACTATAATGCTTGTATGCCCCATGCGTCAATTGTTTCCTTCCACATTGCAATTTGAAAATGTTTCACGACGGCCATTCAACTTGAACAAGAAACTGTTTCGAAAAGTAAATAAAAATATATAAATAACCCAAAATGACAGAAAAATGTATATTTAGTAAATTAAATGCAAGAATTACATCGAAAAAAAATACATTTGGAAACAATAAGAACTTAGGAGAGTTAAGAGTCAATTTTCATCCCTAAAATAAAATATAAAATACCCATGTTGCTGGCTTGATCAGATACGACGGTTATACGAAAAGTTTGGTAAATTGTTATGAAAGAGCGGGAAATATTTCACTTTCGCGCCATCCTTGGTCAATTATTTTTTTTAAATATTCTTAAAAGTTTTATAAATATACCAGTCGTTATTTAGTGTTGGCAGCAATCTGTAGTGTTAGATGTGTAGTCAAGCGGAGATAAACAAATTACGCGATGCCATTATACACTTTGTATGTGATGGGTTGGACATGCGCACAAATATAATCCGAATTGGATGAACCAGATCATTTACTTCTGGATTAATGGGTCTAAACTAGGTCTCAGAATCACAGAAGATGAAACTCGCGTCGGTCGCCCAATTGAAATTATCACTCATAAAAACAACGAAGACGTTAACAATTTCGGAATTAAATATCGCAGACTAAAAGTGTGAGAGGTAGCTGATGTCGCAGGCTTCTCAACTGAATCAGTGCATTTCATCCTCCATGAAAAAGCTTTGTGCGCGATGGGTTCCGCGACTTTTAATATTGGACAAAAAGCATTTCAACGCAGATTATAGCAATATCGAGGCGTAGCTCACAAGACTTTTTGCGCAGATTCGTAACCGTCGATGAAACATGGATCCATCAACACACTCCAACCAGAGACCAGAAATCCATCATCCAACGTACAGAATCAGGTGAAATTGCACCAAAAAAAGCGAAGACCATTTTGTCAGCTGGAAAGATGATGATGATCGGTGTGTAATATTAATAGATTTCTTGGAAAAGGGCACAACCATAACTAGGCTCCGTTATGTATCTCTGTTGGATCTTTTGTAACAGGTGCCGATTGAGAAACGACCAAGAAACTGACTTTTCACCAGGACAATGTGTCAGCAACAGTCTAAATGGCGAAAGCGTACGTGGTGGGATTCGAATTCTTTACTCATCCACATAATTCACTAAACCGAGAACCAATGGCTTATTCTTGTTCCCGAACTTGATAATTTGGTTTTGTTGGAAAGAAATTTTCATCTAACGAGGAAGTGATCGCAACCGTGACGGAGCATTTTGCTGAGTTTGACAAAACCTATTTTTGTGAAGGGTTTAAAAAATTGGAATCTCGCAGGGCCAAGTGTGTACCTACGGAAAGGACTGTTGCAAAATGAAGTAAGTTTTCTAGAAAAAAGTTATTTTTGACTTATAAAACAACCCTCTTAAATATCAATTATTTATTTGATGCTTGGTTTGGTATAATTGTTTTTAAATCTCTTAAATTTAAAAAAAGATATTATTTTTGAACAAATAATTCTCAGGCTTATAACCCAGTAAAAAATAACTAAGAGCAACGTTTCCATTACTTTTTCTGTCATCACGTTCCAGACTACCAATCTGGACGTATCGGACTTAATAACTAGTAAACCCGAGAAATTCAATATTTGTTTATTAATCTTCTTTAATTTCAAACTGTTCCAGATATTAAAAATTATTTTAATTCGTTAAGTGAAATACGAAGATGTAATTATTGTAAAATCTTAAGAATTTTTTTCGGAAAATTATGACGGTAGCTTTCAATGTATGACTGTCTCTCTGCTTTTGCAATATGAGTGGTTTATTAAGTCCATAACTGAAGTAGAAAATTTTATATAACGTCAGTTCGCGTAACAAGTTGTTATTTTTGTTGTTTTATGGTACTACATATTTTTCCTGTCAGAGGACGTGAAAGAAGTGCGAGACGTGCGCAAGGAAGCTTCACGCTTGTCTGAATTCACTTGAAAGGATTACTACGACGCACCATCCAGATTCTACGAGGGAAATGTGTTGATTTAAGTTTGTCTCTTTTATTTTTGCCCAGAAAACAAGTGGCAGTATACTGGAAAAAATTTATTCGGACATTATTTTCGTCTAATATTAGCGTCCCGGTAAGCTTTGTTTCTATTACTTTATGCAAATGTAGTACTGGGAGCACGTGGTGATACTCGTTACTAACAAGTAATGACTTGTACGCTTTGTAGACTAATTACTATGTCGGTCGTGAAAATAATTATATCTGTAACGAGAATTTGTTTCCACGTGATTATATTTAAAGACCCTGTTAATTCCATCGTCAATAAGGTTCGTACTGTTGTAATAAATTTCTAACCAAATTTATGACTGATATTAATTTCTAATGACTGCGTCTTATTCACCTCTCACATTTTTCATTGTAAACATAAATTTACTCAAGTATGTAGACAAAACTTTTACCTGATATTATAAACTTAGATCTGACTATATGAGAATACGAAGTTATTGAATAAGTATATAATTAAATAGATTTAATGTTTCAATACTTAAGTGTAGGGTGTGAAATAGGAAAAATAATTACAATTTTTTAAACAGAATATTGTTTTAAAGCGGAATAATATTTTAGAATAATTTTCTGGTCTACGTGTTTTGATTAGAAGCGCGTAGAGGAAAAATAAACAATTATTCCTGTCAGTAAATTACACCAAATTGATCGTTCCTATTCAAATGGTTCAGAATATTAATATTATTTAGCTCATAGAAACTAATCCGTTTAATTTAACTAACACGTGAGGAAACTAAAAATCTAATGAGATTTGTAATGTTTAAGGTTACTTTAGCGCAAATCCTAAAAAATTCAATAACCAATATCGTAACATTATTAAAAACTCCGAAAGAATGGAATTTATCTTGAAATATAAAGGGAAATATTAGATATTCATTTAATTAGTAGCACTTAATCATTCAAACTTTTTTGCTGTGTAATAAGAAAAAATTCCAATTTCAATTGAAGTTTTTTGTTTGTCCCAGGGGAATGAGGGAATTAATTTTCCCCAGGTATTGAAATATCAATACCGTAGCATTTTCAAGTTTATATACATCTTTCTTATATTATATAATACGACTTTTTATTTTAGTTACTTATTTTTAGTAAGTTTTACGTGCCTTTGTTAATTATTTTCTTTAATAAGCATTGATAACTGAGACGCCGATTTCGAAGGCATCATTGATCAACATTCTTGAAACAGTTAAATATAACTAAGCATTTGGTGCAAATTTACTTGATAAGACTATTTATTCTTTGAACTAAATTGTTTGGTTTATAAATGTACCCAAACTGTTATTCATAAATTAAAAGACAACGACTTTCTGTTGAATCATACGATATTTCAAGAGTCATTTTGTCTAATTTGTAAGTAATATATTTTAATAAAACAATAAATTAAAACTAATTAATAAAATAATAATGGTTTCAACGTATCGTGTTTGGAACCTATCCAAGTGTAGATGTAAAACTTTCACAAACATTATTATTTAATTTTTGAAATATCAATAAATGTGCAACTTTTTGTGGATAAAAATGTATATATTTAAGTGCTTTACCTTCATATTCCATTTGAATTTTATTGAATTTATTCATTTGACGTTGTCAATTTTTTGGTTAAATATTGAAGTCGTGTTAAAATTTCCCTTCGAATTATTAGAATTATTTAATATTTGCATGTGTGTTCTGCTGCTAGAACTGTTACTTATAGTATGAAACAATCGAAAAATCATGGTATCTTTCATTTGCGCAGGAGTCCGTTTCAAAGACAATTACTTCTTCAGTATGTCGAGTTTTGTGAGAGAAACTGTTGTTCAACTATGCCTTTTATTTGATACCGTTACTAATAACTACATTCATACCGATTAAATAAATTATAGGAAAGACTCGCCTTATAAAAAATAAGTTACAGGATGCTGTGCACGAAAGGAATAGATAAAGAAAGAAAAAGATGGAGAAAAAGGTATGAATGCTAGCAAAGACAGTGCAGTTGCAATAAAATATCTTTGCGAGAGGAAAAATTGGCAAAGTGACCAAACGTACGAAAAATAAATATAAGAAAGGAAAAACAAAATAATTTAAGATTTTCTTAATTTTATTGTATAAATTGTAATTCCAAACATCTGCCCCAAGGGGTGGGGCAAAACGAAGAATTGTTTGACTTTTTTAATTTACCAAAAATCTAAATTATTTTCTGAAGTTCTATTGATATTATATTAAGTACATAATAGAAGTAATGTTTTATACCTTATGAAACGATTTTTATGTTTAGAAAATTTTACAAAGATTATTAAGCAATAAATGTCCCGTTGCCACCCGACTTAACCCAACTTATTTCAGATTTAATTGTGAGGCTATTTACGCTAATAACATTTGAAATTACGCGAAATATAAATGTGAAATTGAGTATCGCTTATATAACATGTCAATTACTGAAATTGAACGGACTTTCTTGCGAGTGTTGCATAACAAGGGTCGTTAGAGCCAAGTGCTTGTGCAAATCCTGCATTTTTCCCCATCAGATTTGGTAACTTGCCAGATCACGTGCCGTTAAATAGATGAGAGATTCACAGATTGAATTTCGTAACTCGCGGATGACATTGCTGGAAATATTTTCGGAATTCAACAACTGTGTTATAATAAGCATACACAATGCGTTCAAAGAAATTCGATACTGGATTACGAAAAGTTGAAATAACTTAAGGTTTGAAAGGTTCAGGTGTTCTCCTTCCACTTGAGGAAAACGAACAGGATATCAAAAAAGCCCTAATTTGCGATCTTCTTAAGCAAGCGTGTTACAGTCGTCTAAATATTTTCTACGTCAAAAAAGCCACGAAATTTCTCTGGAATACCTATTTTAGGAATAAAAAGTCACTCGCGTCAAATTGGATGAATAAGGATGGTGGTTGAGGTCAGCCACTAGTTTTTACGCTTGGAGTTTCAGACGTATAAGCGTGAGCATTGCCGTGCCGCAAGAAGAAATCACTCTTCTCCCACTCTTCTAGCTGATCCCTCCGAATTCTCTTGCACAACCGATCCATGACACTCAGATAATACTGGGAATTTATAGCAGTACCGGTGGGAATAAGTTCACACTGAATAATGTCGTAAGTGACAAAAAAAGTGATGATAATTGTTTTTATTTTGTCATTAAGACTGACTTTGATCATGGCAAACCATCACCGGCCAAATCTCGTCACCCGCGATGATATCTTCCAGATCAGAATTGTCTACGTTAGCCATTTCAATCGAGTTGCGGCTGGTGTCCATGTGTTGATGATTTGGTCCGGGAGTAAAGTTCTGCGGGACAAACTTGTACACTTATGTTCTTGTTGAGCACTTCAGCGATAGTTCTGCATTTGATAAGACAGTCTGTTTTCTCGATGTTTCCGTCCGATGAACTTCAGGTAGGACGCTCTGACCATGATTGTCGTCGAGCGACATCTGGCATATTTTTAAAACCATTTAAACGACTCAAACATTAGAGCACAACATTATCACTTATCAATATAAGCCATTATCATGTGCTGGAACGTCTCCGTAGCCATTCTACCGACTAAACTGTGAAATCCAATCACTGCTCGTTGCTGAATTTAAATTATGTGACACAATAACGTTGACAAGATATAATCACCAAGGCGCCGAATGAAACGTTAGAGAGGAAACACCCGAATGATATTTGGACCTATATACCAAATCATGGTGGAATGAATACTGATCCTATGCTCACAAAAAACCAAAACCAGTCTCAATAAGTACTGGAAACACACTACGTTGGACAAGAAGCTTAACTCCAAGAAAGCCAGAACATGTTCCAGAAAACAGACAAATTTTGATAATTTAATGGATTGATAACAATATTTCAGAATTATTCAAATTATTTGTATTTTTATTAGTTAAATTTTGTAGATTGTACGTGTTGTCGCTTAAGACCTTATCAGGTAATGTGACATTAAACTTTTTTTTTTAAGTTGACAAGATGCAGTCGCAGATTCTCTAATTACACTGCCTGCACAAAACTGACTTATAAATTGTACATATATTGTTTAAAAGTATTAGTTTAAGCTGCTTCGGTTGCGTTGAGTTGACTTCCTCTTATATGTCTGGGAAAAAAACAACATATTCACTACTTTTCTGAAGCACAGTGTTAATTATCCACTTCAGAGAAGGTTCTGTTAGTTGCTTAACTATAAGTGTGAAGTCCACAACTTTCGAGGGTTCACAGAATCTCTTAAAGTAATTAAGGTCGTGTAATAGTGATGACCCCGTTTGTGCAAAGTGCTCCATTTAAATGTATTTACAGTAATGAATCAATACTTAATTAATTTAATAAATTACTGTACATTATCTTCAGAATTATAAATCCACCAGCACATGTAGTTTATCTCATTATTCCACGAATATAATTTGTAAAGTTGGGGAAATTGAAAGGAAGCACATCAGGCACACTTGGTACATTCAGTTGTTGATACGAGTGTGGAACTTGCATACTTCAAATTAACTCGTTTCGTATTCAGCCATGGCGCAATTTAATCGCTTCTTATTTCGTCGTAGGTAAAATTAGTTGCTAAGCTATGTTACGCAGTGATGATGTTTCAGTAGTATGAATTGTACAATAGACTGAACGTCATGTAAGGAACAGAACTCAACATGGGGATAAATGATGTGTTGGATTGTTGAAAAATTGTTTAGGACAGCCTTAAGAGACGTCGTTAGTGAAGCTGAAAATCAGTTTCGAACTCATTATGACAGACTGACATTTCTGAACCATTGTATCATCGCTGAAGTCTTGACTATACGACCCCTGCCAGCTTTAATCGGAGTTGGCGATATTAACGTACCCTGCTGCTCTAAAGACTTATACTACCGATGCTTTCGTCCTTAAACCCTTAGGGAGTAGTAATCGACGCCGAGCGGCAGACACGCACTCATCAAATTGCTCTGGCGTCCAGCCGGCGCCGCGACGCTGACTCTATTTTCTGACCCAAACTTAGAAGTTCTCGAAGACAGGGTGACGTGAGTAGTCGGAGTTTTCGGAATGCTGAACATGAAAAAAACACTTTTTACAATATAAAGTGTCATCGAGTAATGGATGTTATTGTTTATATAGACGTGAACAAAGTCTTAATTCCCAGTGCAGCCAGGCAAAACAAGAGATCTTTGGAAACTTAATGTGGAAAAAGAATTAGAATAACATTTTCGTTATTCTATTCATTATATTATTTCATTCAAAATCAAGTATCGGAAATGAAAAGAAATAAAAACAGAAATACCTTACACGATATTTTGAAAACAATAGACGTCTTTGATAAAACAAACATGACTCGGATATATAAGGTAAGTAATTGTAAAAGAAAAAAAATAATGAAACACACAATTCTGGCTCAAAGGAAACAAAAAATTTTGAGTCAATATTTACGAGCAAATTTCGTGTAAACTTGAAATAAACATGTCCAAAAATTTGAAAGGTTATTTTCAGTACGATGCCTGGTTTATGTGGTGACTTTTATAGTCTTTTTCACTTGTTGAAAGAGCAAGATTACCAAAAAGATTTGTGGTATTTATTTTATATCTTAATTTTGATTGTTTATTGACTAAATGTTTATCGTTTTGTTAATTTTAATCTCATTCAGAAGATTTGATATTTTAAACAAAATCGTGTTTTCACAAAGTAGCCAAGAATTTAATTAATTGTTAAAGTCAAGAATGAAGAGTATTACATAAAGAAATTAACTACTTCGTTGCTCAGAAAAGATAGGCTGGGGTATTTATTGATACACATTGTATATATGATTCCTTTCTTTATTTTTGAGCGTCAGTGTTTTTCCATTTCAGTCAATCCAAGCCAAGTAGTATAGAAGAGGTAGTTTGATATTCTCAGAAAAAAATCAGATTTTTGGGGGGAATTCCGTTATCGTTTGGTACCTCAAAACTATTTTAAACATTGCTCAGAATTTTTTTGAATTTTTGGGGAATTCCGTTATAGTTTGGTACCTCAAAAGATTTTTAAACATTGCTCATAATGTATGACAGATATTAGATAAGTAAATATAAATGCTGACTTTAGTCCAAAATGCTCGTAACACAATGCAATTTATTTGAAAATGATAGAGCAACGTAGTTCTTAGGAATTAAATCAACATGCACTCTGAAAGAAAATGGTTGCCATTTTTTAACAGAACGCAACTAAATATAATTTTTAACTAGTAAAACAAAAGAAAATACACGAACAAAATATTAATATTTTCGGAAATAGTCAGGCAACCAGTTACTCTTTTTCTGTACAACTTGGCATTGATTGACCCAGTTACGAAGTCGTTTTCCACGTTTCTGCAACTCTTTTTCCTAAAGAACTGAGATTTTCATCCCTGAATCTGTCGGTACACTGAAATAACGGTATTCGGTCACTTATAACAATACTATGTGTATGCCAAAATACCCCACAAAGAAGCCTGTTTGATCAACAAGAAGCCTACTTCAGCTAATTTATAAATCACTTTCGCCAATGTCGGGAAAACGTCATTGATCAATTCTTCAGGTAGCTTGGAGATTTCGGTCCCACGGTAAAACCTTCATCTGTATTACCATGACTGTGGCGAGTACTAAAGTTCCTTTTACAGTCATCTTTGTTACTTAGGAAATTAATTAGTTTTAAATGTATGGAGGATTAACGACGCAGAGCACTTTTCATCTAATTTTAATTTTATTGTGCACGTTTTGCTGTGGAAACTATAAGGTAGGTACTCGTTCATAAAACACTAAAGATGTTTGCAACTACTCGAAACTGTTTTTCTGGACCATATTAAAGATTTGTGTTATTTAAGTGTATATTTAAAGGTATGTTAGTAAAGGTGACACCGAAATGGCTTACCTTGACCTTCTTGTCGATCTCTGGTGGTTTCTCGATGAGGCAGCTGACGGCGGAGGGGGCAGGGTTCGGAGTCCGGCCCTGCCCCTCCACGTCGAAGTGGTCACCCACCATCAGGTGCGGCGCCGTCAGCGGGGGCGACGTTTCGGCTCCCTCATCCTCTTCATCCGCACTCTCTGCCGCACGGAAAACACAAATCATTAATCTCGTACTCTCTTAAGCGACATACAAGTAGAACACAAATTTCATTGAACAATTCACTCAGAGGAATGAGTTGGACGTAAGCTAGAACAAAGTGGTCTAATTTTTTAGGCTACGGAAAATATAACACATACTGTAATCACTTGTTCGAAAGAGAACAATATTAAATGGCTGTCTTTAAAAAAATCGAAGCAGAAATGATAAATGGTTGAATTTTACAGAAATTTAATTTTACACTATTCCTGCTCTGTACCAAAAAATGGAAGCAAAAATGATAAATGATTGAATTTTACATAAATTTAATTTTACACTATTCCTGCTCTGTACCATAAATACTCGTAAAATATCCAGAAAGGAGAGTTATCTATAAATTCTACAGAAGGCAGGCAGCAGTATTTAGAATTGAGGATCAAGAAAGGAAAGCAGAAATGAAAGGAGTAAGACAAGGATACAGTCTGTCACCCATGCCCTTTAAATTACATATAGAACAGGCGTTGATGACAGATACAACTGAAAAAGGAAAACGAATCGCATTGCAAGGAGAAGAAATATAAACCCTACGATTTTGCTTATTATATTCTATTATTACTTGGAAACCATACGAAATTACATGAACGTGATCCTGGAGGAAGAGTACAACAAGAGAGTTAATAGAGGGAAAACCAAGGTTATGGAAAACAAAGGGTGTTAGATTGGGGAGGGATATTTTGAAGGAAATTAAGGAATTGTGATACTTGGGAAGCATAATAACTAGGGATGGTAGAAGTATAGTAGACATAAAGTGTAAGATAACACAGGCAAGGAAGGCTTTCGCGAAAAAGAGGAATTTACTTAAGAGTATTATATGTGCGAATATTATAAAATTATTTTAAAATGTTTGTATGGAGTGTGACATTAATAAAAAATAAATCAGATGAAAGACCCTTTAAGTTTAATATTATAATCTAAATTTTATGCAATGAGGTTTATTTTATAATTCTATATATTTAAAAAAGCTCATACAGGATAGGTTTGAAAAAGTTATTTCTTGAAACAATTATTTAAAAATTAAAGCAATAATTTTTAAACCGATGAACGATAAACCTTTAATTTTGCAATCTGTGTTTGTTTTACGAAATTAAAAACTACATTTTTTTCTATACTCGATAAATTATATTTCTTTAGAATTTTCCTAGCAGTATATTCAACACCATCAAAGAAATTTTAGATCAAACAATTAATCATTAAGGTTTCATGTTTTTTTTATCAACTATTGTTGTTAGGGACAATACGTAGTGTATTTGTGTAGCTTCATTCCTTGAATTGAAAATTATAAAATCTTTTCTTACTGAAAAGTGTATTTTCTTATTCAGAATTCCTTAATTATTAACTTTCCAAGAAATCCTTTTCATCTCGCATAGAAGAAATATGAATCTCGCAATGATATCGCGAATTTTAATTTAAATGGCGAAGGGCTTCATTCTCGAAATTAAAGGGAAAATTTAAGGTTAACCAAAACATTAGTCCCCAGTCTTAATTTAGTACATAATGAAAGAACTGAAGACAAAATTCTTGTAATCACTTAAAATTATTATCATTATACGACAGTTAAATGAAGGTCTATAATACGCATATCTCTCGGATAGAAAATTAAAGTTCGCCGGTCTCTGAATTTAGCCCATAAAATATTACATATATAATTAAAGATGAAGTGAAATTAAATATGAAATATTATGGTGTATAGCATAATACAATATTTTGTCGAATGAAAATATTGAAAGGATGGCGTTGTGTTTTGAAATTCAAAATTGTTCCCAGTTAGAAAATAAAAAAAACGATTTAAGTAAGTAATCGGGTAATGTAAAGATAGGACAGATCCTGGGCCTTAGATTGCATTTTTGAAAGTATTCGATACAACAAAAGAAATAGTTGATATATTACTTAATATCTGTTTCTCAAAATAATTTCCTAAAATTAAGTTTAGGAACAAATTGATGACAAAGTTTCTATTCAATTCAACGTTACGCCCTCGCATTTGGGGCATCGCCAGTTAAATGTATTCAGGATTTTACTATAAACGGTTGTATAAAAACATAAAGGAAATAGAAATGACAATCTTTTGTTAAATTATTGAGGTATCCGGTTCTTATATTAATTTCCGGAAAATAAATATTACACATTAAACAGTTAAACAATAATTTTGGAGAATATATAATTTTACTTATGTACAAATTTATTTTTATCTAACTTTCTTAAAATTGTAAGTAATATAAATTTAGTTTTAATAAATTAAAAAGAAGCTGTAAATTTTAATAATAATTTTTTTAAGGAATATTGTTTACATTACAGTTTCTATTTTTTTGGTATAATTTTAGTCTGTAGAATATATATAGTCCCAAATATGAGGATATGTAGGATGAATTGAATAAAAAAATTGTTGAACTTAATTTATAAATAATCTGGAATAACAATTTTCTACATTCTTTTTTTAGTTAGTAATAAAAGTAAATTATTAATATATTTCAGAGGTATATTTTTTGCAAAATCAGGAGTTTTTGTACGTAGAATAAAAATATGAAGCTTTCTTTAATATACGACTGTTATGGTTAAGTTTTTATTACTGCATATATTAATATTTTCTCATGTATTGTACATTTCCGTGTTCAAAAAGTTAATTTTTAATTATCACAGAAGTATCAAAAGTCTCATACAGTAGTAAATAATTTGTCTGTATTTAGTAAGAGGCTTCAGTAATTTTTTTCAACTTTCTAGTTCATAAATGACTGACTTCAATGGGAATAAATGTGGCATATTCCTATATAGGTCAACGGTTTTATTGTAAAACTTTTTTATTGGTTCTGTTACTTGTATATACAAACGGGGTGGGAAAAAAATTTGACGCTCGCATCACAGAACGAGAAAACAAACACTCGGCGAGTTTCTAGCAGAAAACGTTTGTCCATAAATGCGACTCGGCTCTATTCAATTCATCTCTTGGGCTGGAATAATTGGAGTTCTGTGGAGGTGAGCTATGTAATTGGTGCTTACTGGACGGGCAAACACACGCCTAATTACATTACAGCTATTGCGGAGCGCCTTCAAATATATCGCGTTAAAACCGTGACGACAGAAATGCAGCACATTACCACTCATCGAAATAAAACTCTAGAGACTCGTGGAACCATCACCAGACAATCGAATCTCAATTTAAAAAAAAATACGTTATGGCTCTGTTCTGCTAGAGTTTTAGATATACTTCCTTTTTTAAAATTACTAATACAGACATAACATAATAATAAATGTTCAATTATCGTTATCAAGACATATATGGACCCAAAATTCCATTCTTATCGTGTATAACCTAGAAAAGAAATTAATAATTTTGAAAAGCACTGGAATAAAATATTGAGAAAGGACAGAAGACAGGCAGCAGTAATTAGAACAGAAGATCAAGGAAAGAAAGCCACAGTTAAGAAAGGATTAAGCCAAGGATGCAGTCTGTCACCTGTGCTGTTTAACTTATATATATAACAAGCGATGAAGAAGGTTAAAACGGAATATGGAAAAGGAATCATACTCCAAGGACAAGAAATAAAAACCTTACGCTTTGCCGACGATATTGTAGTATTAGGGGAGTCAAAAGAAGACTTGGAAACCATAACTGGAATAAATGGAGTCCTGGAGAAGGAGTTCAATATGAGGATTAAAAGAGGGAAAACGAAGGTATGGGAAACAGTGGAATAATAAAGGGTGTTAGATTGCGAAGGGATATTTTGACTGAAGTTAAGGAATTCTGCTACTTGGGAAGCATAATAGACAGTCAACAGTCCAAACAGATGATAGTCACGCGGTGACAAATCTGGGCTGTACGGTGGATGTTATAGCTGATCCCAGTAAATTTCCTGAAATTTGGTATGAGTCATGGACGCCTTGCATTGTCGTGAAGGAGGATGTCGCTTATTTTATTTTGTCCAACAGTTGACAGTAAAATTCGGAGTTAAAATTCCGGCGTTCGTGGAGGAACTGAACCAAAAGAATGACTTTGAAATCGCAAAACACGTTGGCAAGAACTATCCCTGCAGACAATCGCGTTTTGGCCATTATAGGTCTTAATAGCCGCTCTATTCTCTCCTGTTTTGATTGAGGCGTACAGTGATGAATTCATGTCTCATCAGAGAAAGTCTTCTCCTTCGACAGCATAACGGATCCAAATCCTGTGGCCAATCTGCAAACGGGCGTTTTTTTGACTGAGGAGCCCACCTCACTGACATCTTTACGAAGCCAAGTTCCTTTCTGATGATCGAATGTGCACTCCCGTGACTTAGACCAACTGAAGAAGCAATTTTGTCAACGGTGGATCGCCGGTCTTCCTTCAAAACCTCCCTTACTGCACGGATGATTTTTCTGTGATGGAAGTTCGAGGACGCCGATCGTGACTCCATTTCCCGACCTTCAAAAAAACTGTTGTGGCACTCGTACACACGGGTTTGGAGAGAGTGTCATCCCCAAATTGTGTCCGTAATCGAGTTATAATTTCTTGTAGCGCGTTTTAAGTATAGGCTCAATTAATTGTAACTGAGATTTAGACAGTGAATCGCGTGAGTAATCATGAGTTGTTGAGTGCTACCATGTGGAATGTAAGGAACGTCCAGACACCGGGGTTGAACATCTGGAGCAAGTAGATGACAGGCCTGCAGAATCTCAATGCAAGGGTAAAGAAACGGACCCCTTATAGCGCCGGGCCTCTTCAGAATCTTCGGGCGCACGAGGTTGACAAATGTGAATAATGTGACACACACCCCAGAGGGCGAACAAACAGAGGCTCTGGCGATGAAAAGTTGTGGAGTTTTGTGTCTTTAAGAAGCGCGACGGCCCCAAAATTATTTAAAAGGGCATGAAAGCGGAGATGGGGAGAGCAGTCGCTGGCAAAGACGACGGTCGATGACACTACAGAGGGCAGTCGCTATCATTCGATGGCAAACCACAGAAGCCGCCAGAGTCCATGAGATACCAGACAAGCTGACTACACGACTTCGCCAAGGGGAAACAACATAAGTTCCACTCATGGTAATGCTTAACATTCTCGTAATTACGCAGACATCGTAAATCCGTCATTTTTCCATTTATCCCACGGTCAACCCGAGATTTTAAGATTTCATAGCTGAGTAGCCAGTGTAGAATAAAATGTATAGATAATTGAGTAGGATCGGTCCATCCAAAATTTGCTTTTAAAATAAATCTTTATATTATTTAAATCATTCTAATAATCATTTAACTCCCCTCCCTTATTATATACTTACAAAATTGCAACAATGACATCCACTCTGGCGCCCAACAAAATAAAAGAGTACGCCACATTCTTAAGTTCTTACTCCTTCTCTAGTGAAAAGCTTTTTAATAATCGGTTGCGCAATGTAAGCAGGAACCTCATGCTCACTCTTCTAGTATGGACTGAATAAGAGTGGGTGCGCTAGTGAAGTATAGAGACCCAGACGGGATTCGTGGTCCTCCGACGCTCCTACTATGCTTGATAAAATAATTCCCGTTTATATTTGGCAGGCCCTTATTTATCACTTTTTTCTCAACGAAGATCCGCTGATAACATGCAGTGATAGCTGAGCGGTGTAGAGATGCACTCGGCTACGAGTCATACCCGTCACAACCATTTTTATTTGTTTACTTTGATTACCTTTTATTTCTAGTATTTTCTGTTTCCAGAATGTTCTGTTTCTGCAAAATCCATGTAAATAAATTGTACTGGATTACGAATCGGAATCAGTTTTTCACAGTATGAGCTTTTGCACAGCACTTCGTCGTTAAATAAACGTCTATAACCTCTACGTGTGTGTGTTATTGTGTCTCACGATATAACAGAAACGGGACAGTATAAAAATATATCAGCAAACCAACAGTCTAAATTTGTGTGTAAATGGAACGCTAATCGCTGCAAAGGCTGAAAGTTAACATCGAAGGCATTTTAGTGTGATGTAGCAAAGATTTGAGAAAAATTAGATGGGGAATGAAAGACGGAGGGTGAGTAGATAAACTTTGTAACTTTTAAGCATCGTAGAATCAGTAATTACCTTAGAAACAGTTATAAAGTATAAACAGTTGATTGGATTAATCGTTGGGATTGGGAAAAAGTCTTATCGACAGAATGTGATGTATTAAACCCTCCATCCAAATAATTACTATAAATAATTAAAACTGATAATCCTGAAGATTCTGAATCGTCACTGACATAAGACAACGTGCTACGAGTATCATGACACTGCTTCTTAATTTCTAAGGCAACTTTTTAGTTTAGAAACATGCCAAACACAGAAAACACTGTTAAAAAATTATATGTTGCAATTTATACGTAATGAGTCCCTATATAACTAATCAGCGAGCAGCTTATACTAGTAATTAGTAACTATATACGTCTATATTATATAATATTATTTCTTTTACTCATTTATGGCGGTTTTCCCGTTTCAGCAAGGCTTCACTGTTTTATTCTTTGTGGGCTGTCGTGTCATTTATTCCCGAATCGACGTACGGCTGTGAACTGGCTCTAATGAGCTAAGAGCTTCCTCATCAATAATTCTCTTTCTGGCTTGGCGGAGTCGAGCCCACACACTGCTGACGCCTCGTTTCCACCTTGTCTACAAGCGCTTCAACACGCAAGGTTGATTTAATTCATTACTTCACCAAAACAGTACACAAAAATTAATTAAAACCAACTGATGAAAAAGATTTCTTCGTCCCCACGCGAAGTCAGAGAGATGATCGTTTACAACGAACTGACTTGAACCTCACTTTAATGGCAAATAATTCTTCTGAAAATCGTCGTTTCCAATTTCCCAAATGTGTTTGGATAGTTCCGTTCGAGGTTCGTCTACAGGAACAATTAAGTGGAGAGCTTTCATTATGAAATGCTCATAGGGATAAGTGTATTTATGAAACGGATATTACCTCTCATGAAAATAATGCGAAACCAATATACGAACTAGTCCAGAGAAAAAGATGTCATGTTTAACTTACATTAACTGGATAAAGGAAAAGTGTTTCACATGAAACTAAAATCTTCCTATCTCACACTATCTACATAGGATTAAATGACTTCTCGCTTATGGAAAACTTAATTGGTTTGCTTATAGTTGAGATACTTGACTTCACTTTTACGCTTAATGGAATACTAATACGGAACCGATGTTTCCTAAATTACTGTCAATCTGCCCGTTGAATTAATTTAGTTCCTTTAATGAAACTTTTTTCGTTGTCATGGAATTACGTAACTGCCATCTGCCATTTTGGGTCTAAATTCCGAAGAATGCTAAAATTATCATGAAGTAGAAATAAATTAATGACTAATTCACAGGCTTATCAACTTTTAATATTATTTATACAACATTTCGATCTCACTACGTTTCGTCTCTCACTTGAAACGTAGGACAGGTTAATATTTAAATAAAATAAAAGCTAACAAAGAGGCAAGGAAGGGCGCTGCGGAAGGAAGGCCGCTGCGGGAGTTTTCTCGCAGGCGCTTCAGCCCAGAGTGACTGCGGGGCTCACCTGATCATGTCGGGAATGCCTCGCATTCTCTCTGGGTATTTTTTATCAAAGTTCTCATATGACGAGACACCTTCACCTATTTCAGGAGGTATATGTACTGGGGTCAAAGACCTTGGGCATATGGCAAGAGTTGTCCGCTAATCCCATTGGATCAGTCAGCCAACTGCCTCCTGAAACTGGTGGAGACACGGAGAAGGGAATGCTGCGACCCCACAGCAGACTCGTCTCCCGTCATTCGGAAGGGCGTGAGAATAGTTCCCAATGCCCGACCTACCTGATGCAGGTTTGCTATGGTTTTCCCTGCATCTCTTTAGGTGAAACACCGGGTAGGATCCTTAAACCATAGCCCGGGGGCCCTAGTTAACCCTGGGCTACCTTGCTCTACCTTCCGCATCCCCCCTTTTCAATTCCTTCCTATGCTATCAAAGGGGAGTTGCCTGTTTCAGGATCACCCTCAAGTAGCCTGTTAACCAAAAAAAAACAAAGAGGCTGTTATAATTCATTTAATGCATATTTAATTGTCAGATAAACTTTATTTCGACCTCACATTTGTGGATTCATCACGTACTTTTTTTGGGATATTACTACAAAAATAATTTAGAAAATTAAATACAACAATATTTAGTGTAAATAAGTTATTTATATTTCCAGGTTCTTAATTCATTTCGTTAAAATAAATAATATTATTTACAATAGTGTTCAAAATATAATTTTTTGTTCTGATGTGCATCCAAGAACTGCTACTACCACAA
Organism: Eucriotettix oculatus; assembly: GCA_034510155.1. Classification (NCBI taxonomy): domain Eukaryota; kingdom Metazoa; phylum Arthropoda; class Insecta; order Orthoptera; family Tetrigidae; genus Eucriotettix; species Eucriotettix oculatus. Next base: position 52,510,423 of record CM067376.1, on the reverse strand, counting down.
TATGATGTAAGAATTACAGATACAAAATACTGTAGATCGTTAAACTTGGCAACTGTGGAAAATTAAAATAAATCAAAAAAAATAAAATTAAATCATTAAAACAATTCGCAAGAACCAATATGATATAACAAATAGCACTTTCTGAATCTAATAATAAATTAATCCAATCAAGAGGTATTTGAACATCCTGCCTTAGCTCCATAGCCCATGGAGGGCCTTGACCTACCGGGTCGACTGCAGAGTGTCATCTTACATGAATATGGAATGATGCATGGTCAGCGTATCAATTCTCGAACAGCCTTAATCCCAGTTTGCGTGAACCGTGACGGCACAAGCATCCTAGCCCATGAGAGGATTCGAAACCGGGACACTAGACCACAATTGAACTAGTATATAATATTTATTATAAAATCATATCCAATTTATAGGTAAAAGATTCTATAGTAAAAATATCAAAATTAAAAATAAATTGTTAATAGTGTAACTCAATATTAAGTTACCATTATGGGAATGTAGATTTTTTTACTGTTTCTTAATAAATAAAATGTGATATAAATTAAGTTTAAATACAGGTTTATCGAAATCTAACATTTCAACAGTATTTCACTAAAACTCGTGATTTTGCTTCACTAGTGGGTATTATTAATCAAATTGTCAAGTGGTACCGGTATAATAAATTAAATCTTAATGGTGAAAAAACTCTCTTCTAACGTTTAAATACTAGTGACCGTTCTGATGTAATGTACGTTTATGAACAGCTATCACAAACAAAAAATCACAAAAATTTAAATATGTACGTAGCAAAAAAGAATTATAGTGAATTTGGATGTTAATAGTTTGAAGTTTCAGCTAAGCTATGGAAATAATCAGGCTGGATAGGCCAGAGGAAAATTAATTGACGAATATCCTTCAGCTATTGAGAGGAATATAATTTATGAAAGGAAATAGGAAATTGGTATCTTGGTACTAATCCGGGACTGAAATATAAATAAGAAGCACTAGATAATTTAAAGAAGTTTAATAATACAAACAAAAGAAGTTTAGACAGTTAGGTCCCAGGAGCTAAGAGATGTATCTAACTTGACTGATTTACCATTCCCCAAACTGACCTCCATCTTTGCAACGCGCAAAGGAGAACCAATCCGCAGTACCCGAAATAGTCACGAGTATTTAAAGGCGCTCCTCCTATTCTAGTTCAAACTGAATTTATGTCAAAACTGTATTTTAAATCCATAATTACTTTTAAAGTGTTACCGTCAGCTCGAAATGTGACGCCTTTGCTGCTTCCCTTGTTATTCCTACATAGCCACATCTTTTTCAAGTAGAATTTTGGAGAGGTTTAAATAATGAACTGCACTAGGGATAAAATATTTGTACAATATATGTGCCGTCTAAAGACTACATTGTGTTACATCCAGAAAAGTATTAAAAGTGGCGATTTATAGATATTTTCATGAAATTTGGCATTTAGTGCCAAATATTGGGAATGTCGCCTGCAGCAGTAAGTATTTTTCATTTACATGACCAGTTTTAGGAGGCAGTTAGGATCAGTGAATAACTCTTACCGTAGCGTGAGGTCTTCGACCCAAGTACATACACCTCCTAAAATAGATGAAGGTGCCCCGCTATGTGAGAATCTTGAAAAAGCCAGACATATTACGAGGCATCCCCTGAGGCAAGCCCCGAAATCAGTATGGGGAGAAACACCCGCGAGAGAACTCTCCCACAAGCATCCCTTCTGCCTATATTACTCTAGTAAACGATGCACGATGGAATGAATAAAATTCAAGTTGTATGATTATGAGTCGAAAAGTTTTTTTTATGTAACATGATACGAGGGTGATCCTTGATAAAGGCAACTCCCCTTTAATAGGGTATAGGAAGGCATTGAAAAGGGGGGAAGTTGAAGGTAAAGCAAGGTAGCCAAGGGTTGACTAGGGGCACCCGGGCTATAGTTTAAGAATCCTACCTGGTGTTTCACCTAAAAGTGATACAAGGAAGATCCTAGAAAACCTGGATCAGGAAGATCGGGCTATTGGGTATGTGGTGTTTAATTTTTGTTTACACCGCAAAAATATTATTATAACAAGGAATTGTTAAATAATAAAAAGAGTATATTTAATTTGAATATATTGCATTTAATTATGATGATAATAATAATAATTAAAATCGTGGTATTACAATATAGAATTTCCAAAAGAAATGTAACTCAAATTAAGTTTTAGTAAAAATATTAATTTACGAGTAAAATGTATTATTAAATTGGCTCAGTCGGTAAAGCAAAAAGAATCTATGCAGCTTCTAAACGGCTGCTCCCCGGAACGCGGGTGACGAACGATATAATTGAAATAAAAACACAATCACGAATCAACGAGAATGGTTTAAGTGGAAACCGGGTAAAAATGCCGTTACCAGATGTTCTGCGTGGTGACGTCGTTCTTGGTTTGCCGTTACCGGATGTTCCTTTGCTGGATCACGGCTTCTAGATCCTCTAGCGCCTCTTCTTCAGATTAAATCTCCATCACATGTTATCTTTTTGTTTTCCGTACTCCCATCAAATGAATCTTCTTTCTCGAACATGCCGAATTTAACTTTTACGCATGTTGCTTCTTCAGCCACTCTTCACTCATCCTGTCTTTCTCAGGACAGCTCCCGGGATCAACTGTCCAAATACAATCCACTCCAGGCAATAAATAATGTTGTAAACGGCGACGTTTCCCGCCTACTCGGCCTTGACCAAACTACCCTCGTTTTTCGTCCTGCTGTACGCAAATAACAAAAACTAAATTATTTTTGCTTTACCCGTTCAATGTAGGGGCCATGAGTCACCACAGGTACTATTCTCATGCCCTTCCGAATGAAGGGACATGAGCTTGCTGTGGGGTTGCAAGCATTCCATTCTCCTTTTCTTTACAATTTTCAGAAGGCAGCTGGCCAACTGATCGAATGGGATCAGCGGACAACTATTACCGTATGCCCAAGATCTTCGACCCAAGTATATACACCTCCTAAAATAGATGAAGATGCCTCGGCAATTGAGAAACTTGGAAAAAACAATTGAGAGTACGAGGCATTCCCAACTCAGTTTGGAGAGATATACGGGCGAGAGAAAGCTCCCACAGGCATCCCTTGAGCAGAGCGGTCTCCGAGAGAAACTTTTGTATACGACGGTGCAGTAAAAATGTTTGATAGTAGATAAAGGAGATGTAAATACCAGAAAGGCTAATTTTGTAAGATCACTGAAACAGTACCGCCCTTATGGGGTGAAATCTACGCTCGAGCATTTGATATGAAATTATTTGTTGAGTGTCCTTGTAAATATGCTTAAGACATAGCTGATGTTAAAGGCAGATCTTCTGTGAGAAATGATGTGACAAATGATTCTTTTTTTATCTTTTTCAACAATAAAAAATATTACGAATCTGTAAATGCTGTGTTGAGGCCGTAGTCACATTCATCTTTCTTTCTTTCTTTCTTGCAGGATCCATCTCTGTTTCGGACGATTCTCGCCCTTCGGTCGGGTCAGTGATGCTTGAATCTGGACCTGTCACCGTTGTTATTAATGCGAAGTATGGATAGTTATCGGACAGGCGTGTCCGCGATCCATCACACGCGTATCGTGCGTAATGAGGTGAGAGTGCGTCGGACAGCTTACGTTCTCAGCGAGAGCCAAGGCCGAGCGCAATATCCGACCCGATTTCAATCACAACGGCCCTACAAATAACGATCGATCTGCAGCCGTTCAACCCCAGGGAGGCGTCTGATTATGACAAAGGCCGCGCAATTTATGCGCTCGTCGGGGATCTCTTTTACGTACGTAAAGTCGAAGATTACGGAGCTCACAGAGGAACAAAAAGTAATCACCAAACACGGACACGAGATAGATCCTCAAACAACTCCGGCATAAATTCAGCTTTATCCTATTCACGGTCTTTTTTAGATAACTTAATTTTATTTTTCGTAGGAGGCTGATTTCCGCTGAATATTGGCTTTTGAGGATTACTTTACCTGTTGGTAAACGGTGGTAAGAGATTTGCTATTCCGGGCTGCTGACCGACGGGAGCTGATTACCGTAAGCTTGGGTTTCCGGCAGAATTACGAGGCTTTACTTGTGCGGAAATTGCTCTGAACCAGATCGAAGGGATCCCGGCATTTCCTCGACATGTCACTGAACACCATGGACATGTCCAACAGACCGGAATGTAGCCGCCATAGCAGGTAAGTGTTACCAAAATATGGCATACAGAAGTTAATTTGTTACCATATTAACTTCTAATTACTTACTAGAATTATCTCCTGTATGTTTCTGAGAGGAAGGCCGATGGAACAAACCCAAAGCGCTGGTATTTTAATTTCTTAGCGCCATCAGTTTGTAGGATGGGTTTCGTGACCGTAAACCTTCTATTCGTCACTTTCCTTCAAATCAAATGGAGAGAAACGGTCTTTTCAAATAGGAGAAATCTCGAGTAATCAGAAAATATGAATCTGAGGTTTAAAACCAACACTCAAACTTTCGTACAGATATTGGGAATGAAAATTAATATTTAAACAGAGCGTTAACAATACCAGGTTATGAAATAAATAGGCAGTGCATAAAAAAACCAGAAAAAAGTAAGAAAACAGTAAAATGCCAAAAATATGTTAATTAGTATTAGTACGAATTACGTAGATCCTATTCATAAGCATAGCGTTGAATGAGTCTAGAATTGTAAATAAGTATATGTTATAAACTGAATAACATTTACTTACTTGTTCTATCTTTTAACAGATACTATATATTGTAATGTAAACATTAATTTCAATATCCACTAATCGAATAGAAGAAGTGGCTCAACAAACCCCTGGGAGTCGGGGTCACAGTGTTTTCATAAAACAGTAAAAAGTTGGGAAAAAATACTTCCTGTTGGTCTTGTCTTTGAGAGAGGAAAATCTCATTTTATTCACGCTGATTTTTTACCAAATTTCTTCTATCTTTTTAAAAAATATTTACTGCCCCACCTCTCGATTGGTTAGACCATAACTGGGCTGACCCCTTAAATGTTGTCTAGGAAGTTGTTAAATTCATTAATGCCCCTTAATCAGTATTAAAATAACCCTATTCTTCACTTTAATTCAAGTTCCAATGAAAGAAAACTCTTTTCTTAAAAATTACATTCTTTATTTGAACACATTATTTAAGTAGCTTTCGGCTTTTATATCGCCATATTCAAATTATATATAAAAGTTTAAAATAAAAATATATAAAACATAAATTCGTACGTTCGATCGTACTCGTCATACCGCTACCTTATTTCGGTAGTGGAATGACGAGTACGAATAAACGTATGAATTTATATGTGTTTTATATATATTTAAACGTTTATATATATATGTATATATATAAGTTTAATATGGCGATTTAAGTGTGAAAAACTAATCAAAATAAAAACTGTGATTAAATAAAGCATTTTCTTTCGTTGGGACTTGATTTATTAATACCATTATAATGGTTACATTTCTGCGTATTTACAAGTAATTTACCAGATATGTAAAACTTGAATTTGTTTCTCATATTAAAATTGTGCAACCAGAGAAAGTCCTGAATAGTTGATTAAAGATATGGTTCGTGATTGCATGTACTGATCTGTAAGAGTAAGAATATCCATTTTTTGTAAAGTCTCCTGCATGATGTTATTGAAAATAACTTGGTACATAAATAAAATCAACTTTTCTGAAGAATATAAATTTTATCTTTTCTTTTAAAATTGACCCAAAAATATAAAATATATCAAGTAATCACGTCGGATGACCAGCATGGGTAGAAAACCTTTTCTAAGGGACGGGTCATTGACCAAAACAAGTAGAATTGATAGTAGTAGTATTTATGTAAAAATGAAAAGGAACAGATATATACATCGTGTTGCTATTACATATATAATGTAACAGTTTTCCAACTCTAACTCATGTGTTGTGTTTTTCCTTTTTCAGGAAGTTCAATATTTGCTGAAAGTGACGTTGTGAGGAGGTTTCCAAATTAGTATCGATAATTAACAATCAGTATTGCCGAAAAGGGGCAATATTTTACATATAAAATCAACTTGCATATTTAGCTCTAAAAATACATCGTCGACTCTACGCTGAGGGCCGTATTAATATGCAACAGAGAAATCTAGTGATGGGCTGGACAAATTTTGCACGAGGGCCGGATGCTGCCCGCTGGCCGGGAGTTGCACACCCATTCTCATCGTACTTTTCAGCCGTGCTAAATGCAATATACTGGTTTTATGCACCTTGGGAGCCTGTCCATCTCTCACTCAGACATTTACCTATGTGATTAGAAAAAAACTAATCTTGTATACCGTCAGACGTCACTGAAATACCAATGATTGTTTACGGTCTTATAGTATACCCGCGCAACTACTGACATTAGTTTAGGCATAATTTCTCTTATGAATCATGTTTTCATTCTGCTTTGAGTTTTATTAAATTGCTTATGTGTGTGGGTTTGAATTAAATTCGTAAATTTCTAGAAAAAATAAATCTTAGATGACGAAGCAATTATTGACGTGTCATAGTTTGACAGAAGAGTTCATATAATGTAAGAGACTTTTACACTGGAAAGGAGAGAAAAAAAAACAATGGAACAGAAATCAACATCCACTAAATCTTCTAACAAGATAAGTGAATATTGACAGTATCCATCCGGTTAAAAAGTGTTGGCAGGATTTATAAATCACTTATTGAGTGTTTTTATTGTTTATAGATCAAATGCGAACTGTACGAATACGCCACTTCTCAAGGGTGAATAATGAGAGTAAATAAGTCAAGTAAAATAGTTTTCTGGTATTGAGCTAACTGAACTCTGACATTATTCTAATATCAAAGGAATATGGTATTAATTTTTTTACGTGTGCATTAAAGAGAATGTTCCAGTTTACTTTCCTGAACACGGAACTTTGAACTATAAACTTCACAAATTGTAGCCTTTGTTAACCCTCCACATTTTTTGTTTGACATTGCATAAATATTTTTTTTAACTTTTAAATTAAAAATGAGCCAATTGATGAAAAACTACGTTATTAATTAATGGCTGTCAAATTACTGATAAGTCTCACGTTAAACATTTATTATAAAGCTTTTGTCACCTGAAAACAATAAAAATCAGAGAAAACTGAGACTTTATATTTGGCACGTCATTTGTGTAGAGCAAAAAAAAATAAACAGGAATGTTTCAGATCGGGACCATGTGGAACACACAACTTTATAATTCACTGGCTCAGAATAAAACAGATTTGACATTTTTCAGTTTTGTTCCCAGTTTCTGAAGTATGAATTTGAGGTTTCAATGAATCAATAATATTTAAACTCTTCTTCAATAATACCTAAATGACGATATATTTTACAGGGTAAATACAATGCAGTTTACAAGACAATTGTTTAAACATATTCCAATGAAATAATTTTTGAATTGATATAAATTGGACGCGTTTGAGAAGTTGTGAAATATTCGTTTAAAGAAAAGCCGAATAGTTTTGTTCGGGTAATGTGCTTCATGAGGGTTATCTTGAAATACACAACTCCTCTCTAATAGCATAGGAAGGAAAATGAGAAGGGTGATGTGGAAGATACAGCATTCAAAATTAGTATTAAATTTTTCTATAATTTTTGAGTCTAGTTACGTGAAGCGTCCACAAAGAAGGGTGAAACGTTGAATTTATAATAACTATATGTTAATTAAGTTGACTCGGACTCCAGGCTATAGTTTAAGGATTCTACCCAGCGATTCACCTTAAAGTTATGCAGGGAAAACCCTAGAAAACATGAATCATGTAGATCGGGCTATTGGGTAGTATTCTCACGCCCTACCGAATGACGGGAGATGAGTTTTAGACATTTTGCAGGCTATAAAAGGTTGAATCGGGTTCCGAATGTGAGAGGCGAGCTTTTCAGTAAGGGGCGACAGCTATTGGAAAATCTTATTGCTGTTCTCCTCGTCTACGAAGAGCAGTAAAAAGAGCAATGATTCCAGTCATCGATCACCTACTTTTTCTTTACGCTCGGGGCATATCGTGGATCTTAACTTTTAACTTGACGTTGAACGTGATATTCGTCGGTAGCTGTTCTGCGATTGGTCCTAAAGTCAATATGTAACTGTCTCTCAGATAGTTTTTCTTAAAAAAATCAATTTTCTGACATTAAGTAAAATAATAATTAAAATTTAATTTCATTTATTCAAAATTTGTTTTGATTTTATAATTTTTGATCGAGTGAAGGCTTTCCCGGTGTAAGTAATGTACAAAGTTTTCGGTTGGAAGCCCAAGAAAACTTTGTACTTTATAATTTTTGTGTCTAGTTACGTGAAGCGTCGATAAAAATTGTTGAAACATTGAATTTATAATAACTTAATATTAATTAAATTAGCTTCCTGAGCGTTTTTTAATTTGTTTAACAGTTTTTATTAATAACATGGTCTGATAAATTGTTATTACTTTAAAATTCTCTCCATCATTTTGAGTTAGTAGTTTTCTTACTACTAATTTTAGATACGTTAGAAAATAATTATTACCTTAACTTGATATTTTTCGAAACTTAATCTGAATTTGATTTTCTTTTCAAGACAACCAGGACATTCTTATACGGAAAATCCGAAAAAAAGGAAAGTTAGTGATTTATTACCAAGAACGATGAAACGTAAAGTGAAACTAGTAAATAATTTTGGTTTTATTCTCACTTCTTACCGAAACAATTTCAAACAGTTTAATCAATGACGCATTTTTATATTTACATATCTTGTATTTGATTTTTTGCACTAAATAATAAAAATTATTATTATTATTATTTTTTGGTTAACAGGCTACATGAGGGTGATCCTGAAACAGGCAACTCCCCTTTAATAGCATAGGAAGGGAATTGAAAAGGGGGGATGCGGAAGGTAGAGCAAGGTAGCTAAGGGTTAACTAGGGCCCCCGGACTATGGTTTAAGGATCCTACCCGGTGTTTCACCTAAAGAGATGCATGGAAAACCCTAGAAAACCTGCATCAGGTAGGTCGGGCATTGGGAACTATTCTCACGCCCTTCCGAATGACGGGAGACGAGTCTGCTGTGGGGACGCAGCATTCCCTTCTCCGTGTCTCCACCAGTTTCAGGAGGCAATTGGCCGACTGATCCAATGGGATCAGCGGACAGCTCTTGCCATATGCCCAAGGTCTTTGACCCCGGTACATATACCTCCTAAAGTAGGTGAAGGTGTCTCGGCATATGAGAACTTTGATAAAAAGTACCCAGAGAGAGTCTTAGTTATTATTAAAAAGGTGCTTGATACAATCTCGTCTGCGTGCTGTGGTTTCAAAGTAATTAAATAGTTGCAAAAAAATTTTCCCTTCAGTATTGTTTGCTAAAGTTATATCACTTTCGACTTCGAGTGAAAGTAATAATTTTGCTTCAATATTTTTCACTGGGGAAAATAATTACGTGGTTGGGCTTGAGCGTATGCACAAGCGACTATCCTCAAACTGTTTTAAACACCTCAAATTATAATGACGGAGTATTGGTCAACAATCAAATGTTTGAGCTCCATAAATTGATCACTTAGAAAGCTTTTAATTTTTTATAGTTTACTTTGATGTTAAAATTTAAGGTGATCCATATGATACAGATTTTACGGGTATTACAGTGTCTCTATAAGAAAACGGAAGGACAGAGTAAAAAAATGAAATAAATGCGAAGAAAAGAAAAGGGGTAGCGTATAAGAAATCAAACAATCAAGACTTACTAAAGTTGGCATTGTTCTAGAGTTAGAGTTTAGCATCGTGTATTCGTATCCTTCTCGCCAAATCAATTACCTCCAGTTTTGGTATTCAGATCAACTTGATCAGTGCTTTTTCAGACTTGGGCGCAATATTTGACCACTTGGGGTCCCATAATGTTTTAACAATACAGGATGAACACATTAAATTATTATTAAGCTCTCTACCTAACGGCATGTCCAAGTCCCTATTCAAGGGAAATTATTGCCAGATGTAGTTTCCCGTAGTCTTCCGTCAGTTGACAATATAAGCGATGGACGCATTGCAGTACTCTATAAAGTGCGAACGTGGCAGCAAGGAACTTTGTAATGGGTTTGGTGACTATGCTGAAAATGAATTAGACATAAACATTTTCAGCATAATCATCAAACCAATCGGATCTGTGAAGTATTAATTGAAATAACTGGCTAAACCCACAACTGACAAAATTGTCAGGATGCAAATAATGAATTACAATAAAAGCCAACATAATTCTATTAGCTATACATGCTTACAACAATACTTGTATGTAAACGAATTTTTTAACCAGTATACTTTTTACGTTTTTCGTAAAACAACAATAAAGATAATATTAACAACAGTATAATGCATACTATTTATATAATATTTTTATTGAATCTAGATTCATCTTTTCGGAATTTCTTTGAAGTCACTATGAAGCTTCTGGAAAGCAGGTTGTGACAAGTACTAGCAGAATAGGATTTATTAAATTTCTAAATCTGACTTGAACGTGCTGGTCACACCAGGATATAGCTACAATTCTCGGAAGCAAGAAAAGACAGCCACTGCTATCCTTTGTACAGTGACACGTATAAGCAACAATGAAGTGCGACAAAAGGCATATTTGTATAGCGGAATTTACATATTGGCAGACGACAGAGTTTAAATATGAGCGTGTCGCAGAAGGTGGGAATGACAGCGAGATAAAAGTCATATTGCCGTGGAAACTAACATATAAATTCGTTGTACTTAGGTCAATACTTTCAAATCAATTCAGGTTTCTGTGTTAACGGAATTAAGGAGGAACTTTAAAATTTAGTCTAAATATTTTGAATTGTCTTATGTATTTGTGATTCTTATGGTCTCATGTAATATTTTGTATTGCTTTCAGTTTGGGTGTGTAAATTTACAGATAATAAAAATTAATAAGAATGTAACATGAAGTGTATAATTAGTCAAACCGCCTCAGACAGTATTTTTGGCGGTGGTTTTGAGACAAGCCGATACAGGGCTGCTCGCTGATGCTAAACAGCCGTACAAAATTAAAAGCGTTGTTGTTTTTATTTTGTTTCTTTAATTTAAAAATTGTCCTGTTTAATTCGTTAGTAAAACTTTGCCAAGTTTCGTGTTACGTATTGGTTGTTTCCATTTATACCAGTCGTGGCACACTCAAGAGCTCTAATAAAACCAACAGAACTAGAACGAAGAACTATGATATATACATATATCAACTGAGTGGGGGCATTACGTAAAATTTATGCTACATTCTCTATAAAATTAGAAATATTGATAAGCTTGCTTATGGAAATTAAATCATTTGTCTCAGATAGAGTTGATGGAAGCTATAGAATAATTTTTTAAGTTAAATAAATAAATAAAATACGGAACAAAATTTTTAAAATGTATGCATGATAAATTTTGAAAATATGTTGAAACAAGTCATTAGAGTGACTTCTAAATTACGTATGACAAGTGAGAGTTCAGTGCAAGTAAAATTAGCAGAGGAAAACTAGTCACAGTACATAAAACAGCAGGAAAAAATTGTGCGATTCCCGAAGGATGCGTCGTAAAAATCGAACTTGGAGGAGAAATGCGTCAAACTGAACACGAGACTGATGTTTTAAGAGAATGGATAATTTAATATTTATTCGGAACACAAAGTTTTTATATATGTAATTTATCCATTCTGTGTGAACATAATTCTAACGTTTGTCCATGAAGTTCTGACGAAAATGTGATCAGGACCTGACTGAATCATCTTCTCAACCGATGTTTCTTTTTCTACACGACTCGTTTCACATATCCACATGTTGACTCTGCGTTTCCTGGGTTACAAGGCGTTGCCATGGAGATTCAGAAATTCCGCCTCTAGTTCTCTCACTGACAGAGAAAAACCTCTCAGTACAGATGCGATGTACGTTTTCTGTCTGCCTATGAATAAAGCTTAGCTACTGAATCTCCATGCAAATAGAAATGTGTCCAGTAGTAATTTAGAGCAATATGCAAAGTCAAAATCTATAGAAGGAAAAAGTATTGGCTGTATATAAATCCTATCCAGAAATAAAATAATTACGTAGTTTGATTATAATGACACTAAGATTAAAATATAACGAAGTATCACTACAGCATTCAGAGGAATTATGAAAAATTGGACTTATAATAATTGAAATTAATAGTTTCCTAAATCAAATCCAAACAGCACCTTAGAATGAGATTTTGAGCCGATTCCTTCCGTTGACATAAGTACTACAGAAAATGTGTTTATTTTAATACATTTACAGGAAAAACATCAACATGTCGTTACAGTACAGTTCAGTCATGGATTCTGTAAGGCTTATATATATTTGAATATGTGTAAATGTGAGTAACCGCTTCTAATTTATTCAAATTTTCTCAAATTTGATGGTTTAAATTTATAGTATTCTGAACATAATATTGAGTGACACTGAAAAAGATTTTCATTTTAATTCCAATAAAAATTTAGTTACACTACCCTAATTTTTAGCTGTCATTAAGGTAATCCTGTCGTTTCAACTGCTGCTTGAGCATTTATAATTTTTCAAGGTATTGTTATTATATGGAAATAAATTATTAATTCCAAGCTCTGCATGGAATATAGATAAATATTTTACACCGGGATGAACGTAAAGATATGAACATATTTTACATTAATAGAACGCGTCGGTTCAAGACGGGCAACAAAAATGAGCTGCAAATAATTCTCAAAACAAAAAAAGTAGTCGAAAAGAAATTGTTGAATTTTTCATGGTCTTTAAATACTGCAGCACGAACCATTCATACGAGCATTGTATTAAAAAATAAATAAAAACCATTAGCCTCGTATCATATCTAAAATAAATTGATACAAATGTGACACCTTTATTAGCACTGTCCCATAAATTTGGGACCTATTTTTATGAATAATAACAATTTTCACATTTAATTGCCTTATATAACAGTGGCGTTCTGAATTATCTCTGCTTAAAATATTTAAAACCTAAAAGTACAACAAAACTTACTGTCGATTTTTTCTTTCAATAAGGTTTGGTGGCACATTGTAATTATAATCCTGATGTTGGTTTTATCTGATGAAAACAATTTTTGGTTTTTGGAAGCCAATCCTGATGTAAAAAATTTAATAATTTATTAATTCTGTCGGAATAGCACGGAACCAATATTTCTTTCTGTATATAAAAGATGGTTGAAATTAAATGCAAAAATATCTTGTGCCACATTTTAAATTTGAATTTGGAAACTAAAATAGTAATAACGTATTGTGTAATTATGTAAAAGCATTGTCAAAGGAAGATGTACAAAACATGTGAGCAAGCTATTAACCCCACAAAAATGATTTTACGAAAAATTAAACTGCTTGCTTATAGATAATAATTATTTTATCATATATATTATCTTTATTTAACAAAATTTCATATTGCTTGAAATTAGACATTAATTCCGTGGTCATATTCTGTACAATTGTTAATTAATATTGTAAAATTAGTATTCCATATTTTATGTAATTTTTACAAAAACTATAAATTAATTGAATGGAATTATTATTGCATTAATGAGGGATTTTATAATTCGGAAAAAGAGAAAATGTCGATCGTTTTGGACGTCAGTTTCTAGTTACTCTGCTTGGCATTGTTTGTAGTCTTACTTTCATTTAACAAGAAGGACTCGACTTGACAACATTATAATTGAGAACGTGAAAGTTGGCGCCTAAAGTTTGTGACTGCAGAACTGTAATTGTATCTTGCTCCACAGAAACTGGTTTCAATTCCAAGTTCTACTGATTCATCAATTCAGAGAAACTGAGACGCTATGGTTTTAATCGTAAATTAATCTTAAAGTTCCATGTTGGCAGAACATGGAAAAACTTATAAATTGAAGTTAAATCATGTAGAAGACATAAAAATATAATGCATTTCATACGAAACATTACTTGTAATAAATTTTAAATTCCACAATCAAGTTATTTACGTAAATCTAAGTTAAATAATGATGAAATTAATTGTTGCAACTGTTTCTTAATAAACTGTTCTTGAATGAACCATAAAATTGTACTGTTTCTGTAAATAATGTAGGGAATCGTGAACAAGTTCATAGATTCTATTCATGGTACGGACAGAGATTACATTTATATGAGTATCTTAATATATGTTCTGTTCTCGTCGTGATCCCACATTCTGCCTTTGTAACGCAAGATAAATGACAACATTAATGGAATGGATGAGACGTCTTGGCCAATTTCATGCAAAATATTTCTCGCTATAAAATTGTGAATGCTTGGCGGTATTTTAGAACGGATATGTGAATCTTGCACAGAAAATATCTTTTGCAGTAACTGATTTATATTCACCTTTTAAGATATTAGTTAACGTAATTAAGATAAATTAGACACTAGGACAACTGGAGAAATTTGTAAACAAAAAGTGCGATTATTTTCTTTCTAAAAGTTTTGCTATATATTAAATAATTTTCTTATGCTTCATCTTACATTTATTTCGTCATGTAGACTATAGAGTGGACTAAACTAACTATAATAATATTGAATAAACTAACGTAAAAATTAACGTCTGTGGATTATAAAGGATAATATTAGATTCCACCTTATTTTAAAATACAAACCTAACAAAACAGACAGAACTAATTTACATATTTAGATATGGCGACATTTCGATTTTGAATGTTCATCCTACTCAGATAGCTTAAAGCAATGTAGCGCCATAGTTGATATTCTTAAATTATTAATATAAAGTTAGCGAAGAATGGGAACTGGACATGCCTCAATAAGTCCAGACCCCTATGCCGTCACTAATCCCAAGGGATGGCATTTCAGCTTTGCAATTTCCGTTAACTAATTGGGAAACAGAAAAACACCTAAATATTTGAATACCACGTTATTGCCTCCACCAATATTTTGTTTTATATTGTGGTTGAGAAGATCGATTTAAGAATGTCGATGTTTCGATTCTTTTTGACACAGCGGTGATACTGTGTGAATTCACATTCTGCTCTATCAAATTGGAGCAGACGGAATGTAGCTGACGTTTGGTCCCGGACGTTGAAGGCGGTCAACCTGCGACGCTGAGGAGAAGGTCCTACGGTGAAGCTAGCAGTGAGACGACGCTGTCCAGTTCCCCATTCCTCCGAAATTCGTAAACTATTTTCCTATTTAAGTCTTTTTTAAAAAAATATTCCCCATATGATTACTTAATTACCCTGTAATTTTCTTCCAACACACAAAACCTTACATTAAATTGAAACATTTGAAGCACGAGAAAAATAAAGGTGTAATACCCAAGGTAGACCAGAAATGACCCGATAGATAATAAAATTTTGGTATCGGCTTCCTTGTGGTATGCGTTACTCGATATGGTCATAAATTAAAGTTAAAATGGTTTTCAGGTATATAATCCTGAAACCTGGCTTTCTTAAAAATATTTTACTGAACAACAACTACCAAATCGAATTTATTTACAAACAAATGAACTCTAGAATATGTAAAATTAATTTTTGTAACAATCATTGTGAAAAAAAATAATGCAACATTTATTTTCGTTGTTTCACCTGTCTGTTGTGTACAATCAAATGCACTGACTTGTTTGTTCCAAAAATAAAATATTTCTGAAATTTTTAAGTCTATATTCACTTTTTCTGGACTTTAAGTTACTTCAAATAAATTGTCAGCTGCCTATGTATTGTACAAAGTTGACTATTCTGATTGTAATTTAAGTTATATCGGCCAAACTAAAAAAAACCTCTGAAAATTAGAAAAAATAATACTTATTTGAAACTTGTTAGCTGTATACATTAGTCGGTCACCAAACGTTGTATTGCTTTCAGTCGTTTTTATTTTGAAAACACAGACATTGAACAACATTTTCGTAAAATATTCATCTCGGAAATGTTGCAAATTAAAAATCACCCTGAAACTGTTTAATTTGAGCATGACACAGATAATCTTAGTAAGCTTTACAATGTGTTATTTTAGTTCTTTGGTCCTTTCTGGTCCGCCTACTTTAATACATCTTTGTTTTACTCCTGTTTCAAATTTTGACCGTTAACGTCAATCCAATTGAATAAAATATAAATGCAGCATCGAAACGTCGACATATCCAAATTTTTAAATTAGTTACTTCTATTTTGGAAGGGTTATCTGTTAAAACAAATTCAAATCTAATATTTAATAAACTTCATTTTCTATATATTTTAACACCGAGGTACTCATGATCATATTCCCAATGAAATATTTAAGGAAGTTTTTTTCATTATGTGAAAGCAGCATTGCGTCGTTTAAATATGTTTTGAAATCACAGGAGGAATTGAAAGACATTTTTCTCTCATATAATGGCAAGGTTTATAGGTGTTGAGGACTGTGTTTGCAAGAAAAGCGTCTTTCTTTGTATACCGCCGAAGTTCAAGTGAACCTCACTTCTTGTTTGAAAGTTCCAAGCACAATTATTCAAGGATCGCCGGTCAAGGAAGTTTTCCTTCTGCTGCATAGTCTTATTTGTCTCCAACTCCAAGATCGGATCTTATAAATGGCCATCAACTTTGGAGCACAGCTGTTGAAGGAGAGGCATTTTAAGAAAAAATAATGCCTAGTTATTACCCTCCGCACAAAGTTAAACTTTTATGGAGAGGGAGTTGAAAAATGAATATAAGGTTGAGGAACTTCCATTAGCTGTCTTTAATAGTTAGCGACGGGTATTCAGGGGCGTGTGCGTAGACTTAAGTTTAGAAGTTGGGTAGAGGAAGGCGAGTATTACAAGTGATCTTTTATTTCACACTTGAAGTATTTCACATCACGTAATCTCATCGAATAACATTAAATTTTGCAGAAATCGCATGTCTCTACTTGGGTAATAAGTCAGCAGAAGGGAACGTACGAGAAGTATTTAATGGATATAACACTCGACACAAGATAATAAAATTATAATAAATTAATTATTTGAAGTTTTACGTCATAGACAATGTCTACGTGCCTCGGAATAAATAGCCATTGCTAGCTTGTGAACTATTATTTAACCCTTTTTTGGCTTAATTATTGGTTGACCTGTTTAAAATATTGAATTGTAACCATGAAGAGGGTACAAAGAGGTACCGAAACGTCGGCTTATGCAATAAAAACCTGTCTGTTAAAGGTTGTCTAATTATTTCATTTAGAATAAATTAAGAAACAGGTAAGTACGTCCACGTCAAATGTGATTGGCGAATATAAAGTGTAATTAGTAAAGTGAAGCATTATTAATTTTTTTTTACTATAGTTCTGATTTCATTACAATATGACATATTATTTTCATTTTCAAAAATTACAATTTATTCTATACTTATAAAAATATATTTTCTAAAATGAATTGAAAATATACCATAAATGCTACCAAATTTATTTTGAAAAAAAATATATGTATTTGGACCTATAATGTTTAATCAAATGTATTCGCATTTATTCAAAATTTAACTTCAGAAGGAAGTTGATTACAAAGAAATAAACAATGCAAGCAATTTGTAATTAAATAATTTTAGTTTATATAAATAATTAATAAATTACTATAACGTCCTCAATGAAAATATTTTCACTTTATTCTTATGCGTTCATCAATTTACAACTTCTGAATATTTCGACTCATTTAGTCATAATCATCTGTTATTTTCCATGAGAACGTTGTGGTAAATTATTAATTATTTCTATTCACTCGTTATACAAAGTCCTTGATTCTCTACAAATTTTATATTTATATAATACGTCTATGACGTTTCGTACATATTTGTCAACTTCATCAGGTAAATTTTAAATAGATAACAGTGCATAAGTTTGCGTCGTTGCCTGTGTCCTGCGACGGTTACGGTCGACATTTTTCTGGCAAATTGGCTGTATCGTTTATTTATTTATAATTAATTGTTAGGTTAATTATTTATGGAATTTCATGACATTTGTATGTACCCGAAAATATTATCGAAACGTCAAATGAATAAAATAAAAAAAACTTAGTTCGTCTGAGAACTGATCGATAATTGAATATTTTTGTAATAATCGGTTCTCTTTATATCCGGGTTATGATTTTACTTTCAGAGATTGCAAAAGCTAACAGAATTGGCTGTTATAACACTTATTAATATAATTATACATTGAACAACTAATATAAACCGAATTATTGAATGTTAATAGTAACATATTCTCGACGAATAGTTTTGCTGCCTATCCAATGTAGGGCCGTCAACAGGAATTACTTTGAATTTAGAACCACACAATAAATGCCCAAAAACTAACAAATGTTGATAATTTAATGGACTGGCAACAATATTTTATAATTTTTCAAATTCTTTGTTTTTGTAAATTTTCTTTATTAGTTAAATTTTTGTAGATTTTATGTGTTGTCTCTAAAAAGCTTAGCAGCTAATGCGATATTAGACTTCTAATAAATAATAATTAATGGTCATCCAAAATGGTTCATTGAAAATTTATAATTTCCTTTCACGAAACATAAATATCCTTACATTTCAATAAAGTTAAAAGTATAAAAGAGATAAATTGAAATTGCGTGAATAATTTTTTAATGCGTGCTCGATTTATTTCATAATTTCAACTTTTTCACTGATCGAAAGACACTTGTGTTTTCTTAACACTATGTCCATATAATTTTTCGGAAATGTTTTTCTGCTGTTTCCGTCTTATAAAGGGCAGGGGTAAATGTGGCTCATAAGAATTCTCAATCATAAACAGAATTCTGGGTGTACCAGTAATGTTAAACAACATGACCGACATGAAAAGGCACGGTGCGAAATTTCCTACAAAGAATCAGTAGTATTGGCACGGTTGATGTGATTTTCATACATCCGTCTGGCCTCATCCGCTCTATTAAGATTCCATATATCCAGAAATTTTCTCTTTATTCCTGTATTTTCCCTTGTTATTATCAATAAAATAATTATTTCTATTGAAAAGCTAAAAGTTTCCCTTAACAACCGGGTTCTCGCAATAACGGGTTTTTACTGTAATTTAAAAAAAAACAAAGTTGTGGATCCTGAGTACGGGTATGATAGTGCATATATATATTCCATTTCTGATAATGTAATTTAAAAAATATTAGACATATTTTATGTAATTAAATCCTAGGAAAATATAGGCAAACTCTAAGAATATATAATGAGTACAATAGTAATAGAAATCAAATATTAAAGCTATGAAAACCAGAATTGTGTATTAGCATATCTATTTTCATGGTCAAAGGGACTGGGATTCAGACTGATGGAGAAACGATCACGGATCACTCCAAATTCGGAATGTCATGTAAGATGATAGTCCGTAGTCGATCCGATAGAGACGAGGGAGAGAATAATATTTATCTGCAAGCAATAAATAATTTGGAGCGACATTCCAGTGTCAGGTGCGTTCTTAACAAATTAGGGGTAAATTGACCTTGATACGTTTCACCTTGAAACGGTGTTTATTCATATTTGATTCAAAATATCTGAAAAGTTTTGCGATGGTCGCAGAGACAGGATTTCGTTAATTACATCGCGTAACTTTATGATATTTTAGATGTATACATATTTGAGGAAAGCAGATGGCGCAGTAATGCTCCAACTTCGCCGCTGTTGAGGAGAATTCCAAGTGTGTATCATTACGGCCTGATGACGCCGCTATCGACAACACAGACTGAAGGTGTCAACTAATGACAGCTTCAACAGGTTTACTAACAGCTGTCGTGTTTGTTACGCGAACGTCGCCGCCAATATCCGTCACGAAACAGGAAACTGCTACGACGCGAAAAACCGCAAATAAGATTTTTGTCAGGTGACAGTACAACTTTCTGATAAGCGTTCACTCAAGATGCTGAAATATTTATGGCGCTGAGAGTTAGCACTTGCATCATATCACATTTAATCAACTGAAGTCAATTATTAACTGTCAGCAAATTGTCAACGTTGACGTAGACTATAGGTCAGTAGCTTAAACATTTGATGAAATTTCTGATAGTAATTTGATTTGATTCACAAATGAAGTAAGTCACAATCACATCCTTCAGGTTTCATGGAACAGCAAAAATTTATGACCCCAACAGCTAGCCTACTTTATGAGCTTACCAATGACGTAGTTTCAACTATACATAAACAATAACTCTATTAAATATTTCTACACGGCTTTCAACGAAGCACCAAAGTAGATAATGTCAACCTTTTTGTATAACCTTACAAATATAAATTTATTTCAAGTCTAATTGATTTGTTATTTTGTTTTCTGTCATGATTTCACAGAAAATGTGTCAAGACTTGTACGTAGGCCCTTTGTTTGACGCGGAGTTCCTAAAGAAAATCGTTGGCCAGGATTTATGGTAGATCTGATATCAAATCAGATTTTTATCCAATTGTTCGATCTCATTTTATTTTCTATATAGATAAAAAAAGTTCTGACTGGAGCAAACTACGCCTGATCCAGATACCACTTCGGTTGAGCAAGCTCTTCCTTGAAGAAGTTTGTTATTTTGAGATGAGAAGTATGTTTCGACACGGGGGGAACAAATATTTGGAAGACGTGGCGCAATAAATAGCCAACAAGGAACTCCGTTATGACGTCGTCATCACCGTCCCAAATACTGCGAAAACTTAAGAAAATCGGGAAAATTTACTGTACCATCGGAAATATGATATGGCTTCCATGAACGTGTAATGGGATTAGCAAATTAATTCCGTTAATTTGGAGCGACGTTTTTCGAATCTGCGGAACTAAATTGTACACCTTCATAAAATAGATATCAAAGTACACCTATAACAGCGGTAGTAGGTACAGGATCATCCATGGATTAATTGTGATTCAGATCTCAAAATTAAACTGAATATTATTTACATTAAATAATTTTTAAATCTGTTAATAGACGAATCCATTGTACTCGTTAAATGTAAACGATAAAATGCATAAATCGGCGCCGAATTTGAGTTGCTCAAATGAACACAGAAAATTCACAGTTTGAATATTTGAAGGATTATATATGAAACATTACATTTAAAATGACGTTTGTAGAATTCTTGATAGCTCCGGATCCATAATTGGATAACATTTTGTGAGAAGAAAAGATAGTCTGCAAACAAAGAGAAACCTACAAGATTATAAGCGTATTTCTTGGTTAGCTAAGAAGGGACAGGGTAGCGTACTAGATCACAGCTGACCTTATTGACACAAGTGTCTCTGGGGAACCCCGTATTCCCTGGCCTGTTTGTTTGTACGTTCGGCACTAAATAAATTTGGACCCTAAATAAGCTGAATGTAGTCTTGTAAGTCCTCACGGACTTGCAAGACTTTAATGCAGAAACGTAACTGTAAATCATTTCATAACCTGATACTATCTTTTAAACAAACAAAAATATTCATTAATCTCTTTCTTTCAGATTGTAATTCTTTACTCCTCTGCTTTAACACATTTATTCTTCCAATTTGTTTACCTAATTGAAATTTTGAATGCTGAATAAAATTTATAGAGGTTTCTTCCTAAATCTCTAAACGTTTTTATACCGATGGAACACAAAAAATAAATTTATTTAAATTTCTGAACAAACCTTCGTGTCCATAAAGTTTGGTTAAAACTAAAAAGCGATGTAAAATAAAATATTTTTAATGGTACAGGTTATAATTAAATAGTGAAAAATAGTAACAGTTATTTAGAGTTGTTCCAGTGAACGTATGAGCAATTAATGTTCAGTATTTTAAATATTGCTGTTTGAATAAATTAATAATTTTAGTGATTCGTCATCTAATTTTGGGGATCTTATGATAATTCTAATAATGTCGTTTGTTAGAAATTTTGTTTGTTGTCAGTTTCGCCAGAGAGTCGTATCGGTGATCAGCCACCACAGCCGAATTGTCTTAATCCCATCGCGACGTTTTATTTACATAAAAAGATACTACCGCCTGAAAAAGACTGGTTTGAGGGGGAAGGCGGAAGTGACGTCGATATCACATTTCCAGGATGTTTGGTTTGCTCTTTCCAATATATCAAAGAACTCGAGGAAACACAGCAGCGGAGAATCCAATAAGAGTCGGCCTGTGTGTATTGCCGGGGCTCCACAGATCTCACTACTTCTGGCCGACTCGCTGAGTGCTTTACGAGAGACATAATTCGTAATTGCTCTCAGTGCTGGTCCCCTTCCTTCTAAGCTGTGCCCTAGAGCATTTCGACATAAGAGTAGCGTAAATTCATATCACAACAGTGTGAAAGGTCCTCGGAAAAGTAGGATAGAGTAAGTGATGCCTGCAGCAGATGAATGAGAATTGACGAAGATAATGAATAAAGTAATATACCTTATGGATTAAAAAGACGTTTGCAATAAAGGCTGAAATTAATTTGTTCATAATGTCACGATATTTAACAGGAAATTTTGATGCTTAATTTCGCTTCGAATACCAGTTTTCAAGGTTAACAATAAGTGAAAACAGAAGTCTAAGAAGCGTATCATAAATTTTGTTGAAATTGTTAGCATTGTTTTAACATTGATACCCGAATTTTTAGATCTAATATGAATCATCTCACTCCTATATCTACGCTAAACTTTTAAAAATTTGCCGATCAGTATGATGATTATTAAAATATATCTGCCTTGACAAAAATTAACAAATTATTTTATATTTTAAATTATTTCTATGCGCGTAATTAATGAGCGTTTCGTTGGGCCAATGTAACAAGAGTTCCAATCTTAAATATTAATTAGGTATTCAACATTAAGTGCATCGAAATTATTACTTTTATTTAATAAATGTAGACTTTCCCGGTGAATAATTCGGATGAAATCGTCACGGTTAATCAACCGGGTCAGGTTCAGCCTGACGACGGCGGCAGAAAATGGCCGCAGAAACGTTTTGTTCTTTTTAAAACCTGACCCGGTAGGTTAACCGCGAAGATTTCATCCGTATTAATTTTATCTTTAATATTTCAAATAAAATTTTAATTATTGCTAGTTTTGAAGATAATCCGTATGCCGTAATTGTTACATTAGTTAGTAATTTTGTACTAATTCTTATCTGAAACGGGAGAGCTAAGTATATAATTTTTTTGTTTGATAGGTTTAAATGTAAATTACTAATTTTGTAATTAATCTTAGTCAACTTAATTTTAAAATGTTTGTTAATAAACTGCAATGGATAATAATCTATAACAATAAATATAATTAAAATGTCTGTCTGTCCTTATGTTTGTCTCGAAAAGACTCCGAAACGGTTCAACGGATTTCAATGAAAGAGTGAGGGATTGAAAACAGGATATTTAACTTTAATATTATTGCATATTTATTCCGATAATGATATTAATTTTATAGAATATAAATATTAATTATACGGGAAGGTTTCTTGGGAAACGTGTGGTTTAATCTCCAAAACGTGTATGCGAGTTTCCTATACACTTGATCTGTTTATACTTCGAAACGGCTTGACGGATTTCAATGGAAATTGCAGGTATTAAGACAGGAATTTTAACTTAATGTTTCGTGTATGTCTCATTTTGATATCCTGCAGAGTTAATTTTTTTGGGGGGTTAACAGGCTACATGAGGGTGATCCGGAAACAGGCAACTCTCCTTTAATAGCATAGGAAGGGAATTGAAAAGGGAGGATACGGAAGATAGAGCAAGGTAGCCAAGGGTTAACGAGGGCCCCCGAGCTATGGTTTAAGGATCCTACCCGGTGTTTCACCTAAAGATATGCAGGAAAACCCTAGAAAACCTACATCAGGTAGGTCGGGCATTGGGTACTATTCTCACGCCCTTCAGAATGACGGGGGATGAGTTTGCTGTAGGGTCGCAGCATTCCCTTCTTCATGTCTCCACCACTTTCAGGAGGCAGTTGGCCGACTGATCCAATGGGATCAGCGGCAACTGTAGCCATATGCCCAAGGTCTTCGACCCCAGTACATATACCTCCTAAAATAGGTGAAGGTGTCTCGGCATGTGAGAACTTTGATAAAAAAAACAGGGAGAGTGCGAGGCATTCACGTGAGCCATGTAAAAATATATAGCGGTGAGTTAAAAGTTCTATTAAGTGTTCCTATACCATTAATCTCACTTGCTGTATTATTATAAGTGAAATTTTGGCTGCATAAGAGACAGAGGGGGAGGGCGATCATTCTCACTCTATCTATTGTTGTAAACGTGTGAAAACCAACTGCGAGTTATTAGGTTTTCCGTGAAGCGATCTTAAATAAATGATACCGTACTTTCGTTTTTAGGGAAAAACAAACAGAGTTATTTCCAAGCGAACGAAGTCATTGGAATTGCTATTTGAGAATAGGATTCTTTACAATTTTATTCCAGTTAAATTTATGATAGTGGTGATGAGATAATTTAATTGCCCTATCAACTGCATTATAAACCATAGCACTTGTATAATATCGTGGGTTACAAATGAATAATATAATCATAATTTGACTAAGTTTTCATTACAAGTTGAGAAGTGAAAAGAGATTAGATGGTAAGGATCCATATTGAAATAATTTATTGAAATTAAGACGAGAAAAATATTGTAAGACAGTTCAAGTAGGGAAATTTTATGAATAGACAGAGACTAAGGGCATAAGAAACGAACAAGGGGACAGTTTTTCAATATGTCTGACAGATATATTGAAAAGAAAAGAGCTCCGAGTTTGTATGTCGGCTGTCCGGGGTCTTCGCCTCCGACGTGAAAGCTCCGATAGCCGATTCTCTAACATAAACTGCATTTCGTCGGTTTATTTCTTTAAGCAGTGTTCGGACTTGCGCGCTCAGCTCCGAATTTTGCCCATTTCTTTTTTCGCTTAACAATAACAAAGGGTTTTATTGTACGAGACGTTATATTTTCTTCTTCCACATCACTTTATTCCTCTTCTTGACGCCAAAATCTTTAACAAATGTCTCAATGTTATATTCTACAAACTTCTAAACTTAAATACTAATTGTAATTGTGCAACCGTAAAATTGATCTGTCATTACGTTCCGTGTGCACTTCAGGCCGGAATAACACGAAATTCATGAGTCCGAAACTAACCAATTATTTACAATAAATAAAAAGACGGCCAAAAAGTCAGCATTAAATATATCACTTTTCACGTTTCATCCATTTTGATACTTCGTCAGGCTTAAAATTTAGCAAGACATCTTATTTACTCCTTGACTCCCTCAGCCGAAAAGATGATTGAATTTACGTGTGAAGAATTTGGCAGTAACCGTCGCTGGAGATGGTCCATTCATGGTGCCAAATTCTTCACATGTAAATTCAATCATCTTTTCGGCTGAGGGAGTCAAGGAGTAAATAGGATGTATTGCTAAATTTTAAGCCTAATGAAGTCTCAAAATAGAGATGAAACTTCGCTTTTGTGAATAGTGATATAGCTAATGTTGACTTTTTGGACGTCCTTTCATTTATTGTAAATTTTATGGTCAGATATGTTGGAATTAATTATTTTTTGGCAGTTATCACTCCAGCATCTTCATGACATAATTTTTCGTCTATAACTCTCTGCTCCCTCCATTTCTTGGTTTTGTTTTGTAAGTTATCCGACTCATATTAGCTTTTTAGTTTATAATGTTGGAATCGCCTTTCTATTTGGTTACAAATTTTTTTTATAAGTATATTTATCTTTTATATAATAAAATAATGTAATAAATGTACACCCTGATTCATTCCACATCCTTGAAGCTTAGCTTCTTTATAGGATCTACGGAATATGATTATTATTATTACTGAGAATATCTCTTGCTACAACGAGTAATGAATGTTTTTTGTATTTCTATTAATTGTTCATCTGGTGTTGCTTTTCGTTTTTGAAACCTAGATGAGCATAGTGAACTGTCTGCATTTAGGCCTAGTATTGTTTAATACAAAGAAAGATGATTGCGGCTTTAAACCCCTTCCATCAAACACTAATCCAGACTTGAACTAGCTCTATTACAGATTCTCTCACTTCCTTCACTTTGAGCTCCATAGTTCATTAAAGATTTGAACGTTTCGTAATTACATCAAATCCATGACATTTACAGTGTTGCTTTTCATTTTATAAGGTCCAAAATTGGTGGAGGAATCGTCGAGTGGGTAATTAATATTTTTAAAATTGTATATTTCTTTAAAGGCCATATAATTATTTTTATTAAAAAAATTGTACATCAACAAAATATATATTTTCTTACGTCCTCCACTTTGTTTCCAAATGTGCTGGTGGCAGTTCTATATCAACGCTCTGTATAGGAACGTGAAATAGGTTTAATTTAAACAGATCCTTGAGTGAAATGAGCAAATTAAGAGTTACAGAGACTACAGAAACATGTAATAAAATAATACGCGTCAAAGAATATTATTTGATGTATTTTGTTGTTGTTGTGGTAATCAGTCTTAGGATTACGTATCCTGCGCTAGCCTTTTCATTCCTACATAGCTACCCTATCCCACATCCTCTCTAATCTGCTTAGACATTCCATTCTTAGACTCCCTCATCTCTTCTTACTTCACACACTTCCCTCTATTTTTACAAGACCCTCATGTCTCATAACTTGGCCTATTAATCTATTCCCTTCTCTTAGTAAATATCCTCCATATAGCCCTCTATTCCCCTATTCTGTTTAAACTTCCTCGTTAGTTACCCTAGTCACCCATCTGATTTTCTGAATTCTTCTATAGCACCATATTTTGAAAACTTCTATTCTTTACCTTTCTGCGACCTCTATTCATACAATCCATAAGAACATTTTTAATAATGTTTTCCTAATATTCATAATTATATTAGCCGTAAGTAAATTCCTCTTTTCTTGCGAAAGCCTTTCTGGCCTGTGATATCCTAATATTTATGTCTACTATAATTCCACCATCCCTATTTATTATGATGACAACAAGCGGAACTTCTAAACTTTCTTCAACGTATCTCTTTTCAATCTAACACCAATTGTTATGCCAATATTTCCCCCATTTACACTCCATTACCTTGGATTTCCCTCTATTAATCCTCATGTTGTACTCCTCCAGGATCACGTTCATGGCATTTATTATGGTTTCCAAGTATTTTTCTGATTCCCCTAATACGACAGCATCATCAGAAAACCTTAGGATTTTTATTTCGTTTCCTTGCATTTTGATACCCTTTCCATATTCATTTTTAAATTTCTTAATCGATTTTTCTATATATACGTTAAAGAGCATGGGCGACGGACTGCATCCTTGTCTTACTGCTTTATTTTTTCAGCTTTTTTTTCTTTCCCTTTAATTCTCATTACTGCTGACTCCCTTCTGTAGAGGTTATGGATTTCGATACTTTATTCCTGTCCTCTTCAAAATCCCTATTAGTGTGTTCCATTTCATATTATCGAAGGCGTTTTCTAAATCTGCAAATGCCATGAACGTTGGATGACCTGCTTTCTCTTATCATGTCTTCTAAAAGTAGACGCCAAGTCAATGTTGTTTCTCCTGATCCTACATTCTTCCTAAAATCAGTCTGATTTAGTCCTAACTCGCATTCTATTCGACATTACATCCTGATATATACTATATTCGTTAATATTTTGCACACATTAGATACTAAACAAATTGTACAGCGCTGTTTTGTAATCTTCCTCGTTATAGGGATATTTATGTTGTTCATAAAATCTTATGGTATTTTTCGTAGATTTCGCAAATTATCCTAAACAGGCATGACATTCCACTGGAATGTTATCAATTTCTGAGGCTTTATCATTCCTCAGATTTGTCAGCGACCTGTCAAATTCCGACTTATTAATTTAGACCTTCTCTTGGTCAAAGTACGCCGAAATTGTTCTCTGTTCCCCTATTCTGCTTAGAATTTCCTGTTTACCCATCCATCCATCTGAGTTTCAGCATTCTCGTACAGTCCCACATTTCGGAAGATTCTATTCTTTTTCTTTCAGTAACTCCTATCGTCCATGTTTCGCACCAATATTTTATGTACATAATTTTTTTAAGCAACTTGAAATAGTCTCGCACTGACATGAAGCGTGAAAAAGAGATTCAGAGTTCCAAACTGTAATTAAAGTTTTAAGACTTGTGTATTAATATTTTTATAACTGAATGTTGTATAGTACGCATTCTAGTCTTTAAAAATTAATATTGTAATACAGCGACTATTTATAGTAAAATCCATTTCTTCTGTGTACAAAGCAGAAAGCGAAATGTTGATTTATGGCTTGTCTTTCTAAGTGCTTGTTGGGCGTGGATAAATAGAATTCGTTCATGCTTACTTTATCTTGTTTAGAGCTTTGTTGTTTCAATGATGCTGCTTTTTTTTGCGGAGTGATACTTATTGCAGGAATCTGTCATGTAGAAAGTAAGGAAATCATGGATACCCCAGGGATCTGTTTTAGGACTCACTGAGGCTATTAGCGCGTACGAGTGCGTGTAACAACAGAGCCGTAAATATGACAACATCCGCACATGAACACACACAGAATGGAATTTCGTAATTACTAGTCAAATGATTGTAACTGCGATAGGAACCTCGCGCGTCTGTAATTATTCGGGGAACAGCTCTCACGGCACGTTCACCGATTGATTTTCAGTAGCGCTGTACGTGATGTTCTTTTTCTCTAACCTTTCAATTATCGCTCTATTTTGAAACTAATTCTATGAAAGGAATATTACTGTTGACCCATTTATTCGTAGCTTAACAATATTGCCATTTGAAATCGGCGGTATAATTATGTATAATGCACTGCATGTTAATTGAGTTAAAGAATTGCAGGAATCTTTCTAGCTCAATAATATAATACCGATTTCATGTGATTCTCGCTACACGTTTATTGTAATTAACAGAACAAACTTGAAATGAATTGCCTTTATAATATCTCTACTTAATATTCAATATTCAAATTGCAATTGTCTCGCTGTTTACGGTTATTACTCGAAGACCATAAAAGTGAGTGAAAAGATGAATGTATTGTTCCCTCAGTCCTGGGTTCTGTCTTCAACCGTTAATTCGTTTAATCTCTAATATGAGTGGTGAAAGATCTTGGGCATACGGTAAGAGTTGTCCACTGATCCCATTGGATCAGTCAGCCAGCTGTTTCCTAAAACTGGTGAAGACACGGAGAAGAGGGGGGGGGGCGTGAGAATAGTACCCAAATCCCTGACTTACCTAATACAGGTTTTCTAGTGTTTTACTTGCATCTCTTTTAGGTTAGTCACCGGGAAAGATCCTTTAACCATAGCTCGTGGGCTCTAGTCAACCCTTGGTTAACTTTCTCTACCTTGTACACGTCCCATTTTTATTTCCCATCCTATGCTATTAAGGAGGGTTTGCATGTTTAAGGATCAACCTCATGAAGGCTGTTTCATCCCCTTCTCCACGAAATTTTTTTTTTGTGTTTCACCCGGACTGACCTATCACTTTGAATAGTAACAGGAATAAAAAACAATAAAAACATTTCAAAATCTGCGATTAAATTTGATCCTAATTTTGTGCGATTTTTTTCCATACCGTGGTAAGACACTGTTACCTCCACTAGCAGACGGAGGTGGAGGGGCGGAAATTATAAATTTGCTACAACGTCCGACATTAAATATTTCTCAGAGTCAATAACATTGATCGTGTTTCTCCAGTCTCTATGTGTATGTGACTGCGACCCTCTTTTACCATGGAAGTAGAGTATTCATAGGGATGGAGGAGGAGGGTCTCACAGAAAATTAACTAGTAAAACGATTGTCATTCGTGTCGAATGGGAGGGTTATAACAGTTGCTAAATTTAACTTTTATTTTCAAAATGCAACTTATATGTAATTTTAACCCCATTAAGAGGGGTACACAAAGTTCTGCATGAAATATTTAATTCATCGAGTTAATTGGTCAAATTTTATATAACCCATCTTCC